>CM048926.1:36473222-37673222 GCA_026686955.1 Epinephelus cyanopodus
AGCAGATTAAATCTAACGGAACACAACCTTGCAACTACTAAAAATTTTCATGCATCTATGTATTAATGCAGACAAGTCAGTGACGTCAACACTAATATTTTCGTCTTTGTGTTTTTGATTTCAGAATACTGTAGCGACAGCAGTCACGCAAACGAGGAGTTATAGCATTTAGATTGTCAGTGGACGACAGTGGGACCAGCTTTGAACAAAAAAAGAGGCCTTTAACAGAATCTTTTTTTGACAAATACTTGACCATCTTTTTTAAATAAATAAAAGAACAAATCTTGAGAAACCATATTGTGCCCGTTGGTTTTTGTCTGAGGCTTGAAATCGATGCTCCAGCACGCTGCTCACTGATATCACACCAGAGTATTGTGTTGTCAGCTACTGGTTCTTTTTGGGATTTTCTCCTCGGCCTGTCGTCTAACCAAAATCAGGCCCATAAACTAAGCACAACAATGAAGCACTGGCTGTGTTTGTGCTGTGTTTGCAGGCTTATAGTCATTGTGAATTGATGGATTGAAGAGCTGCTAGACAAATATAAATTTGAGATAGCATTCTACACAGTACTGAGCTAATACATTTCTCAAGTTAAAATGTTCCAGCTTCTCCAGCCATTCGCCTTTTCTATGTTTTATGTCACAGTAACCTGAGTGTCTTTGGGTTTTGGGTTGTTGGTTGGACATTTGTGACCAGCATGTCTCATTATTTTCTGATGTTTTATTGACTAATCGTTAAATCAATAGCTTAAAATAGAAAATTGAGAATATAATTGATGATAGAGTTTATAATTATTTGCTGTCCTAATTCTACGCCATTACTACACAAGTTTGTATTGTTCACATTAATTTGTGTTGTTTTCATTTTTCTAAATATAGTGATATAGCTGTTGCTCATGAGAGTTCAGAGCATTTTGGATCCAAAATTATAAGATAATCTCTAAAAAGTAATGATAAGGGAACATACAGGGACAACAATGCAAAACCCCAAAAGCTTGGGTCTGTGTAGGATGAGCTACAGCTGTGTGTGTGAACACACAGGTTTCAAATAGTCAAGTGTCTTCTCATACAAACTAGCAGGTGTACAGAGTGGAGCAAACACTGGAGAATCCATTGTGTGATTGGGCCAGATATAGCAGCAGCTGGTTGATGATTGGTCAGGACAGTCTGCATTGATATGCTAAAGGCTGCAAGTCCAGAGGGGGAAGCTTGTTCAGTGGCAGAGACTGTGTCATACCGAAGCTCCTCTCAATAGATTCAAATATTACTCAAACCTTTCTATGCTTGGCTTACTGTGATATGCTGGTGTAGCACTGGAAGATTAGGTGGTTTTAGGATTAAGGTGTGTTACATTTTGTTCACTTCTTCACAAGGTACAACCTCCATCACCTGAGGAGAACAACTTTCCCTCTATCGCTGCTGTAAATGCTATAAACCTTCAAAATCCAAAACAAATTAATAACAAATCTTAATAACCCTTATGCCAGGTGAATCAGCGATGCTCTGAACAACAAAGCAACATTCAGTGGTCTGTAGATGTTAAGGCGAAAATATTTCCTCCTTTCATGTGAATGTACTTTATTTTGACATTGGCGAACCCTGCTTCAAAGAATACTTCAACCACAAAATTACCATTTGTATGTCAGTCTGTGAAGAAAACGTTGTTTTTTCTCACATGCCTCGACAGTGAGCAAAGAATCCAAAAAAGGCAAACGCTCTTTATGAATTCAAGTTTATGCAGACTGCCTTTAATGACAGCAAAACTATACCAAAACAAAGACAGTTCCACCCATGAGAAGCACAACCTGGTTGTGCCTGAGCATGCACGTGTGTTTTAGGCCCAGTTCAGACCAAAGAGTTGTGACGAGACAAAAGCGTTGTAGGATGTTGCAGAGAAAAGTTGCAGTAGTGTGAACTGGCCAGTCTGA
This sequence comes from Epinephelus cyanopodus, assembly GCA_026686955.1. Lineage (NCBI taxonomy): Eukaryota > Metazoa > Chordata > Actinopteri > Perciformes > Serranidae > Epinephelus > Epinephelus cyanopodus. The sequence goes on from CM048926.1 coordinate 36,475,150, forward strand.
TGGTGTCACCTGTAACTCAGCTGGTCAAATTGTCGGTAGTCATGCTGTGGCAGGTGCTCCGTCTCTGCTGAGCCCTCCGTAGCCATCCTCACAGTGTGCTGGTGTTGGACAGTGGGTTGCTGCTGCTTTCTGTATGTGCTTATACCCCCCTCACACACATTCTCACTGACTGATTAATTGGCGCTGGTTATTCATATTATTGTGGCATTGCTCATTTTGTTTCTGTTTTCTGCTGTGTCATCACTACAAATGCAACTGTAGCCAGAATCTCACTCTCAAGAACCTACAAATTACAGAGAGCTGTTGCATAGAGATGATACACCATCTCATCTAGTTGTGTTAGTGTGAACTTGCAAGTTTTTAAAACGTTGCAGAATGGCACATTGCAAGTAGTTGCCTGTTTCATCTCATCCCGTCGTGAATTTGGTCTGAGTTGAGCTTTAGTTTCACTTGAGCAGAGTTCAAACGCATGCACATGCCCAGGCGTGCAAGTGAGATTGTTTGAACTGATGTGTTTTAAATCATAATGTGTTAACCATAATGCATGTGTCATGAAATTCCTGAGCATACGACTGGATAAGTGAGATTTGGATTATACTGCACGAGTTGTGTCAGAGTTTGTAAACTGACATTTTGATATAGTTTTGCTGTTTTGACACAGTGTACTTTAATTTATGAAGAATGTTCACCTTTTTGGATTCTTCATTCACTGTGGCTGGCAAGACAAAGAGTTTTCTTCACAAGTTCAACATAACACAGGGTGAGTAACTGATATGCAAATGGTCATTTTGTGGGTCAATTGAAGTATTCCTTTAATAAAGGCTTACAAGAGACTTGACAGCCAGTCTGATCATAAAACCACATTTGTCACCAAAAATGAAAATCACAAGGACTTCTGTCATCCAGACAACAGTTAAGAAGTTATTAAGATGGGGAATGAAAACAATTGATCCATTCATCCATTACATTATTTTGTCTTTCGTCTTCAGCAATCCATCAAAACTTGTGATTCAATGTAAACAATACTCTGTAATCTCACAACAGAATTATAGATATTTTTTAAATACAATCCATCGTCAACAGAGTCTTAAATTAGGTGTATCACAAGGCTATATGAGACAGTAATGTAGTGACTTTTTTGCTATTGAGGTGGATGATGATGAAACAACTCTGAATATGTCACATACAACACTTTAAAGCAATGTCGGACTATTTCTGCTACTGAAGTAAAGAGTGGAAAAGTAGCCTAGTTAACCCACTGATGAGGCTTATCTGACCCAAATGTTGCATTTATAGTATGGGAGAGCTAATTTAATTTTTTTATTTATCATTATTGTTATTATTTATTTATTTTTTAAATTATTATCTTTTGCAGGTGTCTCGTGTTATTTTGAGCTTCAGTGATGGAATCATATTGTGAAAATAGCAACACTGTCACTGTGGACTAAAATAAACTTTGCACAGGTTAAAATCCTGTTAAAATCATGTGTTGCTGTTTTTATTTTTTTACACAACTGTGTGTTTCCCACAGTTGCCTCCTGCTTATTTTTCCTGACGTTTAATGGCTCACAGCAGCTCTAGTTCAGTGTGATATGACTGAAGCAGCTACATATTAAATGGGCTGTATATATAGCCTCTATAGTTTATTAATAGAAAAAATCAAAGAAGATAAAAGGTTTCACTAAAATCCTGTGACTCTGATCCTTGATCCAAGTTTGTGTCTTCTCTATAACCAATATTTCAAGATAATATAATTTGTAGTTTCTTAAAATATGAATGCGGATAGTGATAGTGAGATACTGGTTACAGTTGCATTTGTAGTGATGGAATGGTAAAAACCAGAAACAAAATGAGCATCAGATGGACTGTATTCATAATAAATATGCCACAATAATATGGATTACCAGTGCTAATTTATAAGCCGATGAGAATGTGTTTGTGAGGGGGCATAAGCACATACAGCGAGCAGCAGTGTGAAAACAGCAACACTATCACTGCAGACTAAAATAAACTTTGCATAAGTTAAAATCCTGTTAAAATCATGTGTTGCTGCAGCAGCAACCCACCGTCTGACGCTGGCACATTTTGACTTGACCAACAGACTTCACCACAAGCCGATTGGCTGTTAAAGCAGGTGAAGAGCTTTACATTTTAAAACCAGCCACCAACTATTTAACTGGCTGAGTTGCTGGTGACACTGTCAGCCGGCTTGAGTCAAGCTCACACTGGCCAGTTCACACCGCTGCATCGTTTCTATGCAACGGTTTTGTCTTGTTGCGAATCTTTGGTCTGAACTGGGATATTTGCTTGATGATGGTGGAAGAGTATGTGTATCAATAAAACACAATGCGAGGGAGTGCAAAAGAAAAGAACATTTATTCTCTGAAAAAGATTCAGAGAATAAATGATGACGTACTGTCACTGCATAGGCCAAGCTCTCTTCATCGTCTCTGGGAGGCTTCTAACATGCTCTGCCCAGAGGGCTGTTATTTAAACTCTTCCAAGAGCACAGAGCTTTAGTTGTTTAAAACCCTCTTTTTCCATTGTCCATGTGCTCTCTGTTATCTGCTGTTTTTTTCTTTTGAGGTTTGACACGGCCCTGACACACCAAGCTGACAGTCAGCCGTCAGTCAAGGTTGGGCCATTGGTGAGCGCCTGTGGCCCTCGTCTCTGTGGTGTGTCCCGTACTGTTGGCCCTCGTCAGTGCTAGTCAGCTTTTTTCTGCCAATCCAGAATGTTGAATGGGTGTCGGCCATGCCGCAGCCCATCGTGAATGAAATCACGCTAATTGGCAGTTCAGCTCAGCGCATGAGAAGAGAAACAAGAGTGAGGAAAGTAAACAAAGGGCTAAAGTCAAGAGGGAGTGAGACCAAAACAAACCTGTTACATAAGATTGTTTTTCTTAGTCATTGAGTTCTTCAGCAAACGCATTTCCTAATGGTTTGTGTTATTGTTCACTGGCGCACAGTAAATATGCTCTGTTCTTTTAGCATTGGATTGTGTTGTTAATGTGCTAAGTGGCTAACTTGCGTCAAGACGGACTTCTGGTTTCCCTTTTTGAATGATGAATATAGACCACCGCCGTCTAGTGGTGTGGAGAGGTATTTCCTCTCACAGGTGCAGAACATATGTGTTGGCTGGCTGTAGGCTGTAGACTTTGAGGTGTGTTTACGTGCAACTTTTTGGCCAATACATGGCAACGTCAGGCAACCTAACAAGGGGTCTTTGTTGCCACTAATTCTCTGAAGTCAATCTGGTGTGTTTGGGCCTTAAGTCAAATAGTTGCTCCCTCTTCTTCTGCAGCGGTATTATGACACCTGACTTTAAATTTATTGCCGCGTACTGCTTATCTCTACGAACCAACTCCAAACATTTGCATAACAGTAGTGGATGGAAAAACACAAATTCTCATTTTCTTTTCCTGATTTCTCGAAAATTCAGTTAAAATTTGCACTGCATTGCAATTGAAACTTGACTATTTACAGACACATACTCCAACCGGTGATTCTAAACCGTGTGCCATTGTAAACCAGCAGTGTGCAGGTTCTGCATCTTACAGTACAAAGCTCTGTACCTTAACACAACATGAACCTGAGATCAGCTGCTGCAGAGTTTGGCACCAAAGACATCCGGCAAGAAGATGACTCTGCAGAGCACCATTGTCTACCTTCACCGCCACGTTTCCACCTTACCATCCCTTCTGTCTGTTTGTTGTTTCTACACCAGCAGCAGGAAGTCTGTACCCCCCTCCCTCCCTGCCACTTTGGTTTCCTCTCTGCCCAAGGATTGAAGTCACAGTAGGACCCATACGAGCTCATTGTGTAGCTGCCTGTTTGGAAATGTCAAGCAGCCCAGCTTCCACCCCTGACAGATCAAGGGTTACCAAGGGGCTGACTGGCAACGGGTGACAGACAACCCTCACATCCGTTAAATCCTCATTTCCCACAGCCCATTGATTGACGATTGGGCTTATATGCCGAATCTCCACCACATGGTACAACTGGACTTAATTCACTATCTGCTGACATCATGCTCAATGCAACACATGCTCAATCCTTTCACATAGCGTACAGCATAGTGTTTGTGTGTGTTTACAGTGTAGATTTGCAAGCTGCCAAAGAGTCACATAAATAAAAGAAATTGTGGTCGCTATTAACCATGACTTGGCTATGAAAAAAGTTTTGCTGTGTGTTGGGTTTGAGTAATGGTCTGCAGTTTGGCAGGTGTTTTGCCAAGGTGTCACACTATCCCCCATCTCCTCCATGTCCTGATGACAAAGTCAGCTCATATAGTGTGTCACTTTAGGAACATTTATACTCGGGCTGTCAGAGTTAACGTATTAATAATGAGTTAATGCAAATTTCTTTTAATGGCACTAATTTTTTTGACACGCAATTAACATACGTACCTTCTGTAATTATGACCCTCAACTCACCCCATAATTTGGTAAATCAGGAAGCTATGTAGCAGTAACATTGTGGATGGTAGTAGCAAGCAGAAACAAACCTCCATGAGCAGAAATTAATTAGGATAGAGGTCTTTTGTACGGCATGTTCAGCTTCACAGCCTTGCTATTTGCATTTACATGTGAAGTGAATTAGGCCTACAGAACCACGTCCTGCTTCAACTTTGACCCTACCGTGGTTGTGTGCACACAGTTGGCCTGTACAATGAGGGATTATTGGCAACACTTTTACCGCAATTTATGTTTTTAAAGTCTCTTTTCCACTAACCCATCAACACCCGCTAAAATCTGGCTTTTTAATGTAATTGGAAAGGTTATGATCGGAATTCACACCCAGGTCAAATGACTCTGCAGTAGTCACAGGTATTTATCAGCTCCGGCTCCGATTGGCATTGATGGAAACACAATGTATGAATGTGTGTGAATGTGCTAATTTTAGCTTTTTTTTTTTTTTTTTTTTTTTACCAGCGAGATGCATTACGTGCTGCCACAAAATACCATCTGTCTCCCCTCAAACATCGATCCAAATTAGTCTGCACTGAGTTTGGAAGAGAGGTTGAATAAGTAAGACATGTAAAAAAGAAGTAAACACTGTAATGTTTTCACAGGCCTCCATGCTGCCTTCTACTGTTTACGAACCTGTTATCTTGCCGGCCATGACGTTGAACATTGCACACTAGTAATAAAAAAAAAATGGGAAAGGAGTCGATAGCCTATTTAACAGGTTTTCTTGTGTTTAAAAAAACATGTCCACCTGCTAATTTTAGAGGAAAAGAGGTGTAAGATTCTCACTTCCTATAGTATTTGTGAATGGCAGCTATGGTATAGGTACGGTAAGGGAGAGATCACAGTTATGATAAAAAGGGAACATTAATTGCAGATCAGTGATGAGACATGAACTTCTGTGTCCTGCATGAAAGTAAACACACCCATCCTCCACTCCGACCTGCAAACCCTTGCTCTCTGCCTCGCTACATAACAGACACTGAACATTGCCCAGAACATAAATAATGAGATAGCGATCAATTAGTACTGATGTAAGTAAATCTTAGGATACACGGCTGCCGGCTAGTGAGGTGCTTTCAGAAGCAGCTGTTTCGGAGAAATACTTAAATAACAATCCTAATATGAATATTGATTATTGAGCAGAGCAGTACTTTTCAAGCATGTGCTTTCATGACTGATCTGTTTATCATTGTAACCAATATATGCCACAGGTAGGTATATCACTTACTTTGAGACATGTATTTAGTGAGCTCTCAGAGGATTTTGACAGAGGTATGACTACTTGATAATTCCTTAACTGTTGTTTTTTCGGAGACTCAGCATTCACTTGTTGAATAGAAGAGCCTTGGAGACAAAGTGTGATTTTGTATTCTTGTATCCTTCTACTCTTATAGCATAAAGTTTGGTCACTGAGCTGCGGCATTAACTTGTATTCTAACAAGATTAAAATATATTTGTCCTGGAGATTAGCATAGTTAAGTCTCTCCTTTTTTTGGCTTTTGGGGCGGCTGCAGCAGGCTTTGATCAGTGTTGCGCGGCGAGGCCCAGGCTTGGCCTGGCCATCCGAGGCCCTGGTGTGAAATTGGTCTGATGTCATCCCCCATTCTCCACCTTCACCAGCTTTCACCAGCCGTAATTATATTTCCGCCACAAAGCCCCGGTCCCCTTCATTCCATATTCCAAGTTTGACTAGGAAGCATTTAGAGAACTATGGCTAAATTACTCAGTGGGGGGAAGGGGGACTGGATGGGCCGTCTTTTGTCTGATGGAGACACAGGGGACATCAATACTTTGTGATATGTACTTTTCTTTTCTCTGCTCGTCTGCCCTTTGCCTCTGCCTGGTGGAGGGGTTAAGTTTATGACAAGGGGATGGATGAACTTTGGGTAAATAAGATGTTTTTTTTTATTTTTGTCCCTGTGATAGCCTGCTTATAGCCTGAAAACAACAGGACATGTTGCTGAAATGTTTCCATAGACAGATTTAGCAACATTTGACTCAAAATATACAAAATTATATGCAGGTTGAACAGGTTGTTAGCTGTAGTTTAGCTAATTAGCTAGATGGATGTGTTACCCAGCGCTGGTTGGATAGACCAACAATGATAGCAGTGCATGTTTGGTGTAGGTAATTCCGCTGAATAATGTTGCATTTTTATAATGTTCCAAATGATTCTGCAAAGTTTTGAGCATGGAATTTCATTCTATAGAAAACAGGACTCAACTCAACTTCTGATTACGACCACAAGATATAGTTAAAAGCCCTGAAATAGCTAGTAAATGGACTTACATCTGTGGTGGCCAGAAGAAAATGTTGGCATTGTATGTCTCTGTGCACCACAGATATGTTACATTTGTAGGTTTCATTCATATCATATTAAAAATTTCTCAAGTAACATAGTATATGAGCTGACTTTGTCATCAGCAGGTGACAAAGTCTACTGTTGTGGACCACTGCTCAAGACCAGCAGACAACAGAAGAGGTTTGAGGGTTTTTTGGTGGGTTTCTAGGCACCAAACATCGGTATTGTTAGCAGCCTGTTGCTGTTTTTGTAGCGGAGATAGCGCCATGCAAGTCAGTTGTTTTTTAATGAGACATTGTTGGTTTCCAGCTGGTATTGTGCCCCTAAAATGGAATATTTTAAGCCAAAATATGATCTTTTCCAGACCAAGTGGTTTCTGTGCTGAAACCTACAGTAACTACATCCTTCTTTAAAAGTTTCGACATTTTGTCTACATAATAACGTCAAATGTAATGCCAACATTTACTCTGGTGATTGGGTTGTGAGTTGAGATTGTTTTGCTTTTACACATCCATTATACGCAAGAGTTTTAAATAAATGTTTGCCATAACTTAGTCTACAGATACACATAGATGTAGTTTACAGCAGGAAAAAAAAACATTGTGCAATGGAATCACTTCAGCTGTGACACAGCGATGTGCAACTTACAACGAATGTTGGCCAGGGGCGCAAAGTGAGGAGGCCAGTGGCTCCTTCTTTTCTTCCTACCCTCAACTTCTGTCACCCTTGCTTGGACCACACCCACCTTTGAACTCAGCCTTCATTTGAGTACTACAAACCTGTAAAGATTTGTGACTTCATGTATGATTGCAAAGTTATCAATTTGACAAAATCTGTCCACACACAGACAGACAGACAGACTTAACATCTTGCAAAATACTCAAAACACCTGTGGTAGTGCCTGCTACAACTGGCGTCACCAGGACCACATTTAGCTATGGTGACACACTCACAGATTCACGAGGTGAAAATGATACCAGCTGTCACGTCCTGGTCATGGCTGGTAAAGACAGACATAATTGTTTTAGGGTTAACATAAAAAATAACAAGGAAACACTAATATAACAAATCATATAATTACAGAAAATGTAGAATTTTGACAACCTGTTAAATTAAGGAAAAAAGGATCTTTGAATCTGATTGTTTTCAGCCAACTAGAGTGAAAACCAAATTCAGAATTCTGCTGGTGTGGGTTTATGTCTAGTGCCAATGTTCAGTGGAAACTCAGTGTGCTCTTTATGTAGTGAGGCGGAAAGTAGAGCACAGATTGAGGGGTCAGTGTGCTGACAGATCCTTTAACACAACTTGTGTAACTTTCAGGAAATGACAATCCCACACTTTACATAGTGACTAACCAGGTATACAGAGATATGTACGTTGGTGGGTTTTTGATATCAGTAACTCAGTGCAACATTGTGAGTGTCTCACGGGAGAGAAAGTGTGTGCTGGTATTCACATTTATATAATTCATCTCACCGAACTACAGTGAAACCCAGAATTGTTGAAGGGAGATTGGGGAGGCAGAACAGTTATAAAAACAGTTGAACTGAGTAATTGAACAATTGAACAATTACATTTCCAGCCGTGAAAGATGTTCTTGTCCAACACAGTCCAGTCAGTAGAAGAAAATATTAGCATTCTACATTTCTGCACATATCAACATTTCTACAGCGAGTGTATCAGCATGTATTATAAAAGGGGGGCTGTGATACAGTGAGTCATCACATTGTTTCCAGCAGCGTTTTATTGGGTGTTTTAAAGCAACCTATCACTGTTATTCCAGCCCAGTCTCACACCCAAGTTGTCGAATAGTGGCGCTTGGTCAGTGGCTTCTGCCGTAGCCCAGGCAGGAGGGGGTAGTGGATGGGTCCAGCAACCTCCCACTTTTTCATGGGAGGCCAGTGTTTGCTTCACATAAGATTGTAAAGCCAAACCCTGATCTTTTTTCCTAAACCCAACCACATGCATGTGTTAGCTAAATGTAACCACGTGTGTTTGTTTTTGAAGGAGAAAAAAAGTCCTTTTGCGGTGCTGTACTGACGTAGTTCTGTTCGTATATATTCGGAAAGAGACCATATGGAGACTGTGCATTTCCTGTGAAAATAAAGGTATCGTTTGAATATAGGCGATGCATGTAACAGGCTGAAGTGGACCCAGAACGTCAACAACCAGCGCACCCAAGGTAACTTGCACTTCATATGTCGACATGGAAAATCCATGACCAAATGTCGATGTGTGATGAGGTCATAATGAAAATGTGTTGGTTTTTCTAGTAAGGATAATGGCTCAAAAAGTGGTTGTTGTTTTTTTACAGAAATCATTGCATTTCCTGCTGAGATTGTGCCCCCTTACTAGGTATTTAAAGCCAAGACACGATCTTTACCTAAATGTAGCCAAGTGTTTTTTGTGCCGTATCCTACCATGTTAACCACAGCTTTATTGAAATGTTAACTTTTAACATATCCACTGCATTATAACATGCAAATCTATCTGTACAATGCCAACATTTTTTTAACGACTGGGTTGTCCAACGACATCACCATCCACCTTGGTGTGGTCAGCTGATCACAGACATGGTAGATTCAGATTACTCAGAGCAATACATTGATTTTATTGGCTGACGAGAGGTGGTGCAAATTCAGACAAAAGAACCACTCAGAAGTAACTCTCAAAATGTTAGCATACATACCGCCAAATATAAGGAGCCTGTCTGGATGTAGAGACAGCTTTAAAGCCATGCTAACCTTGATGGTGTTACACTCAAATTTTTCCCAACAGCTTTGCCAACCCATGTTGTCTAGAAATAAGCTGAAAAAAGGTAGTCACACTTTGTTTTATTTCATTTATTTTATTGATTTTTTAACCATTACTACAGTCTTTCAATTACCTCAACCCCAGTAGATGCAGCATTGGAAACCAGGGATCAGAAAAATGGATTTAGTCTGAATGATCTGATCATGTTGGAGGTTGTATATGAAGAGTCTTGACATTTGGGAATTCACAAAATTATTTTGGATCAGAGCCACTATAAGATTACAGTTGTGAAATAGATTTTTAGATTTAAAAACTCATTTAATTTAAATATAATATGACTGATATCAAACATAACATCAGAATCACGATAAAAACAAGTGAAAGTCCTCTTATATAGTGCTAGACTTCCATTTCTTATCAGGTCTTGGCTGTAGTGTTGTCACCTGCTGCTTTTTGCATGGACACCCAAAGCATTTTGACCTTCATCCAGGTTCTCTGGCCATTTCACCAACCCCCTCCACAGCCCCCACCTCCCCTCCACCCCCCAACAACCCCAACCCTTTAGACTGACAGCCCCACACTGTGCATAGAAACCCAGCTCACAGCTTTTTCCCCCCTTTCGTCTCCCAAGTCAAGAGTAGCTCAGCTCATCAAGTCAGCGACCGTTGGGCGTTACTTCCACATACAAGCCAGCTAAGAAAGGAAATGCAGATGAGGGCTCCTGCAGCCATTCACTGAGCCCAGGTCAATGCTGCTGCTGCTGCTGCCAATGGACGAGTCCCAGACAACTCTCTGGCTTTTTGTTGATGGATCTCCTTCTGCTCTCCATATTTCTGTCTTCCTCTCTGTTTCATTTCTCATGACTATTTCTCCAACTCGGTCAGATGTTCAGGTAAACAAAACACAGAAATGAGACATCGGTGAGTTTGGTGCACTTGCTTAATTTGACTGCAGGATCATTTGGATCAATTTTGCCTTCACAGTTTTAAGCTTTCCTGGGTAGTCGAGTATGTTTCAAGTTCCATCTGTTGTGTCACAGACATTGCTTCTGTGACTTAGACAAACTAATCGGGACAATGAAGTAAATACTAATCAAAGTAATAACTACGAGTCTTTCACCGTCCCCCCATTTTAATAAGTCAAGCAAATGTCCTCATTTGTTTTGTTGGATCTCTGTTTTTGAGATTTTCACTGCAAACTTATTCTAGTTATTATTACAAGTTATTATTAGCTGGCCTCGCTGATGCCTTATTACTCTTGGATCATTCCTCAGTGAACAGCTCTGTTCTTTTTTCAAAGTGGGTTTCATATTGTGTCAGTGTGTTCTCTTCCATTTAAGTCAGAGAAATGTTCATAGGAATGGCCCACTGCCTACAAAACTGATACGTATTGTTGACAAAACTGTCCATATTGGGAGAATTTCATTTTTATTTTTATATTTTTACATTTGTTTTGGCAATGTATAATATATAATGCCTCTTTGAAATGAGTTTAATTGGATTTTTAGGTTTTCACATCAGCTGAAGGATTTCAAGTTCCTTTAGGTGGAGAGGGTTGCTCTACAAGTCACTGGACTGTATGTACTGTCATCAAACTTTAAATAATGCTGTATGTTGATGGGTAGAAAACAGTCCTGAATTACACATTGATCAGAATAAAATTATGCAAAACTGATGTTCAGAGTGGTCATGCAATTCCCATTAGGGATATTCTGGAATTCTGAGTGTTAGTCCTGGATGAGAAATTCCCAGGAATTTGATCACTTCTAAATTCAGTGCCGGGCCCAACTGGAGGAAAAGGCAGTAAGATTGTGGGGTCCCACAATCAGACCAGCAGTCATTGCTCAGAGAGAGTCAATGGCATCATTTCTGTTTTCAAGAACATGTAGTGGGCTACAGATTCATTCAAACATGTCATTTTTGTTTTCTTTTTGGTATGTCATGTGAAAAACTTGTATCTCCAAAATATGAAGGTTTAGGAGCTTAGGAATATAAATTGTTAAAGAAGTATGCTTCTGATACAATGTAGAGGGTTTAAATGCTTTTTCTAAACCTAGAAATGTTCTTAAAACACAAAGAAGCGTGCAGTCCTTCAGCTCCCCCGAAAATATGATGCATATTTATTCTGATGTGGGGCTTTTTTCTTTTTTTGAAAAAAAAAAAAAAAAAAAAAAAAAGACACGTGGGGCAACAATATATACTGTAAATGATATTACAGTGGACTGTATATATTTTTAATCTGAGCTACACTTCGTAAGAAACGTTTAAATTGTATTGTAATATTCTGCAGAAACTTTAAAATTGCACCAAAGTAGTTAAAGTAAAAATTCTGATCAAGAGTCATGATTTTGTGCATCATTTGTTCTGTAGGCTACTGGCCAAGTGCTGTTAAGACAGAAATGATGCAGTGCATGCAGTTGATTTTAACTCTCTGTCAAATGGCCTTTTGTGGTGTCATTTTTTTAAAAAATGGAAAAATTTGCAGTAAAGGCTAAAATACACAGGTGGTTTTGTGACCAGTGGCTACAGCACAACGAAACAACATTAGAGATGCAGTATTGATATTCTACTAGCTGTGCAGACTAGAAGCGTCCTCGATGTTGTGTCTGTGGTCCTCTCATTGTTATGCTAATCATCATCAAGATATTTCAATAAAACAAAATCAGCTTCACAGCAAAATAGCCAACATATTTGGGCCATGTGATTTCTTTCTTTTTCTCTTCCCCCCCCCTCTTTTCCCAGGCTTGTTTCAGTTTGTATAATAAAATAAGCTCTTGAAAATATACATTTGCATTGTTGTATTTTATTTTTACCATCACACCATAATGATATAAATTATTTACATGTAGGATCATATAAAGGAGAACTTCAGCTGAGCGGGGAAAAAACAAGTAAATGTGTCCGTTATTCATCTTTAAAAATCCTGATGTCAAAATCCCATCGTAGAAAACAGCTGCTCTTTCTGTAAATATTTTTAGGTTGTTTTTACTTAACTTTTAAGGCAGAAGCTTGTCCAGGTTTGTAATTGAATGCAAGCAAAACTCCTGTAACACAGTCTAGAAAATTAAAAAAAAAAAAACATTCACAGCATCATAAGACCACGATTTGGTTTGGGTCCACATTAATCAGACCCGGCAGAAGGCCTGTCAGATGGTGCATTCAAACAGAAAAGTTATTACAGGAAAATAAGTTATGTAAACACTCCAGAGCCCCGTCTCCACATAGCTATAGATGCTCATTGTATTATAAATAAGAATATACTGGTCTTTGTTAACAACAAATAAAACCTTGCCTATTTTCTTGAACATTCGTAGACAGCCTGTACTATAGGTCCATGGTTTGGCTGGAGGGTGCGGTGCCAAAGTCGGCAAACGGTTGGAGATAAATGGAAAGAATGTCCCTTGTTTGTGATAGCTGGTTGTGGGACATAATGTAAAAAAAATGCTTTAAAAAATCGGGGATAAATAGGTTATTTTTATAGACATCTTTTCAAATTTATAAGAAATTAAAAAAAAAGTTTGATGTTTTTCTTTCAGCACTAATGTCAGATAAATTCAAATGGAAAGTACCGGTGTGTTCAGTGGCGTGTGGGGTTTTTGCCAGTTCATTTGTGGAAATTAATTTGGATATTAAACAGTGTTCACCAGACAGCTTCTAGAAAGCAGACCTTTAATTCCAGACATAAAATGTGTCGTTACATTCCCAAATTTCCAAATTTTGGCGCCTATAAAAGGCTATAGAAGGCTACTCTGACACCAATACAACCAGACCTGCAGGTAAACATTCGCTACAGTACGCCGACAGAGGGGAACACCGCAAGAAAAAAAGAAGAAGAGAGCAGAAAATAGCCATTCAAGTCAGAAAGAACAAAACAAAAACAGAAACACACAAAGTAGGCTATTTTCTCAATTCACAGTTCCCAGAATGCAGCAGAAAAATCTTTGGATTTCAGCATATAGTTTTCATAATCAATAAAGTTCCTCAGACACAACAGTTGAGCCTAACGGGACACAGGGCTGTAGTGCGCGTGACGGCTGTCCACTCTTGGATAGTGTTGACTCACTTTCCCCGCCTCTAAAAAACATCAAAGGTATGTTTCCTGTGTTTGGACCATTAGGTGACCTTTAGCCCTGTCATATAGTTTAGAGTTCAACATCATGCTGTGCCCATTCTGAAGCCTTTTGTCTTAATGAGTCGAAATTAAATGTCGGAGGGCAGAATTCCAGCAGGCAGGCAGGTAGCCTACTGCTGGTGCGCTAACATCACGGTGACACTCTGTAAACTCTGTAAATAGTAAGCTAAAGTTTCGTCCACACTTAGACTAATTGTCTGTATTTGACCATAATTAATTGCTAGTGTCCACCGCTCTGGACCTCGTTGTGTCCATGGCACTAGACCTGACAGTGCTAACATGTCAGAATATGGATGTTCTGGATGTTTCTTTAAGGTGAAGAGCTACAACTCAAGTAGGTAACTTGGAAAGTTGCGTTGGCTGAAATTTGTTGTAATGAAAATGTTGAAAAATGTCAAATTAGTCGTTTTATTAGCAATGAAAACCTTTATCAAAACATGGGTTTTATCCCTGGTGTCTGAAATTGGCCTAACTTTATTGCTTCGGCTGCCAGTAGCTAATAGGACTACAATTTTAGCTAACGAATAATACATGATTTTACTGGCACCATTTAGCCTAAAGAGTCTTTTCCCAATTTTGAAATGTGACCACATAGCCTATGAGTTCTTCAGGCCTCCTTAGCAGAGCGGACCCAAGTCATTGCTGCAGCCTAAAGATAGCTTACATTAGATGTTGCATAGGTAACAGTAAGGTTAACAGTTTAAAAGCATCCACAGCTGGTTTAACTGGACATCTGATAGGCCTGCGGTTTGTAGCATATAACATACCTGCTGAAATTCTGATTTCTGGCTGTGGCCTGAACGCAGCACCATTTTTGACTTGGATCGGACGTCGTCATAACTACAGCCCTGAGGACACGTAGCCACACACTCACGCACGCGCGCGCGCACACACACACACACACACACACACACACACACACACACACACACACACACACACACTCTAAAAACAAACAAAATGTCACAATATCGTCTCTGGTTGAGTTTTAAATATGAATGCTGGTACTGAAGTGATTTTATTGCATGTTTCAGGACCCCCCCTCCCCCCCGCCTGTCCCCGTTTGTCCTCTACTCGCTGTCCGACTTGGCATCCTTGGACGCGGCATGGTTGTACAGTCCCTGCGCCATCAGATGCAGCGCCAGAGCGTTTTTATTCCCGGTGGCTTTCTTGATTTTGGCCCGTTTGTTCTGAAACCATATTTTGATCTGAGACTCGTTTAGGCCAAGATCCCGGGCCAGACTCTGCCTCCGCTGCTCGGTCAGGTACCGGTTGTTCTGGAACTCAGTTTTTAACCGGTGGAGTTGCTCCGCAGTGAAAGCCGTCCGGGGCCGCTTGTCCTCTTTACTCGGGGTCGCTGCCTTCTTTGGTTTGCGGGATCTGGGCCCTTGGGTGGGGATGGGGGTAAGGGTAATAACAAAAAAAGACACCCAGTAGTTAGGGTCAGTACTTTTGAGCTTTCTCATATCTTGAAATCACAGGGAGGCTATAATAACAGTGGATACTGCCTATAAAAACACATCAACAGAAAGTGTCTATTCACGTTTGTGCCAAAATGAGCAAAGTTTCAAACGTTTTAATGCGTCAGGATCTTCAGGTAGTGGACACACATTCCGCAAACAACATATGATCTCATTTTGCATCATATAAGAAGATTTTAGTTATTTATAGGACATCATTTAGTAGTGTTATATTTTTCTCTGTCAGCAAAAGGCCTGCATGGTGTTATAAAAGCCCCTTAGGGGACCTAAACATGCTGTTATAGCCTACCACTAAAGCCAGTGTTGGAAGTACGCAGGTCTGTATACGTAACAATAGTAATACCACGGTGTAAAAATAGTCTATTACACGTCAAAGTACTGCATTCAAAATATTACTGACGTACAAAAGTATTTGCATCAAATAAAGTACCAAAACTAAAAGTAGCTCCTTATTATACAGAATGGCTCATTTCATAATCAGATATATTGCATCATAATTAGTGCTGCGACTTGTTTATCACATTAATGTTGCAGCTGGTAAAGCTGGAATTGATTTTATCTACTTTACTACGGGATAGCTTTTGAATTATACATCACAGTTTGTTAGTTAATTGAGGCTTTATTTTGTTTAATATTCTGAATCTACAAAGTAAATAAACCTGTCAAATAAAAAAAAGTATGTTTTCATTCAAAATGTAGCGGAAGTGAAGTAGGCTTATAATACAAATACTCAAGTTAAGTAAAAAGTACCTCAAAACTGAAGTGAAATAGCCCGCAGTAGGCCTACTTGAGCAAATTTACTTTCACTGACATTAGCAGTTTGAATGTAGCATTAAATATATATTGCCGTTTATTGAAATATTAATGGTGATTTTTGATTCGTAATGGCTGAAAAAATAGAGGACGTTTGGGAGGAATTATTAAATAAAAAAGTTCAGTAATGTGTACAGATTTAAATCATTGTTGTAGACAAGAATCCCTTGATTATGATTACAGCAAAATGATCAACCAATCTCACGAGTTAAATGGTTTCGGAGTGACTTTTCTTTAATCAAAATGAGTTGTCTACGTCATGCTATCTTTTATGATCATAATTAGTAAGGGTAAAAGGGTGTAAGGGTTAAATAATTGAAAGAAGAGATGCCAGTCAGTGATGAAATATTCTGAGATACACTAGGAAAAAAGAAAATTGTTAATTCCAACCACATCTGTTAAACTAGGAATGAAATGAAGACTATTCTGCAGTAGAGTTGAGAGCAGCAGCCCATCAGGCTGCATGGCTGCATGTCTTCTCTGCTGCAGCAGACTTCAGTGAGAACAGGAGGAGGAGGAGGGTGGAGGGTGCAGATGGGGGTGGGGTTAAGATATGATGGAGGATGGGGAGTTAGGCGCCTCTTTCCCTCCCTGTTACCATAGGAACTCCATTTTTAAAAACTAGTTTTCCCAAAAAAAAGAGCGATAAGCCCTTTGTTTGTATTATAATATTCGGAGCTGTCTGTGATGAAGAAGTCAAATGGCAGATAATGGAGAACGAATGGAAAAAGATATTTCCGCTTTGGTGGGTAAAGTATAAACACATAGCAGGCCTAAATCAATTGTGCCATTCATTAGTTAGTCTATAGACAATATGGGGTGTTTATAAGCCCGTTAAACTAAAGTTTGACAACAGTGCGCTTTCTTTACACATTCTAGCATTTTGTAGAATCGTAATTGAAGCATCGACTCATTTCTACAGAGTTATGGTTGGTTTAAGATGCCTAATAATGGTGGGGAAAGCTGCAGCCTCCCTGACCTCTTTGAAGGCCTTTGTGGTCATTATCATAAATTCGAGCCTGGACCTCGATGGAAACTTTTTTTGTGTGTGCCCATACAACAATAAATACAACATTTCGGACTGTTGTCGCCTCGTTTTGAGCTCTTCCAAACGCTCCTTCGGTACATCGCGAGGTCTTACCCCCCTCTTGGCTGCTAGTTTGTTTTCAGCAACATTTTTTAACAGTTGAACGCGTTTCCAAATCACCACAAAGGGAAAGTCCAAGTGCACCATGCGTCCACTAGTAAACTAACCCCAGCCTAGAGCAAACCTTTCACTTTATTTATTATAGCAGGACCCTGCTTATTTAAATGCTGGAATAAAGCAGTGCAGTTCACACAGAGCGATGCGGCATTAAAAGAAAAAGGGTTTTGGTCGTCTGAAATGCAAAATGGCTAAAATCGAATAATTTCATAGCATCTTCATAACATAAATATGTTGTCGAAATTTATTATTTATATTTGGTTGGAGGGTGAAAAGGCTTTGAAGTTGTGTTCAGCATTTGACATGGAATCTTGTCTTTTGGGACACAAGGCCCTCACTTTTTGGACCCCCCCATTGTCAAAAAATATGCTAATGGAATATCAACAAAGAAGACTGGGGAACAATGGCGTTAAACTTGGTTTTACTTCACTTCTTCACATTTTTAACATCACTTTCGAACCGCATTTCATTTTAACTTAATTTCCCCGACAGTTTTCGTCGACACAGTGTCGTCTTGTCCGCTATATCGTTATTTCAACGCCAAAATCCGGATCGAATTCCATCCAAAAAAAGTCCAAATACTTTCTAATTCGTGTGCAAAGTAGTTTATTTTAAGTGAATTGTGTTTTGCCTGCTCCACGAGTGCTACTATCATTTATTAAATACTGGAATTGTGAAATAATGAAGATAATATTAGTTATGATGGCGCAATAACGGGTTTGTCAATTGTTGCAAGTGATATGTCTATTAAGTAGGGTTGGGGGTCGCTCAGCTCAGAGAATAAAATGTCACCCTCTTTAAAGAATTAACCTCAACAGCTTTTCAACTTAAAAATGATCCAATCAAAGCTTTTTACTCTTTCTGAAAGATGAGGGGCTGTTTTCTGTAATTTAGACTTTTTAAAATTTTGTTAACTGCCTATATGATATTAAATAGCCTACCATAATCGGCCTTTGTTTATTTATTTGTTCATTTTCTTTCTTTCAGCTAACGAAAAGTGGCCGAGCGATATTTCTCCACCAACCTGATGACGGGCGGTCTGAGTAGCGGGTACAATAAACCCACGCCGGCCACAGCATCGATTTGGAGGCAGGGGCCGAGCTGGCCTGGGGGCTGCGGCAGCTGTCCCCGCCGCCCCCCCGGCCCTTCACAGCCACATCACCGGCTATCAGGTCAGGTCTCCTGGCCTCAGTGTCCGGATTCTGGTCGTCGGATGCTCCCGTGTCCTCCTCCTTCTCCTCGTCGCCTCCTGCTCCACCCTGCTGCGGGTTGCCAGTTTTGGAGGACTTTCTCCCTGTCAGCTCCTCTCTTCGTATAATTACTCCCAGACTGTCTCCCTCCCGGACCAAAGTCCTGTCCTTCCTCTTTCGGCCGAAGTCCGGTCTTAAAATGTTGTCGATGTAAAAGTTGGTGATCCTGTGGGACTGCTGGTTGTTAGGTGCCTGGAGGAGAGGCAGGATGGCCCGGTTGGACTCCTCGCCGGAGTCCTCTGGGCGCTCTGGGTCTCGACGAGCATTTTCTTCCATAATGATGAAGCCTGATCACCCTCAGCACCTCTGTCTCTGCGCCCTTCTACAAACAATTATTCCAATTTCGTGTTGTCCTGTTCGCCTTCTTATCAACTAATTACTATATTTTTTTACTGGAAAAAGAAAACCGTTGACGAGCTTCACTAATTCCTTTTCTGGTGGAATAGTTTATTGTTTCTGCTGTGAAAACGCGCCTCTTCTGAATTTGACAAAGAAAAATCATGCTTAAGTTTCTGGTCAAAGCCTCCTCCTCATGGCTGCATTGGGCGATTAAATGTTTTTATTTAAAGAATAAAAACGAGTTGGAAAAACTAGAGACTATTTAATTTTTTCCGGGTCCCTGCACACAATTATTGATGCTTCCAGCAGAACTAAAGTGCCCTGATAAAGACGCCGCTCAAATACTTTCACTACGGATTTTGGTTCTCATTTCTGATTGGCTGCGGGAGGCTGTGATGACGTTGTACTACGGGTCTCTCAGACACGTGCCTTAGACCAATAAAGGCGGAGGGTTGGTGTCATGTGAGGTTCCCGGAATTCCCTGGAGACGCAGATTAATCCAATCCACCCAGTCAGTTTATGATGCGTTCAGGTTGCAGCGGACATTTGTTATTAGCCTACTTGAACATTTAAAGCCACAGACTGCAGTTTGAATAAGGTCAGGGTTGTTGTTCGTGAAAAATAATGCTCAGCCCAGCTTTCAGGTATAAATGATAAAATGAACACATGATGTCATTACATGTCAACAGTGTCACAGTGCAGCACACCCCGTAGGCTCATTTGGTGAGGGTTAGCTTGTGTTGGACTATGGGCTGGAAATAATGAAGATGAATCGCCAGAGTCTTTGGACAACGAATCTGAAATGCAGCTGAACTGTCTTGAATGGAGCTGAACATGTTTATAATTCTGAGTTGTTGTGAGAACTGGTCAGCAGCTATGATTTGAATTAATCAGCTCAGTCACCAGAAGAAAATGTTGCCATTGTACATTTCTGCAAACCATGAATACATTAATTACATTTGTACGTTTCATAGTGTCATATCAAAGGTCCTAAAGAGACATAGTATATGAGCTGACTTTGTCTTGGGAGGATGAAGGATGATGTGTCTCTTAGGCAAGAAGCCTGCCAGTCCACTGCTTGAGACCAATAAGCAACAAAAGCTGTTGGCCTTAGCGAGTCATCACTGTGTTTCCAGAAGATGTTTAGGTCCCAAATGTGGGTGTTTTTAGCAGCTGGTTTTTCCACTGGAGATGGTGCTATGACAAGCAGTTTGTATTTGCTGAGACATTGCTGCATTTCCTGCCAGGATAGTAACACAAAAAGTGTTGTTTTTTTTTTTTTGTTTGTTTTGTTTTACTGGGACATGGCTGTGTTTCCAGCAGAGATTGTGCCACCAAAACTGGGTATTTTAAGCCCAAACAGGATCTTTTCCTTACCATAACCAGGCTTTTTTTGTGCCTAAAGCTAACCACATGTCAACCACAGCATTGTTGAAACATAAATAAGCGTGAAGTTTCAACATATCACAACATCATAACAGAAATTCAGCGTGTCCATGGTTCGCAAAAACGTTCTGTGCCAAAATTCTGGTGCTTTGGTTGCATGTAAACCCTTTGTGATATATTGTACAGGTTACCCCAAATAAAAACATGCAAAACAATAGTCCATGCACTTTTTTTTATTCAAAAGACAGGTGTTAAAAGGTTCAAGGACAAAAAAGACTACACTTAAGTTTGGGTGTATTTCCTGTAGCCCAGAGAGTTATGAGGTGGTTTTCATTTTATGGTTTTAAGTGCCAAAGTAAAGGCCTGCATTGCATTCAAACTAAAAAGGATTTACCATTTTACAACTTAATAAAATTTAGAAAATTTAGAAATTTTGCAGGTGCGCCTCATTCACCATTTGAAATGTATCATTCGCATTTAGTTTGCAGGCTACACATCACTACTGTGATGGCCTGCAGGCTATTTTCACCTGCACCATCCTTCCCACAGAGCCGGAGCAGCACACATAAGGTGTATTACCAGCATTTCTTTCATTACCAGCATTATCTGCTCTAGTTCCATGTGTCACACATCACCAGGCTAACACAGAAGAGGACAATCGAACAGCTCGGTGGATCTGTTACAGCCTGTGTTCCCATACAGAAGTGTTCTAGTGCATTTCAAGAGCTCATAGAGTATAACAGGCCAAACTTTAACACACTGACTGCTCAGTCTGTCTTCTGCTAGTGTCCCAGTCCCCTCCATGGTTTCACTTTTAAAGGCACATTCTGTTGATTTTTTTTTTTTTTAATAAAATCTGAATTTGAGCTATGGCTGTAAATGTAACTGTAAATTATAGTGTTTTGAAATTTAAGCAGCTGATTTTATACTCGGTGTTGCAGTAAAGTCAAATTTTCTGATGGGTGACAAGGCTCAGTGTCCTGACCTCTGATCAGTGGATAAAACATTGTGTGTGGTGCTGGGTGGTATTTTATACAGCCAAACTAGGGGGCGGCCTACCTCTTGCTTGGATAATAAAACTATGAGGTATATACAGTTTTATTATCCAAATTTGGCTAGATATTTATGTATATATGTGTGTGTGTGTGTGTGTGTGTGTGTGTGTGTGTGTGTGTGTGTGTGTGTGTTTGTTTGTTTATATGTGTGTAGCTACATATATATATGAGACAATTTCAGCGCACCTAACGTAGGTGCCTGTTTGGAGAAGGTGAGTTCAAAACCAGCTCGTGGCTGCATACAAAGTCACAGGTGAACAGAGTCGGCTTCGCTCCTGTCAGCGCGAACTGAGGCGAAGATGCGTCTGCTCGAGGTGAAGAGATAACCCCAGGTTCTCGGAGCTGGATGAGCCCTCTGTAACCGATTGCACAGAGACAAGATAAGACTGAGTGGGCATGGCGTAAAAACACACACACACACACACACACACACACACACACACACACACACACACACACACACACACACACACACACACACACACACACCTTATGTTCTGTCCCGGTGTGTTTTAGTTCTGCATTTACCAACCAGTGTGTATCTTTGTATGGAACACATTCCAGTGAGTCTTTCTCGCTGTTGGGAGAGGTTTGCCACCAGGGCTTACTGACAGAAAGTCATTCCTGGGGTAAGGCTGGGATGAATAGACTTCTGTCAGAAAGGGCTGAAAGAAATCTGTACCCTGTTGGTAATCTTCTCCTTTGTGCAGCTTTTTCGCGCAACTAAGGGAATGGCAAATTGGTTTGGTGTTGTTCCTGAATGTAGCTCAGAGTAACATGGGTGACTGAAAACTGCCGAACTAGTGACAGTCCAAGTCGGATTTCACCTACACACACACACACACACACACACACACACACACACACACACACACACACACACACACACACACACACACACACACACACACAGAAAAAGAAAGAGAGAGAGAGAATACTGCAGGCTCCTATATTTAAGTGAACATGTAGGAAAGTACTTCTTCTGTCCATGTGCTTTTAAATGAATGTTTACCCGTTTACAGTAAATGTTGAGAGAGATGAATCCAAGTGTCACACATGATATTGTTCATCAGACATGATGTTGGTGACTGTGCTGGTGTAGCTTGGTGAGCTGTAGGCAGTAGTGAACCCACTGATTGGTTTGTTTCATGCACACAGGCCCACACCGACACCGGGAGCGTCCTGCAGAGAGCTGGAGAGTCACAGACAGACAGATGCAACACAGCACAATTTGCAGTCTTAACCAAAAACACTCTCTGCGACCTGGAGGAACTCTGTAGGAAAAAGTAAGAACGAAGCAGCATGAACTGTCCATGTGTTATTTTATTTCTGTTTTAACACATTCTGCGTCTGTTCAGTACGGAACGGGCTCCATCAGAAACAAGCCGTGTGTCCCATCGGCCGCGTGGAGCAGCCTGTGTGTGTGTGTGTGTGTGTGTGTGTGTGTGTGTGTGTGTGTGTGTGTGTGTGTGTGTGTGTGTGAGCGTGGAGCAGTGTGTGACTGTTCAGGCCTGTGAGTGTGTGAGAGAGAGGCTGCGGGCTGAAGCCTCTGAGGCCAGCCTGTGGACACAAATACGTCACTGTAGTCGCTGTTGGCAGAGGAAAAACCCCGTATCTCCAAAACTTATTTCGTGGAAAATCTCGTTTCAGCTGCCATTGTTGAAGAAGCCCTCGGACACTTTGAATAAGTAGCAAAAACTCGATGGAAGATGGTAAAAGTCAGCAATAAATAGCAATAAAATGTGCACAGGCAGCCTGTCAGATATGACTGTCCTTATTGTGAAGGCCGCTGCCTTTATTGCAGATTGATCACATCAACGAATCAAATATGCTGCATGCTTCTGTGATTCAATTATTTCTCTCTAGATGAGGTAAAACAATATCAGTCTCAAACAAGCTGCTGAAAATTGGATACTGGTGATTTTTTATCCTACAATAGGATCATTGGCATGCCGAATGCAAAATCCTAGGCTGCATAAAAGTGAATTGTAGCGTGTTTCAAAGTGTTTAAAAATGAAAATAGTCGAAAGTGAAAATGTACCTTTGACTTTATGTGTTTTTGAAAGTTTTTATGAAGCCAGGAGAGTTCATAGTTAACAGTCGCAACTCCAACGAACGGAAAAAAAGCTGGAGATAAATGGGTTTTACTCGGCAGTAAATAATAGCCTATATTATAGGAGGTGGGGGCAAATACAACATCCTGCCAAAAGGCATAATCACACACAACCCGTGTCAGTGCAAGCAATGTATTTATCTTTTCAGAAGATTATGTTCCCCTCTAAAATCAGCTTGTTATCAACTCACTGCCTGTGTTCTCTGACGCAGATGGAGCTTTCATGTTGCCTCATACCAGGTTTTTCTTCTCATGATTTCTGAGCGCTTGAACACTTTTTTTTTTATGTGAATTGCAGAGTTAGCAGCGGGCTGACCCATAATATATATAATATTTAGCAGTGCAGGTGAAGTTAGATGGGAAGTCTGAGCCGTGCAGTGTGCATGGGTGATACATGCTATCAAACATGGGGTTTAAAAACAATAGAAATATTAATAACACAGCAAGCTGCAACTGACATCTATCACAATGAGTTCTTATTCAGTAACCCTAAAATTAAATGCTGCAGATAATGCCAGCTTCACTTAACCGTTGCCTCTTAATACAAACATTTATATAAGCTACATCAAAGCTGTAATGTAAAATAATTGCGTTCAGTTGCGTTCCAAACTGTATTTAAACTCTGGAGCGCGGGTGCAGGAGCCGTTTAAAGTGTGCTAAATGTTTCCATTTTGAAAATGAAAGAAAAACAGGCAGAAATCACCTGACAAAATAAAGAAATAAACCAAATACAAGACTTTGGGAGTGCTGACTTATGGATCTAATGAGCGGCACGGTGTTTGATGGATGATTGTATATATGCCATCGCCATCATGACTGCTGCTACAAGCCTGTGTGCGCACTATCGGTATCCTTATCCTATCTTTATCCGGTTGAAAATAGCCTACCCAAGTTTTTATAGAGATATTAAGCTGTATTATTAATGTATGCACGCATCAATTATTAGTGTGCACCTAATGTATTATAAATCCCAAGGTATTGCTATTTAATGTAAATAAAAGACAAACAAACAGACTGCGCAGTATGTGGAATTGTAGCGTAAGAAACACTAAGATCATGTTATCTATTAGATTTATTTATTTATTTATTTATATTATTCACACTGAGTTGTAACAGAAACCCTCAGGTCAGTTTTATGGTCAGAACTGTAGCGTCAACCCATTTTGCTGCGTCATCAGGTTGTAATTCTGCCAGACAACTGAAAGAGCTGCGTATACTTCAACCAGCTGAAAAAATATCATTTAAATGATTCTTAAAAAATAAAATAACGCATGGAAATACTTTGGATCCCTTTGGAGAACACAGGGTTATTGTGCTGATCTGAGATGCGTTTAAAGTTTGATGTTTATCGTGCATAATCCTCTGTATTGTTTCAGACGGGAACGGAACGCGTTAAAGAACCTGTAAAGTGTTTAATATAAATGGTCAGTCATCAAAAAAATTGATTGATCTAAGTAGCCCATTTAAAAATGAAATGACAGTGCAAAGTCATATAAACATAGGAGAAAATATGGAAAATATGAAATGTTGCACATGAATTGCTCGTCTTTATCTCTCAGCCTCCTCATTAAAACGAATACACTTTGACATGTATGTCTGTATGTGATTCCTCTGAGTGTTATGAAAGTTAAAAGTCTAAATAAAAAATGTAGTTCTGATCCTGGTATAAATATCCTTGAGAAATATTGTAAAAGAGTATTTTCTCTGCAGCACTACGTCTTTTCACATCACACCAACAACGTTTAAAGTGCCACGCTGGGCTTTTCAGTCTAACCTATACCTCCTTATTAATAAATACACAGATTCTTTGAATCATCAGCGTTCCACAGAGGACATTTGAAGAACTTTTCAAGTGTAAGGGAGGCCAAATGTAGAAAATGTCAGATCAGTTAACAAATTTAGTTAATCATTTTGATTCTATAATCTGTGAAATTAAATTCCAACAGAGAGCACAGAGGACTGATAACCTGTGTGTGACCAACAAAAACAACATCTCTAATATCATTTCCATATCTCAGCCTTTGGTGCATGTGCACCCTGAAGATGAGAGGCAGGTTTTGTGAGACTCTGAATGCTGCTGTCTCCTACATTGTGTTGGTGCCCAGATGTGAGATGAGCCGGGAGACAAAGCTGAGGTCAGCCGGGACCATCAGCTTCCTGTCTACTTTACAAAACCTCCCCAAGGGGGAGGAGGGACGAGGGGAGCTCTGAGGTTAGGGGACACTTCCTATTCCACTCTGTCTACTCTGTTTATGCAGGGACGGGGGAATTATTGCAGGGACACACACACACTTTGGCTCCAAGCGATCGGCAGAGGGGAATGACAAAGCTGGTTGAACTATGACCACCAATAGGTGATGAACTCAAGGCAAAGAATACAGAGGGACAGAAACATTTTGTGTCAGTCAAAAACATAAAGTTGTTTATGATTTGTACGTATATTTCATTCTCTGATGTCTTTAAGAGACCATCTAATCACAATTAAAGTTGTCTTAGTCTTTTCTTTCATATCAGCCTGTAAGACTTGAATTTCTCGAAACAGGAAAAAAAGGCCAAATGTCACTGAAGCAGATCACTACAAGAAAAAGAGATTTTCAAACTAATGTAATACACACACAACACACACACACACACACACACACACACACACACATATATATATATATATATATATATATATATATATATATATATATATATATATATGTATATATACTCACAGTTTTATTATCCAAGCAAGAGGTAGGCCGCCCCCTAGTTTGGCTGTATAAAATACCACGTGAGCATCACCAGCACCACACACAATGTTTTATCCGATGATCAAAGGTCAGACTTCTGAGCCTTTATGGTCACCCTTCAACAGATTTGACTTTACTGCGACACTGAGTATAAAATCAGCTGCTTAGATTTCAAAACACTATAATTTATAGTTACATTTACAGCTATAGTTCAAATTCAGGCACTCAAAGCAGCCATAGGTTAAAGGCACAACACACGTCCTCTCAATAATGTATTAATAATAATAATAATAATGTTTAAGACCCACTAAATAAAGCTGCACTTTAATACTAGTAACACTATGGAGATAATTCTTGACCTACAACAGAGGAAAGGCCCCATATCACCAAAATCAGCAGCCATTTCCGCTCAGAAATATTTGGATACTGCTATGAAACTGAGCTGGTGTGAAAACAGTCATGTTGTGTTTAAAAAGACTCCGTTCTTCGCGAAATTTAGGTTCTTCCAGGTCTGTAGGAAGCTTTTCAATGTTCTGTGCTTTTACTGTCAGAGTCTTGTTTGATGATGTCATACTGTGTGTTGGTTGAACAGTATTACTGCCGATAAAAGGAACAAGGTGTTTTTCTAAAAGGCTGGTCCTATGATTAGCTGCAGTAGAAAAGGTATGTATGGGTGGAAGGAAACTCCAGTTTAAAGGTCATCCTCTGTATACTTTCAGCAGCTTAATGCCATCAAAAATCTTTCTGTTCATTCCACTTACTTTTTTCCTATTCTGTCTTGAATGCAGAAATGACGGCAAATGGTTGAGTAAAGTCATGTTCTTATAATGTAGGCCATTATGACAAAGTTTTAATGATACACATAGGTATGTTTTACTTGCACCCTTTTATTTCTGAATGACAAAACTAATAGATTCTTTTTTTCCAGATCATTTTGTCTATATTTTTCAACCTCATTTACACACATCCAAGACCAATCAGGCTTCTGATATCCTCCAAGCAGACCTTTTCAACACCCACACAGAAAATATATTTGTCTGACATCAGCACAAAAGTCTCATAAAATAAAACATATTTTGGTGCAGAGCAATGGTTTTTAAACTTTTTCTGTCAGGCCCCCCTTCAGAAACCAAATAAAATTCATACCCCGACATTTTTTGAAAATCAATTATTAACAATAATTGGGGAAGCAACTAATTAAAAAGGATCCATGCTGAATGTTAGATGAGTAAAGGCCAGCATGACTCTTGTTTCTTTTCTTCTTTACTTATATTTAACCAGGAATTCCCAGTGAGATTGAAAGTCTCTTTTACAAGAGAGACCTGGCCAAGGTAGCAGCTAATCAAAACACATTAAAATACAACAAATACAACATATAATACAAAAATCCACAATGAAACAACAACAACAACTCAAACAAAGTGGCCTCTCAAGAAAAACAAGCACATGCCTCTATCACCACATTCTTTTTGATGCCCTTACATTCATCTATTGATACAAGTTTCTAATTTGTTTATTTTCCCTCCATAAATCATATTCATTAAACTCAACTAAAATAATTTACACAAACTAAAATTCAGTATATAGCCTTGATGAATATGAGCTTTCACTCTGGTGTAATGACTTTGGTACATTTCCCCTCATCAGTATACGCTGGAAGACAGCACCATGATCTACTGCCAAACAGTGTGACTGAGTCCTACCTGGACACACTCCTTGTCCTCCTCTCTCGGCTCCTCCAGCAGCACCTCTTGGCTGTGTGTGTCTCTCTCCTGTCCTCTGACAGCATGTTCAAAAGGCCGTGAGCAGCCTTGTTGCTATCAGTTACTGCTCTAATCCTCCTGATCGTCGTGCCGTGGATAAACCTGGTGTGAAAGCAGCCTGGAGGCCAGACTGACGGGCCTCCTGGGCTCCAGCGGAGCTTGGCATCCTGGACCGGAGCTCGGTCCTGCATGAGTTCACAGCAGTGCTGGCTGACAAAGGAAGGTTTTGCTCCGTTGCTTTTTTAATTTTAAAAGGCCTCCCAAACTTTCTTCTCTTTAGAAGAAAAGGATGCAGCACACACACAGGGCTCTATAACAGGAGACTAACAGGGGATTGGTTTGGAAGTTTAGGAAGTGCTTGTTAGAAGCTGAGCTGCAAATTGGACCAAATGTGTTTGTTGTTTAGCCCTATGTTTCCTGAAGGAACAGGAGAGGGTTGTTTAGGCCAGCAGAAGCCTTGATGGTGTCATGTTAGAATGCTGTGGTTTCTCCACATCTGCACTGTCTCTGACTCAGAGTGCTTTCATATTATCTTTGATGAAGGATCGTTGGTTGCAGATGTGACGTCTTTTTGGTCCAGAGTTGCACATGCGTTATCTGATTTAATCAGAACCCATATGCTTATTTCACTGCAAGTGTTATGTTGAAATTATTCATTCATTAGCCATACTGTGCCTCAGAAAGAGGACGAGTATTGAGGTGGAACCCTGATTAACCTTTTTGGGTCAGGGACTGTTCGTTATGTATGAGGGGAGAGGGTGGTGCAAAAAGGGAGAGGCATATCATAAAAAATATTTAAGCAGTGGGGAGTGACCTGTGTTTTTTATTTTGGCTTATATTTTGTATTTATTTACCACAGAATTCAAGAGAACTTGCCAAAATGTGCCAGATAAATCGTGTAATTTGTCTGTAAAAACAATTTATTGTTGGATTTTTGAAGGGTCCTTTGACAGATCATGTGTGATGAATGCTTCTGTCAGGAAAAAGAAAAAACAAAACAAACAAATAAACAAAAAAACAAATTTGAGCTCAAAATAGTGATATTTGAGCAAAATGACTATTCTACATCTTATTTAAAATTTGACCAGATATAAACCATTTGCATGAACTATGCATGACAAGAGTAAAAACCAAGGCTTTAGGATTTTGTGTTCAATTTTTAACTTTATAACATCAAAGGCGAAGTTTTAAAAATCATATTTATGGTGGGGGGATAGTCATGCATTTTACCCCAAGTCATTCAGGAAGGCTCAAGGAAAAATATTTGTGGCTTTGTGGAGGGTAAAAAACAACAACTATTAAAAAAAAAACAAGAAAATGAAATAAAAAACAAACAAACAAAAAAACACCCCAGACAACCCCTTCCCTGATAAAGAAGATATGTACCAAATGAAGTGTTGCTTTAAACCCATGTGTTTGTCAGTTTTATTTCACTTCTGTTGTAGTTTTTATTCCTTGTTAGTTTTTTGATTTATAACTCACGTACACTGTTACTTTATATCTGTATAAAGTAAATATACCTCAAAAGTCTTATATTTACTTCAATTTTTCAAGGCAACTGGTTTCTTAGATTTAGAAGTTTCTCAGATGTACTGGACATAACATGTCTCCTACTTCACTAAAAAGTCCATAAACACAGATATAAGGTGAGGGTTAATTAATTAAAATTAATTAATATTTTTTTCCTCAATAGTGTGATCATTATTGTGTCATGCAAACAATTATGCCTGGGCCACATCATATTACAATGCACCATAAAATAGAACAAACCAGGTCCAGAGTCCAGCATACATATTTTCAGACAAAAAGGACAAAATGGAGCAAAGCATCATAATCAGATAATTTTCATGGCTCACGCACAGAGAAATCAGAAGAAGCACTAAGTAAACACACTGTCTCACTTTCTGTTCCTGGCTTTTGTGACAAAAGCCAGGAACAGAAGGTGAGATACAAGGTGTCAGGGTTTAGATGAACCATTTCATGGATTATTTAACTCTCTGAAGTCATCCTAGTTTGTACTATAAAAGAAAACAAGAGTCACTTTCCACGTCACCCAAATCACACAACTCATATACTCTGTTTTCCTCCTGAATGTTGTTGATTTGCCCAATGGCCAGAGGAAGAATATTAGCTCTTTGCTGTGCAACCTAAGTTCTTTGGCTTCTAAATAAAAGAGATGTTACATGTGACTGAGGGCCAAACTTCACTTTATAACAACAATGTATGGTTGTCTATTGTGCTGTATTTTTTTATCCTTATTTCAAAAGCACATGTCAAATTCATGTTTTCAGATGCAAAACATGATTCATGTGTGATATTACACCACAAACTGTTTTACACATCAGAAAATTACATGTGAAATTTTTTACATGTGAGTTCTTTTCCCACATGTGTTTTACTGTGTGTATTTTTTGTTAAGAGCAAATTTGCCCACATGTACATTATTTTATTCTAAGTAATAACTCTTGATAGAGGATCAAAGGTTTTGTGAAAATGATATCATATTTTTCAAACACCTGAAATCAAAGGATGTGTTTTATTACAAGTTACATCAATAGCTAAGACATTTCTTCAATTCAATTTCATTGTCTGAGACAACTGTGGCAAATTTTAGATGGAAATGAAGGACGAGGCTTTAATGTGTGACATTTAGCACACAGTGAAAGAATAAAGAAAATAATTGTACTTGGAATTTTGTCAGGAATATGACCTTGGCCTAATGCACAACGACCATCTCCTTTTACTTTCCATTAGATTCTCTCCTATTACGTTCTGTCATCTTTACACCAACCATCAAGCAAAGGCTATTATTATTCCAGCTAAATATCATACTTTAAATGCCCTAATTAAAAATGTGTTGCTTTGTGTCTTTAATCTGATGGTGCTGATTGAATCTGGGTGGCAGTAAGTACCACTGTCTGGGAAACCCTGGGGAAGTTTTCTATTAGACAATCTCAGGCTTCTTTTTCTCCACTCTGGCTCATGGAGGTCATTCCCTGTTTTTCAATTATCAGCCTGGTATTAAAATGTACTGATTCTCCATAATGGTCTGATGACAGAATTTCATTTACGGAGAATACAGTGGCAGTACATGAAGGAGTCCTGTACTGTCTGAAGATTCTGTAAAACAGCAGTGGGAGCTTTGCATTTTCTTCACGTACATACATATGTCTCAACATATTACGATCATTATTTAAAAGACTTTGCTGTTATGATGCCAGGGCCTTTTGTTTATTTCTCTATATCTCTGGCAATAAGCTCTCCTTGTTGTGTTCTTGCATGGTAAGTCAGCTATTTAACATTAAGGGAGACCATTTTGAATTGACACCTTCTGCAACCAAACCCTGTAGGGGGGTCGGGGAGAAAATCCCCCCAGGTGAAATTTATAGAAACACTAAAACTAATAGTTTTAGAGCATTTTATCTTTCAGCGTTTCTCAAAGTTTTCATGACTGAATGTCATTTTAGGGAGCCAGTGTCTGAATGAGGGCCACACAGGAAAAGTGCACACTCTATGACTTTTTATGTCTTTTTCTATGACATACTATGACATTTTCATTGGCTTTGTTGTGACATGCTGTCCAATCACTTTTTTATGCCATTTTTCTGACTTTTCTGACATACTAACACTTAAAAATCATGAAAGTCAACAATGATACAACATATGTGAAACTCATATTGCACTCTAGTTTTCCACGTTTTAATACATTTAAAAGTAATGAAATATAGACATTGAATGTACCTATCCACAGCGGTCGAACAGTAGCTTCGGCCTGCTTCGGCCAGGGTATGGCAACACCGCTTGGACAAACCACACAAAACTGCAGTCCACTGTAATACTAGAACCGGTAGTAATAATAATGCTGGCAATTTGTAAAGTTTATTCATTATTATGATTACATTTGCTAATGATTATTTCAGCCACGGTGGCTCACACACACTGTTGATTTCTACCTTTTCATATATTTTTCACCAATTGCCATATCTGTCTTTTGGGCCCTTAAAATCAAATCATCTCCTTAAATTCTCCCATATATACAGTATATATATATGTTTTGTTCCCTCAGTTAAGTTCCCTTGAAAATGTAAGCATCTCTTGCATATTTTTGAATTGTTTGAAGCCATCTTTATTGCAGGTACTCCTGGGCATTTCTACAGATGGTCTGAAGAAATGACACGTACAGAACAGTGCAGCTCAAGAGCATCTTTGCTGTGGATAGGAGCAAATGTTGCTGTCATGCATGACAGTTTTTCCTGGTTTGATTTATTACCCATTGTTGTGTTAATTACTTGTAAGGTTGCAAATTGTAAGCACTGCAATTAATCGCTCATTGGTAACATTGGTGATCAATTAATTGATTGTGACTTTAAAAATATTAAAACTTTGCTAATATCAAACAATACCAAATATGGTTGGGGTTTTTTCTCAAACAAAGCTGACAGCAACATATTGCATATTCGCATATTCTCGGACAGCATAGCCAGTGAAGCATATAAAGATGTAGAGGCCTAGACATCTGAAACATATTGAATATAATTGAGTACTGCTTCGCTTTTCACTGCTTCATTTTCCAGTGTTGCTGCTGTGCTCTTCATCAAGACCCCAAGATGGCCCCCCTGTCATGAAATGGTTAGTATATTGCACCCTTTGTTTGCTCCTGCTGGTCATGCTTTCAAAGATACACTATTATAGCTGGGACATAACAGGAGACCACATATTGTTAATATGTCAACATCAGATCGTTATTTGATCGATTAAATTTCACATGTTGGATCGAAGTCTTCATGACCAATTAATCGATTGTCATTTAATTGTTATCATCCATAATTACTTGTTTTTAGAAGAAATACCATAAAGACAAAGACAGCGTCAATTTCTGCAAACAGTTGTTACAGGAATACAGCTGTTTAGCAGTAACGGACTGCAAAATTGACTGCACTTGTATAGCGCTTTTTTAGTCTCAAGATCACTCTAAGCGCTTTTTTTTTTTTACATCACATGTCACATTCACATATTCACACGCACATTCAGTATGTTTACATGACATTAGAGAAAACTGATTTATTGTGTTAGTCTGACTAAAACCAGACTTTTAAAGTATCTAAAATGTAAACATATTAGTGCAACTGAAATTGTACTATATCAAATTTCTCAAAGTTGGACTAACACACCCAGATAATGTGATTGAGAGTTGAATTTTTGCTGCAGGTATACAGTCAATCGGACCCAAACTGGCCTGCGCATGTTCCACAGTTTCCGCCTCAGGCTTTGACCTGAAGTTGATCAGCATTAAGTGTGTAACAGAGGAGGCAGCTAGTAACAACATGGTGAAATCTACATCTGGAGCTGTGCATTTTTTGACAGATGAGACACAGTTCATGCTGCGTCAGCTAAAAGAGTTCATTTTTTTAAAGTTTTAAAATACATGGATGGGAGGAAAACACAGAATGCTGATTGTTTGGTCTGTGATGTCATAGGTCAACCAGAAAAAGGTCCAATAGCAGACTTGCTCATTACTAATAGCAGACTGGACATCAACGGTATCAGCCTGTCAGTGTCAAGATGTTACCTGCTTGGGCAGTTGTGGTTCAGAGGTAGAGTGGGTCGTCCAGCGATCTGAACCTTGGCGGTTCCCCAACTCCTCCAGTCTGCATGCAGTCTGAAGTATGGGCGAGATACTAAATGCCAACTTGCTCTTAGTGGCTGCTACAATAGGTGGAGATACGCCTCCTTTTAGCATGTTAGTATACTAACAAGCTAAAAGGAGGCGTATCTACACCTATTGTAACGGAGTTGGACTGCAGTCGATAAATCAGTTCCCCTCCCGTGCTTGCATACTGGGACAAGCACAGTAGTTCAATTAACCATACATGGCGCTACCTGCTACTCCATAACCATTCACACGCACACCAGTGGAACAGCCACCAGGAGCAAGTTGGCATTAAGTATCTTGCCCAAGAATACTTCGACATGCAGACTGCAGGAGTTGGGGATTGAACTGCCAAGCTTCAGATCGCTGGACAACCCGCTTTACCTCTGAACCACAGCTGCCCAAGCAGTAACAACTTGACACTGACAGGCTGATACCATTGATGTCCAGTCTCAGTCAGCCAGGTCATAAACACTCAGCTTCAAGGTCCTGAAGTGGCCCCAACGTGGAACCCTCTAGGCTATATATTATACATCTAAAGGGTAGAAAGAAGGAGAATATCATGTATTTTTTTGTTTCTTAGTTGTCATTATTTTCTTGTGCAATACTGGATAGTTTTAAATCTCCAGGCCTCTAAAAAGTACTCACATGAACAGCTCACAGCTCACTGATGTAGGATTACAATTAGGATTTTACTATGATCCCCATTAGTTGATACAGTATATCAGCTATTGGCGCTTTGACACCACAGGGAGATTTTTTGATCAAAAGACATTTGAGGGGCAGCAACATAAATTCTCCCATAGCATCCAGACACTGGTAGAGGTAGTGGTGATGACTCTGAGGATGATGGCTGATGAGGCAGATGAGGATGATGAATCTGAAAAGACTTGGAGGTGATGGGGAGGTGGAAGGTACGCACGACTGCGGCATGAAAGCACTACAGGCAGATAAAGAATCATATCTAAAATGAGAAGCAGTAATATGATAGGCTAATGGAGAAGGTGCTTCACAGTGCTTTTGGTTGATTGTGAATCATCTGTGAACAGCTGATGATGTAATTGACAGCCCCAGTCAATGACAGCTAGATAGTGAGTTAGCATGTATGCAAGGAGTGAATGGCAGCGTGAGAAATATCTTAAACATGTATTGTCTCCCTGGCTTAACTTTCACCAGAGCTTCATTAAAACATCACAAGAGATAAATAATATGCAGTACAGAAGCAGAAGCAGTCTTCAAATAACAGTACTTGGGCAGCCTCTGTGTCAGACACAGATGAAAAAAGACGTCCTTTCATGTCAGCATATGTGGCCAGTCGACATTTTTGTGTAACAGTGCCCGGTGGCGTCAGGGTGAAGCGGCCAGACAACAACACAAGTTAAGGGTCGAAAAGTAGGGTGGGTGGGAGTTGTGGTGGATGGGTACAACCATCACTGACTTTCACCCTGGAGGCAGGCGTTCACTTCCCATATGAATGTAAAGCCAAAGCCTGTTATTTTTTTCTAAACCCAACCACATGTGTATGGTGTTGCACTGTAAACATTTTATGTTTGTTGTAAAAGAGACTGTATGCAAACTGTACATTTTTTGTAAAAACAGAAGTGTATTTTGAAAAGAGACAATGCATTTTACAGGCCATACGGTGTTCGAGAACATTAACAACAGATGCACCCAGGGTATCTTGCATGTCATATGTGGATGTGAAAAGTCCATGACCAAGTGTCATTTATTCATTGCCCCCATAAATTTTGTAACTCAAGGGTACAGATTCTACAATTGAGAGAAATACATATATCGACTAATTATGAGTAATAATGAGTAGAATGCATTTAAGGGTCCAAAAGGGTGACAATAAAAAGTGTTAATCAATGTTGAGATATGGACTGGAATAATATTTCATTGAGTGCATTCACATGGCCCTGAATAACCCATTTATAAATGGCTTTTTGGAGTGTTACGTTTATGTGTTTGACCATGTAAGCACCATATTCTGTTTATGAGAAACCTGAATACTCTGGGTGAAATCAGCATATATTCTCTAATGCATGTTAAAAAATATTGCACTTTTGACCCAGCCTCTGAATGCTGATGCAAAATATAATCAACACATCATCACAATTAAAAGGCTGAGCAGAGGATGTACTTGTACCCGCACCCATTCAGAAAGATCAACCTGTCCCAGGAGCTGCCAGTGCAATTCTCCTCTACAATAATCCAGCCTGTTCTTTGCACATCCATCACTGTGTGGTTTGGATCAGCCACCAAACAGGAGAGGAACAGAACATTACGGACAGTCAGGACTGCAGAACGCATCACTGGTGCCAGCCTGCCCTCCATTCAGGACTAACACACTTCAAGAGCCAAGAAACAGGCAGCTAACCTCACTGCAGACCATCATGGACATAACCTGTTCCAACTTCTCCCCTCTAGGAAGCGCTACAGAACACTATACACCAAAACAGCCAGACACCAGAAGAGTTTTTACTTAACATCAGTCCCTAGTGTCAGGAATAGTTCCTTGTACAACAAGCCTGTAACCAACAAATCTATACATCATACATTTACAGGTTAAAATACACACTATGAATTCACAACTATCATTTTCATATATGAATCTTGAAGAAATGTTTATAAACTGTACATAGCCATCCATTCCGTGTTTATAAAGTAATCTATTACAATACCAGTTTAATATTTATTCCAATGCTCTATTTGTGTTTTACATTGAAAAGAAATACTTCACTTGTATATAAATATTGTATGTTGTTGTTCATTGTTGCTTTATATATATATATATATATATATATTGTAAGCTAATGACAGTAGCTTACAATATATATCTATTTCTGTCTTCCTGTAAATGAAACTGTGTGTAAGTACATGAAGAGCAACTAAAAACCGACCTTTTATGTGTTCACATACTTGGCAAAAGCTGATCTTGATTCTGATATTGTATTACTATAGATTAAAATAAGGTGAGACTTTATTAATCCCTGGGGGGAAATCCATACCCTACCCAGCAGTATAAGGTAACTTAAATTAGCTGATATACCAGCTACGACGTGATGAGTACATGAATTCATACAATAATATATATTATTCTGAAAGCAAACTTTCTGCAGAATGAGTACATTTAATTTTGATATCTCAAGTATATTTTTATGTTAACCCTTTTGTACTTCTATTTAAGTGTATTTCTATATTGCTTCTTTCACCACTTCTGTTTTTAATACATCTGAATGAGACCTCTCTACTGAAGCACACTCACATGCCTCTTTACTGCCTTCCTAATGTCAAAGAGGAAGTAATGACAAGCACAGTCTCCTTCTTTTGCATATCCACATCCAGTACAAAGTAAGCTGTGTTCCATTTCAGGAGTGCCATCCTTTGAATAAACTGATGTATAAAGGTGTGTCCCTCAGACTAATAAACCAAACCAGTGCCTGCTGCACACAAGGGGCGATCTACAAGAGAATAGTGTCACCACCATTGTCGTCCTGGTCTGACAGGAGCAAGTGATCTATATGCAGTGGATTCTGGCTTAGTGAAGATGTGCCTCTACTGACTGCATGTAGAAAAGCCTTTGTACCCTTTTGACAACCACTCATAGCAAGCAGTTGGGAAAAAAATCCTAGAGGGCTGTCTCCCAGAAAGGGATCTCTTAGTTAAGGTCAGGAAAAAAAAAGTCTGGATTTGGGTAAAAAAAATAGATTTCTGTCAGAAATGGTTTTCTTGGAGAAAGCCTCAGGAAAACTCTTGTGTGCTCATGGTAATGGCACTCTCCTATGTCCCACAAATGCTCAATCAGATTGGGATCTGGTGAATTTGCAGTGCAGGTTGATGCCTGGAGGTCTTTCTCACATCCCTCAGGCCATTCCTGCGCAGTTTTTGTGTTGTGGCATGGTGCATTGTCCTGCTGGGGACTAGCCATCCTTATTTTTCTGTTTCACTCCCTGTATCAGCCTGACGTACGGGAGACCGGGGATTATTGTGACACTTTTTGTTTGAGCAGGTGTAACTCAGTGGGGTTTTTTTGTTAGAGCTCTTAAATTTTGATACATGGTACCCATATTTGTCTGCTATAAATAACACACACTTTGACCTCTACTACACCATCACAGATTATGGACATTAATGTCAAATACAAAGAGGTATATTGTTACAACGTACCCCAGTACCGGGGTGAGTTGTAACACTAGCTGGGGATGGATGTAACAATTAAATTATTGTGCTTAAAAAAGATTCACAATAGGCTAAATGTATTCAAGCACTTTAATGAATAATAA
Organism: Epinephelus cyanopodus; assembly: GCA_026686955.1. Classification (NCBI taxonomy): domain Eukaryota; kingdom Metazoa; phylum Chordata; class Actinopteri; order Perciformes; family Serranidae; genus Epinephelus; species Epinephelus cyanopodus. Next base: position 36,512,886 of record CM048926.1, read on the forward strand.
AGAAGGAACGATAAACTTGTAAGAATACAATAATCATAATATTAAAAGAAATAGAAATGTATAATCTAAATACAAAAAATAAGTACAATAAAATAAAAGAAAATATATGACATAAAATAAAGAATCATGAAGTATACCTCTGTGTGTATTTTAACAGTTGAACAATAAACACTTTCAAAGAGTTACAACCCTCCCCATGCCTAGCAGCCATAAAAGAGCTTTTAGCATTTAACTTCAAAGCCAGCACTAATGAAACACATCAAATTAAACTAGAGAAACTACTACTTGTTGTTTTGTATGCACTCTGGGCTAGTCATTCTGGTTCTGACTGATGTCTAACCAGCATGCTGCATAGAGGGTTGGCTTGCTTATGTCTTAACTACGTATTGTCTTGCATACATGTTTTTAACTGCTTTCTTGCTTGCATGTTTATTTGCTTGCTGTGAAGTTCGTATTGTCCCTTATGTTCTGTATTAATTGTAAGGCTGTCTTATGTTGCAATGTCATTATTACTTGTTGTTCACACACTAATCAATTTTAATTAGTTGTAGTTTATTGATTGTTGCTTTAAGATAAGACTGAGGTTTGTTCCCTCAACATAGTTCTACTTTGTTTTATTTCAGGGAGCTTTGTAACACCTGGCCAGGGACAACGGATGAAAATTAGCCTTTGGCTAAATCTGGCATATTTACAGAAATGTCTATTAATATGCTCTGTCCCTTCAAATAAACAAATAAACAAAAATAAATAAAAACCTATGTAAGTGAAACAATTGAACATACAACATAATGGACACTATGCAAAAAACAATTGTGATGAAATGTTTGGTTTCTCACCTGAAAAACTGTTTTTTGGCTCTAGAACAGACAAATTTGGACTCAGAGACATGTGGCTTCACCAGTGAGCTCCAATTGTAAATAGGCATGGACTGTGTTGATGATGTCTTCTTTCTAATTGGCCAAACTGAGAGTGTTACAACTTTCCCTTTGTTACAACCATCTCCGGTCTCCACTGCTGTACTTGCCTTGATGGACAAAGTCCTTCAGTTAATCAGTAGCAATACAACAATGAACATTGAATTTGTAGTGGGGAACAGTGAAAAAAAAAATAGAAAAATTTACTCATACCATCTGGATAAAAGCAAGAAATGTATTTTAATATATCATTTTTCATTCCCATGCATGCTGCACAGAATAAAAACAATCCACAACTCCTCTGATGAAACTCTCCCTGTCTCATCTTTTGTACAGCAGCACTGCACAGGCACTGGCTGGGCTTGGGGCAGGCACAGGGTGAGCGGTGGGGAGGACGTCACTGAGCATCCTTCATGACTGAGCCCTCACTGAGAATTGTGTGTTATCAATTTTATGCTCCCAGTTTGGACAGACAGACAAGAGAACTGGCCTAAAGGTCGGATCTGAAAGTCACACAATAACACAAACTAACTACCCGAATGAGGGGCAGTGGAAGACCAGAGACACACTATGTTCTGTGGAGTAGCCTATAATAACTTTTCTATCAATGGAGTCTGGTGGCTTTGAAGTGAGCATAACATTGGGGCATCAGTTTCTAATCGTAGTGGACTGTCTGACGGCAAGGTGAGACCGTGAAAATATTCTAAATATTTGATTGGCTGCTTACAGTGTTAACTACAGTGAGAATCCCTGATTGGCCTGATTGGATAGTAATAGATATATTGATTGTGTTGGATTGGTCATGTAGAGAGGATATGTTGGTTATAAGGAAAATGGAGAATATCACCAGACATCTTTCAATGAATGAACTTGGAAAGCTACTGGCTTTTCATTGCCTAGTTTGTTATTTGCCGGTTTCATACTGTGTTAAAATAAGATGAGTGTGTTTTGTTGTTGTTTGTCATTTGGGTATTCATGTGTTCAGCACAAACAATTCAAGCCAAGTCAAGTCATTATTTTAAAAGTAGCATGATCATTCTCTCTTTACCATAAACAGCAGTCTGTTTCTGCCACAGCCACCATCTGACAGCCTCACTGCTTTTCTACTGAAGGATGTGTAATTCTGATTTTCTCAGATGTCATTTCTGCTACAATTTGTTCCTGTGGTAGTTAATTACTTCATTCATTAGCAGGTGTCAAGCCACCTGTCAAGCACGTACACACAGGTAGGTCTGTGTGCATGCAGACACACACACACACACACACACACACACTGTGCATGGTGAATCATAGATGCGTCACTGCTTAAGAACCTTGACAAACTGAGCTGCAGCCAATTGAGAGCAGTAATTGGAGGAGCATTCTGACAGCTACATTAATGATGTTGATGGTCAACTCTTGACCTTACTGGTATGAAATTTAGACTTTACTTTAGACACACCACCTGTCATTATGCGGCACTTTGGTCTTGGTCCTTATTCCCGTCACCTTTTGCCCCCATGCCCACCCCCCTCTGATCAAACTGAGACACAGCCGTGGAAGCATCATCAGTGGATGAGCCATTTGACAGCTACATTAATGCTGAGGCTGGTCACCTGATGACCAAACACCTATTAGATTTAGACATATCTCTTTAGGCATGGATCTGACATGATGTAGCACATTGATTAAGGAGCTATTACCCATGTGGTGTTTTCTTTCACAGGTATGGGAGTTGTATCTTCATAAGTGGATTGGATGAATTCTCCCATCTGATCACTTTATCTCTGTTCATGTGAATAAGATATGGTGATTTTTAGTATAAAAAAATTAGTGTGCACATATATATATATGTGCACATATATATGTGTATATATATATATATATATACATATATATATGTGCACATATATATATATATATACACGTGTGTGTGTGTGTGTGTGTGTGTGTGTGTGTGTGTGTGTGTGTGTGTGAGTGTGGAGACCAATCAGCCAAAACCAAACCAAAGGTGGGCGAAATTCAGTTCAATTCAATTCAATTTTATTTATAAAACCCAATATCACAGATCACAATTTGCCTCACAGGGCTTTACAGCATACCACATCCCTCTGTCCTTAGGACCCTCACAGCGGAGAAGGAAAATTACCCAAAAAAAATGTAGAAACCTCAGGAAGAGCAACTAAGGAGGGATCCTTCTTCCAGGATGGACCGACGTGCAATAGATGACGTACAGAACAGATCAACATGATAAATTAACAGTAATCCGTATGACACAATGAGACAGAAAGAGAGAGAGACAGAGACAGAGAGAGATGCAGGACAGACAGTAATGACAGTAGCTTACAACAACATTAATGAAAGTAATAATATTATAATTAATAATAATATAGTAATATCTGATAGTATACATGTGTGACAATAATCAAATGTGTATAATAACAGTAGAAGTATGACTAATGACGCAACAGCAGCAGGAGGCATCAGGCAGGACCACAGCAGCAGCACAACCACACATGTCACACTATCCAGGCACCACTGCAATACGAGTTACCCTGAGAGACAGTGGAGCACAAAGGCTCCGGAGAAGGAGTGAATGACCTTTAGTCCTGGCATTCATGTGGATACCACTTAATGCTCACCACCCATCTAAACACAGTGCACAGTGTGGATCAAGTACACCCCTCCTCGTGGCAATGGTATTCCCAAATGGCAGTGGCCCCAAGCTAGCCTGGTAAACTGCCCTGATAACGTGAGCTCAGCATTCTGCTTTGCTTTCTGTATCAGTGTGGCTCTGCTGCTGCCCCAAACGCTGAAACAGAATACATTATTTTACTGTATACAAAATTTAAAGATTTTCAAATACTTTCTGTCAGTATATTCCATCAGTAAGAGTGCTCAGTATAAAACCTAATTGAAGTCATGGTTGCAGAGGATGATATTAATAGTTGTGGTTTCAATTTTCTTATCCATTGTTTAATAAATGAGAACACATCCAATTTTAATTGAGCACAAATTTTAGGTTTTGGCAGAAATCTTTGGTTTTAATGGGTGTGTGACAAGTTTTAGAAGGCAAAAATAGTAGTAGTAGTAGTAGTAGTAGTAGTAGTAGTACTAGTATTTTGCAAAATAGTGGTTACATATATGCAACTTCAGTTCTATGTGTAGAGTATGTGTGGAGCCCTCTAATAGGTTTTGTTATTGCTTTACCCCAGTGAGGCTCCACCTTGGCACCTGGGGAAAAAAAAACCCTACTGCATTCACTGCACAATTGGGGGGATAGCACACATACAGAGGCTACATATAGACATATAGAGGCTCTAACCAGCCCTATGAGAAGCAGTTATCAGTACACATCCAGGCTCAGAGAGCACTGGCGTAATAGCCTATATATTAGTAATGGCGTTTGACAGCCGCCCCGTATTTTGTGTGTGTGTGTGTGTGTGTGTGTGTGTGTGTGTGTGTGTGTGTTGGGTGTGATTGAGTGGGCATCTGGTGTATGTATAATTCTAATATTGTATGTTGCTTTCCTATTTTATGGACCTATGGATCTGAACAACAGAAGATTTATTAATACAGCACTCGCCGCCTATAAACCCCCGTACACATGTTGCTCATCTCCAGTGTCGGGCTCATTGCTGTAAAAATGTAATATATCACTGATTACTCTTTTCAAAACTAGCAGTGTTACTTTACTTATTACTCTCTGCCAACAGTCATTATACTACCTATTATATTACTTTTCTAATGGGAATATTTCCAGCTGCCTCCGGTAAGGGTTTCCATTTTCCAAGCTAGCTTGCTGCTTTGTGACGTACAGACGCAGCACCACGATTACGAAAAGGAATCCACTGATATGATTGTTGTTGTTTCAAGTCAGTAGTGATGTAATAGCAAAAGTAATGCTGTAATGACTTATTTGGTTTGGGGGTAACTGTAATACTATTACTGAAATTTTATTAGTAATTAGTTACACTACTCATTACTGGAAAAGGTAATAGAAATGCTGTAATGTAACGTGTTACTGACCAACACTGCTGGTTTCCCTTTGGAACTCAGCAGCAACAACTAGGATCAGCTGGACTCTTGGTTAGAAGGCTATGCACATTGTCATGGAACTGGAGTTACATCAGAATCAGAATCAGAAATACTTTATTGATCCCAGAGGGAAAATTATTTGAGTTACAGGTGCTCCTTGCAAGAGTGGAAAGATAAGTGAAAATATAAGAAATTTAACAAGAGTATTGAGTTATTAATATCACATATATATATATATATATATATATATATATATATATATATATATATGTATGTGTGTGTGTGTGTGTGTGTATGTATATATATGCGTTTTCTTTATTTTCATGACTATTTACATTGTAGATTCTCACTGAAGGCATCAAAACTATGAATGAACACATGTGGAGTTATGTACTTAACAAAAAAAGGTGAAATAACTGAAAACATGTTTTATATTCTAGTTTCTTCAAAATAGCCACCCTTTGCTCTGATTACTGCTTTGCACACTCTTGGCATTCTCTCGATGAGCTTCAAGAGGTAGTCACCTGAAATGGTTTTCACTTCACAGGTGTGCCTTATCAGGGTTAATTAGTGGAATTCCTTGCTTTATCAATGGGGTTGGGACCATCAGTTGTGTTGTGCAGAAGTCAGGTTAATACACAGCCGACAGCCCTATTGGACAACTGTTAAAATTCATATTATGGCAAGAACCAATCAGCTAACTAAAGGAAAACGAGTGGCCATCATTACTTTAAGAAATGAAGGTCAGTCAGTCCGGAAAATTGCAAAAACTTTAAATGTGTCCCCAAGTGGAATCGCAAAAACCATCAAGCGCTACAACAAAACTGGCACACATGAGGACCGACCCAGGAAAGGAAGACCAAGAGTCACCTCTGCTTCTGAGGATAAGTCCATCCGAGTCACCAGCCTCAGAAATCGCAAGTTAACAGCAGCTCAGATCAGAGACCAGATGAATGCCACACAGAGTTCTAGCAGCAGACCCATCTCTAGAACGACTGTTAAGAGGAGACTGCACGAATCAGGCCTTCATGGTCAAATAGCTGCTAGGAAACCACTGCTAAGGAGAGGCAACAAGCAGAAGAGATTTGTTTGGGCCAAGAAACACAAGGAATGGACATTAGACCAGTGGAAATCTGTGCTTTGGTCTGATGAGTCCAAATTTGAGATCTTTGGTTCCAACCGCCGTGTCTTTGTGAGACGCAGAAAAGGTGAACGGATGGATTCCACATGCCTGGTTCCCACTGTGAAGCATGGAGGAGGAGGTGTGATGGTGTGGGGGTTTTGCTGGTGACACTGTTGGGGTTTATTCAAAATTGAAGACACACTGAACCAGCATGGCTACCACAGCATCCTGCAGCGACATGCCATCCCATCCGGTTTGCGTTTTTAGTTGGACGATCATTTATTTTTCAACAGGACAATGACCCCAAACACACCTCCAGGCTGTGTAAGGGCTATTTGACCAAGAAGGAGAGTGATGGAGTGCTGCGGCAGATGACCTGGTCTCCACAGTCACCGGACCTGAACCCAATCGAGATGGTTTGGGGTGAGCTGGACCGCAGAGTGAAGGCAAAGGGGCCAACAAGTGCTAAACACCTCTGGGAACTCCTTCAAGACTGTTGGAAAACCATTTCAGGTGACTACCTCTTGAAGCTCATCGAGAGAATGCCAAGAGTGTGTAAAGCAATAATCAGAGCAAAGGGTGGCTATTTTGAAGAAACTAGAATATAAAACATGTTTTCAGTTATTTCACCTTTTTTTTGTTAAGTACATAACTCCACATGTGATCATTCATAGTTTTGATGTCTTCAGTGAGAATCTACAATGTAAATAGTCATGAAAATAAAGAAAACGCATTGAATGAGAAGGTGTGTCCAAACTTTTGGCCTGTACTGTATATATATATATATATATATATATATATATATATATATATATAGATAGATAGATATAGATATATAGATATATAGATATATAGGTGCTCAGTGGTACATTTAGGTGGTATGAGTCTCCCACTGAAAGTACTCTTGTGCCTGACCAGCACATGGTGGAGTGGTTGTGAGACATTGTCCAAGATAGTTAGTAGCTTAGACAGCATCCTCCTCTCTGACACCATCCAGGTAACTACTATTTCTATTTCGTAGGGGCTCTGCCCTGGGCTTTGCTATTGGTTTAAACCAGAGGTGAAGGCCATAGGGATGAGATATACTCCCAGCTGATGAACCCTCAAGGTGATTTGTAAACACCTGCCAACATGCCCTGTAGGCCCTAGAGGTGGGCAGGGCATATTTGTTCTGAATAGAAGAAACAACTGCAGCTGAGAGGCCCAAACTGCTCAGTCTCACTATTTCAACCTCCAGACCATAAGGCATTGTCCCAAAATGTGCTGTCAGAGGATGGTGTCCCCTGCCTGCCACAGTCATTAGCAGGTCTTGTACCAGCCACAGAACCGCCAGTCAAACCAGATCAGTGAACCACCCGGCACCTGGATTCTATGGTACCAAACCCAGCACTGATAGATGCTGCATCCGGACCCTGTGGAGCAGTTGTATCATCAGTCACAAGAGCGGGAAGGCATGCAACAGGCCAGGGAGCCAACCCATGTGGGCTATCACATCCACTCCCAAATGGGGGGCATCGTTTGACCTCAAGGTGAATGAAAAAGGACAGTAAGAATGCTTACGACAGGTTGGCCACAAAGCCAACCATTGCCAGATCTTTAGGACTATTTCTGGGGAGAGGCTCCACTCATACTTGAGTGGACACCCTCTGGACATCCTGTCTGCCCTTGTTTTGAGGGATGCTGGAACGTGGTGGGCTTTCAGGGAGCAGAGATGGTGATCTGCCCAGGTGAGAATGGATATGGTAATCCTGTGCAGAGCCAGGGATCTGACACCATAGGTTACCACTGTCGTACTGTCTGACCTCACCATGACAGGCAGTACAAGGGTTGGCCTCAACTCCCTCAGCTGAGGGAGTCTGTTAGCAGCATATGGGTGGGGTATGGGAGGTGTAAGCTGTGTTAGCAGACATGATGTAGTGGAAAATAACTTCTGAGACTCAGGATGTTGAACAAAGTTCTTAGTGGTTCTTAAGGTAACCAGATGATGTGTCACACGGAACCATCTGAGTAACCATCATGGGAAACTGTTTTAAAAAGGGCTTGCACATTCACAAAATACTTTGCAGGTGATTGGATCAACCACCTGTTTATCATGTCTTTCATGAGAGAAGAGCAAAAACATTTTTTTCCATCACGAAAAGCCTTTAGTGCGGTTCTTTGTTCTTCTTTCAGGAAAAAAAATAATTCTCCACTTCTAATATAAGTGATGCTATTGCAGTATTTATGTTAACCTGTTGGACCCCCAGGACTCAGTGCTGGATGTCTGATCTCTGATTACTCCACCTTCCTGCCACATCAGTAAAATTAGATTTTTTTTTTTATGACTTTACTATTTATCATATGACAAATGAGAATTAGCTATTTAGTACTGTGGGTACTGTGGGGTGCACTAACTAGCTAATTCTTGCACCGTTGCTTGGTTGTGAATCTGTGAGACAATGACAGCTTATCCATTTGAATATAAGAAATGGAAATAAAAATAGTTGTGGTATTAAAAAATAAAAGTCCCCTGAGATAAATAAAAGTTGTTTTTTGAAAAGAGTCATTGAAAATTAAAAACTTATTTTTTTGAACGGCACTGACTCATGTACATTTACATTTATTTATATATTTATTGCCTTGTCATTTTATTCTTGATTTACATAAATATTCATACTTATATGTGTGTGTGTGTGTGTGAATACATATATACTTATACACTAAAATTTCATGGCTGAGCACCCTCTTACGGATTGCTCCCAAACACTGACAGACAACAAAGATCTTTTTATGAATGTTGCATTTTGGTTTTGTTTATTGCAAATGACATGAAATAATAAAAATGTCTTCAATTCACTGTTTGAGATAATCTAGGTTACACGTTTGGATAAAAACATCAATTGTGATATGACAGGGGGATTATGTGTGCACTAAATACATATTCATCCTTGTGAATTCGTTATATCAACACTTTTGATCGAATTCGCTCAATACAGACCCACGTAATTTAATGCAATGTATTAGAGAGTTATAAAAGACAAAATAAATTAATACACAAGTAATAATATATTGTACAACCCCCCTCAGTATTTCAGAGTGTTGTAGTCCAAGGCGCGCTCAGCGATTTGGCGCTAGAGTGTCTCCCCGTTTACTGTACGCTCCAAAGCAGCTTGTCTAACATAGACACTTTTAATCTTTTAGCTTTTGACTAGGTTTTTTTATATATAACCACATGATATTAATGGACAATCATGTCTGAAGAGGAAAAGAAGGTTTCCGATGAACTTTTCAAAGATGTCAAATTCTACGTGGTAGGGGACATTGACCAAAAGGTGAGGCTCTGGACGTTAGCTTCTTGTAGCTAAGTTGGTAGCAAGCTAAGTTGCTAGCACCATTCAGTTTAAATGAGGTGCTGCAGCAGAAGCTAACCAGCTAGCTAACTGGCTGACATGCTACATGAAAACAGTGAGCTTGCCCTTTGGCTAACATTTAAGTATTGAGGCGGTCTCTATATTGTGTCTCGTAAAGTTATGTGTGAGATTGTGTTTATGATACTCGACTTGACTGTGATTGTTTTGTTTAGAAGCTAAGTTACCCAGCACTGCACTTTTCATGCAGCCCCTTAGCATTAGCTATGAGTTTCGCAGTTGCACAGAAGGTTAGCTGCTAGCTTATTGCCTGCGGTTTATCTGTCAAAGGGCTTGCTAAGCTAGTAATAAAGCCGGCGTTTATTAGCTTGTTTTTTCGAAACCCTGACCGCCCAGCAACCTCAGTGCTGTTCTTACGGACAGTGAAATACTCTTGTGTACAGAATAATGCACAATGTTATTCTGCATCAACCTGTGACTATCAGCATCTTGCTCAATAGGGCGCCCTTTACTGCGCATGTATCGCCGCTATTTCACTCGTTGGAGCCGGGGACCTGTGGCACAGAGTTGTACTTCCTGCCATATAGTGATCTTAGTTGCACCTCTCTTTCAGCGTGTTTATATACAGCAGAAGCGACGTATAAACTGCTGTATCCCATTAAGTAATGTGATTTTAACAATGAATGAATGAAATGCAACTTGTCAAGTAGTACACCAACTTGTGAAGCTATTGCTCAAGCGCAATAACAACATGAGGACTTAACGTCACTATACAGTCGTTATCCATAGTGCCTTTTCACTTAAAAACTAAACCAGTGCCTCATTTTGAATCCTGTGGGAGCTGTGTTTCAAATGTTAATGAGTCATATACTCTTCTGGTTGTCTAAAATATGCACAATCCCAGTTTTAATCCAGTGCACTTGACTGGGGAAAACACCCTGTGTGCATTTGAATACCCATACTACCATACTGTTTAATATGTCATGAAAAGATTTTTAGTATGTCCCAGTACATAGTATATCATGTGCAGTATATCAAAAATACCAGGATGTCCTAGTTTACGTAAGCCAGCATGCTTTTCTGGCTATCCTGACTCACAATCCTCTGTGTAGTGGAAGATTTGTCACATCGACTGAGCCACAAACAGATGACTTGACAGCTCATTGATAGCTGATTGCCAAGGCAACAGATGTATAAGAAACAGGGTCAAAGTTCAGGGTGTGATGTAAGAGAAAGCAGTATGTCCCGATTGTGTGCATACTGCATGCAACTGTATAAGGGCAGCTGCAGTACCCTCTAGCCGTAAAAACCAAAAGTATGCAATTTGGAACACACTCTCTCACTGCCATTTCCTTTTCTGCCAGTAGTGTCCAGTCCTTTTGCATTTCAATCCTAATACTGTCTGTATCACATCTAAGATGGCTTCTAGTCTTGCATGTTGAGACACCTGACTTGGTTCTCTATGGATTTGAAATGTTGCAGCCTTTGAAATCCATTAGTATTTCTTGAATTCTGTGGAAATGCTCTCAATTTCTGATTGTGTTTGATAGACATGTAGTTACTCCTACCTAAATTATCACAAAAGAGAGACGCTGTGACAGTGATTGACTGACATGTTTGCTTCTTTGTTATGAATCACAGCCGCATATTGTGTAGCTGTGTGAAAATGAACCACACATAGCTCTGTTTTTTTTGTGTTCAAAGCAGATCCTCATAACATTCTGTGGCAACTAGCACATACTCAAACTAAATTTCTAGCTGTGGTATAATTTTAAAGCCTTCTATAATTATCATGCTGCAACACCTGTTTAAAGAATGACTTATTTTTAAGAAATTGCTATGAATTTAACTGTTATCGAAGACAACTTTTATGTTAGTGGTTAAGCATTGCTATCAAACACATGACAACACAACAGCATCGGCCTCAAGTGCGACATATAACTTATGTGTTGGTATGGCCGGGCGATGTAACGACTGTACGATATATAGATATGTTACTGCCGAACCGATTTCAGACAACTAGCAGCGACAAAAGCCGCCTACTGTGTCATCTCATGTTGCCTGTGTCTTGGCCAAAAAGTTGCACATGAACATACTGCAGACACTTAAACTGATGGCCAACCAGCATATGCATTCTGCGCCTGTGTGAGATGAAATAATTCTCTACACCAGCAGAAGGCAGTTGTCTGTAATCATCATCCAAAAGGGAAACCAAAAAATGCTCTTGATCCTAGTCTTGATGTTAGTTAGCCAGTTGGCACATTAACAACACAATCCATTGTTGAAAGAACAGAGCATATTTACCTTGTGCCAGTGAGCAATAACACAAACCATCAGGAAATGTGTTTGCTAAAGAACTCCGTAGCTTAAGAAAAATAATCTGACCCTATATAACAAGTTTGTTTCAACCTCACTCCCTCTTGACTTTAGCTCTTGAACCACCAATCAGAGTGATTTCAGTCCCCCCCCGGGCACATAAATTGGAGTCACTGACTCCAAAAACAAGCTGTTCAAGGCCTTTATACAGAACAGCAAGGCGTCATATTAGTGTGAAATTCCCACCTTAAAGGGGCTAGTATTGACATCAGGTTTGGCTGTAGCACTGAACCTTCTGCTGATATTTCAGGTGGTGCAGCTGCTGAAGGCGGGAAAAGGGAAGGAGGTGTCCTACAATGCTCTGGCCACTCACATCATTGCAGAGGACGGGGACAACCCTGAGGTGGGCGAGTCAAGAGAAGTTTTTGACCTGCCTGTTGTCAAGGTAAGTTGTGCCAGAGTATGTTCACACCTAACCAAGGTTAGTCTTTGTGTCATTTTTATCAATTTGTCCCTCTATAGTTGAATAGGTGGCTTTTTTCCTTTCCTTTTTTGTACCATTTCGTCTTTTTTATTTTGGGTCAAAAGCAGTCCTGCAGCCGGTCACCTTCCCCAAGCATAAATACTAAAAACAGAGGGATAACAAATGAGCATATTTCCCAAAACTATTCCGTTAATGCATAAAATCACAGCATGTTGGAGGTGATCATTTTGTAAGTTTTCTTAATGTTAATTTGAAATCTCAGTCAAATAGTAACAGTTCCAAATTTGTGCTAAATTTAAGCTCTTCCACCTATTTTACAAATATTGGTTGTGTTGTTTGTGATTGGTGTCGGGTGGTGATTGCATATTGCTACGGGTCACTCATCAGGATGGGGAGGTCAACTCACCACTCTCTTCTTGTGACTCTGCTACTTGGCCAGTCAAAGTTTTCAAATGTAAACACTGAGGAAAGTTGGAGAAGATTAGCACCAACTATGATTCCGACCACGCAGATGGACAAGCAGGACCATCTCTGCTTCCAAGTCTGCATTTGTTGAGGCAACGTGGCAAGTGTTGAGAAATGAAACAATGGCTGCGATCCTGGCCACATGGATCTTCTCTGCCAGGCATCCTGCTGGCCATTGTACAGGCATTGGATTATAAACTGGAGGATACCTTGCTCGCATCAGTTTCCAATGGGATATCAGGAACTATATTGACCTCTATTTAAAATCTTAGCTAAATGCTGCAATACTGGTCTACCAGGTGACTCTTTTTCTATATGCACCTGCTCTGGAGTTGTTGACAATCAGATGCCGAGCGCACTTTCTACCAAGTAAATTTACATCAGTCACTGACACAGAGATCTGCAGTCGGCCATGGCTGAGTGCAGAGGCTGCCCCATTGGATCTCTGCAAAGACCTGAACTGCTCACAGGCAAGTAATGCCGATGTTACACCTGCAACTGGACACTCAGATCAGGCTAACCTTAAAATGAAAACCCCCGCTTTGGGAAGAGCGACCATGCAGCTATTCTGTTAAGATCAAAGTATGTAAATGAACTGCCATGCATGCCCCCAGTGATGTGAGAGTTCATGAAATGATCAGGCCAATCAGAGGCCATCCTACAGTCTGGACTACATGACGCAGTCTGCCACACGTTCCAGGACACCACCATCACCATCACTGATGACATCAATGAACTCAGTGAGACTGTGGTGGATTCAATTTGTAAAACAAAAGCAACTGTATCAAAACTACAATTAAATTATTCCACAACCAGAAACCATTAATTATCAGAACCATTCAGGGAACCCTAAATACAAGCACTGCAGCCAGTCTGGAAACAACAAACAAGAGCACAAAAAGAGGCAAAAATTGACTGACAGGATTACGTTTCACTGGAACTGTATTTTATAAGACTTCACCTTTTGACAGAAGAATTGATTCCATTGATTTACTGATTGAAACCACTTTGAATCAGTGTACCTGAGAGAGAAGTAAATATCAAACATTAACTTATCGCTCTCTCCCTGTTTTCCAGCCATCCTGGGTGATCCTCTCAGTCAGATGTGGAGACCTGTTACCGTATCCTTCCGCCCGCAATATCTCAAATTGGTGTTATTTGAAGAGAAGACAAAAAGAACATTGTTAATGACAACAGAATATTAATGTTTAGAACTACAGAAACTGGGGGGATTCATTGGCCCAGAAGATCATAGAATGTGTGCAATTTATCAAAATTTCACAATAAGAGTGGCATTTTCCTGTGTTTTTTCTATAACCATGAACCCCACAGAGTCACTGGATTCTCCCCAGAATCAGGACAGATATTCTTTGGGGTGACAGCTTGTCTTCCCAGGGTAAGTGTGTGTGTATTTGTGTATGTGAGAGAGCTGTCTTCAAGAAATCCATTTTAATGTTCTCAAGGTCTCAACATGTACATATTGTGAAATTTTGAGAAATATATGCAGACAAGAGAGATAAGTTAAATTATTCTGCAGTAAACAAAGTACATTCATGCACTCGTACACAGCTTCCAGAAGATCTCAACGCTTTGTGGGCGTACATAACCTTTTATGGAGGAGAATGTCAACTTAACCTCAACAAGAAGGTTACCCACTTAGTAGTCAAGGAACCAAAGGGGGTAAGTGCATGCTCTTTGTATATCTTTACTTTTTTATTGGTCTCACTGTGCTTGTTTTTGCCAAGGATTTCTTTCATGGAGTTATTGGTTGTTAGCATCACTGCTGATCTCAGGCTCTTTACACAAACCTATGTGATGTAAAAGCATATTTTGTAGAACAAGTGGAAATTAAAGACTGTCATGTTCATTATTATGGACACTTAGAAATACTTATATTTATTTATTTGCCCTCCAGGCCAAGTTTGAGTGTGCCCTAAAACACCCAGGCATCAAGATTGTCACCCCGGACTGGATAATAGATTCAGTTAAAGGTAATGTTGGTGCTGTTACAAGTGTAATTATGCATCATTTTACTTTTTAGTTTGCACAGTGTGGTTGTGACTTGTTCCCTCTATAAACCTTTTACAGACAAAAGCAGGAAGGATGAGTTGCTCTATCACCCCAGACTCACATACGTGGAGCCTGAGGAAGAGGAGGAGAGTGAAGCTGAGTCATATGACCAGCGCTCCCACTCAGATGGAAGCTACAGCCCGCGGCGATCCCGGCTGTCCAGTGGCGGCTCATCTGGTGAGGAGTCCAGCCCCCGCAGACGACCAGGGCCCAAAAAACTGAACTCCGTCTCCCCGACGTCTCCCTGCAAACCTGAGCACCGCAGTGAGCGGATGTTTGATGACTCTGATGACGACTCCTCCACAGAGAAGGAGGGCACCAACCTCAACTGGACACCGGCTGAAGTCGTCACGCCAACCCCTCCTATTGCGACTGGCACAGCCAGACGACGAGGCGGGCCACCCGGCAGCAAAGACCCAGTGTCGTCCACAGGCAGCGGGCTGATTAACCTGTGTGCCACTGTTCCTCCTGTACCTGGCAGTGGAGGAGCTCTGCCCGCAGAGGCTCGCTCTGCTGCTGCCGCCATCAGTCACACCACACAGCAAGGTCAGTATGGGAGGAAAGTCCACATGGCTGCATAGTTCCAGCTCTGTCACTGTCAGGCATACTTTAGAAAACCTACACTGTGTGGTAACAAGCATTTGACAAGTTTAAGAGATGCTCTAAATAAAGTCCTTGACCTCAGGTTAATGGTGTTTGATGAACGTCTGCTGAATCAGTGAGCTGCAGTGGAAATGTCCATCTGAACCCCTCTCATTTTTTGAAATACAGTAAATAACAAACTTTGGCCATTTGCTAGCTTTGTCATTTCATGTGCTGTTCTGATTAGTTGTTTTTGTAGATGTGGGTCAGAGCAGAAGTTTCTACTGACACTTTGGTCCTAAATTTTGACACTGGCAATTTTTAGTCTCCAAAACTCCACATGGGTCGTCAGTGGACATGTCTCACAGAGAGATCTAGGATCACCATTTGGGTTCATGACCAGATATTTAATTTCAACAACATGTGGAATTACAGCTGAATGGTACATTAAGGTATGTCTCTGAAAACATTTGAGGTGAGAAAAAGGCAACACAGTTACAAAAACTTTGAATTGCTTAGTTTTACTGGTTGATCTGAGTTTTAGAGAGAGACAGAGGAGTGTCTCTCTCTCAGTTTATACAATGAATGACCAAATATGCATCCAGAGAAAGCTACTGTGTAGGTTGAGATTTTTAAAAAGTTCACAGGTCTTTTTTATTTTTTTAATTTTTTTTATAAGTATCTTTTTTTTTACTAGTCTCTATAAACAGACTCTACATTCAGTGAATGTAGAGTCTGTAGGCAAACCCCGGAGATATTGCCTCCAGGAAGAGCGGAAGAGCCCTGGTTTCCGGTTGTAGGCTGTTTGTAGTCCGCGTGATATTGACTAATCACGTTTGAGCTGGCTGTAGTTGTTGCCAGGTTAAACAGTCCATGCGGTGAACTAACGAGGTGGAACATAATTGCCGTCACTGCAAACTCTGAATCCATCGCAATGGTTCAGCATATTTACTTACATATAAATGGAAGTCGGGAACGAAAATTCGTCTCCTCCGCCCAAATCAAACCGGAATGCCAAAAAACTGGGGCTCTGCCCCCAGAGGCTGTATTGTCGTCTGCTGGAAGTCAGATGCCGAATACAGCTGATGGGTTCCGAGAATCCTTTTTTACTGAAGGTTTCACCTCTTTCTGCTTTTTAGGTGTATCAGTTCCAGAGGGGTGGAGCCAGGCTGCTCGAACTCTCCGCAACATCACCAACAACTCTGACATGCAGCCAGCCAATCGACCTGCCAACGTAGCACATGTAAGAAATGTCAGCAGTGCTCTGGCTGAGTTTTCTCTGTCTGCTGCCACTGAGGCAGCTTCTACCTGAGGAGGGGCACTGCCACATTTCATGACTTGTATCATTCTGATGTTACTGAATATGGACCAGCAATGAGGCCATGGTAACACTGTTATCATGTACATCATTCTTTTTAACTTCTTTGTCTTCATCCTCTGTTGCAGATCATCCAGAATCTGACGGCCAATCAGACCAAGCCATTGGAGCAGCAGACCAATCAGAGCCATGCTCAGACCCCAAACAGTACCAACCCTCTTCTGTTTAATCAGTCCAAACTGCCTGGCCAGCCCCTCACAGCAGAGCAGCAGCAACAGTTACTGCAACAGCAACAGTCACACCAGGCTGCACAGCAACAACACCAACAATTACCGCAGCAACCGCAGCATCCTATGATGCACCTCCAGCAGCAGCATCAGATGATGCAGCTACATCACCAACAGCAACAACATCAACAGCAACAGTCGCAGGTCACACAGCAGCAAGGGTTTGCACAGTTACCCCAACAGCAACAACAGTTTCTGCAGCAGCAGCAGCAAATGCACCAACAGCAGATGTTTTCCCAGCAGCAGCATGCATTCTCCCAGCAGCAGCTGCGGCCTCAGCAGCTCCTGCGGCCTGGTTTACAGCAGCTGCAACAGCAACAGGCACTACAACAACAGCTCCAGCAGTTCCAACAGCAGCAACAGCGAATGCAGATGTTACAGCAACAGCAGCAACAGCAGAATCAACAGCAGTTACACCAACAGCATCTACAGCAGCAGCAGCAGCAGCAGCAGCATTTCCTACAACAGCAGCAACACATGCAGCAGATGCAGCAGCAGCAGCAGCAGCAGCAGCACCTACAGAATCAGCAACAGCAGCAGGCTGTGCAGCATCAGAACCAGCAGGCCCTACAGCAGCAGCAACAGCAGCAGCAGCAGCAGCAACACCAGACAACGCTGCAGCCTCAGCTCCAGCAGCCTCCTCACGTCTCCCAGCTGTTTGGACACGAGCCGGGGCAAGAAAGTGAGTACACCCAGAGTCAATGTGGAGGTTTACTTTGGTCACTCCAGGCCCTACTGTTTCATATATTTACATTAAAACATTGGTTCAGGGGCGTCGGTGGCTTAGTGGTAGAGCAGGCATCCCATGTACAAGGCTGTTGCCACAGCGGCCCAGGTTCGAATCCAGCCTGTGGCCCTTTGCTGCATGTCATCCCCCCTTCTCTTGCTCCCCCTTTCATGCTTACCTGTCCTGTCCATTAAAGGCAAAATGCCCAAAAAATGTCTTTAACAAAACAAAACAAAACAAAACAAAACAAAGAACATTGGTTCAGAGTGAAACCCTAACCCCAACCCTACTCCTAACCCAGATCCAATTATACTGACATAATTCCAAGTCAGGTTCAGCTCTACTTGACATTTGAATTAAGTGACCACATACAAAGTTAAGGTGACAAATAGTAGTGTTAACTGTTCCGCTACACAGACCCTAGACAGGGTAGGTCATTATTTTGCAAAAGGTTTTGGGATTTATCCACCATGTTGACCACTTTGGAAATGCTCTCATACTGTGTGTGAAAAAACATTGCCTAGTGTACATACATGATACATACATGAGTTTTTCTCTGTTATGGACCCTTTTTGACAATAAAAACCTATCTGAGAAAATTTTGTCACTGATTTTAGAACCTTCCTCCCTACTTTAATTTGTAAAATTAGTTTGGAACTCACTTCTCAGTGTAGGTCCATTAAAAAGGTCTTGTCAAATGTTTTTCTTGAACCTGCAGATTCACTTGTGTACCTTCTTTTTATTGTAATTCTCAGTTCCACAGGATGGCTTCCTGCTAGGCTGTGTGTTTGCTATTGCTGACTACCCAGAACAGATGGCGGACAAACAACTCCTGGCCACATGGAAGAGGGTAAGACACTTACTGAGTCACACAAAACAAGCAAGAAGTTTGACATCCTCCATCCATTTAGAACTGCCTGTGATAAATAACCAGCAGCTTATGTTAATGATTAAACATACTGCATGCATGATGAATATATTCAACATGTGTTTAAAAAAGACAGAAATAATGCAGAGCGCTGGTGCCCTGAGAGTTCAATGCATTGCGAATTAAAAAAACACTGGCAAATAGATAAAACACAAGCAAATGAAGAAATATCACCACTGTCACGACACATGCAGCATTTAGAAAAAGTGCTGCAAGAAGCTCACAACACAACAAACTATTCCAGGCGATACTAAAGCCCAGTTCAGACCAGTGATTTGGAAGAGATGAAACCGTTTCAGAACGTTGCAGTGAAAAGTTGTAGCGATGTGAACTGGTTGATCTGAGCTCAACTCAAGCCCGCTGATGGTGTCACCAGCAACTCAACTGTTTTGTTTCTGTTTTTGGCAATTTCATCACTCCTACAAATGCAACTGTAGCCAGTAGCTCACTATCACTATCCTCATACATATTTTAAGAGGCTACAAATTATATTCAACCACAAAATAAGCCTGAAAGCTGGAAATCAGAATGGAAATACAGAGAGCTGTTGCATAGAGATGATACACTGTCTCATCTAGTTGCATTAGTGTGAGCCATCAGGTTTTAGAACACTGCAAAACGGTGCATTGCAAGTCATTGACTGTTTGAACTCCTTTCATCACGAATATTTGGTCTGAACTGGGCTTAAAAGGTGATGCACATAGCTTGGAAATGCTTGTAGTTGCCATGGTTATAGGTTCACGAAGTAATTGAAATCTGGTGTAGGTAAATAGGCTAAAATGTATTTTTTTGTTTTGCTTTGTGTATTTTAACATTATGATCATAATTCAGATATGATTGCAGATATCTACTGTTAACATAGCCTAGTGTTAGCCTTTTGCGTATTATTAGCTTGCCAATTTAAATGATTCTAAAATAATTACAAAGCAGTCTCACTTTATGTTAGCTGACTGGCTAACACTAGGTTAACAACAGAGATCTTCAAAATCAAAATTATCTCGATCATGGTCACAATGGGGTTTTTTTAAAAACAAAACAAAAAAAACAACAGCAACTAAAAAACAACTACATTTTAGCTCATTTCTAATGCCATTGATAGACTGTTGACTTCAGTTACTTAACAAGCCAAGAACAAGTCGTGTGCATCACATTTTAGTGTCCCCAGAAACACTTTCTGTTGCGTTGCGAGCTTCTTGCAGCGCTTTTTCTAAATGTTGAGAATGTGTCGTCAAATTGGTAAAGATGCGTCTCTGTTTGCTCGTGTTTTGTCTAATTGTATGTGTTTATTTTAATTTGCGGTGCATTGAGCCTTCAGGGCCACTGTACCGAGCAGCAAAGATAAAGGAATAAATGGTCCAAGATGTTGTGGAGTTGTTCATATTTACTAAACCCCTCCCTCAGGTCATCCAGGCGTGTGGAGGTGCTGTTGACCCCACCCTGACCAGCCGCTGCACACACCTGCTGTGTGAGAGTCAAGTCAGCACCATGTATGTACAGGTAAGAATATGTGCTATCTGAACATACACCACTTTATTAAGTACTCTACTGCACAGAGGTAGATATGTGTGTATACATATACATGTGTATACATCAATATACATGTGTGTGTATATTGATACTGATATTGACATAAACACTGCAAAACTCCAGAAATTGGAAAGAAGTTTATTGCTAAGTAGGTTTTCACATACAAGGAATTTGCCCTGATTGATGATTGGAGGTGCAGCTGTTTGTGTACAGGGACAACAGTAGAGAGAAAAGTGCACATCCTTGAGAAGATATGGTGCATCAGGTATCATGTAGCAGAAGGAGGCAATATAGAAGACAAAGAGATCACAAAGTAAACATGCTGACAGGAGAGTGGACTGAAAGCTGAATTTATAGCTTTAGAAAAAAGGGCGAGTCTACTGAAAATACTGACTGAAGAGCATCAAGAATGTCATGCAGGTCTTTATTTAGTTTAGTTTAACCAAGTTTGATTCAATTTGCCCAAAACATGCTGTCTTTGTCACTGCTGTTGTTTGTGGTGTTTTCTCGACCAGGCACTCAGAGAGGGAAAGCGCTGTGTAACAGCCCACTGGCTCAACACTGTACTGAAGAGGAAGAGGATGGTTCCTCCTCATCGGACTTTACATCTGCCCTTCGCCTTTCCTCCTGGAGCCAAACCCTGCTCTCAGCACGTAGGTCCAACTGACAGAAATCAGCTATTTTGGTTTGCTTAGTCATGCTACCAGTCTGAGATCTGTTGATGTACCGGATAAATGCACTGACAGTAAAAAAGTGCATTAACATTTATACATCAAGGTTTTTTTTGCCATTTTATTCTAATGTTTTCTCAGATCTTGGCAACTCCCACTACCCATCTTGTTTAACCAGATTAAATTCTTAATGAGATTCAGATTTCAATAAGGGCCCTCTGGCCCTCCCAGAATACCTTCACAGGGAGGTGTACTAACCAGCGACCTGAAGCATTTCAATTTCACTGAAATATGAAAGGACATAATTTGGTGTGTCTATCATAGGCATCTATATTCAGTTTTCTTGTCATAAAGAACCCAGGATACTTTGCCAATTTTCAACCAGCTCTGTATCACCATGGTGTGGGAGTTTGTTCTTTGCTCCCTCTCATACTAGTACAAAGGGAACTCCACGCCTGTGCCATGAGCGAAAATCCAGGTGACGATGAAACAAAATGAAGTGTTTTGTGTCATCTGGCAGAGCTTTTGGAGCTGGCGACTGGGGGGCTGTTCACACTATTCATCTGCACACACTATGGTGACACAGACCTGGTTAAAAATCAGCAAATAATTCCTTTAAAGTCCATCATGTGGGGCAGCAATGGTAGTTTTTTTAACCATTGCAAGATGTTATGCTCCACAATGGCTAAGCCACGCCCCCCTCCATTCACTCGGACAAACAGTCAACATTCAGTGACCAGTGCTATGGCAGGTGTCACAATACACGGTATTTTCGCAGGAGGCAGTTGATGATTTTGGAGACATATCAATCAGATGTCATTGAGAAGTAACCAAAAGGGCCTAAACTACGCATTGGAGGGATATATTCATCATTTTATTGTTGAGAAGGTGATGAAAAGCTTAAATTACAAGTCAAAAAGCCAAAGGTCCCAGTGTAAGAATGATAAACCACATCTTGCTGCCGTCACCATCAAAGACAACAAGATAGAGGATCAGCATTCATGCACTCAGTTTAACTAGAGCCCTTTGGACAAAAGCTAACAATGATGTGATCACCATAGTACAAAAAGTAGAACAAAATAGGCTAATGAACTCAGCAAACAAGGTGACATGATGAACAACACAGCTAGGAGCTAACGTTAGGCTAATGTTAGGCTAACTTTAGCTGACGTTAGCTAGAGATGTTAAAGATAACTTTATATTTCTTACCAGCAAAGTGGCAGTATATTACCTCAAACACAATGTTGACTCACCTAAGAACAGATGTAGATATCATTGTTAATCTTATTCATGTTGAGTTGATGTTGTGGTCTACCACACAACTTTATCCAAAGGAGACACTTTTCTCGTTTGAGATGTGGTTTAGGAAAGAATAAAAAATACACCTCGTCGCCCAGCCTTTCAGGATACCTTGTGTCGGAGTTGCATGTACCCCATGTGCACTGTTTGACCATTTTTGTACTTCAAATCTCAGAAAAAGCTCATAAAACCGAACAAAACTGACTTTCTGTAATGCATTTCAATGGACGTCCAGGCAGAGAATGTCCGAGTGTACGCGAATGGCTATGCGCACAGTGATTGGCTCATCGCGTTTGAGGGCGTGGCTTAGCCATAGGTCAGTTGGCTGCAAGCCTACCTCAGAGTATGCTAGATCTATCAGGCTGATGGAGCCAGCAGAACTACATCACTAACAAAGAGCAGAGGTGCAGTCCTAATGTCACCAATCTGGACACACTCCAGGCTCACGCTGAGAATCTGTCTGACAGAATCAGTGACAAGGCACAGCCTCGACCCAAAACTCATTTAGGATAATACTTTTAAATTATATTACTCTTACACTCTGGAACTGACAGTAATTTCTATAATTTTCAATGTCTTATATCTTTACCATTATGTTTGTGATGTCTGCCTTAACATCTCTGTCCTCTAACCTTTAATCTGTTGTTGACAGATTATATCAGTGACAGGTTTTGTGGATGCTGACAGGGACGACCTGAAGTTGATGGCCTACCTTGCTGGTGCCAGATACACGGGATATCTGTGTCGCAGTAACACTGTCCTCATCTGTAAAGAGTAAGATTTGGAGAGATGGATGAGCGCTTGCCTGTGGTATCATTTGTAGCAGAGGATAGATAACAAGATCTTACTGTTGTGATCAAATATATTTCTCTCGAATACTCCATGCAGTGTAATTCTGTATAAAACTAGTGCTTTACAACAGGACATTTTAGTCAGTCAGGCCTTACTGTAGAAGTTCACAAATTGATAACAGACTTGTAAAAAGAACAAAATTGAGTCTATGTGTTGTGTATCAAATATTAGTATTTGCACCATCAGTTCAGAATGTTTTCTGCCACCTGGCCATGTTGGCCTGTGCAGGCCCAGGTACAGTGTTGGTGATATGGCCCTTTTGCTGCTCTCCTCAGACCCAGTGGGCTTAAATATGAGAAGGCAAAGGAGTGGAAGATCCCATGTGTGAATGCCCAGTGGCTGTGTGATATACTGCTGGGAAACTTTGAAGCACTAAGACAGATTCAGCACAGCAGATATTCCATCTACACGCACCCTGAACCACTGGTGCCTAATCCACAGCTGGTCCAGAACCTATTGGGTACGTACAGTTGAATATACCATTATTAAAACAGAGTGATTTTATGTTGGACATTGAGTTTCATTATAAAGCAATAGTTAACAAATAGAAATAGAAAATGTTAAATAACAAATGATAACAAATGAATGTGGAATAACACAATCACACAATAAATAATGCAGTTACTACACACACTCCTCTGTAGGAGTAACCTTAGTGTGTGTTACTTTACCTGGACTGCTCACTGTGGACTGTTCCACAAGCAGGTAAAAAGTAGACATATACAGTATATGCACTATATGCTGGTCTTGGCAATATGTTAGTGTTATATCAATGTCATGATATGAGACTAGATATCGTCTTGTATTTTGGATATCCTGGTTTTAAAGGCTGCATTATATTATGCCATTTCCTGATTTTTACCATTTGTTATTTGTCTTTACCATATAAAATTATGGATGTAGCCACTGTGATGTGATGTCAAGTGTAGAATTGTGGCATCTTGTGGCTTTTTTTAATGCCAGAAGTGACCATATTTAGACGAGAGGGGGGAGATAACTCTAACGCTAGCCTGGGTAGCACAGTGCATTTACAGCTGTGAGTACCCATGGCAATGCTAAGACGAATGCTATTTTTAAAAAATAGCAAAAAGCAAAAAAAATAGGCTTAAAAGCGTCAAAACAAAATGTACTTACTTCAAAAACTGAACATCCCACTCCTGAAAGTTGTTTTTTTTTTTCTAGCACAACCAAACACTGAACAAGACTCCTTTAGGTGACCAAAGCATTGTTGATATGGTACCAATTTGTCAATGCACAGCACCCACCTGTTACTCAAAGCGACCACTCCATTAATAATGTAAATGAAAACCATAATAACCAGTCTCAAGTGGCCATTAGAGGAGCTGCCGTTTTTGACACTTGTGTTTTGGCCTCATTTTTCAGCCCCAGGGGTCGTGGCTTGGTCTCTACCCACTTAGTCATCATATACACATTACTGATTGTTTATCAAAAATCTCACTGTATAAATATATTGTGAAAACACATTTGTCAACCCTACAATACTGTCACAATAGCGATATCAAAGTACTTGGTCAAAGATATTGTGATATTTTATTTACTCCATAATATCTCTCAGCCCTTACTGTATGTTTTTCTACATGGCATGAGTATGAGTAATGGAAAAAGCCTTAAGCTTGATATTGTATCTAAAGAATATTTGAAAGTAAGAGTTTCGGTTGTAATCGCCAGGTACTTTTTGCCTTGGTGTGTGTGTGTGTAAATGAAACTGTCCTGCTTCTGTTTTCTCTGTAGCTGCCTGGAGAACGCCGATTAAAGTATCTTCCGAAGCTTTGGCGGTGAGTTTGTTGAAGTGCTGTTTCATGACATGAATGCCACAGTGTGCTTCACACTTTCTTCTGTTTGTTGTGTCAAAAAACAACTCAGTCATTCATTGACTCATTCTGTTTTCATTGCTGTTGCTGTACCTATATGCAAAGCAGCCTAACATGGCTCCATCTGATGACATTTTGTTGCTCTACTGGAAAGTAATTGAAAGTATATAACTGAGACTAAAAAGATCAGTTTCCCATGAGTCATCTGTCTTACATACCTGCTTTTAACAACTTAAACAACTTGGGATGAGATCAGTTTCCTTTGAATGCTACCCTTAAACTTTTTTGTTTTATTAATCATATATTCAGTGCAAATTTATTTGGATTGTGTTTTACAGCTTGCACTAGTTCCAAATGTAACTGCTCTCCAAACCAAAAAATATTAGACCTTGAATTTGCATATACTATATGCCCACCATACACTAAAAGACTTCAAATACTAAAGTGTGACAATTACATTTTCCTTTGTCTTAAACATACTAAACTCCAAAAACACAAAGTATTTAAGTGGGAGGATACTGTGAGAATGGGAGGCAAAGCGTTTAACAATGAAGCTCTCTCACTAAAATAAGTACTGGTTATTGGATCAGATACATGCTGAATTAAACACAGACCCTTGTTCACTCCACAGCTAGTTTACCCTCATTTTCCACAGTGCAAATGAATACAGACTTATTCACATTCTTGTACCTCTCCGGAGTCCCCTTTATTTTTACTGTCTGTCTGGTTTGCTGCTTCCTTTTAGCTGCTGGAGAGAGCACGGCTATTGGTTGTTGACGTAATTGAACTTCAGTATTTGCATTATCCAAGACTAACAACTTGCAATAATAATAAATATGTTTGATTTTGTCGGAACATGAAGATGAGGTAAAGACAGACTTAAAACAGCTCAGACTGATTTTTAGGACCACCTGACACCAAATGATTAAGATCGTAGGAGCGTTCATTAACTTAAAGAAAACTGTCATGATTATATTCCGACCTTGGAAATTGGTCTGCGACAGCGAAATAGCTCAAAAAGTTCTTTGGTATAAGGCCGGCATTACTCTGTGTTTGTAGATGCTGGTGAAATCTGCTGCTGACAAAACTTTTTCCAATATTTTTCCAGTGTCAATTATGTTGCCCTTTATAAATTGTTGGCTTAAATGTAGAGCTTTAAAACTTTTGCTTTCACATTACTCAAACATAAAAGACAAAGCTGTCCATGGTGTGACCCACATGTACAGTGAATGTATATAGATTGACCCAGAGACCAGATTTGATGTAATGCTTGTTAGTTTATGAAAATGATTCTGTCAGTAGAGATAGTAAAGGATAGATGCTGTGCTACCTGTGTTTGTGCTGTGTTGGCTCATCTGTTGTGTCTCTGTTATGACTGTGTGGTGTTTAGAGTCTCCAGCTGCTCCAGAAGCAGAAGATAACTGACTCCACCAACCAGCCTGCAAACAAGAAGGCCAGGTCAGTATAGCAGACCTTGGAACAGGCGGTTTGTCAGTGTAAAATGGCAGAGTTAAACCAAACATCAACTGTCGAGATAACTGTCAGGATTATATTGTAAGTGAAAGTACAATTGTTTGTGTGTGCAGACTGGAAGAGATCCAGTCCCCCAATAAGAAGCTTCCTCCGGAGTCCACTCCCCGCGTCATGTTCACAGGTTTTGAGCCCATGCAAGTACAGCAGTACACAAAGGTAAGTCAGCCTGATCACTCACTCAAACACCATGCGTATCCTTATGTCTTTTCTTGTCACTTGTATCCACATTAGTATCAGACCTCACAAAGCCACACTATTTAAACAGAGCAGTGTACAGCCATCAGACAGGATGCTACTGTTACACTCACTAATGTCATCGAGTGCTTTAATGAGGTCACACTCAGTACATTTACATGCAGCTTGAGAAAATTGAATTATTGGCTTAGTCCGACTGAAATCGGACTTTTAAATGCATGTAAACAGCTAAGTCCAACTGAAATTGGACTGTCCGTAGCTCAACTAACACACCTAGATAATTCGATTGAAAATAGAACTATTGCTGCATGTATCCACTTAGTCCGTCAGGAGTCGGACTCAGCGTTTTGTGCATGCACCACTATTTCTTTTGCGGGCTTTCACCTGGAAGAAGGAGGAGATGGAGTAACAGCAGTTCAGTACATAGCAGTACAGTAACTCCCGGAAAAACAAACAAACAAACAAATACTGTGGCGACTGAGGAGCAGAAGATGCACTTCTGGACAGATGAGGAAACTACATCCATCTCCGCCATCTTCATTCGTCCTTAGCTTCTTTTTCGACTCAACTGGAACTAGTTCAATACGCATTATATTAAAAAGGACACAGCGCTGCCTATCGAGGCAGAGTCAGATGTACTTGGTCAGAAATTCGATTTTCTCTTCTGCATGTATACTCAGACAAGACAAGAAGTCTGACTTGACTGATTAGCCGAGCTATGAGCTTAGCTCAACTACTGCGTGCATGTAAATGTACTAACTGTCTCCTGCTGCTAAATGTTCCCAGTGTTTGATGGTTTCCCTTCCCTGCAGAGGTTACATGCTTTAGGTGGAGAAGTAGCAGACAGCAGTCAGAAAGTCACTCACCTGGTGGCCAGTAAGGTGACCCGCACTGTCAAGTTCCTCACCGCCATGTCTGTGGTCAAACACATCGTCAGTCCAGAGTGGCTGGAGGAGAGCTGGAGGAGCCAGAAGTTTGTGGGTATGTGTGACTTTGTGTGTTGTGGGTCAGGGCTGATACTGCTGACAATCCAAAAAATGGTTTAAAAAATAATGATGCAAGCAGCCATACATGGTTCAAACCCTTTTGCTCTCAATAGAAGTAGACAGCTCTATTGACAAAATCAAAGGCACAACCAGCAGCAAGTGGGTTTCAGACTTCACATAACTGTGCAAACAAACGTCAGTTGGTTTAAATTTGTCTAAAGAAGGAGTGAGACCATTGACATTTTTTATGGCTCTGTGCTGGCAATTGCCGTGGTCGGAGGCATTATGTTTACAGGTTGTCTGTCTGTACGTACATATGTCCAACTTACTGTACGTTCACACCAAAAGCGACCAGAGCTTCCAAAGCGGAAGTCATTCATTTTCAATGAGAGCCCGGCGACTTGGTCATCAGCCGCGCATCTTGGTCATCAGCCGCGCATCTTGGGCGACCAGAACAGCTCTGGAAAGGAGTTAAAACTTGTTTAACTTTATGGTAATAAGCTCTGACGCAGTTCAGCGGTAACCAATCGGAATGCTGACGTGCTTGAATGAAGAGGGTCCCAGAGAACAAGCCATGTAACTTTGGTTCCTACAGCACACTCCAACAGGGGATATTGAGAAGTTGATTACTTGCATTCGCGTCCCTCCATCCTTTATAATGTGTCGCTGTTCAGTGACCAAAATAAAAAGAATAAGGCTTGGGACCGCGTTGCGAAGGTAGTTGGTCAGTCTGGTGAGTTTTAAAGTGTGTAATGTTAGTAATAGGGGAGAGAATTGCAGGCTAATGTTGCGACACAGCATGCAAGTCTTCCTTGCTTGGTTTGAATGGGATGACATACGTTTTCTGTTTTCACTGACCAAACATAATTTTCTGTAGGCCAACTATGAGCTTTTTGACTGGACAACAGCAAGCAGCAACTATGCTGCTTTCAAGCCAGTAGTCTGCTTTGCAGCTCCTTTAAATTGACAAGCATGATCAGATGTTTAATGATTCACGTGATGAGTGACTAGAGCGACCAAAGCTGCCACAAATATTTTTGACAGTCTTGCTTCTTGGGCGTCCGCAAGAGACTTTGCCTCTTTGGAAGCTTCTGGTTTGATTGTACAGTTATATTTGTGAACACCACAAGGGAATTTCTTCAGATTTTGCAGCAATGTCCACTTGGACTTAACAATGAACTCATTTAATTTTGATGGCATTAGGTCAGAGGTCAAGGTCACTGTGACATAACTCAAGAATTCACATGCTAATTATGACAAAACTTCACACAAATGTCTAACAGGACAGTGAATGACAGTGACATTTTATCCAAAAGGTTTAAGGTCAGCTTCACTGTGACATCATAATGTTCTGCATAAAACCCCTTTCTGGCCATTATTCAGTGTCATAACTCAGGAACTGAAGGGGAGACATTTGGTCAGATACTGAATTGGCAACACTAATCTTGGGTGTCTACCTTGAAACTGTGCTGATAGTGCAGATCTTCTGTGCTGCAGGGGGGAAGATGTGTGTGAAGCATCCATGTTTTCATAGACATGGATGTAAACTGTAACAGAAACTTGACTGGTGCATGGAGGCATACAACCAAAGGGCAGTAATTCTAGTTTTATCATAATTTATTTCAGTAATTGCACACTCAAAGTTCTGCCTAATGTTCCACCACTTTCCCTTTCCTTGTCATATGTTAATAAAACTTGGTGAGTGTGTTCAGGACTTAGTGCTGGGTGGACATCACTTTAAGTTGTGTAACCAAGTTTCATGTCTCTAACTTGTTCCAGTCCACAGTAAATTCAGCAAAAGCGTAATAGAGCATATGACACTAAACAGACCACACCCACACATACCAGTCAGTATGACACTTCAGATCTTGGCTAATACTTAATCTCCAGAGCAGGAGCGCTAAATTTGGAGAAATTCTGTCCACCGGGTTTTGTTGTACATGTTTGTGGCATTTGTGCCAGCACAAACTCATTAGTGTTGTTCCCATTCAGGGTTTGAACCCTACTAATCCTGGGTTTCAGTTTGCCTTTTTCCTTTCGAGCCTTATTCTTCTGTTTTCCTACTGAAAAGACAGGATTTATGAAATTTAAGTATAAATTTAGAATGTATTTTACTTTGATTTCATTTGTCTCACACAGTAGTGACTGAGCCTTCTGTGTGTCTGTGTGTGTGCATGTGTGTGTGTGTGTGTGTGTGTGTGTGTGTGTGTGTGTGTGTGTGTGTGTGTGTGTGTTGCAGATGAGCAGAGCTACACTCTGAGGGATGCAGAGGCGGAAGTATTGTTTGCCTTCAGTTTGGAGGAGTCACTAAAGAGAGCCCACAGTGCACCCCTCTTCAAGGTTAGATTCACACTCCCACAAGTTCACTCTGAAACCAGTTGGCCTGGAGTTTTAACCAGATGGAAAGAATGAGTCAGGCAGATGATACTGACTAATTGAGGTTATTCTCACTGGTTGAAATACTGGAAAGAGCTTACACAGTGGTGGAAATTTGTAAAGTAGGATTGGCTCAATTGAATGAATTTTGTCGCTGTCCTTCACTGCCTCACTGGCTCTCTGTCTATTTCATGTGATGGGTGTTGTAGGGAAAGTACTTCTACCTCACCCCAGGAATCTGCCCCAGCCTCAGCACCATGAAACCCATCCTGGAGAGTGCTGGTGGAAAGCTGCTGGCCAAACAGCCCTCCTACAGAAAGATCATGGAGCATAAACAGAACAAGGTCCTTCAAATACCTACAGTTCTTTAGGGCAGTGTCTTTAGTGTCTGCCATCATATCCTGTCATGTCCTGAAAAACATTGATTCTTCTGGGCGATGTT
This sequence comes from Epinephelus cyanopodus, assembly GCA_026686955.1. Classification (NCBI taxonomy): domain Eukaryota; kingdom Metazoa; phylum Chordata; class Actinopteri; order Perciformes; family Serranidae; genus Epinephelus; species Epinephelus cyanopodus. Next base: position 36,543,177 of record CM048926.1, read on the forward strand.
TTTGATATGCAGCAAAATCAGGTTGCTGTAACAGTGAAGAGTTTATAAGCCTCTAGGATTTTTAACCAAAGTTCTCACAGCCACAGGAATTATGATGATAACATTTACGTTCATATCAGGTTTCATAGTAAAACAAACTCAGTAACACATATAAGTATTACTAAAGATTTAAAAAAAAAAAAATGGATGCTAAAATATCTCTGGTAATTCGACAATAGTTTGACTTCATTTTGTTTATTTATTTAAAAAATTCTAACTATATGTTGGTCTTTTGTTGCAGAACCTTCCAGAAATCATTTTAATTTCCTGCGACAATGACCTCCATCTCTGTAGAGAATACTTCTTGAAAAACATTGGTAAGACACACACTCACACAGATCCACATACGCTCACAGTATAAAGTGTTGTCCACACCAAGAACGATAGCTATAACAATAACTATTATTTGAAAAAAAAAAATGTAGTAGTTGTAGGTAACCGTTCTTGGTTTGGATGGTGCTTTTTCTCCCGTTTAAATGCTGAGTATTGTACTCTATTAACAAGCAATTACAAAAAGTAGTCAAGAGTAGGGATGCTCCGATATGATCATTACGATCAATACTGGGGTTGATCCAGCTAAAGTTAAGCCTTTCAAAATCTTATCCTTTCTTTACTGCACTTCTTCACTGTAATGGCTTGTGTTTCTTTACTACACTCTGCTGTGTTTCTTTACTGCACTCATTTCTTACTCTACTGTATTTCTTAACTTTTTTGTTTTTTATCCATCTCATCCACCTAGTGTTGCAGACGTTGTCCTGTACAACAGTCTGCAGAGCAGAATTTCACTCATAAATGAATGAAAACTAGTATGTGTGTTTGTACGCATCGGTGCAAGTGACCCTGAGTTCTGACACCCAGATTTAGCACAAGAACCGTGGAGAGATGAGTATGTCTGTAAAGTTGATGTTCCATTTAAACTTGTGCTGATGTGTTTTTGCTGCTGCCTGTGTTGTCCAGATGTCCACAACGCTGAGTTCATCTTGACAGGAGTTCTCACCCAGAAACTGGACTACGACTCATATCCTTTACAGCAATGACAGCTCAGGACAAAATGCTTTTTATAAGACCGTTACTGCTGCTATAGCATGATAGCACCTATGGATTACAGTAAATGGAGCCATACTGTTATTAAACATGAACGACCTTCCAATTTTTTGCATATTATGTAATTAATATAAAGGATACATTATGTACACAGATGGTATCACACATGTACACATGAGAGTTCAGCTTTAGAATGATATTTGGTTAGTGAGATACTGGCTACAGTTGCATTTCAGCATCGTTCAGAAATGTCATTTATCATTTATCAAAATGTTTATTAATAACGCTATGTTGACGGAATGAAAGAGGCAGAATTCAAACAAGAGGGCAGTGCAGCACCTGAACAGTCTACAGTGTGGACACGCTGGAGTTAACAGTTGAGTTATATTTAGAGTTTAAGAAACTTCACTGTAAAAAAAGCGTTTTGGTTTTTTTTAAGTTTAAAATGTTTAAGTAATCCTCTTAAATCATGTTAAATAATTGTGATCTCAGTATTGATCAAAATAATAGTGATTGTGATTTTTGCCATTATGGAGCAGCCCTACATCATACCCATTAGTTGTGTTACCTCTGTGACAGCTGTGACATGTGCTGCAGACAAAAATGAGTTTCCTTGACAGTCACACGTATAAGTTCACTTGATGGCGAAGCAACAATGACATGACAGAGGATGAAGAGGAGGAGGAACAGATCAGGAAGCCACCTGTGTACAGTCCAGCCACACTGACTTTTCTATGTTTTTATTTCTGTGCATAGATCTCCAGTCATTTTGTAGCTTTTTGTTACTTGTTTGAGAATAAATAAATGGATGTTATTTTTATGAAACGAATGTTTAAATTATAGAAGATTTTAACTTTTTTCTGTTGTTCAGATAGAATGTGTAAAGGCTTCAGCTCGTACACGCTGCTTTTTGGAATAAAAACTGTACTTTATGTTTGTGAAAAATCTCTTTGCTTTTATTTGCGTTTTTATTATGTCCCAAGCTTAAAAAAAACACTGTGCCTCATGCAAGAAACGTTATACAAACAAATTTCCTCATAGTTTTGTTCGTATCCATAAAGTATTCTTATTTTGTTAAAATTCACTGATTTGTGGGAATTCCCAATGTTTTCCTTTTTTTGCTCCTCTCTTAGGTAAAGTTCATTTTACAAGTGGTTGAGAGCACTCTCGGAAAGATAGGAGGAAACATTTTGTTTTCACAGTCCGCAAATTGCTTATCCAATGTGAGGGGAAAAAATTGAGATACATAAAAATGTACGAATATAATTAAATGTAGATTATTATGCTTTAGAGTATTTATAATGTTTGAATTATCATTCAGGACTAAAAAATCCTACTGTAGTTGGTCCAGTGATCCCAGTTACTGTCATTTCAGTTACTGTGCGTCCCTCTGCTGACCGGTGCTTGAATGTAATTAAGTACATGTACTGAAGTACTTTACTATAGTGCACATTTGAGGTACTTTTGAGTAATTTAATCATTTTATAGTTCCAACTTGTTAATATGAGAACAGGCTTCTTTACTTTTTAATTAGTTTAATTATTTTCTCAATTAAATTGATTGAAATTTTTCTGCAGGAGTACTTTTGCTTGTAATATTGAAATACATATTTCCTCATTGTGCTCACACAGTTTCACTTAAGTAACATTTTCAATGTAGAGCTCTTACCAGTATTACTAAAATTTACAGTGTGGTATAAGTACTTTTTATTTAGTTAAAGGGTCTGACACAGCTACTGCTGCTGACAGCTTTTATAGCATCACAAATGTTTTGCCATTTTGACACCCAGATTTAGCAAAGAGCAGGGCCATTGTTTCTGTAACGCCAGGAAAATGTTCTGGACCAGTGATTCCCAACTGGTCCAGTCCAGGGGTCCAGATTTCTCCTTAGTCATTAGTTCAAGGTCCACACAGTTGAATACATTTAGCTTCATACTTGCGCTTGGCCATGCTGTTGAGCTAGGTTGTTGTTTCTGTTAAGTCGCTGTCTGTTAGTCACTCACTCTACAGCAGGAAACAGCACTTCAAAATAAGAGTTCTGTTCCAGAAATTCACTTAACGTAAAAATAAAGTGTTTTTTTTGTTTTGTTTTTTAAACAAACACATTTCAGAACCACTGCTCTGGAAAATCACATTTGAGTTTATTTAACAATTTAGCTACTGCAGCCTTTTTTTTTTTTTGCTGCCACCCTCCAGTTGTCTGGTTCATGTGCCAGAGTGACTTCTCTTTACAGACAGTTAAGAGAAATTTAAGACAATGATCCTGCATGAGGCCTAGTGCCTCCAAAATATTTTATCTATAAGCATAGTTAGCCTTTGAAATAAAGCTGCAAGTAAGAAACCTGAGAAATTGGACATGAATGAACTGATGTTATCAGTTTCAGGAATCAATAACTCAGCTTTGTTCACAGGTCAAACAATCATTCACTCTCAGATAAAAGGTCATATTTCAGAACAAAAGCTTTGACTCTGCCTTTCCTCACTTTTGAGGTTTTGAAAGCTTTCTTCAAGGTATTCCTCCCAGGTTTAAGCAGATAATTCCTGATAGATTTGATTTAATTAACTGGTAATGAGGGTCTGGGGTAGTTACTGGTGAAGTTCTAATTGCTGGCTGTCAGACAGATAGCCTGGGGTCATGTGTGGGTGGGGGTGCTGGGTGGGAGTGGGGTGTGCAGCGTCGCCTGCGGTGCTGCCCTCAAAACTACAGCAGACTGAATTAGACACAGCCTGAGCCAAGGTCATGTGCTACATATTCCATGTGTGTGTGCTGCCAGCACTCCTCCACGTGTATTTACACGAACATGAGCTGTGACGTTCATTCTGTTAGCCTGAGCGTCCAAGCAGAACCAAAACTCTGAAGTCTCTGACTGAATAAGGTTGACACAACAAAACAAGAGGCAGCCTCACAGTCCTTTGTGTTTGAGACCTTTGAGTTTCATTATTTTCTTTTAATGTTCTTCAATGGGAATCCTCAGTGCAGCGGACATCTTCAGTATTTCTTAAGTTCTTGGAAGTCTGGTCACTACAAAGGAAGTCAAGATAGGTTCTGTTTGTTTTAATGGAAACCTAAAAGCCACTGTCCTTCATTGCACATTTAGATCTGAGTTTTTTAATGATGTGTAGTTGGATTTATAGAGAAAGCATTGAGACGAATATTAACTTTACAGGGCTACTCCACTGATTTAGTGTTGGGTGTTCATGAAGTTGAGGGACTCACAAGAAAAGAGTCAAAATTTAAGTGGCAGAAGCTGAGAAATCCTGACTTTTGAAATGCAGAAATACTGAATACCACACTTCCCATAATGCAACTTGATAGGGTCTTTTCAGCTGACTGACCCTGGCCACGTCATTAAAACTCCACATCTCGGCTGAATCTACATGTTGGGACTTCCCCACACTTGCAGACTTGCAGAGGGCTTAGGGCTGTCTAAATCCTCAGTTACAACCTCAAGTAGACTTTCTGCAGGCTTCCAGAGAATCCACTTGTGGTTCAGACTTCACTGGACTTCACAGAATTTATTACCCACAATACTACACTGGAATGCATGCAATATGAATATGAAGTAGTTTTCTCAATTGCAGACAAAACAAACAAACAAAAAAAAACCATATGGATGTGTAAAATTGTTATTGATAGTTTGGCCTATTAAAAAGAATTGTGTAGGCCAGAAACAATATTCAACTGCATCATGATACAGAAATACGTAGAAGTACAGGCTCTGGAGGGAAAATGCATTTTTATTGGTAACAAGTTAAGCGAAAAATAACAAAAAAAGTCTTTAATGTCAGTACTACCCAGTTTATTTCATTATAGTCCAGCCTGTATTCACAAACATTTCTGGTTTTAAATGTGTGTAGCCTATATATATGAAAATCCTTTTGCTCAGTCACCAAACATGCTATATATCGGAATTTGTATTTAGATTTTAAGATTTATTTATTTATAAGGACAACCCAGAGTAATAAACATTTCTGTAAATGTGCCAGTGTTAGTCAGCTGGCTAATTTTCAGCTTCAGTTCTTTTTCCAGATTTTTTGAAACCAGTAGAAGAAGAGGAATATTTTGTTATCTTCTTCTATCAGCAGCTTGCAGTCTCTGCCCTCGCAGACTCTACATGATGACATTGAACACATCACAGTATGTATATGACTGAAGCCTGCAAGGGTGGAGGGTGGACTTTTGAAACCAGCCCATCGATTAGCAATGTGAGATATGTTATAAATGTGAGATAACCCTGATGACATCACTATGACCTCATCAGGGTTATTCTCTTGCTGTTGTAAAAAAGCTCCGGTTTTTACAGACTGAGGAGCAAGGAGCATGAGTTTGGCAGATTAGATCAAATCTTGAAAATTAATTGTTCAAAAGTGAAAAGGGGATTCTGAAATTGAATTGAATCAAACCTTCAGTATGAGTTGTTTAAAACTTCATAGTAGGATTGGGATACCTTGGAGAAAAAAAGGAGTATCCTGATCTAGGCAGCTGTTGTTCTTTACATAGCTACAAAGCCTATGTTGTAATGTGAAGTCCCAGTAAGAGCACTGGTTGGTTATCTGGATTTTGCCATCTTGAAAAGTTTGTATCTGGATCAGGGTGATCCAATCCTCTGTTGCCTGGACACCAAAACAGCATTTCCAGATGAATTGTTGTGAAATACTGGGCCATGACAAAGAGAACCTGACCAAATGTCAGTCTTGTCTTCCATACAGGTTCAAGGCTCAGTAAATAGCTTGATGAGGATAAAATGATGAGTGAATTATTACTATGGTCTTCACCATAACCTGATCTAACTGAACCTGACTGAACTGAGGGAGATGGTGGAGCAACGTGTTAGACGTCACTGTCCACCACCATCATTAAAACAGTGAGGGAGTACATCTTTTGGGTGAATGCTGTCTGTCCCTACAGTAGAGTTGTACAAGGAGCACTGAAGCCCTGAAGTACTAAGTAAAAACATTTTTCACAACCTGGCAACCACAAGATGCTTTTATGAACAGCTTATAACTCATCCATACAGCATTAGCAAGTGCTTTATTAAGCATTAGTAGGGGCGTACCACGAATGGTTGTACGATTTTGACAATTCTGTCTGTAACTTGAAGGTTTTTTGAGTGCATTCAAAATGTGATACGAATGAGTTACGTGTGTCTCTTAAATGGTGTAGCGGTGTCTGACAGCAAAGCCAAACTCTTGTAGTCATGAACTAGCTTACTTACAGCAAACAGCTAAAACATTCGTAACAACTGTGAAACTGTGAAATATATGGATATAAACACGACTTCAGTTTGATGAATTTAATGACAAAGCAGCTAATGGTATCACAAAGATACATGCAGTATGAATACTTGCTTTCTTACTTCAACATTTTTGTTTTTCCTTGTATTCTTGGCTGTGAGTATATCTGCAGCTGGAGCAGCTATTTGGCCCGACCACTAGCTACATGACATGTCAGTCCCTGATCAGTCCCCTTCCAACCTTGGAACATAAGTGGAAACCCTGAGGAAAATCCAAAGTCAACGAAGTTAAGAAGTAAAAGAGAGGAAGTTAAGGGTAGTGTGAGGGTAGTGGTAAAGGTTGCATCCCATTACTTAAAATGTGAATCCTGTCTTCATGTATTATGAGTTATAAAGTGGATTATTGCTACATTTGGCCTGATGGTTATTCACTGCAGTGTAGCATTGAAACATTAGAGTTCAGATAGCCGTTGTGATAGTGGATTTGTCTTGCTCTAGTGGTGGGCGTGGTTTGTAAGGCCGTATCTTGTACGCTACCAACAGAATGTGTCTGCAGCTGTACATTTCTTGCTGTGACTGCCACAGGGTCCTACTTCCTCACACGAAGAATAAGTAACAAAGACAATACCCTGTTTTGTTGTTTGTTGATGTTAAGCAGTGGTCTGCTGTTGTCTGCTGCTTGGCAGGCATTTCACTGAGGTGTCACACCATTTACATCCTCCCCTCCCTCTGATGAGAAACTCAGCACATGTAAATGTAATCTGCACCATATGTTACCTTAGAATTGTTGATACGATGCATATGAAATGTACAAATAAAACATATCTGTGATTTACAGAAACATACACTGCCAACATTTAATTCTGGCAACTGGGATGAGAAAGTGGTATTATCAGTAAGAGATTATCAGCTTGAAGTGGTTTAAAAGATGTTGCAGTGGCCGGCCTCAGACATTCAGGATGTTCTTGTTATAACAGACTCTTTCCTTATTCGCTGTGAGGGTCTAAAGGACAGAGGGATGTCGTATGCTGTAAAGCCCTGTGAGGCAAATTGTGATTTGTGATATTGGGCTTTATAAATAAAATTGATTGATTGATTGATTGATTGATTGATTGATTGATTGATTAACATGTTGTTGCAGCTGATTCACCCCAGATGCCCTGCTGCCCATGTGCTGTTGATAATGACATCATCAGATGAATGAAGAAATCCATATAAGCAAGAACATCTCTGATCACAGAGAACACACACACTCTCTCTCTTTCACACACACACACACACACACAGTATTTGTGCGATCCTAATTAATTCCAATTAGAAATGCAAATAAGGAGCCATATCTTTGATTAAGCAGCCGTCAGGCTCCTTGTTGGTTTGTGATGTCCTCCTCTGACGCAGCCCAGTTGTGGGGAGAAGGAAGAGAGAGAAAAAAGTATTGGGACACAGAAAATGTTGTAATTAATGTAGAAATGCTTCATGTGAGATATTTCTAATTAGTCCCCAGTCCCTCCCTCTGTTGCATCAGACACACTTTTGGCCTGCCAACTTCCCCATGTTCCACAGGATGCGGAGGAATTACAGACTAATTACACAGAGATGGGCACTGGGATTCATCTGGCCCCGCAATTTACATATGAGCTAATTAGCATATGATGGAACTAATGACTAATAATTTAGCCAATTACAGGGCTGGGTTATCTCATTACGCTTTTGGAAAAAGAAGGCTTGGAGGAAAATGTATTGTTTGAGACAAAGAAGAGAGCAGAAGAAGAGTGTTTCTACCTTTATGTCCCCAGGTTCACTGTCCAATCCCTGAGCAGCTCCACTGGAACAGCTGGAGGCTCAGTGCCCTGCTCAGGGGCACTTCAGTAGATGTGGAGGTAATGCTGCATTTTATTCTTTCACTGAATGGATCACAGACAGCCAGGCAGGCCTTTCCCATCATGACACAACACAATACAACATAACATGACACAGCACAACACAACATAACTAGAAACAGCACAACATAACATGACATAACACTACATGACACAACAATGACAAGACACAACACGACACAACACAACACAACACAATATAACACAGTGTAATGCAACAAGACATGTAATGAAGGTTAGGTGTATTTGTGCTGCTCACCTGGGTGATGCTTGACTGTACAACCAGGTGTTGTGCAGTCACATATAATTCTGCCTAGTTAATGGGTTTACTTTGATGATCTACTGATGTGGTGACACTGTGAATGTGTGTGTGTTTTGTTTTTGTTTGTTAAGTTTATTAATTCAATTTTGTTGATGTTGTAAATCATCTATGATGTGATTATTTCATGTCTTGTCTTGTTTTTGTGTTTTGTGTGCACCCCAGGAAGAGTGGTCATTACCGTGGTAACAACAAATGGACATCCTGAATAATGAATCTGTCTCCCTTTCACATATCAGCTCATCATTAAAACCCTAACTTCAACACCTTAGCTAACCTTAGCTTAGCTGCTATAGGCAGGTTACATTACCATTTTGATTTTTTTATGACATGATGGACAGTTATTATATTGTCAGTTTCTGCAGTCCTCAAACTGAACCCTGATCTAAAGGGAACAGAGCTTTTTCAGGCATAGCCCCTAAACTCTAACAATTTACTACATCATGTTAGAATGGACGATCCACTTCATATCTGTACATTTCAGCTGAAGACTTGATGTCAGGAGTTTGTTGCCACTTCTTTTAGGATCATCCTATAATGTCAAGTAGCCTCTCTGTATTCTTAATGTATTAATGTACGCACCAGGTACTTATATAACTTATAAAGTACCTGGTCCCACCAGGGAGGGTCCACATTTCTGTGGACGGGGGTTGATATCAAAACATATTTTAGCCACCTTAAGAGAGAAAAATCAATATCAGTCCAAGAGGACACTACATTGAGAACTTTTTCACTGTTTTACCTTGCCATAAGACAGCCCTTTCCTCTGGCGCTATATTGTCTCAACCACACACTGTATTACTCCGCAGCTCAGCTGTTGAGGTCAGGAAGTATTGTTGCAAGATCAGACGTAATATAAAGTTTACTTTTGTAAATACAAGTATTTCAAACATGGTGTATGCTTGGTTTTTTATGGGCTGTTTCAACAAAGAAGAGTTGCCCCTACAAATGGCCAACACTAATACATTGATAGGTTAAATATAGCCCATGGACCTTTGATAGTCTAATACGCAATTATACAGTAACGTACTGAGAGCAAAAAACTTTACTTTGAAGACAACAAAGTTTTGTTGTTGAGAAAATGTAGTCCCAAAGAAAAGGGCTGTCTGATGGTGAGGTAAATCAGTGAAAAAATCCTCAATATAGTGTCCATAAAGATTGATATTAATTTTTTATGTGGGCCTCTTTAAAGGTGGCTAAAACATGCTTTGGTGTCTAGCCCTGTCCACAGATACGTAATGCTTAGCTTCCCTGGTGGGAGTCCAGCCTGTTAACCAGGGGTGCACTGACCATCATCTACTGAAGGTAAATACACTGACTAATCAGTATAAATACCTCATACAGCCCCACTTAAAATATCCTGAACTAACCTTTTAAGGCCCATTCGCTCCCTTTGCATCCCCAAGTCATTACAGTGACATGAGTTCTTATTTTATAATTGTTTAATTTTAAGCGGTCAGTCAACTTACATTTTCCTGTTTTATAAAAATGTGCTATACAGATCTATTTTAATTACTACTATGAAAGTGTTTATGGGCTTCAAAGAGCCTACATATTAGTTTGGGACTGATCTTGTGATTGACGGTGAAGGGGTTTCTACTCAGTATGTGAATGTGAAACATGAATCAGAACAGAGGTCTGAGGAGCTTTTCGGGGTCATCAGCACTCTGGTGTGTCTCTACTGTCCTCTACTGGTACAACACAGCACTGTAATGTGAAATAAAGCAGGACCACAGGAGCAGCTGATGTCTCAACACTCTGGAAGCCCTTTATTAGTTCTCCAACCTGACAGGAAGCTCAAGTGTGTGACAGCCAACAGTTTACAAAATCAGAAAACACAGGTATTTACAGTCATGTAAACTCGACAAGATTCAAACTGACAGAGAAAGAGTTAAAGGCATGCACAGGGTCCGATTCTGGTAGGATAACAAAACAACAACAAAAGAAAGAAACTCTTTGCATACAAGAGGATGTTTATATTAAACTGTGCCTTTAGGTTTGAATAAGAAACATTCAAAAGGTTTTTAAACACAGACCACAGTAAAAGGTCCATACAGTGTGTATTAAATCACATTGTCAAACCAAACACAGTGTTGGAGTCATGTTGCTGCCTGGCAGAGAAAAGAACCCTATGAGAGAGCAGGATGACATTTATGGAAATATAATTTTAGTCCTAACCAAAGTCAGATGAGAAGATGAATCAGACATCTCAATGTTTATCTCTATGCATAGTGTACACAGATAGATCCAGGATGTGTTTACTCTAGCCTTACACTTTACACACTCCTGCACTTACTGCTGTTTTTTTATCCTTTGACGAATTAACAGAAGACACTGGCGAAAAGATAGTGGGAGTTATACGTTTGAGGAGCAGTTAGTGTCCAACCTATTTCCCACCACATTTATACTTAAAAAAAAGTCAGCTACACCTTTAATGTCTCGTCTTGCCTCACATCACCATCATAATCTCAGTGTGTCTATGTTGGTGTGTCTATCCAGTTTTGTTATCATTATATACGTTTTAACTGGTGGTGAGAAATTTCTGCCTGGATTATGTTCACAGCGAATGTTTTCTCCACATCATGTGAGTAAAACACTTCTTGCTTTGCATTCGGTAAAATCACGATTTCTTTAATAAATGACTAAAATTAGTCCTTCACAATAGAGGTATTATTGGGTCTATGCGGACCTTAGAACCTGAGACCCAACCCGGAACCTGTATGGATTCAGGTCCATACTTAATTATGGTCAAGTGGGTCGCGCTGGGGCACCATTCTGGTTTCTGAACAATTGAATCGTGGAGAATCTACCTGATCTAACCATGTGCAGGTAGGGTTGGACTGATAGTAATATAAATTTTGTAATAACATGAAACTGTTACATTTTCTGAGATGGTTATCATACCATGAAAATCTCATACTGTTGCAACCTTAGTAGCAGGTCCATATTGACAAACATATATTTACTTTTGTGCACACGATCTTAGAACTATGGTAAACTGGTCGCCAGCTGGCAGGTCCAGCTCCCAACACAACAACAAAAACAAAAACAAAAACAACAAAGTAAATGACAATAGCACAAAATAAAATCAAATTCGACATCTGAAATATTATTATACACTACATACAGTAAGATGGGTAAAAGCAATATGTTGTATCTGACATGACAAAATGTGTTTAGTGGTAGAATGGCATTTTCAGCGGGAGATTTAATTACCGGGTTTTATGGGTCCATAAAAAGACCCACAACCTGACCTGGGACTCATGCACGTCTGGGGTCTCTCTTGCCTTGGACATGTCCCTGTTCGGTCATTTTGGGTCAGGTTGGATTATAGGCCCATATATTTTTTAAATTCTTGGGTCAAATTGGATCTTATTGGAGGAACTTATTTCCTGGGTTTATTCAGGTTCAGGTCCATCATTTTAGACCCTTGAGGACTTCTACTTCACAACAAATACTTACAGTCCTTATCCAGGGTAGAAAATAAAATATTTTTTCAGGAAGCAATTGCCCTCGAAGTTTGGAGGCATGTAGGCCTATGTACACAACAATACAATTTTCTTGTCTTCTTGATTGTGTTTTTTGAGACAAAAACTGAATTTTGGGAGCAATTTTGCCATTTGCCCTGATTATTCCTGACACTATGCTGATCAATGTCAACATGTCCACATGATGCTGATTTTAGCTCAGAGTGTTTGTCTGCAGGTTACAGTTTGGGGATGTTGGGATGGATAATATTCTTTCACTTGTGATGGACCTCAATAACATAATATCCAATTCTAGTAGATTCAAAGTTGCTTAAGATATCCTGCATACATGTGCTGATATCAGATATCATCTTCTCATCTGACAAACAGATTTCCCAGAACCGTGGAGTGTTCCTTTATTCTTGATGGATTTAGCCTCACAGACAGTCTGACGGGGTCTGTTACAATGAACTCACTCAGCAGTGTAAATAAACTCGACAAAAAACACAAATTTCTTTCTGTCTGGCAAAAGTCACTTCAAACAACTCACTACAAATGGAAATGGTCCTGCAGAAGCACAATAAACAATAGCTATGTTCAAAGAAACTACATGTGTCTAATATGTCTGAATATTATTTCTATTTTATACTTAATCTACATAAAAACTCTACACAAACACATTTGACCTTTACAGAATGTATTCTTTACACAGTTTAGTCTGTATAGGACTCTTTGGGTAAACTCTGCATATTGAGAATCACAACCTCTATTTTTTAATAGAAATCTATTTAACATTTTAGTAATGAAACCACACATACTGTATGTCACACACCAATAATCCAACATCAGCTGTTCTACTGCATCTTAGAGGACTGACGGAATGTGTGGCAATCTAAGCTAGTCTGAAGAAAAATAAACTCTGTTCACCTGTTATATTCAGATCATTGGTAGATAAAACATGATAAAGATAGACTCAGTAATTCAGATTATATTCATATGATTCTACCAACTGAAACTGTGACATTACAGTGAAGCAACATTGAAGAAATTCCATCACACACTGATTGTCTGTAAGCAGTCCAAGTCCAGATACATCCACTCCAAAATATCAAAGCACACAGCTAAAGGTGCTCTCTGTTGCATCGCTGGGTCCACTAGGTGAAAGCTCTGAGAAACTGAGAAAAGCCAGAGGCTCAAACCCACAGTGGGGAGAGGGTTGCAGATAAATAAATAAAAAATTATAGTGTCATTTGACAAGATTTATTTCCTGAACTAACCATCTCAGCTGTAGCTCATCAGACAATGTCTTAAATGAATATCATCTTTATAAGCTGGGACTGAAGGTTGTAGAGTTCTGTATACTTGTCCACAATGATGTTTCTGCTTATCAATTTTGACAACTACGATAGAAAAATATGTGCTGTAACCTGGTCAGGGTCCAGTAGCCTGGATATCTGCTGCTGTTGTGTGGCTGTACAAAACTAACACCAGGGTTGACTAGAGCCCAACCAATACTGGATTTTGTGAGGCTGACTGATAATAATATGAAAGCCTAAACTCTTTGATGACATATCATCTGATATTACTTTTTTGAAACATAAACACGTACACATTTGGTAAAAGTCTGGGCTGTCACTTAAAAAAAAGGCCTGACGTCTCACACCCAACTCGTCAAATATGGCAGCTTGGTCAGTGGCTCTCTGCTTCACACTATGACGCTCTAGGTAACCCCCCTAGCAGCACTTTATGATTTGTCAGTCAGTTTTTACAGGAAACGTACAGTTTACGTTTATAACAAGCATAGTGTCTTTTCAAAATAAAATTTGGTGTTCACAGGAAACTTAAGTTTCCACTCACTACATGCATAGTGTCTTTTCAAAATAAATTTCTGTGGTCATGGGAGGCTTAGTTTCTTCTCTATACATGCATAGTGTCTTTTCAAAATAAACTTTTGTGTTAGCAAGGTACTTCAAAGTTTCTGCTCGTTACATGCATAGTGTCTTTTCAAAATAAACTTCTGTGTTAGCAGGAAATTCAAAGTTCCCACTAGTTACTAGGCTCACAGTCAGTCTTTAGACGCTTTGCTTAACTAAAGACTGATGACTTTCCTCCTGATTTTGTATTTAGATAGGTGGATACAATTTCAGAGTTTTAAAAAACTCCCTACGTTGCAGAACCAATAGTAAATCCTCAGGGCGGTCCTTTGGTGGCTCGCTAACCTCTTGTGCTCATAAACATAGTCCGACTAGAAACACGTGTAGCAGTACAAAATGGCTCAAGTCGCTGTAAGTCCTTCATTTCCACAATCTTGTGGACTGAGCACACGTTTGATAAAACAGAGTTTAATCTCTCTGCATCCATTTTCAAGCTCTCTGTGTGTTTGTTGCCTTGCGGACGAGAAAAGGGGAAGCGCACATTTCCAGGAGGGCGTGTCCTTTTAAGAAATGCAAGAGGCGTTGCTTTGTTGCTGGCAGTTTTCGCTGGTGTGTTAAACACACTTTAGAAAGGAGTGTCCCCAGACTATCAGAAGGCGGAGATCTCTGATTGTCTGGTGGCGAGGCTAACTAGTTACAAACATAGTCTTTTCAAAATAAACTTCCACGCTTACAGGAAACATAAAGTTCGAACTCATTATACACAGTGTCTTTTCAAAATAAACTTCCATGTTTGCAGGAAAGTTTAAAGTTTCCACTCATTACACGCATAGTGTCTTTTCAAAATAAACTTTGGTGTTCACAGAAAACTTAAAGTTCCTGCTCATTGTATGCATAGTGTCTTTTCAAAATAAATTTTGGGTTTCACAGGAAACTTAATTTTTTTTTTTGTTAAGTGCATAGTGTCTTTTCACAATAGTCTTCTGTGTTTACAGGAAATGTAGGTGTTTAGGTTTCAGTAAAAAACCGTGGTTTGGGTTAAAATAACATTGAATTTTGGTTTCACACGGGGCACAAACAGCGATCTGGTTGAAAGTCCTGTGGTTGACATGGCCATCTGCATTGACTCCTCCTCCCTATATGCACTTTCTTGCTCTTCATACCACGCCAGCTGCTCTGAGCGTCTAATAGGCCTATTACTGTCGATGGGCTTACATTGGAGTTGGTTAAATGCTGGTCATGAATCTGTATTTGACAACATGGGAATGAGAACGAACAACAGAGTGGGCAGGAGTGAAGACACCTGTGAGCATGTGCTAAAAAAATCTAAAAAGTCAATTATGAATAAATTCAAACTAACACTGAACTGAATTTATTTGAACAGAACCCATGTAGCCTTACCCCGAACAATGTTGTAGAATTGGCTCTGTTCATTTGCAGTGCATCCTCTCTGTCACTGAGTGACAAGGTGACTTTGTGTTGAGGCAATTTTAGTGTAAGGCAGTCAGCAAAGAACGTTACTTTTATCCACAATTTTTTACATCTTTGGAGTCAAATTCAACATTCTTCTTTATATTACTTCTCAGATGGTCTGGTGTTCTGATTACCTGTTGTTCAGAACCCAAGCTGCCTTGTTACTGAGAACAGGGTATCAATAAATCAGTCACAGTGTTTTTTATAAAAGGCACGGCCTGTTGTGCTTATATTACTGTCACTATTAAATTCTGACAGTAAAACACACATTTTTTCCCAAAATAAGTAAATAAATAAAGATTAAAAAAGTAATAACATCCCTCAAAAAAATAAATAAATAAATAAATAAATTTGGTTATTAAATAACTGTTTTGAACCTTTTGGAACATTTCAACCAAAATTAAATTGGTTTGGAACCTGAAAAGTTGGCTCCCAGTTGGGACCAAAAAAGGACAGGAGACTTTTCTTGGCCTAAAGTGCGAACGTTCTTGAAATCATTGGGTGTGTCTTATTCTACAGGATGGAAAGAAAGGGTGGAGTCTTGCACGTAACAGTCTTTTACGTCTTCTTATCACTAATAGTTGGTCCGTGCTTGTTTTTTTGGTAAAAAAAAAAAAAAAGGTATCTGTGACTACACTGAACAAAAATTTAGGTGCTACACTTTTGTTTTTACTCCCGAATTTTTACAGGTTTAAGTCAATGATCCAAGATGTTTTTCATGCACTCAATAATTAAATTCTCTCAAATTGTGGCTGCAAATTTGTTAAAATTCATGTTTGTGAACAGTTTTCTTTCTCCAAGATAATTCATCCACCTGACAGATGTGGCAAACCAAGATGCTAATTAAACAGCATCATGACTACACAGGTGTACCTTGGGATGATCGCAATTAAAGGCCACTCTAAAATGTGCAGTTTGATCACACAAATCAATCCCACACTTCTTAGGTCCTGAGGGAACGTGCCACTGGCATGCCGACTGCAGGAATGTCTGCTGTTCATTAATTTGGCACTACATCAAACTGGCCTCACAACCGCAGACCACAACCATAACCGCACAAGCTCAGGACCTCCACATCCAGTGACCTTACCAGTAAGATTGTCTGAGACCAGCCACCTGAACAACTGATGCAACAGCTGAGTTTCAGCACAAACCATCAGAAACCATCTAAGTGAAGCTCATCTGCATCATTATCATCACCAGGGTATTAACCTGACAGCAGTTTGTCATCTTAACTGACTTGTGTGTTTGTGAGGCTGGTTGGATGTACTGCCAAATTCATGGAGACAGCTTTATGGTAGTGAAACATTCAGTTCAATCAATCAATTCAATCAATCAATTTTATTTATAAAGCCCAATATCACAAATACAATTTGCCTCACAGGGCTTTACAGCATACGACATCCCTCTGTCCTTTAGACCCTCACAGCGGACACAGGCAACAGCTCTGGTGGACATTCCTGCAGTCAGCATGCAAATGGCATGCTCCCTAAAAACCTGGGACACCTGTGTCATTGTGTTGTGTGATCAAACTGCACATTTTAGAGTTGCCTTTTATTGACTATCCCAAAGCACACCTGTGTGGTAATGATACTGTTTAATAAGCATCTTAATATGCCACATCTGTCAGGTGGATGGATTATCTTGGAAAAGGAGAAATGCACACTCACATGAATTTTAACAAATTTGTGACTGAAATTTAAAAGAAATATATCTGTTGAGTGTATGAAAAATTCTGAGCTCTTTAACTTCACGCTGTAGACAAAAGGGAGCAAAAAAAAAAGTTTTTCATTTAAATTTTTGTTCATTACCATTGGTGGTAACAGCTCACAGGTCATCAATGCTATCTGACATCTTGCAACTACTGATTACTTCCTTTGTGCATTGTGCCACACCCTCCGTTGATGACACACCCATGATTACATCAGTTTCGCTACAAAATGCGGGCTAATTTGCTAGATAGGATCAAGGTTTCAAGAATCCTGAACAGAACTTGTTCAAGAACTAGGGCTAGTTTAAAGTAAAATGACTATCAGTGGGACATTTTAAAATAAAATTATAGCTGCTGCGCAGCAATGGGTTGGGTCTGAGCATTTTCAGGCAATTCTGAGCAACAAGCAGAAGAATTGGAAGAAATTTAGGAATTTAGCAACACAATCTGTCTTTTGCATCAGCTGAGCCTTGAACTCACAACCTCTGAGACAAAGGAACAATTTCTATCTCACTGAGCTAATTAGTAGGTGACAATTCATGTGTAGCTTCACAAATTCACTAAGCCAGATGTGCAGGTTTAGCAGCCGTCCATGCATGGAAAAGCAGATTTCAAACCACTGTAAAAAATTCAGTTATCAAAACAAAAATCTGAAAATACACAAATTGCATCTAGACAGCATGGAGATGTTGGTAATTTGTTTGTAACAATGATTTATTGGCTCCATAAGTGAAAAACTGATGTTTAAAATTGCAATTTTTACACTGACTCCAATTGTTCACATTAGAGCAAAATTCAAAATGCTGTAAAAAATTCAGTTTTTGAGATAAAGTTCTGAAATTTGCAACACATCTACCATGAATTTTGTCATTTTTTTCATGAACATTGAAGATGTATTTAGCAAGAATTTGCATGTATATGTTTACAGTACCGTTTACAGTCAAACATTTTGATGCACTGTAGGCTCAATTTTCGATAAATCAAAAATCTGAGAAACGTAGTTTTTCTAGGACAGTCTGAGGATGCTCTGTAGCAAATTTGGTGTCAATTGAGCAAAAATTGTGGGAGGAGATATGTTTAAGAAGTTTTACAGATTTAGAAAAAAACAGTGATGAACTTTATGATTTTTAATAGGTTTAAATGTACAAAGGTTTCTTCAGTATTGGGGCTACAGTTTGATGAAAGTTAAGTTGTAGCACGTATGGTTGATTTGTTATGAAGTTTCAAAATTTTGAACTTTAGACGCTTGCTGTAGCGCCACCATCAGGACTATTGGCTTGAGTCTACAGCTGAGGATATCTGGCATGAGACTGGACCTTTGTGCAAAGTTTGGTGAGTTTTCACCCATGGGAAGTATGATTTCCTCGGAAGAAGAAAGAAGAAGAAGAATGCTGAGGATTACAATAGTGTCCTGGCAGCTTAGCTGTCTGGACCCTAATAAATAGTGTTCTCTAGTGAACAAACAATGTGGTTCAATACAGAATGCCAGTTTTAAACTACGTCACTAGATCTTTGGTGTCCTTGTGCTGTGCTGTGTTACGACAGTAGAGAAATATTTGTGATAAGATAAAGACAGCCTGTAATCTATCTCAACCACGCCAGTGTATTGGTAGGGCTCTAGGGGTGACTGTCTAGATGCATGTCAACATCAAGCCATTTAACAAGCCTAATCTTTGTCCACAACCCATCTAAAAATGTCAAAAGGTAAACATCACACAATATTGCTGTAGGAACACAGTGCAATTAGCTTTTTCTCATCACTTGGGTATGCCCCACACATTCCCTTCTACACTTACACATTTATAAAGCCTAAATCTTAGATGAAAACATCACACCGCATCCTTTGAGGCTGCTGCCGCCGTGCGCAGGGCTCGTCCAGCTTGGTTTCCGGCGCGTTTCTTGCTGCGGGCCGGAGAGCTGGGGTTGGAGGCTGACATTCGTACGCTCCTGGCCCCATGACTCACCATGGTGGGGAGGAGGGAGGAGGATGGGGAGGGAGGGGAGGAGGAAGAGGAGGTGGGGGACAGGGAGGAGGAAGTGGACGAGGAGGAGGGAGAGGATGAAGAGTATGAGGATGAAGAGTAGTAACTGTGTTGGGAGGTGGAGGTGGTGCTGGAGGTGGGGGTGGAGGTGGAGGTAGAGGTGAGGACGAGGCGGTGCTGGCGTTTGTTGCTGCTGCGAGGCCCGTGGTGGGCCTGGCTGACGTTAGCGTGGGATGGCGACAAGACGTGGCTGGATGAGGGAAGGAGACGACTCAGATTCAGAGATGGGATAAAAGACTTGTGAGGAGGAGGGGAGAAAGAGGGCGAGGATGGAGAGGGGGAGCGAGGCGGAGAGCCTGATGGAGAAACAGAGTAGCTTTTCACCAAGAAGGAAGAGGAGAGGGGACATAAGGAAGCCTGTTGCTGGGAATGCTGGGCCGAAGAAGGAGAAGACGGATTGGAAGGACACTTGGAAACGTTTGAAGGGGGAGACAGAAGAGAGTGTTTCCCCAAGGGGGATGTGGAAGAAGCCGAAGGTGAAGAAGCAGAGGAGGAAGAAGAGGAGGAGAGGATTTGGAAGCTATCGGTGGTGTCTGAGCAGTGAGGAGTGGACAGAGAGGCAGACGGGTGTTTCCCGGAGCTATGGCACAAGGCTGGGATCTTAGAGGCACGCAAAGCAACGACAGAATGGTTACTATCCCCGGCTGCTCTACTGCTCCTGCTGTTAGCCTGTAAACACACACCACGGAACACGGCAAGTCAAAGCCAACAACACACAGCCCACATGAAAGAACACTCCATTTCAGCAATCATATCTGTTACTTCTACGGCTTTGGCCAGCCAATCCTTTTATTGAGGCTAGAAATGATACAGTCCACTCCTGTTTTTTAAGTGCCCACTCATAAGCTGGCACAGTGAAAACATCCTTACAAAAAGGACATTTTTGTAAGGAAAAACATCCTTTCTGTGAAAGTTTGTGAAGCCTTTTTATACCTGGTATTAACATGGGTCTTGGCTGATCTGATCTCCAGACCACCAAGACACACTGTGACATGTTTTTAATGACGAGTTCAACAGCGTATTGCATGACTGTCCACTGTTTTGCCCAAGGAGGGAGATGTGTTGAATTCTAAAATTTACTAATGTTTCTGGATTTAAGACAGACAATACAGTTTTGAAATTGGACAGTATTTGTTTAGGTCACTTTTTTTCTCCTACTTTGTGCAAAGGTAAAACACGAGCCAACATCCAAGCTTTAGGTATCATAGCCTACCAGTTGTATACCAGTATGGATGTTACCGATATAATGTGTTGCAGATGTTTTGATCTCAATACCCTGTGACTAAATGTCAGTATTGTATGTCATGATGATGTTGGCCTGAGAAGTTTGGAAGATGTTGGATTTTGGTTACTTGCTTTACACAACTTAAAACCAACAAAATATCAACTTCATCTGACATCAGTATTCTATATCAAATGATGTTGTTCTGACATTGAATTTTGGTCACTTGACTTCACAACCTAAATTCAATCAAATATTGTCGACATTCGTCGTAAGACTTTGATGGCCAGTTGGGGTGTACGTGGGGCCCTTTGACCTGGTAGCATAAGTGGTCAGACACTGACAGACTCGATAGATAGATGTAAACAGGCTTGTTGACATACTGATGGTCAGTATGTCAACAGTGTTGTGAGTCGCTCACCTGACAGTAAGTTAATGTGTAAAGGAACTTAAGATGTGGTTAAGGTCAAAACAAGTTCTTACTATGCGTCGTCAGATTTGTCTGAAGTTTACAGTCCTGCATGAAAAATGTTACTTGAGTAAAAATATGGCAAAATGTATCTGAAATTTCAAAATTAAAATTACTCTATGTAGAGAAATTATTATTGGATTCTTATTGTATAGAACTAGTGATTTATTTGTCTGTATGTTGCATTTTACTGTTGTTGCTGGATGACACGGAGCAAATTCATCTCATATAATGTTGGGTAGTTTAGTCTCTAACACATCACATGTTATAAGCTCATCAGATACTATTTATATAAAATCTTTATTCGTAAAGTGAATGTAGCTGTCAAATAAATGCAACACAGTAAAAAAGTACAATATTTTCACTCTGACATATATTGGAGTAGAAGTATTAAATGGCACTCTTGAAATATTCAAAAAAAAGTACAAGCACCAAAATTTGCACTTTAAGCTTTAGTTAGTAACGTCTATAACAACCTTCTGTCATATTTGCTGCAACTGGTAGCCCCGGTGAGTAAGGAGCTTCATTTTCGGTTTTTGGCTGATTGTTCTTTTGTTTTTGCTTTTCCATCACATTTAACTCCACTCTTTGGATATAAAGAATTCTGGATAAATGTTTTTTTATGTTAATTTTCTTACTATGCTGGCCAAAGACACAGTAGTAACACACGACTGACAAAATGCAGTGCTCTTTCCTCTCAGATTAATCAAGATCAGTCCAGAAAAAGTAGAGATATTGTACAAGCGGTTGATGACAGAAAATATAAAAATACATAAAATACTTTTTTCCTTCCATAAAACCTGGAATTGTTTTGTTATTACCTCAACATGTCATTAAAGATCTGACATTTGATTACATGAATCTCACTAAACAGTGGTGCCACTGAGCACAACATACATGCAGTACTTACAGGGTGACTCTTTGATGACAGAAATGTGATGGTTATCAACAATGGATGTTTCACCTGGATTATTAACATTTGTAAATGGTGGCTTCTGTGTGTCTGTGTTTGAGGAACGAACGTTTCTGAGTTTTTGATGCCCAATTAATATTTCCACAACTCACTGCCAGATGAAGAACAGCTATACAGAGTAAACATGCAGGTTACATGCAGGTCAAGATCCACTCCCTGATCTAGAAACTCAATAGTCAACTATGTTGAGTTTGAAAATATTAACAGCTCATTTTGGAAGAGCATTGATGGTACTACAACAGAGTCAGAGAGTGTATCTTGAACGAAGTGTGCCGAGGTGAAGAGGAGCATGAATGCAGACACAAACAGACATATAGAATTTGAGGAAGACCCACAAAATAAGACAGATGTGCACCACCACAGAAATGACCTCAGTACATTTAAAACTCACTGCAAACAGTTAAATCAATAAAAAAGTAGTCTTTGCTCCTTTTCCAAGCTATTGACTATTGGTGGTACCCAGTTCATCCTCATCTAAGCTACATAATAATAGGTACTCTTCTAGATACCTACAAATAAGCTCAAGTAGTTTGTTAAAATTAAACAAATCAATTTTGATGTCATTACTAAAGACTCATTCTGTAGTTTAAACAAATAAGAGGGGGATCCACACTTATTCATTTCACATGACTTAACCCAAATTGAAGCTTCTGCTTGCTACTTGCATGTTTTATAGGGACTAAGAAAGTAAACTAATGTTGGGTCAATATAATTAACTCTCAGCGACAGTCTAGATTTTAAAATTCCTATAACTTCATTGTAAGCAGAGTCCACCTGAAGTTTCAGAAAAGAGTCCTTTTAAACTGTAAACACCAGTCATTATTGCTTTTTCGAGAACAAGCTTTTTGTTTATTTGGTTTGCGTAATGCTGATCACTGATGGGAGGGTTTAGTTTACCCGCTGTTATGCCGAGTTTACACTGCAAGACTTTCAAAGTTGTCAGATTACTGTACTGTTCACACAACACAACTCGCTGTCTCGTGATTGAGAGTCTTCGAGTTTCACACGTCCTTTTACAATTACCATTTACGACCTGTTTTTTCAAGGTGCAACATCAACTTTGGTCTGTGTTGCAAATACAACACAAACAGTTAACATCCAATTGTCATAGGTGACCCCTCCCCCAGGTTTCCACTCAACCTGTGTCTCACTGGCTACAGCTCGCCCACAGGTTCCCAAAAGGTCCAGATATTTGGCTTGCTGGGGTATCTGGGATGCATCTTTGAACAGCAAACACATAGAGCTTGAGCACTGATTTGCAAGTGCTGAGCCAAAGCCGGATTGTGTCTGATCTGAGACTTTTGTCAGGGAGCTCAAAAAACTGTTAGAGAGTGGAAAATCAGGGCTTAAGTTGTGTTGTATGAAGTAGGCATTGGGCAGTTGACAACAAAAGGTCAAAGTTTGTTAACCTGTTCCATTCAATCTAAAGAACACAAGGAAATAACTGTATATAAAGATGGATGACATGAAAACTACCCAAAAGGGAAGCCAAAACATCTTGATTGTACACATCAAATAAAACTTTCCCAAAGATGGTTTCTGTAATTTTAAGTAGTTTTTATAATGCTGGGCCCGTATTCACAAAGATTCTCAGAGTCCTCTCAGAGAGCTCCTAACTTAGCCTAAAAAATCCTAGCAAGGAATCTTAGCTAAAGAGTGATTCAGGAAGTTTCTGAGAGCAACTCTGAGCAAGGAGGGGACTTAAACGTTTATCTTAGTGAGGAGGTGTGGTTGAACACGTTGCTAGGTATGACGCAGTCTTTTAAAAGTTGTGATTGGTTGTTAAAAAAAGAAAAAAATGCGCTCCTAGTAATGAATGAACAGTGAAATCCACCGATCATAGAACTCAGACTGTATTAAGAAATGTGTAATCGTGAAAATATTTTTATGTTATGATGATGAAACTCAGCAAAATTAAATTAATTGTTACACAGCTTCAAAATGTTGGAACGTACCTCATTCACATGCCAATTATTATATTGATTTGCTTATTGTTATGTTTACTCGCCATGCTGGTAATTTTACTACTTAATCTATTTGACATTAATGCTGGACGCAGACTCAGCTGTCAGCAATTACTGTGATTGCTTGATTTGGCAGAATGACCAAAACAATGAACGAAATGGAGAAAAAAAGAACGAGAAAGCCGAACTGGACAGAAGAGCAGTGTCTGCTGTTGGCACGGCTCGTGGAGGAGAACAAAGGAGTTTAAAGAGGGAAATTCGGTCCCCGGATCACGGCACAAGGGAAGAGGTAGACTTGGGAGCGCATTGCCTGACAAAATCAGTGCGTAGTTCCCTCTCCTTTTATGCACACACGAGTGTGAGAAGCGCTGGTATGTGCTGCAATCCAAAGCAAGAGCGGAGATTGCAGCTCATCCCTGATGAGGTCAACCACAAACATTATCCCTGCACTATCAACCTGGTAGCATCTTATTAAATCACTGTCGTTCAATATACAGAGAATATCTCTCCTTCCTCTCTGTCTTTCCGCCATCTTCTCTGTTTAAGACACTCTTAGGCTTCTTAGAAGTCCTCCTCCCTCCTCTTAACTCTTAAGGCCTAAGATGCTTTGTGAATCATTTTTATCTTACCAAGGGAAAATTCTGAGAAAAATCTTAGAATTCGAGGAATTCTAAGATTTTTCTTAGAATGACGTCACTAGGAGCTACTTTTCGTCCTAGGATTCTTTGTGAATACAGGCCCTGATGTTTAAGTGTTCATTTTTCTGATAAGTTTGGCAGTTGGGTCAGAAAGGTGTCTGGGCAGGACCTCAAAACTCTCTGCTGGCTGATTGCTACTGCACGGACTCTGGCTCCAAATGACGTAAGCAGCGCAGCAACAGAATCTGAGATATATTGGCTTCATTTTAGTACAGTGTGAGGAAATGGAGACATGTCATCTGTCTTTATATATAAACTATGGTGGACTCCCCTTAAGTCTCTGCTGTTTATGAGGTGCTATATTCAGATCTCTCAGAGTTAACTTACCTGGCTGGGCTGCTTCTGGGTGGCCTGCTGCTGACCCTTGGGTGTCTTCTCTGGTGAGCCAGAGGAGGAGGAGGAGTGGCGAGCCTTCATGTGGGATCGCTGAGCAGAGGAGCTGGAGGGGCTGCTGGAGCTCTACCAAGAATATGCATAAAGAAAAGGTAAGACTGGCTGGGACTGTGCTATAGTTGAAAAACATGGGCGATAGATACAGTATTTGTATCACAGCAACTCCGGCATAGAGAAACAGGCAAAGGCATTAAGATCAAGCAGCAAATATTACGATTACAATATTACGATATTGAGCAACACTATCAAAGATGCGACAGGCTGCAAACAGGACTTTGTGCTGTGTAATATGAATTGAGGCAAAGATTCATCTGCCTGAGCTGCGTGAAGCGCATCGTGAGAGGAAGGGATGTGGAGGAAAATAACAGAGAGAATTAAAGTTTCTTGTAGGTTATGGAAACAGTCAGAGTTTGAAGTGTCATTCAAACAGAGCACAGGGACACACTTGGTTGGTGTGTACATCAACTAGCTAGCTAAAGCTAATAGTTGTACAGTTGGTCCATTGCGGCAAATAAACAGACATTCCAGCAATCACATTTTGTACGGATAACACATAGCAAAAACATGTTTGTTCTTCAGTCTGAAAACACATGTAGCTTTTTCTGTGTTTGTCCCTTTTAGTGTCCAGAGAAAGTTGTATGTACCATCTTGTTTACTGCATTTGTCGCTGAACCATAACTAGTCTGTTTCAAATAACCATAGAGACTACAAAAAGCCATTCTTTGTAGAAAATACACGCAACCTTCAAGCTACATGGACAAACCAGTACAACACCTCATTACAACTGTATGGTTCAGCTCCACTTGACTCAACCCATGTTTGGTACCAAGTGCTTTTCTCAGTGCATTTGCTCTTGCAGTAAGTCAGTGTACTGTAGGTGGGACTCTTAGCTGGCTGTCATAACAATGCAACATGAAACCGCCATGACACCATCTTCAACACCACACAGCGCATATTACTCCATCCTTTCACCAACAACCAAACAGTGCAGCAACTGTACTTTGTCATTTGACCACAGCATGGTTTTGTTAGCTGCCATTAATTGAAATCTTGGTTGAGTCATTTAAAAAAATTGTGGTCGTTATTGACTATAGCTTGGCTATTTAAAAATGGTGGGTTTGTGCAGGATGTCCTGTGCTAGTGACAATTCTCTCTGACCAACCAGTGGTCTGCAGTTTTTAATTCCACCTTCTAGTTACAGCTTCATTTGCTTGAAAATTAGGCTTGGGTGGTAGTTGTAAAAAGTACCAGGTACTATCCACAACTTTTGCCAATGGAGAACCAAAAAAGAACAGTTCCAAGCCAGTTGAGTCATGACGCACCAGTATCATACATCGGAAATGAGGCACAAGTCAATTTGTCCTTCCTGGTATGGCTTCTATCACTTCCACTGCCTGAAAACACAGAATGACCGCTGGCTGTGAAATAACAGAATCACAGAACACAAAAGGTGTGTAGAGTCAGAGTCAGAGTAGAGAGCCCACCACCAGCCCAGTGTCACTGAAGCAAGCAAGCTCTGCAGGAAGAGGAACATCAGACCTGTTTCTTGGTGGAGGTTTTCCCTGTGTCCTGTGCAGGCTGCGGTTTGGCCCTCTTACTCTGAGGTGGATTTGGACCCTTGAGGATCTGAGAGGCCGGCCTCTTGGAAGGGCTTCTCTCCCTTTCTCGTTTGACTTTGCCTTTAAGCTGAGCTCTGTCAGTAGAGTCAAAGGAAGAATCTGGAGACTGAGGAGATGAAGACACAACACTGGATGGGGAAGAAGGGGGAGAGATACTGTCCACACTGATTTCCAACTGCTTGATGGACTCTTCTAGACTGTCAATAGATTCAAACGCATTCTTGCAGAGCTTCTCTACCCGGGTATGTGACTTTGCGTATCTGGTAGCAGAAGAAGGGGAGAACTTGAAGTCCCTGTCACAGGCATTGTCTTCACCAAAGTTAAATTGCTTGGTACTGTTGATCTCAAACCTCTTAGATTCTTTTGGCTGCTTCTTGGTCTCCTTCACTGGCTTGCTATCTGATGCTATCTCCTCCTCTTCTTCATAGACAACAACCTCAAGTGTTTTCTTTCCTGTTTTGGTTGTCCCTGTTCGAATGGCCTGGCTAATTGCAGCCAGTTTGTTTTTAGGGAACTTAAATTTGAATTTCCTTTTGGTCTCTGGCTTTTTAAGCAAGTCTGGTTTATCCTGGTCTTGGTTTTTAGAAATTATGCTGTTATCTGCTGAAGGTCTTTGATGTTGCATATTTAGAGAATTGTGACCATTTCCTGTGGTGTCTTTAAGGTCTGAGCCTGTATCTATTTTAGTGATGCGAAATTTTCTCATGTCTTGTTTCTCGTCTTCCTGTATTGTGTCCTCTTCATCTACAATACTTTCTGCTGAGAGAATCCCATCAAGATCTTCCTCATATTCAAAGATGGTCGACAGACGCTTGTAGGCCGACTGAATGTCCATAGGTTCATTCAAAATAACGATAATAGGTTTCTTATCAAAGTCATCACTGTCATCAAAACCTTCATTCTCATGCCCCATATAAATGTGTTCACTGGTGCTGTCCTCAGATACAGTCTGTGTATCAGGGGCACTCATTTTTCCTGGGTCTTCCTGTTTCTTGACTCTTGGACTCTTGCTCCTAGCAATTCTAAGGCTGATTTTACCAGTCGGAGGTGGTGGAGGAGGAGGTCCCTCATTGTTTCCAATATCGGGGCTCAGGCTACCTTCTGCTTCTGTGTATTGCGATTGATCCCTGGATACTTGCACTGTTGCCTTCTGGTTCTGCTGCATGCTGCTGTGGCTGCTAGTCAAGCTGGGTGAAACAGGTTGGTCCCTGGATACTAGCACTGTTGCCCCCTGGTTCTTTTGCGTGCTGATGTGACTGTTAGTCAAGCTGGGTGAAGGAGATTGCTCCCTGGATACTAGCACTGATGCCCCCAGGTTCTGCTGTGTGCTGCTGTGGCTGTTTGTCAAGCTGGGTGAAGGAGATTGCTCTCTGGATACTTGCACTGTCGCCTCCTGGTTGTGCTGCTTGCTGCTGTGGCTGTTAGTCAAGCCGGGTGAAAGAGGGGGGAGTTTAATGACAGGAGTAGAAGTTACACACTCCTGATAATGGCTCTGTGACTTATCCTGCAGGGACTCTATCAAGCTATCCTCTGGGGTGTTTTCTTTTTGTAAAGTTACAACTACCATCAAATTTGACTTCTTGTCAGCTGGTACCTCTTTGACAACTTTTTCATTTATCTTGTCAGGACTCGTCAAGTCGGTAGCTTGGAAGTTTTCTTTTTGTAGAGTAACAATGGTTGTAAACTTGACCTTCTTTTCTGCCGCGGTTGGGGAGCACACATGTCCAACAACCCCCGTGTTAATCTGATCAGGGCTTTTCATAGGAAGATCACTTTCTTTTGGCGAAGTTGTTACTGGAAGTATCTCCATCTTCTCTGCTTGCTTTTGGGTTAGTGTTGGTCCCTCCTCATTCTTCCCGACAGTCTGAACATCTTTTAAATTTACAGGTGTGGGTACCTCCAACTTCTCTACTGTTGTACAGTTAAAGGAAGGCACCGGTATAACCACATTTTCCTTTTCTTCCTTCTTCTTATCAGGTTTTAAATAGTCTTTCTTAACCTCAATGTGTTCTTCCAGTCCAACTGCTGTTACGAATTTATGAGAGCAGCCATTTGTTTTTCTCGTTTGAGGAGCTGACAGGTGGTAAAATGCTGTTAACTCAGAAGGCTTCAGATTAGCCACCTGTGATGTCTGAGTTGTCCTCACCTCTCCTTTCCATTGCTTATTTCCACCTGGCAAATTATTCTTATCCAACAGTTCTGTCGACACCTATAATTACAAAAGGCAACATTAAATACTTCATAATCTGAATATAAAGTATGATATATATTGAATTTATTCTTTACATCCCAGTATTACTTAATAATACACATCCATTGTTTCACCATCAAAACCCATACATTTTTGGCTTGTCCCTAATGTGTTCCAGAAATTGCTTTGGCAGTTATTCAGACTCAAAACAGTGCAGGAGGTTGTGTTGTTTCAGGTACCCATTTTAGTCACCACAATTGTGGGGTAAACAGTAAAAAAAATATGCAGTTCAATAAATAAGGTCATCCACCAGGAATGTTGCCATACATGTGTGTGACTAGCCAATACAATGTTTTGCCCAAGTAACATTGGCTGACATTGCAGTATGCTATCACCTTCACCTTTACTTTTTTGGGTTCTGTGACTTATGTTTACTCAAGTGTACATTTTAAACTAAATTTGATATTGTAAGGACTGTGGAATTGATTACTGCTCCATGTCCAGATGCCTTTATTAACTACTCAGTTGACCAACAACTTGAAGCTCATTGGTAGTAACTAGGGATGTCCCGATCACATTTCTTTGCCCCCGAGTCCGAGTCCGAGTCATTTGATTTTGAGTATCTGCCGATACCGAGTCCCGATCTGATATTTTGGCAATGCAGTAAAATTTTTTTACTGTAGATTAACTGTATCATCCCATTATTTTTCTGTTCTTTGTGCTCTACTATGGATGTAACAATATCACAATCTCACAATATTACAATACTGTACCTCAATAACAAGCCCATGACATTTACTGCAGTATTGTAAGACATGTCATGATATCAAAACCTCATTGTATGATAATAGTACAGTAGCTCCATGTTATAATATTAATTCCATTATCCATAAGTCAACAACAAGACCCCCCCCCCCACTCACCTCACTCCTTCTCCCTCTCTAACTTTAAATAAATACCTGGTTCTGTATGTGCCGTCATACAACAGTGTGAGAAGTTTAATGATGTCCGTGACATCTGCGCAGTCGGTCCGTGTGTCTGTCTCACGTGTGTTACGTCTGACTCGCTCTCAGTAGAAGCTGCAGTGACTGTTGTTGCTGCTGGTGTCTGTAGCGCTCAAACATCAACAGCAACAGCTGCTTGGAAGTCAGCAGTGAAACAATGCAGCCACACACACGTACTAAACAGTCAGCTGACACGGTGACATGGACGATCGTCTATCACACTCTCACAAGCGCTGTCATTTCATATCGTTACATGTCTGTGATGACGCAGCCACACACACACACACACACGGACGTGCATGAAAAACAAGCGCGTTGCACCGAATGCGCACCGCTGGCGTTGCTTTGGGTTATGAGCGCACATGACACACATCTACAGTAAAGTAATGGGTTTGAGTGTGCAAAAGAGCTATATCTGAACACCCCCCATGCGGCCCGTCTTGCTTTAGACAAATAGGGAAAACCCTGACATGTAGCTGATATGTCATAGGCCTATATCCGATCCCTGATCGGGATGTAACGTCCGATTCCGATCGAGTCTGAAACAATGTGATCGGCCCCGATTTCCGATCACGTGATCGGATTGGGACATCCCTAGTGTGCATGTTCACTCATTGTGCAATCGATCCCCGTTAAAAGAAAATGAAAGACTTAAGAAGACAAAGCAGGGTGGAGAGCCAAAGTTTATTAATCCAAAATAGCAGGTATAGAATTTATGAAGTCCATTTAACCAAAGATCCAGCAAAGACGATACAAGAACCACTTCAAGGCGGTAAAATGTGCAGGACAGTGATGAAAGAGTTAATCTGGCAGTCTGTGGCTACTGTTTTCCAAGAGGAAGAGAGACATGGAGATAAGAGAATTACAGCACCAGTTGAGTTCCATGAATTTTTATTTTTATGTCAGTAAAATCAGAAATAAGATAAAAATCTAAGGGCCCTCTTAAAAACAGTTCTGTCTTGTTAATGTGTTAGTGTGTAGACACTCTCATTATACATACTAACACCAGCTGTAAATGTGATCATTAGTATATTTTGTTAAGGATAATTATTCTCCTCGTCATTATTATTTATTAGAAATGTGTTTTATTATTTCTCTAGTTATGACCAATTGTATTTACCCTGGCTGAACAAAGCAGGCAAAATGGGCAACTGCCCCTGGGTCCCAGACCCTCAGGGGGCCCAGCTCTAAGCTAATCTGTGTGTAATCTTACAAGTTTTCTTGGCAGTGTGCACCACTAAAGCACAAATCAAAGTGAAATAGTAAGAACCCAAAGGTAGCTTAAGCATTTCTTTTAATACCTTTATTATTTCTGTTGATGCACATCCATGCACCTATCCATTGAAGAATGTGTGTGTGTGGGTGGGCATAACAGGGGTCCCTGTGTGGGTTAATTGAAACTTGAGTACACAGATTTCCTTTGCAGTAAAATTTAGTTTGTTTCCCACCTGCCTGACTGTTTCGTGTTTCTTGACTTGTCACATTTATTTTTAGTGGCATCACTGTTTTTTGTAACTGATATATAGACAGAGCGACAGAGAAATAAGGAGGTGATTAGTCAACATAAAGGCCTCAATGATGTTAATCCAGGAGTGTTAGCTGTTATGAGTTAGAAGCAAGAATATATTCACTGCAAACCACAAGGTGAGCAAACCCAATTTAGTCACTATCTAATTTGCGTCATTAATGTTAACTATAATGTATGAATAGGACTGATTCCCTAACAAAAGCTCCATCTAGTGGATCATTTCAATCTTAGGGTGCTTTTACACTTGGCATATATTAACACTGGAAGAGAACCCAGACCCCTCTGAGGCAAACCATACTCACTTCAAGTTCGCGGTGAGGTTCGCTAAATCTGTGCCTTGTGAACACAAAGCACTCCAGTTTCGCTTTGCACTTTGCCATTGTATTTAGCTCTCTAGATCACATGCTGTTGCACTGGGACGCCTAATAAATCCACTACACCATGTCTGGCTGTAACATTTGCAAGGACGCAGGACAAGGAAGATAGTGCACATCTCCAGATGTGGAATGCAGAATATATTTAATGGCAACAGTCTACAGCACACAGAAATGCTAAGGATTTCATCCAATTTTAAGTACATCTGAAAGCGAGGGGCTTCATAACCACACTGAGGCTCCATCAGAGAGATGACCAGAAAGAGAACTGAGCCCTAAAATGAACTGACAATGTGAACACAAAAAGAACTGAGTCCCTTTTCTGTTGGTCCACTTTTTGGTCCACTTTAATCAATCAATCAATCAATTTTATTTTAAATCTATCTATTTAAATCTATTAAATCTATTATTTAATCTATTATTTTAAATCTTTTTTTTTTAAATCACAATTTGCCTCACAGGGCTTTACAGCATACAACATCCCTCTGTCCTTTGGACCCTCACAGCGGATAAGGAAAAGCTCCCTAAAAAAAACCCTTTACTGGGGAAAAAAACACGGTAGAAACCTCAGGAAGAGCAACTGAGGAGGGATCCCTCTTCCAGGACAGACAGACGTGCAATAGATGTCATACAGAACAGATCAGCATAACTTACTTTAAAAGGACTGAGTTCAGTTCATTTAAAATGGACTAAATGTGAAAACACCCTTAAATGCTCTTGCATTTGTCATAAAAAGTGAATCATATAATATCCTATGACAGTGGACCCCAACTGGTGTGTCGCGGTCCAGTGGGTCGTGGGTCCATCCTGAATGGACCGCAAGTGTTTCGTGAACATGTCAAGTTCATATTAAACACACTTTATTTTTAAGTACAGTGAATTTCTGGCAAAGAGCTTTTGAAATGAGCCATTCTGTATAATGATTACTTTTGATACTTTCAGTACATTTTGCTGGTAATACTTCTGTACTCAAGTAAGATTTTGAATGTAGGACTTCTACTTGAAATGTAGCATTTTTTAACTATGGTATTTTACTTGTCAGACGTGGAAGTAAGTCTCATATGTTAAAGTCACAAGCAAGTCCCAAGTTATTGTGGTGAGAAGCAAGCAAATCAAGACATATGAAATTCGGATGATTGAAGCTAATGTTAGATTGGTAAATGAGCTAATAAATTAGCTAAAAATACATTCACATACCTTTTTTGTAAGAAGGACAAAGTTGGATACTATAGTTGTGTCACTAATTTTGAGTGGCAGATCTTGCATACCAATGTTTTCTTCTTACTACTGTCATTGACAAAATAACCCTTGAATCAAAATTCTATTATTTCTGGACTGTTTTCCTCCATGATAACTTGTGCATTGGCCTCTGCTGGTCTGCCAGGTTTGTGCACGTTACACTAGAAATCATCCAAACATGTTTCAAAAACAAAACCTAACTCAATATCTAATAGCAAGTAACTGGTTAAAGAAACAGTGGGTTTAGGTCAGTAAGAGAGGGTTAATTACAACACAAGTTCAGAATTTTAACTCATTGAGGACTAAAACAAAGACAGTTGTGCTTTTCCAGAACCCAGTGATGTTGAGTTTACATCAAAATAAAAAGCAGCTGACTTTTTCTAAACATGCACTGAACACTTCGGGGAGCCGAATTTTGAGACTCGAGTTAAAGGTCTGCTGTGGATACTGAGTTGTTAATGATTAGTGTTGTTAGACTTTGTTTTCCCTTTCTTTTTACCTGAGACTCAATCTCTCTGCTCTGGAGCTCAGAGGCTGAGAGTTCAACCATACCTCTGCTCCCTACATCTCTCACAGAGCATTTCTGAAACACCTGGGTGAAAAGGGCAGAGGGTCCATGGTGAGGGTTAACATTGTATTCAGAGACAGGGGTGGGGTCAGAGGCACAAGAATGCAGTGAATGCTGAATACCTTTTACTTTAAAGTGTTCATGATATCAAATTTAACTTGAACATACTGGACGAACATTTGATCTGCTCAGGTTTTAAAAGACAGTAAATTAGTTAACATACCTGCAGCTCTTTCATGAATTTGTTGTCCTCCTCTTCCTCCTCGTCCTCCCTGTGTGCTGAGGATGTTGAAGCAGTGGAGGTGGAACTAGCAGAAGGTGCAGGAGCACACATTTGAGGCTTGGGTTTGACCTCTGGTGGCTGTCTTGGGGGCTTAGGCTGAGGAACCACAGGCGGCCCTTTGTCTTTCTCCTTCCCACCCTCGTCCTTTAACACATTTGTTTTTCAAGAGGGGGCACAGCCTTTAGTTTTGTTATTTGCATTATCAATCAATCAAATTTATTTATATAGCACTTTTCATACAAAAATAATGCTACACAAAGTACTTCACACAATAAAAACAAAACAATAGCCCAGATCCGTCAATAAATAAGTTAATAAATAAATGGATAAGTGATCAAATAGAGGAATGTGCCAGCTAAAAAGAGAGATTAACAAAAATAAAAATATATATACACAATAATCATAAATACAAAATTTAAAATAAATAAATAAATAATAATAACAATAATAATAATAATAACAAAGGACATTTGAATTAAAAGCCAGGCTAAAAAGGTAGGTCTTGAGTTTGCCTTTAAAAACATCAACACTCTCTGCGGCCCTCAGGTCTTCAGACAGGCTGTTCCACAGACATAGACCATAGTTTTTGTTTTCTTATCATTATTATTACATGTAGATAATAACTTTATTAGAGTCTCTAGAGACTAATCATAAAAATTCCATTTCAAGGGATACTATATTAAGCAGTACATTTAAAATCAATAATAATCTATTGTTGTTAAAGCTAAAGATACAGCTTGTGACAAGCTTGAAATAATGCTGTGGAAAGCCCTTGGTCTTTACTTTGGCTGCTAACATTAAGATAACGTTACTTTCACAGACAGTCGGAAGAAACCGCTGCTCAGCCCTAAATGCTCCACAGGTCCATGCTTAAAGGGAGAGTTTGGATCTTTTGAAGTGGGGATGTATATGGTACTCCACAGACAGTAGTTGTCAGTCGGCACGCTCCCAGTTTGGAGGAACAGGCTGGAGTCTAACACAGAAGCTACGCAATGTACTGCTTTGGGCGAGAGCAGCAGTCCACAGCAGTAAAATGGATTTTAGCATCCTAACAAAAAATCCTGCCGCCACTCCAAATACCACCTCACAGTTGTATGCCTCCAGGCACCAGTAAAGTTGCACAGTCAGATTGTTATTAAAGGGAAATTTCAGTTTATTTCAACCTGTCTCCTATCGTCCTAAATTTGTTTCAAGTGACTAGTGACATAAAAATAATAGTTAGCATGTTAGCCGTTAGCCTAGATACAGCTGGGGCGCATAGTAGCGTCACACCTGTTAAAACATAAGTGAACGGGCAACCTTCACGTGCAAAGTAAGTCCACTAAACAAGCTTTTTTTCCACAAAGACCACCTCATATCATTAGGATAAATGTCAGAGAACATATAGAAAACGACATGTAAACGTGTTGTGTTACCTTACCAGTGTGGTGCCATGTTTGTTTACCATTTATCTCTGCTTTCCAAAGCGCGGCTGAAATATCACAAGAACAAGCAGCGATCTCATACCGTGCCTGAAATCTCGCGAGCTCTAGATAAAGCCTGGCTGGATAGTACTCCAGGTGGAGGTGTCTCGTCCTCGGTCACATCCAGACCTTGAAAATAAGGCTGCAACCGGTCCCATTCCTTGCAACAGAGGCATTCCTCTTCTATGGGCACTGGGGCACAGCATTCACAGGTAGGCTACACCACCAATCTCCAGAGCTACGCAGCCTTGCAGCAGCCATTCCTCCTCTCTCGTCCTCTACCTGTTGCGCCTCTCTCTCTCTCCTCCTCCATTCTTCAATTTCACAAAGCTCTTTGTCAGTGTATTCTGGCTCAAATAAATAAGGGCGACCATCAAACTCTGCAAAATCAAATTCCTCCTCCACAAAGTCGAAGTCTGGCAAAAAGTCAGCCATTATTCTATAAATCTTTCATAAAATAAATGAATGAACTTTTCAGGCTACTGTCAGGTTCTGCCTTCCAGCTGTTGCTGCTTGTTCTCGCAATATTTCGGCCGAGCTTTGGAAAACAGAGCTAAATGGTAAACAAACATGGCAACACACCAGTAAGGTAAGACAACATGTTTACATCTCGTTTTCTATATATTCTCGGACATTTATCCTAACGATATGAGGCGGTCTTTGTGGAAAAAAAGCTTGTTTGGTGGACTAACTTTGCACTTGAAGCATGCCCTTTCACTTACGCTTTAACAGGTCTGACACTACTATGCGCCCCGGCTGTATCTAGGCTAACGGCTAACATACTAACTATTATTTTTATGTCACGAGTCACTTGAAACAAATTTAGGATAATAGGAGACAGGTTGAAATAAAACAAAATTTCCCTTCAAGTTCCAGCTCGTTTAATCCTGTTATGCAGTTTACAGTGTTTATAATTAGACATAGAGTGCCAAGAGCAGAAAAAAGATGACACTGTAAAATATTTCAAATACAAATCTAGACTTCTACTTGCAAGCTTGGACTTTGGACACTTACATTTTTCTGTTTGTAATCATGCTATGCTTTTAAATGTATCCACAGTATTCACCAATTTGCGCCACACATACACACATACCTGAGCTCCAAGCGGCTCTTTCCTGGTGGTGATAATCACCTCCCCTGACCTTCCTGTGGTCAGACCTGAGTTGACAGCATGGAACCTGGGAAGAATAATAAAGATGATAATAATAATGCATTCATGGTGATTTATATGTTAGACTTTAAGAGGCCACCCAGAAGCCATCCTGAGTGACGAACTGACCTTCGTGGAGGAGGTGGAGGAGGAGACTTGCCAGCCCTGTCTGGACTCTGCTTCATCTCTCTGTCCACACTGGTGCGGCGGGGTTTCTCCACCTGTGGCCGGCTGCTGCGCTCTGTGCTGGGAGAGGCTGAAGGCGCGGCTGTGGGAGCAGTTGAGGGAGCAGCTGAGGGAGCAGCTGAGGGAGCAGCTGTGGGAGCAGCTAATGGAGAAGCTGAAGGAGGAGGCTCCACAGCTGCTGCAGGAAGCTGTGAGGCTGCAGCTGGAGCTAAACATATCCAAACAGAGTGTTGTCGTTTAGTTCT
Organism: Epinephelus cyanopodus; assembly: GCA_026686955.1. Taxonomy (NCBI): domain Eukaryota; kingdom Metazoa; phylum Chordata; class Actinopteri; order Perciformes; family Serranidae; genus Epinephelus; species Epinephelus cyanopodus. The sequence goes on from CM048926.1 coordinate 36,579,828, forward strand.
AGTTGTCAAAAATATGTGAGTGAGTGAACCACTTACGGCCACAAATAAATAAACAGCGGCCACCTAATGTATCCACAGTGTCAGTATGTATCAGCAAACAGAGTGGCTCTGCTGTTTGTCTCTATCATAGCAACACTTGTCAGCTGCACCATGCCTTTAAAGAGCTGCTGTTGGCTAACAACTGTATTTCAGAGATCTGGTCATTTAAGTCTTTTATTCATGCTGTCAGACACAAGAAAATATAAAGATTGGGTCTGGACCCTCTACAAGCAGACATAATACCCAATGATAGATTGGGAGTGTGGACAAAACCACAAGAAAAAAGATAACATACAAGAATATGATTGTTTAAATTTCTTTGTCCACACCAGTCTCATACCTGTGTGCGGGGGTTGTGGCTCGGTGGAGTCCACCTCCTCACTCAGCTGCGGAGGTGTGTCTCTCTGGGAGTCAGACAGAGGAGCTTGCTGCTCCACTGAGGCTGCAGCACAAACACACATGAACCGTGTTTAGATCATATCTAAACAAAAAGGTTAATAGATTTTCATAATATTAAAACAGCAATCACCATATGAAACACTTTAGACATTAATAAATACAACTAATGGAGAAAATATGTCGGATTTATATTGTGCATAGACTCCTAATGGTATAGCTTAATAATGTCATGTATCATCCGATGTTTTTTTTTTTTTTTTTTTCTTCAGATCGATGAACAGGCACTTGATGAACAAACTAAGCTGAGCTCATACATCTACTGTCATCTTCATACGTGCCATTGTACATAGTTATTAATCATACTGTATATCTTTTGCCAAAGTTGGGGATTTGAAATAAAAATATATAAAAATAATATATTGATATTTTTATCGCAATGGACAACATATATCTCGATATTTTACGATATATATATATCTCAATATTTTCAACTCTCCTCTAAACTACTGTAGACTACTAATATACAAAATTATTAAAGGAACTAAAGTTATAATAAAGTTAAATAACATAGTCACAGTCATAATAAGTTAAATAAAGTGCTGTTATAATAAAGTTAAACAAAGTACTGTTATAAATAAGTTTAATAAAGTATTGTTATAATAAATGAATCAATGCAGAACCACTGGTGCTTTTATTTTGAAGTGCCTGGCTCGTCTGGGGCTGGAAGTCTTAATGTTTTTGCTCTGACGTGAAGCTTCTGGGGTCCGTTTCACAAAGCAGGTTCAACAAACTCTGAGTTTCTGGTTCCAGAACAGCTGGTTTGAATCAGTTTAATCAACTCGGAGTAGTTTCACCTGGAGTTAAGCGCGTGCACCACAACTATAAAAAGCAGCATCAATGGAGCCCCTATTCGACGAGTCACCATGGCAACGGGGAAGAGGAGGGCTGCGTTTTTCACCCCACTAGATTTAGAAATCTTAATGCGGTCATACGGAGAGTTTGCACACGTTTTCAAAAAGAAGTGCATAAGTTTAAATGTAGTCCTTTGCAATCACAATAATATAACAGGGAAAACTGCTTGAATGGTAGCATATTAATTTATTTCATTTAGGTGCAATCCCGCAGGGGAGAAGCGCACTTGGCAGCAGCTTAGGATGAAATATAAAAACATCGTTCAAACAGGTAAGACCTCGGCATAATCTCATGGGGGTACCTCATTTTGATCACGTTTTACATTGTAAAGTAAATATTAAGTGGCTGTTTGACTGTGCAGTTGTTTTATCCCCAACATAATGCTGTTTTCACACACATAAATGTCTTCTCATCTATATCATGTTCTGTTAAATAATTAAGCTTATTTAAACTAACACAGACTTCTACTCAGCCAACAGAAAGAAGGCAGATGCCTCTAAAACGAGCACACTTTTCTGACCGCCCTGCCTACAGTTGCCTTACTCAAGTGCTCAGCGTCTCCGACATTGTACAAAAAACTTCCATTTGCAAAGAAACGCAGCGCAACACATAATATCTGCTGGGATGTGAGAGCATGACTACGATTGGTAATGCTGTAAATGTAAGCATGGATTAGGTTGTGTATGTAGATGATGGACTGTGACGTGAAACGGTGCAGCTCAAAAAGATAATTGTGTGGAAATGCTAGAAGATCTATGCGCGGTCTGATAACCATCTCCCGACGAATATTTAATTATCTGCGCAGTAATGCTGCACCTTCATCCACGGGATCGTTATCAAACGGACACGTTAGTGAACAAAGTTGCCATCTACTGTGCCTAATGTACTTCTAATATACTGACTCTGATTTTTTAAATGATTTTTTTAAATGACAGACGGCAGAACTATGTTACGCCGAAACTCGCCTGCTGACTGAATGAATGAGGAAATCAAATGGAGTGTGTGGCTCTGAAAGAGGGCGGAGACAGAGAGAAACTCAAGGTTCATTGAGAAAAACCTGCTCCCGACCAGGTTAGGTTCATAGAGTCTGTTACTGCGGTAACTGACCGAGAGCTTAAGTTACCTCTCTCTCTGAAACAGGCTAGAGTTACCCCTCTTTCTCTGGTTTGAGTTACCTCCCTTTTTGAAACGGAAAACTCAGAGCTTCCCTCATTTCAGACTCTGAGTTTTCACTAAACCTGCTTTGGGAAACGGACCCCTGGTCAACAGTTAGAAAGTTAAACAGTTGCCGCTGCACCTTTTAATATGATGATTTAGTTACTATGAGCTGGAAACAAACACACTGCTCTCCAGTTTATATCTTAATAACATTTGCAGTGCTTTTCCATTATGGAGTTAGATCAGTCTCAATATTCACAAATGCACACAGAAGGATTCACAAATACATGTTAAGATTTATATATAAATGACTCTCTCCACACAAATATTTTCAATGCACACACATATATTTAGCATTTTATATAAATGTAAAAAAAAAATCCACAAATAACCAAAAAAGTTTCACAAATGTATTTCTGATGCACACACAAATATTTATTGTTTTAAATATATGCAATAAAAATCCACAAATATATGTATTTAAAAAGTATTTGCAATTTTCATCAAAACATATGTGGATGTTGATACATTCATTTACAAATGCTTTTATTTTATGAACCTCCGCGCATTTGTGTGTGAATCTTTTTGAGACTCTCCTGACGTCACCCGATCCACAAATGCATTTTTTCTACCAAGGGGATATAGGTAGCCAATCAGATGTCTCCTTCCTCTTCAGACAATCAGATGAGCGTCCCGCCACCACCCACACGTGGGGTATGTTTTAACGTCGTAGCGTCAGAAGGTGGCAGTAATGCACCACTACATTGTTTGCGACCGCCACATTAATACGGAAGAGAAGAAGAAGAAGGTCAAGAGCGTATGTCTATGGCCAAGAGGTCTAGTTTGCAGCATGGCGGCCGACGATCGTGCACCTGTAAGGAGTAGCATCCAGCTGCAGCCCCGGAGCACAAGCCCCTGACGTGACGGAAGTGATGCTGGATATTATTGTCGCGGTCTTTGTGTGGAACTGAGCTCGCAGGACACAGCATCTCAACGCAGCAGGTTTCAGGTAAGCTAACTGGAATAAATTGGCAGAAAAATAGCTATGTTGTTTATTCTGTGACCGTTAGAAGAGGATCCTGGTGAGTGGCGAGGGCAGGGCTCGAGACTTGGGATCCCTTCACCTATGGTCCCGCCCGGGCCTGATGACCGCAGCCCTCCAGCCTGACCTCCGCGGCCTGGACGGGTGCTCAAGTGTGGGTGAGAGGAGCGGAGAGGAGCGCGGAGGTCATGCCGGCTGGCCGACACCGTGCAGTCCGGCCGTTACAACGCTAAATTAAGCAGAGTGACGGACCCGAAGCCTTCAATCTGGCTATAAGACAGCTGAAATGCGAAACAAAAAAATACAGTGGTGAAGTTGGGATTTGTTTCTTGAAGTTATGTGCTCATTATCTTTTCTGTCTCTTGCAGGCTGCCAGGAGAAGCGGACTGGCCATCAGATATTGTTTGTGGAAATTTGAAAATAAAGTTTTTCAAATTGACTTTTGTCTCTTCATTGTGTTCACTTACACACGAAGTAGTTTAACAGTCAGCTATTTTTGAATGTTAGCACTGATTTCTCACATTGAATGGTGAAATATTTGTAGTTTTAAAGGTCCGACCTAAATGAAAACAGGTCGTAGCCTAGTTAAGGAAACATATGAATATTAATATAGAAGGAGCGCCCACTGAGCGCAGCTTCTTTTATTCATGGTTGAACGTGGCGATGTGGTCAAAAACAAACAAAAAACAAAGTTGACTTGTATGATTAAATAAAGGTAAAATAAATGGACAATTCATCAATTCATAGACGCTATGTTATGCAATTTTACTTAAAAAAGTTGTTAGGAAAAAAAAAGCCAGAGGCTTGTGCTTCTGCTCCGGGGCTGCAGCTGGATATTGTTGCCTGTAAGTGTATCCACTTGTTGTAAATCATGACTCTTTGTTGAATTATTTGTGATTGGTTTTGCTAAAGTGTGTGGTAGCCCAGTTAGTTAGCAAATTATCTGAAACTTGCTTAGTTGGTATAATTGCACCGTGTAACTGACGCTAACGTACACCGTGCAACGCACACCGCCGCCGGCGCGGTGCGTTGTCCGTCAGGTGCCGCCCCCCAACACACATCGGCAGCGGCACCTTCGACACTATTTCCCAGCATGCTGCTCCGGGACGGACATAAAAGGCTTTTCTCGCAGTGTCGGCCGCGCTGGAAATAGAGCAGTGCTTAAGCTCTCTACGCTCTTGACCTTCTTCTTCTTCTCTTCCGTATTAATGTGGCGGTCGCAAACAATCTAGTGGTGCATTACTGCCACCTTCTGACGCTACGACGTTAAAACATACCCCACGTGTGGGTGGTGGCGGGACGCTCATCTGATTGGCTGAAGAGGAAGGAGACATCTGATTGGCTACCTATATCCCCTTGGTAGAAAAAATGCATTTGTGGATCGGGTGACGTCAGGAGAGTCTCAAAAAGATTCACACACAAATGCGCGGAGGTTCACAAAATAAAAGCATTTGTAAATGAATGTATCAACATCCACATATGTTTTGATGAAAATTGCAAATACTTTTTAAATACATATATTTGTGGATTTTTATTGCATATATTTAAAACAATAAATATTTGTGTGTGCATCAGAAATACATTTGTGAAACTTTTTTGGTTATTTGTGGATTTTTTTTTACATTTATATAAAATGCTAAATATATGTGTATGCATTGAAAATATTTGTGTGGAGAGAGTTATTTATATATAAATCTTAACATGTATTTGTGAATCCTTCTGTGTGCATTTGTGAATATTGAGACTGATCTAACTCCATATTCCATGGTCACAAAATGCGACCGAATAGTGGCGGTCTGGAGCCCTGCAGAGTGGACACATGCTTCGCCTGCTTACACACTATTACTCAGGAGAAAGTGATCTGGATGGGTGGGGGGTGTGATGTATCATGTTTGTGAGTCTTTCTTTGTGTTTGTAAATCTATGAGAGAGCCACAAGAAAGGTTAAAGCTGGTGGCTTAAAAAAAATGGCGTGACAGTTTATATTCAGTGTTCTTGACATATTCATTTTTACACATCCCGTGTGGAACAAGCCGCATCAAGTATATTGCCCACCCAATATTTAAAACTATTCAGATTAGCTAAAGGAGAAAATGATCCTTCATGGGCTGAGACGATTCTCCAACTACTTGGGATAAAAAAACTGTTTGTCAGAAAACCTAAAACAGGGCTGTTTTTCTTAGCTCATGACAAGTTGACGTTTTGGAGATACATAGTTTTCACAGGGCTGATAATACTGTGTCATTTCTGCCTCTGTATTCATCCTTTTTACTCTTACAGTATGTGGCTTTCATATGATGTACTGCAGCTTTTAATGAGGGGCAACTAAAGCTACTTTTACTTGTAAAACTCACATCATTCTGTCATCTATTTAGGAACTTTTGACATCACGCAAGAACCACTGGTACAAACAGACCTTTATCCAAAATTTTCACTAAAGTATGAAGACAATTTCACAAGTTTAAATATAAGTTTAAATGATGGAAATCATTTCAAATAAAACATATAACTAAAAAAACTCACAAACATGCAAAATGTCTGTTCTACATATCCATACTGTTTGTCAATTTACTGAGAGGTTCAACAAAGGTACTATCTTTTGTTGTTGAGGTTTTGTTGGCATATTTTTTATGAATGGAAACAGTTCAGTAGTTTCCTGAATCTGATGACAAACACTTGTATGAGCAAACCTCACAGAAAAAAGTAAGATTAAGTATAAGAATAAGACAGTGTTGGTGCATGAGGCCCAATGTGTTTTCAGTGAATGGTCAACCTTGCAGTGTCAGGTCCAGAGCTGTGTCCTGCTCTGACTTTGATGCAGTGGAGGTTATCTCTCCTGAGGCAGAATCAGAGGAATCCTCTCTGGTGTCTGACACATTCAGATCAGGGATGGACTTCATCAGGTTGGCCTGGGCCTCCTGGAGGACCTGGTCAAAGTTTGTGTTGGTGCTGGGGGGTGGAGGCTGACTGGAGTCAACACTGGTGGGCTGGCTGGCTTGGCTGGTGTTGGACTGATCCACACTGCCAGTTTCTACCGTCTGGCTGTTCTCTGGAGTTTGTCTTTCTGTAGTCTGAGGAGGACACACAGTATCACACAGTTAATGATAGGTGGGGATCTGTTAAAACTATCAATAGGTGCAACAACATAGGCTGTTTCCTAAATAAGCGCCCCTAACGATGGCAGGAGATCAACATGTCCTGATACCTGAACATCAGAGCAGGTCATATATGACTGTTAACAACAGTTTTAAACACGTGGTTAATGTTATGAAACAGTAGCATTTGCACCAAAACTGCTTGCTTAGGTATAGACAAAAGATCATTGTTTGGCTTACAATAAACACGTTGGTTAACGTAACGTAACTTACGTACACCTGTTAACTATGTAACGTTACATATGTCATGTGATATACATCACATGACACTACGTAGTTAACTAGGTAACGTTGTTTTGATATCTTAACATTTATTTTTAGCTTCACACGAGACACAAACAGTGGTCTTCTTGGTGAAAGTCCTATGTTTGTTTGGTCCATAGATTGTAAAATAAAGATGAAGAATATGACAGCTCCCCAAAAGTGAGACTAAAACATCCCACTTGCTACTTGATGGCTGGCTACAGTAGAGGTTATAAACCTCGGCCAATGTTAGCAGATAGGATGTGGGCCAAACAAAAAAATCTAAGTACACCTCAAAGGGATTTTTCTCAAAGATGTAATTTTAGTTCTTATTATTCTGATATGTTCAAGTGTTCATTTTGCTGATACGTTTGTTTATAACTAGTAATTTGATGTTAAAGGGTCTGAGGGTCTGTTAAGGGGGACTGAGGTCATACTTAACATCTGTGTGTGCCAATGGGTGTGCTTGCTATCTATGGTGCTGCTGGGGATTGGTCGAACAGGTGTTTGCACAGGAGCTCAATATCCATCCAGATTGCTACTGTACAGACTCTGGCTCCAAATGATGTCACCAGCATACACTGGCAGCGGCCATATCCCAGATATTTTTGCTTCATTTTTGTAAAGTGGGGGTAAATGAAGATGCGTCATCCATCTTTTTGTTTGGCCTATCCACCACCCGAACCTCCTCTCGAAACAGACTTAGTGGCTCTTAATGCTATATCACATGACTTCCTCCGTTGCTCCTGTTATAACTATTAGGGCCACTACTGGTTGCCTTCTAACAATAAACATAAATATGGGTCGTAATACGCTGCTTGAAAAACTACAAACAACCTATGTCAAGGGCATTACAAACTTTTTCAGTGGGGGCCAGATAAGACAATATGAAAATAACTGGGGGACAGCTGCATCATCATACAGGTTTAAATAAATAAATAAATAAATAAATAAATAAATGCAACTGTTTCATCTTTCAGTAGAAAAGTATTCAACTTTTCCCTGCTTCTGAAAGTGGCAACCCTCACTGGTGACTTCATGCTTCTTTGCTGTTGCCATGTCTGCTATACCTAACAGGAAATGCCTGCTGTTAGGTCACTGTTAGTTTGCTAATTTACAAATAAACACAAGACGTTAGTGCTCTAGAGAAAGGATCAGCACTCAGTGAATAACCTCCTAAGCCCTATGATAAGCTATTATGGCAAGGCCTGTCTGTATGTGTTAGTCTGGCAACCTGTCCTCTTACCTCTCACCCAGTGACAGCTGGGATAGGCCCCAGCACACCCTAACAGGAAAGGCGGTTACAGATAATGACTGAATTAATGAGTTTGAGGAATGTCTCGAGCTCCCACTCAATAATCAGCCTTTTAATGCCAAAACATTAGAGGAATGGAACAGAAAAACAGGGAGTGAGTATATATTGAACACTGACCTCAGTATGTGTCTGTGTGTGTTTTATGGTGGTCTGTTCAGTGTTGCTCTCCTGTGGGCCCGGTCTCTTCTGCAGGGCAGGGCTGCCCTCTCTGCTGCGAGGACTCACCTTCACAACACAAAAACATTTCTTACATTCTACACAACAGGCTGTTTCCTAACAAAAACACCTGTTTATACACACACAGTCTCACATTTTGTGATTTTATAATCATTGAGCAAATGGACCAATCATCAGTGCAGTACCTTGGCCACAGTGGGTGAGTCTCGTCCATGGGTGGGTGTCAGTGGGGGGCTGGGGTGGTGATGGGAGGGCTGGATCACTGTTGCTGCTGCGTTCATTCTGCGGGCCATGACAGGGGAGGCTGAGCCTGCCGGACTGACCTCACCCTGACTCCCAGAGAGAGGTGGGTTGGGAAGAGGAGCTCTGACCGAGGATCTAGGCTGAGGTTTGGGGGAGCTCTGGGGGCTCTGGGTCTTCAGGGGTCCCTGATCTGTTTCCAGCACCTTTAGAGGCTCCACCTGAGCCGATCTGGCTGGTGGGGTTGACTCTGATACACACCTGTTGATAACAAGAAGGACAAAGACATCCATCAGGATTATTTCCCTGTTAAACATAACTGTTTTACTTCTGAGTGAAGTTAATGAGCACCTGCGGAGGGAACTGAGAGCTTCAGTCAGGGCTTTAACCCTCTTCAGCATGGAGTCCATCTTATGCGGCTCCTCCTTCAGGAAACGCACTGCCTCCACCTCCAGCCTCAGCACTGAGCGCATCTTCACCTGCAGCTCTGGAAACTCACCTGTAATACCACCAAATGAAATGTAAAAATACATTTACTCTGTGTTGAGTTTATGAAACTGCATATCACCATATGTATTTAGTTAATAATTAATTCTAGTGGTCCTGCAACCCTGAACGCTACAGGCTGGTCAGGTGATAAGTGGATACAAATGAGAGAGATGATAATATATTGTCAACTTATTATTATCATGGGAATGAGGGAGATGGACAACCCAAAAACATAATGCCTCTGGCCATGGGTATTGCTGGCGTTGAGGCATAACAAGAGTTGCAGGCCAGAGTCCTGATTAGGTGTGGGAAACTTGCAAACCTTTTTTTTTTGAGAATGCCAAGTCCTACAAAGATATAAACACATCAGCTGTCCTATGTGTGTTGGTAATGCACTTGACTAGGCTTGTGTGGTATGTATTTTTTCCTGTCTTCATACCTTCCTAACATTTCACCAGGATATACAGCATGTGATGGTATTTGTTTAAAAACAAACAAAAGAAAGTAAAATCTTAGCTTTTGGTGACAGAAGTCAATGTAGCATGTATGTCATTGTCTACAAGTCTGTTTCTGATATGCTATTAGTCTGCTTAGATAAGCCTTGCTGGGTTTAAATACTTGTGGCCCATAGAATAATGAATATATAAGTGCACTCATTGCTAGAGGACCCATTGACATGCTGCAGCAGATACCTACACATCAGTGGGCTGAACAGAGATGATAAATTGAAAAAAAAAAAGAAAACGGCTAATAAACGGCATTTCTGGTTGAAAGAAGTCAACCTAATATAAAGTTATATGTGGCAATACTCCCAAACACGAGTGGTGGCATTTTTTTTATTTACTATTCCTGTAAATTTATCTCCACAACTCACAGTCTTTCTCAACTCAGCTGCCTGTTCCACCAGATCTACTGCCAAGAGAACAATACAGGAACAAAGTTTAACCACTAGGACTCCAGACTTACTAGAAAAAACTAAACTTCAGTCAAAGATGGACAGAAGTAGCTGTCAGTCATAGTCTTCAGCTCTTTGTTGATTCATGGACAAGTGTCATGATTACATTTACATCCAGTGTACTGATTACATGTTTTAATCAGCCAATAGAGATATACTGTTTGAATAAGTACTGTATGCTTGATACAGCCCAGACCCACCAACCTTTGAGGATAGCCAGAGTTTCTCCAACCCTCCGCAGGTTGACTGCTCCCTCCTCCACATCTCTCAGAGTGATTGATGGCTGGTCAGCACTGGAGGCGGAGCTTTGTTGCAAATGTTCCACATGGTCCTCCAGTTCACTGAGAGGTGAAAAAGACATAACGGTCAACACAGGCAGAAGAATTAACTATGTAATAGCTGCTGTAAACACAAGATGGCAGCAAAGAATATACTTGAGGGGTTCCATAGCTCTGTTGGTGGTCCTCAGGTTTAAATAAATAAATAAATAAATAAGTACATAAATATATAAATAAATAAATAACATATTTCATTATATTATATTTAAAAAGCCACTTCTGGCTTTAGCCCTACAGACTGAGAACCCTTTTGTGTTAAGAGCATATCATCCTGATTTTCATTATATCTGACTGAGTCTGTTCAGATACCTTTCAGACTGGGTTGGCCATACCCACACAGTTGTCTGCAGGTGCATATAATTCAACAAAAAAGGGGTTGTGCTTTCAAGTTGTTACACATTGTATTGTACCATCATTAATTACTAAATAGGATATAATTAATCTGAACTTCTTTCCTTTTTTTTTATTAAGTGTTTCTGTACTTTCATCATCCTTCATACTGCTACACTGCCAGTACAATGCACTCAAACAGACACATGCCCTGCTATGGGGTCCAGTTATGATGAAAAACATGGCAGATGGGAGGAACAGCAAGTTCCACATCCACAATGTTCTAACCTGCCAGGTCATTTGATTTGATTTTAGCAGTATATTTGAATTTGATTTCAACCTCATCGGAATGTCTTCATCTTTCACAAAGAAGATTTCTTACTCTTAACAGTGTGCATAACCAGATGAATGTATTTGTCAACCAGACAGCATGACTTCTTTCCCCTTGTCCTACCTGCCCCAAATAGATATGTGCCCAGTGGGATTATCACCTGTGTGGGAAATGTGAAGCAGCGCATTATGTCGAATTCAGTATATATTTATACTTCTCATTATGCTTATACATTTGCTTCACTCTTGTTTACATTCTGTTTGCATTCAATTTAAGGTTTTTGCATGTATCAGATACTTCGATTTAATGCCTCTTCCTCTTTTTCTCTTTCTCTTTTTTTTTCTTCTATGTGGTCCTGATATGTTTATTAGAGTGAGTTGGGTTAACATTTTGCCAACAGGAAAGTACAAGAATATAGTAAAAACACAGTATTAGATTCAGTGGGTTTAAAGATTTCTAACACCAGAAATGTGGACTTTTACACAGAAGAGCTTGACTTACTTCAACTAAAATAAATCAAACGATGGATATGTGGCAATTAAGACCTCACAAAATTAAAACCTAAGACTATTTAATGTGTTTTAAGGCCTAATATTAATCATTTTAGGACTTTTTTTAAGGATCCACAGACACCCTGTGTTTATTCATTTGCAATACAGTGTACATAAATTTTTATCACTTCACTTATATATTTAATGTGTTCATATGTCAGCCCTATATATGAATGTGCAGTATTTGATTTCATAGATCCTGCTTTTGCTTTTACTTGTATGATGTTCTCTTTTATAGATATTAACGAGCACCGCTGAAGGAGCCGGAGGCCTTAGATTTTCACTGCCAATGACTGCTTCTCTGTAACTGTTGGGCACATGATAAGAATGAAGAATCTGAACATAGATAATGTGAGGAAGCTCACATGTAGTGAGCGTAGTGCCCACTGTAGATCATACACTGAGCTAATTAAGGTCAACTTCACTTTCATGGTTCAGCATGATGGAAGAATTCCCACTTTGCTTGTTACTACATTGACTGAGATGGCTAATGTGGGCATTGATGATATTGCACATCATTAACTGCTCAGTTCCCGCTCATACTATGGCCTCTCAGAGCAGCATTACAGTGTTGCTGGTTTTATGTCATCATTTTACAATCCATTTAAACTATCAGAACATATGATGTAAGCTGGTACTTAGTCCTTGTTTGGGTTCAGATTAGTCTTTGTGGGGCCTACAGTGACCTGTAAAGGCATTGGTCATGGAATTTATGTGATTTTAGTTTAGTTCGTCACAGACTGTAGTTACAGCTAAATGTACAGAATTCAAGTCTAATCCCTGTTGTGGCTGGTTGGAAGTGCCTCACACCAGGAGGGTTCTGGGTTGGAACCCTGGGCCCTACTGTGTGGAGTTAATGCATTCTCTCAGCATGGGTTTGCTGTCTCCCACAGTCTTAAGACATGGTTTTTGCCCGTGGGTGTAAATGTGAGCGTGAATGGCTGTCTGTCTGCCCTGTGATTGGCCTGTCCAAGGTGTACCCGCCTCTTGCCCAATGTCAGCTGGGATCAGCTCCTCAGTTATTTTCAAATAAAGTAGGTCTAGTGTTGTGCTTACTGATGACTATTTTCCTTTGTAGAAAAACAACTGACCAACCAGAGTTTTATAGGCAGGGTTATAAATGGGAATGCCATCTCCCTAAACCAGAGCCAGCTAAAATAAACACAATTAGGCTTTTTACAATGCATTCTCTAGCCAAGGGCTATACCACTCACACTGCACTTCTACTAGCCCTGGGTTAAATGTGAGTTGGAACACATAACTCATGTTTATATTCTAAAACTATATTGTTTACTTACACTGGGACCTTTTAGTTATTTCTATTTTCAGGGGATAACCCTGTAAACCTGGAGCTAACCCTGCAAGCCCTAGGCTAAAGCTGGGGATATCCCTCTTGGAGTGTGTCAGGTTTGTGCGTATGAACATTTTTTTTTAGCTCCAAGCCAAACTCCCTCAGCCTAGGGCAAAGAGCAGGCCAGATGAGATATGAAATCCCTCCAGTGTATTCTGGGACTCCAAGATACTTGAACTCCTTGAGGCAGTAACTGTCTCCCTACCCAGACGGGGCAATCCACCATTTTCAGGTAGAGAACCACGCTCTAATCCTAATTGCTGCACACCCAGCTGCAAACAGTCCCATTGCCATGCTGGAAGTCACGGTGTGATGAAGCCAATATAACCATCTTTTCTGCAAAAAGCAGAGGTCCCCAAACTGGACCCCTTCCTCCCCTGGCTGTGCCTTGAGATCCTGCTTAACTAAATATCTAATTGAATAATTTAGCATAGCATTTTGTAATTAAGATACAACAATTACGTTTTCAGTATGTATGAACTAAAACGCCAGTGGTATGTTGACAGCTTGCCTTTTGCTGAGATTCATAACTGACTAACAACAGAATTGTCTTTTCTTAACTTGTTTAAAATGATGTAGTGCTCAAACATAATTCAATTAAACAGTGCAGTATAGTTAATACCAGTTTAGTTTAGAATATGAACAGAGCAGCTAACATATTTACAGCTTTTCAGATAGACTGACAAAAGAGATCCTACAAGTCAAAATACATCGAGATCTAAAAGCTAGTTGAACAGAAGCTAACTCTTTAGCTCTCTATACAAATAAATTGTCATGTCTAACTGTCATGTGCTTTTGCTCAGCACTTGAGCTGAAAAAAATAAACCCTAAGACTTTCACTATCATGAAAGCTAATGCTTTCATGATGTGTTGTGTTGGTATTTTGTTAATGATGTACATGATTTGGATTGGTGTGCGGAGGAATAATTGTTACACAACTCATTCTAAAACTCCTACTCATGATGCTTGATAAATGCCAGGCTTCTGTTTGCACAGAGTCATCTTTGCTATGAAGTCAGTGTGTAGCATGCTAACATGAAAATGAGTTTTGATGTCTCTGGAAACCCATGTCACACCCGATCAAATCACTTCCCATCCCCCTGGCTCTATTTTTAACAATATGTTTCTTCACATTTTGTCTCTGCCTAAAGATGTTGCTGTGCTGTGTCTTGCATGTCACCAATGATTTAACTTTAGCAGCTGTGACATCACAAGGGGCATGATGTCAGAGCAAGTGTGTAAGTGTTGAAAAGGCTAAATTGCCACTTTAGAAATCATGGCCACCAATGGAGAGTTCAGGTTTGGTACAGTGATCCAGTGTTTCCCTGCTCAGCTTGTTGTCTGTTGGAAATTGAACAATTGCATGTCAATGACTGAAGCCCTCAGTGTTTTAAAGGTGTAATGCCTGACCACATGCTCCATACTAATAGGCAGCAGCATTGCTACTCCAGGGCAAGAACAAGCAAAATTCAACCACTGCTTAAACTCTGGGAGCCGATCAAAATACAACTGCTATCTTATAATTTTTAAGTGTGGCGTCAACCTGCAGTTTACATTATAGCTTGTTTAGCTCAGTTTGAAGACTATAGTGGCAAGAAAGCAGCCACGTCAAAACCATATATCGATGCCATTTAGGAGTGGTTTTCAGTTTCAGTTGTCATTAGTAGCCCTGTTTGTGCTTTGTGTGTTTCTCAGTTTTGGCTGTCTTTGCAAAAATCAAACAGATTTTGGGTTTTGGTTTTTGGGTTTCAAATCTCAGATTATCTGGCTCTGACACACAGGCTTTGAACAATGTTTCAATTGAGGGAGCAATTTAAGATCATGGACTTGAATGAGGGATGAACAGTTTCACCTGGATCGTGAGTACGGACCTTGACCAAATCAGGCTAGTGAGCCTGCTGGCTAGATTGGCCTGGTTGGCCAGGTTGGCTTTGTTGACCGAAGTATTAACTGTAAACTTTGTTTGTGCTTTCTGCTGACAGTGTTCAGTTGACCACATACTCATTGCACTGAGCAAGCAAGCCGGAACCAAAGAATACTTTTCCAGTATGGATGAGAAAGTCAAGGACATAAAAAGATCACTGGTACAAATAGTATTACAAGACAGGATAGAGCTGGTAAGCTGGGTAGTAGACTCATTTCAGTAGATATTTCTGTCACACAATACACAGACCTCTTTGACAATGTCAAAACTGTTACTTCTGCGCATTCTAATTGTAAAATAAGTTCATACATAAGCCTTTAAATGTTTTAAACTAAAATTCTGGCCATATCTTTCCCGTTGCACCTTGAATCCCAGTAAATATATACGATTACAGAGGGTTATGGGTGTAAGGGATGTGTTAGGGTCAACCTATTGTCTTGAACCCTTCAAACTCTTCATGTTATTATCTCACAGAGGTTATGGGTACTAGTTTTGCCAGAAAATCCAATGAAAAGGACATATGTGTTATAAATAAAAAAATATAAAAAGTAAATGAAAAGAATCAAACTACAACACAAGGGGTTTTCATTGAGAGAATGAATGTGGTACTTACAAAAGCTACACAGTCTTCCGTCAAAAATATATACTCTCGAGTTAATTCAAACTCTTACCGAAGCTGTGTAAGTATTCTCTCCTCTGTAGCCAGGTAGCGGATCCTCTCCTCCTCCATCTCAGCTCTCCGTCTGTATACTGCCTCCTCAGACTGAGCCAGGCGATCATACATCAGCACCGCCAGCTCCTGACCTGCCATCCGCAGCATTGAACTGACACTCTCCTGGTTTGACAGCTGGACAACGTAGAGCATAACTCAAGAATTAGGATTCAACAACAAAAGTTTTTTGCTGAGCAGTGGTGAGGCCTGAGGGAAGGCAGTGTTGGTTGGTCAGTCTCTCCCTCCATCTCTTTGGTCCAAGATATTTCAGCTACAACTACGGACTTCATTGCCATAAAATCTGGTGTGGAGATTATTGTCCACAGAGGATGATTATGATGGCCCTATTAATAACACTAATATTATACAGATACCATTTGAGAAAAGCATGTTGACTAGCTACTGTATGTTACTGTATGTTTAAATAGCTGTGTGAGAGAAAAACACATAATAAAGTTCTCATTATGGCTGCAAAATTAGTTGAAATACTATCAAAATCTCAATATGGCCATCTACTAATGCAATATCCAAATCCCAGGAAAGCGTTTTTTGTTTTTTTTTTTTGTTTTGATGAAGGTAAAATATATCAAAACATACCATTATACATAAAGCACTGTGGTGCTATGGAGCTGCCTAGTTCTACAAATCACATTGCAGACATAAGCTTGTCTGCAACAGACCCCATTTTTATATTGTTTTTAGTGAAAATAAATGCAAAAATTCCCATTCTCACTGAGACAGTGATTCATATCCCAACTGCAATATCTGTCAAAAAATAACTTTTTTTTTCTTTGCATGCATTCATTCTTTTCATGAGTGAGTACACAGGTCAGTACCTGCAACTGTCTGAGTTGGTTGAGTTGCAGTCGCAGCTCAAACACATTTCTCTTTGCTAACACCAAGCTCTGCTGCAACCCGCCATCAGAGGGAGGGGCCTGAAGAGCCAGAGGGGCAGGGCTTAAACTGTCAATCCCAGCAGCAGGGATCTGAGGCTCAGAAGATACTCCTGAGGGCCAGAGAAGGGAGCTTTTAAAGATATGATCACATTCAAAGCATAATGAGTGCATTGTTGGTGGCAGATGTCACTATCTGTTTAAAGTTTAAAATAAATAAATTAATAATAATACTATTAATAATAATGAGAAGAAGAAGAAGAAGAAGAAGAAGAAGATCTCACCAGGTCTGTTGTTGAGGAGTTTACGTTGAGAGCTCACACTGAAAAGACACACAGATAGTAGCATAATAAACCCAGCCACCCTTGGTGTATCCAGAATTCATTCAGTATACAGAACTCATTTTGCTATTTCCAGAAATGATTAGCACAGGTCTACTCTTTTATCTAGAATTATTTCCTGGTTTAATTTTAGAGATTACTGTTACATATTGTGGATGAATCTAAAGAACATGGTGGATGTGTGAACGGCTGCTGCTGAATTAAAGCTGCTGTTGGTTGAAAAGGTTAAAGGCAGGTGTTACAGACCTGATGGCGTCTTTGACTCCTGGAATATCTGATCCCATAGACAGAGCACTGTGTACTAGACCTGCCAGACTGGCTATCTGCTCCTCCATGGCTTTCATTCTCTCACTAAAAAAATAGTAACACATGTATATGTTAATATGTTTATACTATACAATCAGCACAGTTTCAAGGTGGACAACCAAGATTCGTGTCACCAATTCAGTATCTGACCAATGGTCTCTCCTTCTGTTCATGAAATATGATGTTGAGTAATGGCCAGGAAAGTGTCTTAGCAGAACATTGTGATGTTACAGTAAAGCTTTTGACTTTTTGGATATCAAAAAAGGAGAACACCTGCACACTGTCTGCACTTGCAAAAAAAGGTTAAATTTATTAGACTACAATGTTTCCGTCATGGACCTTCATCAGGTAGATGCTGACAGAGAGAAAACAGTTCATTTAAACTGGAGGCAAAGTCCACAATGACCCACACCTGAGTCTCATTAGTGGTCAACAGATTACACCTTGTGGCTGTGAGTAAACTCCTCCTCTTTCAATCCATATATTGATACTAATAATAATTACTTTCACTTTCGCTGGCCAGTGTCTTTACAAACGGACAATCCTGCATAGTATAACTTAAACACCCAAATAGATCACTCCTGTTAATGCTCCTTTAGAAGCTCCATCTTACAGTCCCTCTTGCTCACACTGCCTTTCTCTTTATACAGTCGTGGCCTTTCCCCTGTTCTGTGCATGAGCAGAGCACGATAGTGTTGTGTGCCTCCTTGTTTGTTTCCCATTCACAGACCCAGGGATGTGTATGAACACAGATTTTTTTTCAGTGCACACTCAGAACAGACAGCTAGTGAGGAGATATTTGCTGAATTTAACAAAAAGTGTATTGGATTACATTTATAGACTCCACCCTTTAGGCATGTCTGTTTATGAGTCAAAAGTGAATTCAGATAAACTCTTACAGGATAAACATGCAAAATCACTGACACCATCCCCTGAAAATCAAGAAGGAAAAAAATGTGTAGCTAATGCTGTGTAGCTTGAAGCTAAGCTTGAAAATATGCTGTACCTCATAAAGTGCTTACAGTAAGTACGGAGATTACTCTGGCTCTCTGCTCACCTCTGGGCATTGCTGGCAGGCACGTGACCCTGAAACAGTCTCTCTGGTTGTCCCAGAGGGCTGTCCACAAAAACAGATGAGGTAGAGGACGATGAGCCGCTCCCTCTACTTCTGTTCACAATCTCCACCGTGACTCCGTTACTATCCCGCTGCAGGGACCGGCGAATGGGAGACATCCTGTCTGGAGACACCAGGCCCACCCCTCCGATGATCTGTCCCTCAGTCATCCTGACTTCATTGACTCTGTGAGGGGAAGGGGGTGGGGTTTTAATTCCCAGTGGTGGAAGCTGGCTGTCTCCATACTTCCTGTTCTTCTGCCTGGATGTTGGAGAAACAGGTGGAACAAAGGATGGACTCATACACACCCGGTTACATGAACACTGGGTTCATAGCCAGAGTGTGGTGGGGTCCCCACTTATAAAAATGCTACTGCTGTATTCAAATCAATCATTACTTTAGCTGATGTCCATGATCAGTTCATCCTCCCTGCGCCTGTAAGCGCAATGCAGCTTAACTGTCATTGTTAGTTTCAGACCTACGCAGTTGTCAATTTCATGACTAGTGTCGATGTTGTATATGTAATTATCTGTGTGCCCACGGCTCTGTAATTCTTAAAATGAGGTGAGGTCCTGCACATTGCTGGCGTATTGCTGTTTTGAGGCATTAGAAAGTGATTGCATCATTGACCATTAATATCCTGTCTGAAGTCAGAATGGCACAGAATTTTCCTGCTAATTTAAAGGCCCATTATTTAGATGGTAAGATGCTCCTACATAGGCCTGTTCACAAAACACGTACACTCTGCTTATTACACACACAGGGACATGAGTTAGGATAGGTTGTGGTTGGGTGAATTAATACATCATTAATGAGGAAAATATTAATTACTTTCTGTAAAATGAGAACATAGCAGAGATCAAAGCAGAGCTGCTGTCCGACTCCACACACTGTGCACATTTACGCACGAAGAGCAACATAACTTCATTGATTATTTCAGATGCTGAATGTTAAGTTCTGTTTTTTCCTGTCAAGTTTATCACTTTTAGTTTTGCTGCTTAACTGTCCCATGATATTTGCTGCAGGGATATCACTGCTCTTCATCCATTACTCTCAGCAGAAACTGCTTGCTGCTCCAATTTCCCAAATCCACCATGTAAATAGCATTGTGCCAGCTGCATGTGCACCAGGCTATTAAAATGAATAGGAGATGACGCTCTGATTGGTTGAAATTGTGTTACACCCTAAACACACCTTTGAATAATTAAGGACCTAAGGTTCAATCCCAACACACCCCTTGCCCATACCACTTAGCCCTTTACATCTCAGTTTTGTGTGTTCACATCTAGGGGTAGGGTGTAATAATTCTCATTGGGATAGAGGGATAGGGTGAAGTGTTAGGGCTACATGGCCTTCTAAATGCAGGTTTTTCAGAGGCACACTCCAAACCAAGTGTTATAAGAAATCATCAGCAATATGGCTGTTCAAGCAACAAAAGAAACCCATACATGCATTTTCTTCATAAATCACTATTTTAAAATTATGACAACTATCACATTATGTTAGTTTAATGTTGTTTTGATTCAATATGGCCCTTTTTTGTAACAAGCATAACAAAAAATGCTGGTAGTGTGCTGTTTCTTTTGCCAACTAGCTATATATTACATTATTTTTACATTATTTCCATGTTCAATGGCCTAGCAGCAAAACAGTTGCACATGTTACCGCTCCTCTAATATCAGTGCAGACTGGCAAGAAATGAATGATAGCCTGCAGAGCACAGCTAGTGGCCTGGTAATTGCGAGAATCATTGCTTTTTCACCTCTGTCAAATAAATGCTATTATGATACAACCATTATTACCATAGTTGCATCTGCTTACGATAATGCCTTAAATGACTACTGATAACATCTCAGGGTCTTGTTGGGTTGTCCTGTTTCATAAAAAAAAAAGATTTCAACCACTTCCCCTTGTAACTTCTGAGGAATGGGACTGGGCTAAATACCTTTGCCCCTTGCGCCCTATTTTGCACCTAGATTATGCACTGTTTAACTATCAAAAGTGGAGGTGGATGCCCTGAATTCACTTGCACCATGCACTTAAGACTATGCACTATAGGAAGTTTTAATAGGGCCTGATATATTTGTCACTGATGTTAGCGCAAACTGTAATATATTATATTTTCAGAACAAGACAGCAGTCATTTATTTGATGATGCTGTCAGTGGGCCAACTGTTAACCTGCCAGGTAGCAGTGGAACAGAGAGGAGCAGCCACAGTGAATGTTAGATAAAGAGATGGAGGTGACAGGCTGCACACCTCCACTTCCAACTCTTTATACTGTGCCCTGCTTTTGTGTGGAAAACTACTGGCTACGTGTGCAGCGTGAAACCTGATAACGGTTTTGATTTCTTTATTCAAACAACCTGAGTTTGTTTGGCTGCACTGTAAACAGACACACCAGCTGCTCTAACATTGGATTTGTGACAGAGTAGCTGCTCAAACACTGTCTGATATTTGATCATGATATTGGTTTCATCCATTTTGCCCAGCTTTGAAAATGATTAAAGGTAATATCAGGAACAGCCTGGTGGATCTGCAGACCTAGTATAGATAGCATAGTTACTGTATGCTGCAGTTGCAGTGATAGCTGGCTCAATCAGGCTCATGACCTCTGTCAGCCCCCTATTTCCTGATCTGTGTTGTCGCCTCCTGCTGCACACGCTTGAATGAAGCGTTTGTGTCACTGTTTCCAAAGAAAGACACTGTATGTGTGTCTGGATTGAGTTTAAAATTATTGTGTGTACCTGTGGAGGGAGCGGGTCTGGTGTTCCATGCTGTCTCCATAACCCATCAAGGGTTTAATGGAGGCCCGGTACTGTTGCAACCCCCCTGGGATCCCTGTGACCCCGGCATCCACCATGTCTGCAGTAAGAGAGGGAGGAGCACTACACTGGGAGGAGGCAATGCTGAGGCGACCTCCTCCTCCATCCTGCAGGGAGGAGCAGTAGGAGTCTGGGTAATATGGACCTCCTTCACCGCGTACCACCAGGGCCATGCTCTTACTGCTGCCAAAGTCCTCATCTGATACACACACACAAGAATTGAGACAGGTAGTACAAAGAGCTTAGACAAGAGTCCATAAGAGACATAGTAGCCATCTATCTTAAGTCATACATGATCAGGAAATCCAACAGGTGGAGCACTAACAACTATGAGTGTAACAATCTCTTCTTCTTAAAAGTGGGAAGTCAACACTATGATCGTGCTTAAAGGGACATTGTGTAACATTTTCAGGTGTTTATTGGCAAAAACTGATGTCTGCATTCATGAATATGTCATCATTGGTGTACTATTACGTCCACCAATAATCTGACTTACTCTCGTAAAAGGAGAATTTCAGATTTGTTTGTACATTGTGCAGGCAAGTCTTGAGAATACATCCGCCAGCAAGGGACATACAGCACGCCTTCTGTGTTTTTGTTGAGAACTAGGCCAGCACTGCGTGACTGAGAAGCCGAAGGAGAGGAGCAAGAGGTGCTTCTCTACTACCCCGACACTACTGCAGCATAACAAAGTCCCACTCTTTGAGCATAATGTAGGATCATGCATCATGGGAGACAGAATCCTCGTCGCCAAGAAAGCGTGCATTGGGATAGCCCTTACCAGGTGGAAAGACCTGCTGAAGGAGTAAGGTAATGCAATCACAGGCCAGCGCTGCTAGCTGCTAACAGCTGTTAGCAGGTGTCAGCGGTGCAGTGATGCAGGAGAAGGATGAGGCGTGTGAGGTTGAGCCACTTGTCAGTTGTCAAAAGATAAGACGTGATTGGTTTGTTTCGATTTACACCCGCCCCAACAGTCCTACATTGTAAACACAGCCAGCATGGTGAGGAGGGGGTTTGTCAACTCGCGTTACATGTGCCTGTGTAGGAGCCTGAATGAATACTCCATGTAGTATCGGATGACATGGTTTCATAAATGTTATCATAGCTTTTTGGTACACAGTGGCTACCATAGTTTCAATACTCGTTTGAAACAGTGAGGCCCTAGAGTGCGCTATCCGTTTGAATACAATATACGATTTCAACGTTATGGGAGAAATTCCTACACACTGTGGCTTTTAGGCAGCGCAGCAAAAACATTTCTTCAGAAAATTTTTGATGCAAGTTTTGAGAGCATCCTCACCTTTGGAATAACTGTGTGTTATGGAAACACCTAAAACAAATCAGGAAACATCTGGACAAAACAGTTTGCAATGTGCCAAATCAGCTATCATTCCTCACTGAAATCTACACCACTAGACTGCAGAGGAAGGGACACAATATTCTTCATATCTCCTTTCACCCAACAAACCATCTTTTTAACTTCCTTTTATCTTCTAAATGAGTGAAAACAATCTGAACTAGGAGAGCCAGGTTCTTGCAATAGCACTTTCCCAGAATTCCCTTCACTCCTGCATCACTAATGTGCTGTTATTATTTCTGTCTGTAAGACACTTTAAGGGCATCTATACAATGGTTTACATCATAGCTGGTTGTGGTACTGAGAGCATCCCTATGGGAATGCTTTTGTTAAGTATTTATTGTTATTAATTCATTTATTTTTCTGTCCTCAGGTGGTTACTGTGTCAAGTGGAGTTCTTGTTGTTTTTTGTTTTGTGTGAGCTAACCTAACTACATTAATAACAACTCTGCTGAAAAAAATAAATATTGGATTTTGCAAAAATCCAATATTTATTGATTTATTGATTAAAATGAAGGCTCTTCACTGTGACTTGAAGTATCTCCATTGTTGGCATTTTTAAAAAATTCATCATGCATGCACTTACTGTAACTCAATGTAACACAAAGGTAACTGAAATGGAATTGAAAACTCACCCCAGGGTTAGTCAACTCAGAGTCCAGTGTTACACTAAGTTTGTTTAAGTTGATTTCTGGAAAGGACAGCTCCCAAACAGCAACCAGGACACCTGCTACACTACTACTTCTACTTTGTGTTTTTCTTTGGTGTGAAGAGGTTCTAATGGAGCCTCACAGTAGTTCAGGCAGGAATAGTCCTCATTTCATTTTCTGAGCTCTGTATCCTTGCTGCTAAACCACTGCATGCTTTCAGAAATTTAACTCCCTCCACCACTCCAACTTCCTCCTATATTATCATTTAGTTGTGTGTGAATGTTTTCAAGACATGATGATGTTTATTAAATACTGTGTATCTCAGGTTCTGTGCTCAATTGATCAGCGGGCCCAAATGGAATCTGCAAATTTTTTAATGTTGTCATCCAAAATGAAAATCTGAGGAATTCTGAGTGGGTTTTTTTGCCTGTAATGTGTCAAAAACACTCATTTCCAACAACAATTGCTGAACAAAAATAACCCATCACAATACATAAAAACCTAAAATGACCTCCAGCAGGCTAAAATAACTACTAAATTTGATTTAATCATGAATTCTAGTAGAAAAACAATTTAACACTTGTTTGAAAAGTCAATCAACAAAATTTGGGACACATAGGCATTGCAAGTGATATTTTTTTGACATTTCTTCTTACTACACCACTAACTTTGATTTTATTGCTAACTGGATACAACACACAATTGTAATACATATGGACAAGGACTTGGAGGAGACAGTGACAACATTCTGAATTTTACCAGCAGGATCTATATTCCAAAAATCTGTGGAAAATCCAAGGAGTTCTATATGGAACTGCTATTCAGATTTGCATCCCATGAGCTGAGTCAAGTTAAAATGTATATTGCTGAAAAAAATGGTCATACTGGTTGTGACTGTTCTGACCGGAGTACATTCAAGTCATCAGTACATTTTAAGATTTTTTTCATTTTTAAGTATTCTTAAGTTGTTGTTTTTTTATTTCTTTTTTTTCTCCACATACAGCATATATTTATTTATGAACCTGGGTTTTTACCAGACCCTCCAGGATGTTGTGATCGCAACAACTAATGCAAATTCAGCCAATCCCTGTGAATTCTGCGTGGCCTTGCAATTTTGTCCAATCACCACAACTTTCATTGCTCTGGCAATATGCATGCAGCATATTAATTCACTCAACCCCTCCTTGCCACTCTCTGTCTGTTTATCATGAGACTGCTACTGTGCCTGGGACAGGGTCACATGGGTTGAATGACACAGCTGAGCTGTTTTGGTGTAGGTGGGATGAGATTATTGGGACTGTTAAATGGACACATCAGTGTATGATGTTAGTCGCTGCTGCTGTGTTAGCTCGTCCTAACTGGGCCGAGAGAGCAAAGGGCAGAGCAGCTCACAGTGACATTCCTTCAGTGCTGCTTTGCTGATCGCTGACCATCAGCGATCAGCCCCCATCCCCTCAACCCCTTCATCACAAATGGATTAAAATTCTCTGGGAAACACCTAACACTCATAATAGTAAGCTCTGTATCCACGACAGCATTGCAACTATTTTGGCAATTTTCTTTTACAACTGCAATTTCATCCCAAAAAAAAATGCCTAAAAGTATTACACCGTGCATTACAATTTTTCAGAGGAGCTGCCGTGAAATCAGAAATTTCAGGCAACAGTCAAAAAAACAGCCCAAAAAATTCTGGAGGGACTCCTTTACAGTCTCCCATCAGATGTTGCAGATCACAGTACCTTCAAGCCAATAAGCATCCTATGCCTATGACTCACTCCTGTCGCATTGTTGAAGAGTTGAGTCCTGCATGTTTACTCTTCTGAATTGTTTGCCAGTTGTTACATAAGGGCAGGCACAGCAAAAACAAGAGCAGCAACAATGAGGACTGGCAATAATTCAAGATGAAGTATTGCCAGACCTTATTGTGTTCGTGTGTGTGTGTGTGTGTGTGTGTGTGTGTGTGTGTGTGTGTGTGTGTGTGTGTGTGGTCTGTATTTTTTCCAGGTCTGTGTGGTAGAGAACAGGTTTTGTGGTCAAGGTCCGTAAAGTAAAGAGCTCGGCGGCACCTGGGAGTTGCTTAAACTTGCCTCTAATCCACAGACTTTCCTCCAAACACTCTGCCTGAAACGCTCACAACACTCTGTAACTTAACTTAAATCTGTAACACAACTAAACTATAACTTCACTGAAATCTGTGACGTAACTACAAATATACAGATACAGTACTTCTTTTGTGAGTAAATCCTTTCTCTGTTGCTCTTCCTGGGGTTTCTCGTGTTTTCTCTTTTTTTAGTTTATCTTGACCTGAATCAGTGTCTTAGGAAAGAGGGTGTCATATATTGTGCAGATTGTAATGCCCTCTGTGGCAGTTTTATAATTCTGAGCTATAACTAACAACGATTAGACAAAAAACCTGCACATTGTGTTTAGTAATACTCAAACACTGATCTTCCACCAGCTGAGGACCCTGCAGGTATCTCACCAGGCTTGACGTCTCTCCTCTCCAGTATAGCACTGCTGCTGGTGCAGAGGGAGCTAGATCGCCCCGTCCCTGACAGGCGCTCCCGTGGTAACGAGGCACTGCCTGGATCTACCAGCCCCGTCCTCCCACCTGTGTTACCCCTGCCGTACACCATCCTGGAGGGGGACGAGGGCATGGAGCGGACCATGGGTGGGGACATGGAGCCCTGCAGGCTGTGCAGGGTGCTGCGGCTGGATGACGACAGGGTGTGGACTGGACTGTGACTGCCGTACAACACCTCTTTGGAGATCTGTTAAAAAAAAAAAGAAAGAAAGAAAAAAGTGCTCACTTTGAGGGAATGCTGAGAGTCACCAGAGTGTTAATGTTATTACTCAGAATTGTGAATTAAAATACTAATTGAAGAATTAATTTCCTCTTAATGAAATTCTCAAACCTCAGAAACTCACCATAGAAAAACCTCATGAGACTTAGAGACATGAAGTGTATAAATTTAAACTGTTTCAGCATCCTGAAATTATGAAATAACTGTTTATCTGTGTGCATACTGTTGATATAATGGTTGAAAAAGCTTTACTGAAGCTTTAAGTGTTGTGTATAATTTTGTATAGCAAATTTTAGTTCATATCTTTGATGTTCTTCATCATTTTTTCTGCCTCAAGTTGATGTGTTTGAATTTATTTTTCTAGTCTCAACTGTAATATATCTGTGTTGTATTTGTGTTGGTGTGTGATGGAAGGAGTCAGTGAATGGATCACATGACTCCTTTCTATGCAGCCAGTTGGCAAATCTCATTCAGGGCGCCTTATTTAAACTGCTTTGGCAAACCTGCTGTTGCTGCTTCCTATGCAAGGCACTGTGTAAACTGTCTCCACCCCAGCTCCTCCTTTTCATGCCGTGTCTGACTTATCAATGTAATTCCTGTTTGTCAGTGATGCTTGCTCTTTTCTGTTCCTGGGGGGTGTTTGCTGCTGCTCTCCCTGCCTTAGGCTTCCCATGTATGTATGTAGGCACATGGAAGGGCAGAGAGTTGTGCTACCTTAATCTTTCTGCATAGGCCTGAGGAAAAGGCAGAGAGGCCCTAGTACAGAGCCATACTGCCAAATATAATGCTGCAAATGAAATAAAGTTTCCTTTGACTAAAGTGGTCCTGACTAAATAAGAATAGAAGTGACGGGCAAAAATAAAACAAATCTTTTTAATTGACTCTCTCTCTGATGTCTGCTTTGTATTGGGTCAACCTGTTGAATGTCTGAGTGCTCATAAACCCCTGACTTTTCCTGCTCGCTGTTACTGTAGGATGCTGCTCATGATGCCTGCTACAGTGAGTGAAAGAAAAGCGACTGAATGGAAATCGAGGTGAGACACCCACCAGCAAAGGCTAATGGTGCATTAACATGCTCCTTGGATTACTGTTCTTCTGAATTCAGTGTCTTCATGAGCTTAAAGTTGTAATGTGGAAACAACATGGGTGCTACAAAGATGATGTATTATATTTTATTGCTCAAGGAAATGTATCAGGTGAGCCGTGAAACATGATCAGGAGTCATTTTTCAGATTACTCTGACACCACATGAATGCAACACAAGGCTGCAGAGGTAATTGGGACGTCTGCTACTTGCCCCTCAAAGAACAACAGATTGTTGGACAGTGACATGTTTGTAACATTCTTTTGAAATTACAAAGCCTATCTGCATCATGTGGGATGCTCAATCAATGCACTAAAACGAATATTGTATCTTTATTAATGGGAATTTACACATGATGACTGGTAATGCATTCAGAAGTTTTGTGGGCGGCAGCACAAGCTGTTGAACATGCATATAGTACGACAGAGTGTCATACAGAAAATGATAACATATTTAGCAAAAAGCATCAAAACTCAAAAGGTTTGATATATTTACGTTTCAACTCGAAGGAACCATTTCTGCGAAACAAGTTGGTCTGCCAATTATTAGAGAATAGTCAACATAAACATTACAAATCAGAGAAAGAAACAAGAATACACATCCAATGCACTTACGCAGGCTTGGGAAAGATTTGTTTATATGTGACGTCTGCAAGGTATGCATGGGAAAAAAGAGGCAATAACAATGGCTGGGTGCTCTCAGACACCAAAACCCACTGCAGGAAAACCTGCTTTTATGGAGAAGCCCTGCGTAGACATACAAGTGTAGGTGTGTGTGTGTGTGTGTGTGTGTGTGTGTGTGTGTGTGTGTGTGTGTGTGTGTGTGTGAGAGAGAGAGAGAAAACTGTGGGAAGAAATCCCAGCGTCAACATGCTCTTATGCAACCAGTGAATCAACACGTGTGTAATCATATTGACTTCACTGCTCTTAACAGCAGGAACATGTGGGTTTACACCACTGTGACACACAAACTGTCAGGATAATTGATTCTTCTGATTCTTCTGCTGCCTGCTTGCGTGTTAAACAACCAAAGCTCAGTGGATCCAGCCTCTGACTGCCAGGCTGATCCCAGAACAGCCAGTGCAAAGAACAGCCATTACCTATTTGCTTAAGGGCAAGTATTACTATGCACATACTGTGTATTATTAATCTGGGGTCTTCTTGTTCAGCAGAAGTTTTTCTGTACACACACTTTCTATCAATATACCTGCTAGGGATTTCCTTCCTTTCCAAGGACATGGTTTGTGATTTCTTAGTAAACACATGCCTGAACTTATCTGGGTGGTCCCACAAAGCCAGTTTTACATATCAGGTTTTCCCATCATGGAGCTCTGTCAGCCATTCAAACTGAAGCTAGTAGCACGAGTATCCTCATCATGCTCGTGCTGTGCATCCATGTGAATCTCAACCAACCTTTATTTGAAATTCTTGTGGCAATCGCAAAGTCTTCAAGTCTTTGTCTGAATTTTGGGAATGATGAACACAGCATCTAGATTATTTCCAATACTTAGTTTTTTATGTTTTTCCTTATCTAAATCAAGGGTCTAAGGATCGTGCTGTATACTGTACAGATTCTAAAGCCCTCTGAAGCAGACTAAGACTGATTTTAGGCTATATAAATAAAATTGACTGTGATCAAATCTCAAGTTGAGTCACATTTAACTTCCTTGATATTACAATCAGAACCACATCAAAATTCTTAATATTACTATTTGTTTATATACAGTATCAGTAAAGTATCCATGGGATACTATATCGTGGTAGTAATCATGGGAAGGTTAGGGTTAGGAAAGATCCATACAATGATGTAGTAGTTGTGTTGTTGGGTACACTTTATAAACAGCTGTTGGTTTGAAGAATTTCTTAAAAGAACAACAAACTTAATGACTGGAAAAACTGATCAGTTAAAACCAGAAACTAGAATTACTCCATCATGGTTGTATTCCTCCCTAAACCAGTCAAGTTTCTCTTGTAGTTTACATCCATGTCTGTGAAAACATGGATGCTTCACACACATCTTCCCACCAGCATTACAGAAGATCTAAACAATCAGCAGAGTTTCAAGGTGGACACCCAAGATCCATGTCACCAATTCAGTATCTGACCAAATGTCTCCCCTACTGTTCCTGAGGTATGACACTGAGTAATGGCTAGAAAAGTGTTTTTGCAGAACATTATGTCACAGTGAGGTTGACCTTAACCTTTCGGATATAAAATGTCACCACCTCTTGATGGCTGTTCCATCGGTGTGTGAGTGTGTTAAATCTGTGTAACAGGTGGAACCTTGTATGGTAGCGTCGACCACCAGTGTGTGAATGTGTGTGTGAATGGGTGAATGTGACTCATTGTGACTTTCTGAGTGGTCAAAAGACTAGAAAGGCACAATACAAGTGCAGTCCATTTACAATGAAACATGTTTTGTGAGGTTACAGTGACCTCAACGTTTGACCACCAAATTCAAATCAGAGTACAAGTGGACGTTTGTACCAAATTTGAGGAAATTCCCTAAAAGTGTTGTTAAGATTTTGTGTTCACAAGAATAAGATGGATGCAAGGTCACAGTGATCTTGTCCTTTGACCACCAAAATGTAATCAGGTCATCGTTGAGCCCAAGGGAATGTTTGTGCCAAATCTGAGTTCTCCGTACAGAGCCCTGACTTGAACCCAATAAAACATCTCTGGAAAGATCTGAAAATAACTATCCACTGCCAGTCCCCATCCAAACTGACGCAGTTTGAGAGGAAGACTGGCATAAAATCCCAAAATCCAGATGTGCAAAGCTTGTTGTGTCATACTGAAAAAGACTCAAGGTTGTAATCACTGCCAAAGTTCAACTAATAGTACTGATTTTTTTCAATGTGATATTTCTTTTTTTTTTGTTAAACAGGTAAATTAAACAGTTTATTCTGTAACAAACTGCAGCTCATTCTGCAGTGCCTTGGTAGCCAAGTGGTTACAGCGCATGCCCTATAACCATAACATACTGGATTTCATTTCACCTTTCAGACCTTTGCTGTATGTTATGTACCCTCATAATAGCATTTTTCTGAAAGTATTAATTTATTAAACATACCAACATGACTGAAATTAATTTAGATTGAATCAAATCGTTGGTTTGGTAACTTGTCAATGAATAGCCTAACCCTAAACTAACGCACCCTGAGAAAACCCATGCTGACACAGGGAGATTTCCGAACAATTAGTCCCAAGCCAGCCAGTATCAACCCAGAACGTTGTTGCTGTAAGGCGATAATGCTTATCATTGCACACTGTGCCAACAATATGAGTGAAAGGTTCAAAACACTGTAGCCACTGCTAAAAGCCTTCTACACACCAATACATTCACTCAAATGACTGTTTGTGGTAATATTGAGCAACTGCATGGATCTATCAAGGACTCTAAAGCAGACACGGTAGATTTGATTTCTATTGGTTATTACTGCAACCAGTTGGTTCTGAGCTGCCCTGTGTAACCACCACCCACAGGTATAGACACTGAGGTGGTGAGCAATGTTAGCCAGGCAGCAGGCAAAGGCGAAGATAAGCATGCTGACCCCTGGCTTCATAGAGTTAGTTTGGGCATCTGATCAGGCACCTTTCTTTAGGGGTCTACTGTGCAAGTCTAATTGGTAGAAGTTCCAAGATAGACCTAGAACATGCTGAAGAGATTGTACAGTATCTCACATAAGTGAGTACACCCCACAGTGAACATGTCCAAATTGTGCCTGAAGTGTTAATATTTTGTGTTCCACTTTAGGCACAGTTTGGACATGTTCACTGTGGGGTGTACTCACTTATGTTGCCAGCTGTTTAGATGTTGATGGCTGTGTTTTGAGTAATTTTCAGAGGAAGGTAAATCTATACTACTATACAAGCTATTTCTTTAGTGTTATCCCATGACAAGATATAATAAAATATTTGTAAAAATGGGAGGGCTGTACTCACTTATGTGAGATACTGTGTATCTCAACGCTTAGGAATCCCCCAGGAGAAGGTGGAAAATGGAGGGAGGGAGAGGGGTGTCTGGGCTTCCTAGCTTAGCACCACTGTGGGTAAACAGCAGAAAATGAAAGGATGGATGGATGGATGGAGTTATTACTGAAGTGCAGTTAGTCAGCTGATGAGGATTTGTTGTATTGATATGTGAATATAGAGGATGTTAATGTTTGGTATACAAGCTTGGATCTTGGACCCTTTCTACTTTCCCTCAGAGGGGCCTTTATGGAATCAAAGATGACAGCAGTACTTAGATCTGCAGCAGTTATGCTTGCAGTAAAGCAGACCAACAATGTGAGCATAGCATGACAGCTTTAACAGACCATCTTAAAAGCTAACTATGTGAGTGTGACTATTGCTGTCTGCTGGCACATAGTTTTGCTTTGATATTATTACTGTGAAGAGGTGAAACAGACTGTGTGTATATGTATGGTTGGGTGCAGTGGTGGCTGCTGGTCTTTCAAACAGGGGAAGCTCACTTTACATCATAAAATTTGTCATATTGTAGTAACTTATAAAAGGAACATTTAATTGAAGCCATTTTTCAACCACACTCTTGCCATAGAACCACAGCAAAACACACCTCAAAGATGTTCAGATGGGTTTAAACACCCTAACCCTTGTTTACAGCGTGTGTTGTGTCTGTATTGTACAAATGGTGAAAATGAGCTATAGGGCTTATGGAAATAACTCTAAACGCACATTGTCTACGTCGTTATGAGCATTTATACTTCTGCGGTGGTGTGCCTGTGTCACTCTGCAGTAACACCTCCAAAACACTAGTCGGTGGCAGAGGTTTCTGTGAAGTGTTGTAAAGTTTAGTTGATTCAAAACACATATTAAACATGGCTTAGAGACAATTTGAAAAACCTTTATCTGAGCACATTTCCCCCACAAATACACCATGCTAACATTATTAGCACAAGCCTATGGCATTTTACATTTAAATTAGCTTAGCAACGAGCAATCTTTTCCTCTTCTGATATAAAACCAGGGACAACAGCAACATTTAACAAAGGTAACGGCACACAGTTTGGCTCCATTACAGCTCGCAAAGTTCACTGACAAAACAATTGTCAGACTAAACATGTATATATATAAATATCCAGATGGGACTGCGCTCAAAATGCTAAACACTGTCAGTCACAAAGGGTTTCAGCCTTTTAGACAATTCATCCAATCATCATGCATACACCGAGCGTCCTCTACTGCTCCATTAGGTCAGAGGAAAGCTGAGCCTCCCCGGAAGTGACATTTTTTTTTGCATTTATCCAATGACCGTCTCACTTTGCTGCATGACAAAAAAACTGCTCAGCGCTGTCTCATAGGAATGCTTGGAGGCTGTGTGTCCACTGTGCTGACACGAGAATGTATGACAGGGAGGTCACATTTGAAAACTGGTGATAAACAGCTGACGTCTGAATATGACAGTCATGATGTTAAACACATCCTAGCGCACGTTTAACGCAATGTAAATTCTTATTTTAATGTAAATTCAATAGTGCATATTTGACCATTTCTTCTATGAAACTTTAGGGAAGTTCAGCCTCTCTTGTTGTCTCAAAGCAATCGCCCCTGGTTGGGTGTGAAATACTGGTTCCAACAGCAGAGATTATTAACATCCACCTATTGAGAACAGATTGTGCCCTCTAAATTTCTCTCATTCACGAACAAGATGGAGCCATTCTTGCAGCATAATATATGAATGCAGTAGTTTAGATGTCCACAGGTGGTCATAATGCCCCTGAGCCTGCCAATGCTAACACATTCAGCTGGTGAAAACAGGTAGAAAACATCTGTGCCTGGCAAAAGTTTTTCTGTATTTTAACT
Source organism: Epinephelus cyanopodus (assembly GCA_026686955.1). Taxonomy (NCBI): domain Eukaryota; kingdom Metazoa; phylum Chordata; class Actinopteri; order Perciformes; family Serranidae; genus Epinephelus; species Epinephelus cyanopodus. Next base: position 36,612,686 of record CM048926.1, read on the forward strand.
TTTAAGCACTGGAGAAAACAAACAAACAAACAAAAAAACTAGAGACCATCTTGCAACTTGCTGTATAATGAATGGGGGTCATGAGCGTAAAGTGGGTCGCCAATGACCCCTTCCCTCCTTCCTACCCCTCCTACTTCTGGCCCCGTTGCTCAGACCACAGCCATCCTCAACAAGGCCTTCATTTTGATCTCAGCTATGGACCGTTTCATTGCTATTCTGTTGCTAGGGCAACAACTTTGGTCCCTGTTTACTTCCTGTCAGCTTCTGCATTAACATACATTCAAACAGGAGATACAAAGGGACCCATTTAGAATGTTGATGTTGTCCAGTTTGAAACGGTCTATACATCTGTAAAGTTTCATGACTGTGCCTTCAACAGTTGTGACATTATTGTGTTGACAAAATCTGTCCACAGACAGACAGACAGACAGACAGACCAACAGACAGACATATAAGCCACTTCAGTGGTAGTTCCTGGTACATTAGGTGTCACTAGGACTACATTATGCCATGACGACACACATTAAGACTCGCAAGGTGACAACAATACCAGCTGTCATTCATGACTGTGTCAACATCAATATGTTTAACTGGTTTTTGCTAGAGAGCATACCAAGAATTAACACTAGAATTACCGCCCCACTGTTGTATGCCTCTGTGCACCAAGTTGCACTTACAGTTTCTATCCATGTCTGTGAAAACATGGATGCGCCACGCACATCTTCCCCTGACAGCACAGAAGATCTATACAATCAGCACAGTTTCAAGATAGGCACCCAAGAAGAGCGTCACCAATTTATAATCTGGCCAATTATTCCCTTCTCTGTTCCTGAGATATGACATTGAATAATGGTCAGAGTGTTTTTGCAGAACATTATAATGTCTCAGTGAAGTTGGCCTTTGACCTTTGGGATATAAATGTAATCACTTCATCATTACATCCTATTAGACAATTATACCCTATTAGTCAACTGTGTGAAGTTGAACTTGTAACTCAAATTCTAGTTTCGCAGACCGGGCGAGAAACTAGCTCTGCGTGGGATTCGCCACCCTGCGCTTCGCCGGGAAACTAGAGCCTCAGGTGAGTGCTTGTGCCAAATTTGAAAAAAAAAAAAAAATCCCTTCAGGTGTTCTTGAGAAATCGTGTTCACAGGAATGGGATGTATGGATGTACAGGCTACCCCAAAACACAATGCCTCGTCATGGCTATCGCTGGCACGTAGGGATAACAAGGACTCGACAAGAACCAGAATATACAATAATAAATAAACACAATTCACCAATGAGAAAGTTTTAATGAGTGGCATAGCTGCATATGTTTAAATGAATTTCCAGGTAGAGAAAGCCTGAATTATAATACGTAGAATTAGGACAGGCTGATCCATATTCCAAGCCACATTTGATGGCACAGCAAGTGTGATACACTACACTGAAAAAAATCACTCTCAGGAACATAGTATTTCAGTGAATTTTTGAACTATAACAACCATCCATTATTCATCCAGTCATATTGAGCTGGCAGAATACCCTGGATTCATTGTTATGTATGGTGTAATGTAAAGGGGCTCACTTTAATTCAGGCTCTTTTTGAAGTCTTGGTCATGTATAGTTTTGTGTCTGTCCTTCTCTTACGTTCCCACCATTAATCATGTTAACAAGCATTTCTTCTTTCTGTGCTACACAAAGCAACATATGTGACTCAGCAATGCAAAATGACAGAGCCTTATTTTATATGGCACTAACTCTGCCCCATTTACATCATGCTCTGCAGCTCTACTCTGTCTCAAGAATATGCTGATGGAAAATCCACAAAAACAAGAATTTTAAGATCAAACTGACATTTTAAAGTGGGTTACAGCTCTGTGAGGGTTTGGAAAATACTACATATGCACACATTCCAAGTTTAATTTAGTCTCAGAGGCTTCCCAGTTTGTAATGTACACACTATTTATGACCAAATACCTCATTATTGTTATTGCAACAATATTATAGGGTTGACTATTAGTGTTGTCACAAAAATATTTTTGATAAATAATCATAAGTAATGTGGATATAATGTAAGTGGGTAGAGGTAAACAATAGCTACAACAGTCTGGTAAGTTCAGAAAATCACTTTACTGTGATGCAGCCTTTAAAACCAGCTAAGGAGAACACAATATTATGATATTAATATATTATTATTAATTATAATATTATTACTTCAGTAATGTTGGTGTAAGCTACTGTCATTACTGTCTGTCCTGCATCTCTCTCTGTCTCCGTCTCTCTCTCTTTCTGTCTCATTGTGTCATATGGATTACTGTTAATTTATCATATTGATCTGTTATGTACGACATCTGTTGCACGTCTGTCCGTCCTGGAAGAGGGATCCCTCCTCAGTTGATCTTCCTGAGGTTTCTACCGTTCTTTTCCCCTGTTAAAGGATTTTTTGGGGAGTTTTTCCCTTATCCGCTGTGAGGGTCTAAAGGACAGAGGGATGTCGTATGCTGTAAAGCCCAAATAGTGATTTGTGATATTGGACTTTATGAATTAAATTGATTGATTGATTGATTGATTGATTGATTGATCTATTATAAAATATGTAGTTCATAGATATAACCTGTAGGCATGCACACATAAGCAATGAATAGCAGATAATCACAAACTGTGATGTTATGTTTGTATCATCAGTTATGTCGTAATACACATAAGCCCTTTTTAGATAGGAGTTGTGCAAATTTCCAGGAAAGCCTAATCAGTCTTTTTCAGCATTGGCAGTATAAAAACAAAATCGGGAAGTGCGGCAAAATGCCGCCTACCTACTTTTGTTTATACAGAATGCACCTTTTTCGGGACAATGGGGGGCGTGAGCACGTACCAAAACGTGTAGCTCAGCATGTGACGTAACCAGTGACATGGGAGGGAAGCCGCGACTGCTCAGTCCTTCAGCGATTCTCTCGTAAATCGGCCCGTTCCTCACCGTCTCCATCATCTGAGGGTTAATGGCCTCTTTGTTCACGAGGACAAGGAGGGTGTGCAATTCCTTGTGTCCCCAGTTGCTCATCTTTACAGTGTCTGTCAGGTTTGTGTTTCCTTCTTGCTACTAGCTGCTCACTAATTCCTGCTATCAGCTATTTCCTGCTTATCCACCGTCAGTGGGTCGCATGCGCGTCATCAACAGCCCCTCCGGTTGCGGAAGGTCTCGGCCTTCTTAAACCAAACCAAAAAGGTTTCGGTTTCAGCAATATGTCTACCCTATGAGGCGGAAAATTGGGCACCTCGGATCAACTCGGCAATCCGGCTCTGTGTCTCTAAATGCTCGCAGCTTGCCAACAAAATGGCCCAACATTCGCGGAAAATCTGGCAGTGTAAAAGGGGCTATAGACTCTAAACCCAGAGCAGAACTAAAATTACCTCAGTTGTATGCCTCCACAAACCAGTCAAGATTATCTTATAGTTTACATCCATGTCTACGAAAACATGGATGCCTTTCACACAGAAGCACAGTTTCAAGATGGACACCCAAGATTAGAGTCATCAATTCAGTATTTGACCAAGTGTCTCCCTTTCTATTCCTGTTCCTTATGTAATGGCCAGAAAAGCGTTTTTGCACAACATTATGATGTCACAGACCTTTGACCCTTTAGATATAAATGTTATTACATCATAATTTTATCCTGTTAGACATAGTGTAAGAATTTTTGAGTTATGGTCAAAAAACATTTGACAACCAAATCCGAATCAATTCATTTTTGAGTCCAAGGGGATGTTTGAACCAAATTTGAGGAATGTCTCTCAAGGCCTTATTGAGATATTGCGTTCATGAGAATGAGAGAAATGCAAGGTCACAGTAACTTTGACCTTTGATCACCAAACTCTTGTCAGTTCATTGTTGATTCTAAGTTAATATTTGTGCAACATTTGAAGAAATTCCTTCACGGTGTTCTTGCAATGTTGTCTTAGAATGGGATGGAAGAATGGGATGGATGGACAACCTGCAAACATAATGCCTTTGGCCATGGCTATAGCTGACACAGAGGCAAAAAAACATTGTTAGGAGTGGGCATAATAGAGGGGTGTACCACAAAGAGATTAGTGGTTTAATGAGGTATGTCATGAAGGTGACTCGTTTAAACTGGGTAGATCACCATGGTAACTTATGCTACACGGCTAACCTGGTCAGGAGAGGTTTTGTTGTCACTTTAGGTTGAAATCACCTTAAAAGTGCCTTCCACTAATCAACTACTTTGGAAATAGTGTCTTCTCTATTTTCCATAGTTAATCTATGAGCAATACAGAGGTACTGAGAGAATGTTATAAATGCAAAGTTGGTGAGTTCTAATGTTACATTAGTAATGCTGCTGAATGAAGTCAAGCAATTACACTAGTGTTGACTATTTGTATCACGTTTTTTTTTTTTTTCCACAAAGGATCATACACAACGTGATGCAGAAAATCTGAGCAAGAATATTATTTTGTTTTCTTCACAAAGTTGTTGTTGCTCTCACTGAACTAATTCTGTATAATTCCTTTAAACGATACAGTAATGTCACCACTTACTACACTGCTGCGATACTGCATGTAATAGGAACACCAATAAGACAACTGATTCATTTATCGATATTTATCAAAGTAACTATTCAATGAATAAGATTCATTTCACTATGATAGCACCAAAAACTTAAGTGATTTCTCAGTTTTTCCTTCATTATGGGACAGTATCAGTATATGTAAATGCAATTCTTGAATATAACATATGTTTAAATCTACTGCATCAAGTTTACAATTTAAGAGCTGTAGAAAGTGCAGCTGTCATGTTAGAAATAAACAGAGTGGTCAAGTAAATCTATTCACTTTTGAATTTCCCCTATCTTTTTCTGCCAGCATTTCTCTCGCCTTAATTAGAGCAACAGTGTTGCTTTTAATGTAATCATTTAATAATATTCATCAAAGGCTGTAGTAGGTGGCACAGTTCAATCAATTTTGGGAGTTGTATGATTTATTCGACTCGTTTTTATGGGAACGTGAACGGAGCCTGAGGAAGTCAGAACAAGTCAATAACCATCTTTGTGGCACCAGTTATCTCTGAACAGGGTTTTAGGCGTTGCCGAGCCAACTAAGGCAAAGACAGTCTGACTATGTCGAACATGCCTTGGGGCACAGTCCTCAGGGTTCTCCTCAGTCAACAAACAGATGGAAAGTTCAAAACAGACATGTCAGTCAGCACATCAGACAAGCCACCGCCTTCATAAAAACCGATGAGTAAAACACCACAACAGCTGACAAAAGCTGTATATGAAATCATTCCTATTTACTACAAAGTGCTTAAATATACTTTCCAACATTCTATTTAAGTGTCTTAATTTTGAGTGTAACATTTATACACAACATACACAATAGTCCTTTTTCACAGCAGACATCTGCACTGGTACGCACTTCCTCCAAGAAATTTAGTCTTATACTATCCAATGGGATAAAAGCTCTCACCTTCTCCCACCTACTCAACTTCCACGTTACTACACTGCCAGCCACATACAAACTGTAACTGTGTCACAAACTCAAACAACACTGTGTGACAAAGTTTAGCTGTGAACAGTGCATGTGGCACTTGCTAAGCTTGACATACATTCAGCTCAACCTGACTCAACCCTAGCTGCTGCTGTCTTACAGAATCGCAGCCCTCCACACCGCCAAGCATGCCAAACTGCAGCCTGTACAACAAAGAATACAGAACAGACTGCTTTGGGGGCCTCTGGGCTCACCAATAATAAACCAAATAATCAGAGCTGTCATTTTTCATGCAGCCTGCAGCACAAATTCCTTCATCTTTCAACTGGACTGCAAGTCTCTGATACACAAACAGACTAACTTCTCAGATGCACAAGCTTTTGCTGTAGTCTGAAGCTTAACTCAACCAGCTGTAAAAGAAAGTAATGGTAACACTTGATTGGAAGGGCTCTGCATAATGCTGACATGACACTGACATGGCACCATTACAACATGACATGACACCTGTCATGTACATGAAGGGGTCTTTATAATGTTTAATGACTGATGTCATTAGATGTCATTTGGGTAGTTATTCAATTTTAAATGTGAAGTCGACGTTGTTTGAGATGTATTTGGTGTGACAGCTTGACATTAACCAAGACAACATAACCTGTTATAAACATGTCACGGCAGGCCTACTTGACACACTGAGAGAAACTATTTAGCTTTCACGAGTAATTCAGGTAGTCAACAGGTTTGTTTTGTTTTTTACGAAATGTATTGTTGTGCAACAACAATAAATTATAAACTCTCTTGACTTTTGTATTACTGCTGTTAGGGTAGTTAAACACATTTAACAGTATAATAATACTTAATTATATTTCAGTGAAAAGTCCAAATGGTACCACTGAAGTTTAGGTCAAGGAAAATATTCATGACACAGGTATGATGTTCTTATGAGAGCCAATGTGAAAACCAACCACATATGACAGTTTAATGTAATGTTAACACACAGAGCTTAACGGTTTCTCTGAGTTTGTTAATTTTCCTGTTATGGCATGTTTATGTTGTCTTGGTTAATGTCAAATTGTCATAACAAAAACATATCAATGTTAAAAATGACATAATCGACTGAGAGATACCATATGACGACAGTTATAAACATTCATAAAGACTCCTTTATGTCGATGACAGGTGTCATGTCAGTCTTGTGCACACCCCTATAAAGTGTTAGCAAAGTAATATGGTAAAGTTGAAATCAACAAAATGATTATATAAAGCAGTCTGACCATCATTTAAGGGTTTTACCACAAACACAATTCAGTAGGTGCTCATTATGGACGTTCCACACCCTGGTCTAAACGACGAGTTTTTCAGTTCAACATTAATCTGTTCTCCTGTGTAACCTGTTGAGTTTGTGCAGCTCCTGTTCCAAACTACAGAAACACACAGCTTTGTCAAAAGTTCTTATTTAAGTTTGTGCTGTCTGTGACTTACCTTGCACGAACACAGTCAATAATCCTGTAGCGGTGCAGATGAGAGGTGCACAGAAGCCTGTGTGACTGAGTGGGTGACACCATTCAAATCTATCTCTTTATTTCAAAAGGGCGTTGATCTCTAAACCTACACAGAGCCGACATGTCATAACACATAAACTGCCAGGAGTCTGAAAATCCAATATAAAATGAAGCCTGCAGTGTAACGTCCGGACCAGTTACACAAGGAGAGCAGGCTGTCAGTCAAATGATTGTTCCAGCTAAAATTGAGTTGACACAGATTCCCCACAACAACAAAATCTCCTTCCAACTCTGACTCAGTCCTAACTGGCTTTCAGGCAGCATCTCCCCTCTAAGCACGCAAACTCCCTCTAACGTAAACTCCCTCTAACGCACGCACACACACACACACACACACACACACACACACACACACACACACACACACACACACACACACACACACACTATCAGAGTTGGCATTGTACATTTCTGCAAACCACAAATATGTTACAGTTGTACATTTCATAGGTATAATATCAACATTTCCAAAGTCACATAGTTTCATAAGCTAACTTTGTCACTGGGAGGTGGAGGGGATGGTGGATGATGGGCCTGCCAAGCTGCAGACCACTGTTAGAGACCAACAAACCACATAAGTGTTTATGTGTTAGCACTCTACAGCGCTGCAGCAACAGAAAAGCTGGCATCAATTCTTATCAAAGTGAAAAGAGACCCATGGGATGGCGTGCTCATCCTTATCAGCAGCCTTTCCTTTTTTTCCCCTCTTACTGGGTTGGGTGAGGAAACCTGCATTATCCACTGTGCAGAGACTAAGATTCAGTGAGTTGATCATGAGTGTGTTAATGGCTATACATTTGTCTGTGTGTGCATGTGTATGTTTGTGAAGATGTTGCTTGTAACTGATTCCCCTTCCTCTTTCACATGATCATGCTAGTGGCTAGATAGGAAAACCCAGGGTTGACTGAACTAGTTAATAACCAACTTTGTGATTCCGGAGATCCAGACGGACAATGTAAGGTTTAGTCAAGCCAGATATCCTGGGTAAGTTGAACTAGTTACATGATGACTATGAAAAGCCCAAAAATATATAGAATAGAACAGAAAGCCATTATTGCCATTGCACATCAACAACGATGCTACCTATACAACGAAATTAGAGAGGTTACTGCTAAGGTACAGATGAGACATACAGGTAATAATTTATGCAACAGGATTGTTGCGAAACATAGGACAATAAATAACACACAATATAAAATAAGTAGTGCGCAATGTAAAATAAGTAGTATGTTGAGGTGAATGAAGTTCCTGCTTAAGGGACACAGTATATTGACATTGTAATGGAACATTTTATCCATAACGCCTACCCCTTCATGTAACACACAGAGCCAGGGCTGCCCCTGACCAAATTGGGGCCCTAAGCGAAATTTTATTCGGAGACCCCCATCCCAAATGTATCATAGGTACAAAATGACCGTACAACAACTTGCCATTTAACTTGACAACCTTTATTGGCAATAACAAATGAACTGTATACAGAAGTTTGGCTGTATGAGTCAAATAAAATAAAAAATTCAACCTGAAATAAATAAATAAATCTGAGTCACAAATAGCCATCAATTACTCATCAAAAGAAAGTAACTTCCACCACCTCAATCCCCCACCCTTGATTAAACACTGAAAATAAAATAAAAGAGGGAGACAGGTTTTTCCTATTTAATCTTATTTTGCTATATTTCTCCCTCTCCCCTCTCTGGAGGCGTCTGATCTCCCTCAGCCCTCCGCCTCTCCCACCTTAATTAAACACTGAAAACAGAAATAAAATACAGAGACTTTTTTTTCTATTTTCATCTTATTTAGCTATATTTCTCCCTCTCCCCTCTCTGGGGGCGGCCGACCTCCCGGCCCCGCATGTACCCCCGAGGCTCTTTTGGACGACTCTTCACCTGCTGCAGCTCTGCAAGTGCCTGCTGGCGCACACCTCTGATTGTTCAGATGTCGAGTGCTGTCAGTCATTGCAGCGACACATGGGCGGTCAGGTCTCTTCTCTCCTTCCTCGAGCTGATTCTACGCGCGCCTCATGTTAGTGCATGTGTGCATCCATTGCGCATATGCGCAAATGCGTCCCCTCGCGCAAAGTGTGGCCCCCCATGGAAGATGAGGCCCTACACACAGCGCGTGTTCTACGTTTAAGGAGGGGCGGCCCTGCACAGAGCTGTAAATATAGTATATAAAAACAGATGAACAATAATTAAGCCTGAGTATTTGACACTAGTGCAAATATTATGCAAAGACTATAAAGTTTGAGTACACCAAAACATTGTTACTTTTAACAAAAAAAAAGGTTTGCATCTACATTTCAACTGGTACTATAACAAGTGTTGATGTTTGATACCCAGTGTAATTGTACTACATCATCTATGATATTTAGTAATACAGGTCATTTTAAATGTCTGTCAGTTCATAACATTTAAAGGCCCAGACACACCGAACAGACATCAAAGAACTAGTGGCGACAAATTTTGAATGTTGGTAAACTGCTGCTTCGCCTCATGTCACCTGTGTCTTGGCCAAAAGGTTACACTTGTACATACTGCAAAAATTACAGCCAACATCAAACCAGCACATACACTCTGCACCTGTTTGAGAGGAAATAACTCTCCAGACCAGCAGGGGGTGGTAGTCTGCATTTGTCATTCAAAAAGGCAAACCAAAAAACCAACAGGCAGGATTCAAGTATTGTATCCTCATGAAACTGTTTGTATGATATCATGTTAATTAGCACCCCACAAATAATATTTGATCCTTAACATAAAGTTACAAAAAATTAATGTTGCGTTAGGGAGGTTAGGTTTAGGCAAGCAAATTACTATGGTTAGGGTTAGATAAAGAAACATGGTGACAATGTAAATTCACACGGTTTTTGAAAAACCGTCTCTGAAGGAAGGTCCTGTGTGTTTTGACCCATGCACCAGCCCAACCTGCCTCCTAACAGGACTGTACCACCACTTCCCTCTTTATGCACATGGTCACATAATTGCAGCCTTCCAAAATACGAAGATTATGCATGAATTACTGGTTCATGAATACCTGGTATGTGTACGAATTTTGGTGCATTGTTTTTCGTGGGGAGACTACAAACACTGCATTAGAACAGCTGGATTCAATATGTTAGTCAGGCAGTAAGCACGTTAAAACAACCCTATGGTGAAAAACACAAATGAAATTTACCATGTGCCACTGAATAATACCACAAATAATTAGGAACCATTTCTGCCAAAGAGCTCATTGGCAAAAAAAACAATAATATTACCTGTAATGACAAGTTTGTCTCATTCCCTCTTGACTTGTTTGTTTACTTTCCTTACTTCCCTTTCTCTTCTTGTGCACTGAGCTGAACTGCCAATCAGAGTGATTTCTCTCACTAATAGGCTCCGTTGGCTCTGCAGCCAATTCAACATGCTGAATCGCCAGAAAAACAGCTGACAAGAGTGCTCACAGACGGCCTGACACTGACCACTGTCAGGAATCTAAGGATTAAATTTATCAGAGTATGTGTGGGCTTAGTGTTTGTGATGTAAAATGGTGCTATTAACTTTGAGTCAAGAATTCAAAGTTGCCTGTTTGCCTGTTCATCAAATTTTCAAATGTCAAGGTCAGTAGAAGTGTAAATACACAAAAGATCAATGGAAGAGAAAACAGAAATGTTACAACCAAATGAACACTCACTCTATTCTCAAGATTACTACACAGTGTTCTGTACAGGAAGCCACGATATCTGTCTTCAAGCATGTATACGATCTTTATGTGGAAAATAATGAGGGAATGATCAGAGGACATTCCACAGATAAACAGGAATGTCTGAAGGTCACACCATACTGTTACTGTGTATGTGAATGGCAGAGATAAACAGAAGGCAGTGAACATTGAAGGAGGCACTTCCTCTGTCAGCATCTTATCTGTCAGACTAGTGGAAGCAGAACAGTGTCTTGGTTTTCTGACAGAATCAGACCCTCACTGACAAAAAGCTCTCATAATCCCAATAACTGGCAGCACAGTGATAGTGTGTAATTGAGCATTTTATAAACATCCCAAACTCAGGGATGGAAAGTTGAGACATGTTATCAGGACAGCTCTGAGAACATGAAGCATGGACACTATCAAAGTCCTCCCGCAGCTCACACACATGCATCCATCCCATAACAAACTTTTCTACAAACATGAACATGATGGATGTGTATGATGAAAGGAAGATAACTCTATATGCAAGGCATTTCCTGTCGGTGATGATGAATCCAGTGTAACTTGTTTAGTTCCAGCGAGCTGCCTTTCAGCACACATCCATTCATATCCCTTTGTTATAAGGACATGTTCAAAACCACATTAGCACAGTATAATAAAGGCAGTCTCCTCATTCATGTCACTCAGATCACTGTGTTGGTCACTTGACAAAAAAGTGTCTCAACTTTTGCCACAACGCAATGTGACATCATCAAGAAAAAACACTGTATTGGAAAATAAAATTCATGCAAGCAATCATACCTGGCAGATGACTCTGTAATGTGATTAGTAGGCGTGAAATAGTACATCATTACCTGCATCTGTATCTGTTCAACTGACTATATTATCTGTATCTACATCCATATTTGGAACTTGCAAAGCTTAAAACAAACATGGGTGTTGCTGGTTGGAGGGACCTGACCTGTTAATGTCTTTGACGACAACTATGACAAATTTTTTTCGTCAACTACCATGACAAAAATGAGACAATGACAAGCTAAAAATAGATCTTAATAATAAAAATGAAGACAAAATCTATGTTTGCTTTCATAGACGAAAAGAGACGTAACAAAAGTGTTAGTGGTGCACTATCTGACACTGAAAGCTGAGAACAACTGTGCCTGCAATTATCTTCTGCATACTCATTTCATCCAATTTTTGGCTCAAAACTAGTGAATGGTCTAAGTCCACTGTTAACCTCACAACTCTCAAGACAGAGTATACAGTACAATCAACTTTTTCATAGTAGTATAAACTGCTGTGCATGGTTTTGGTCTGTGATTGGCCTTCAAACGTATGGATCCATTACTATGCTGGCCAGAATATGGAACAATAATTTTTCTGTATACAACATTTTAAAAAGTGAGGTAATATTATATTGGAGGACAAAGCATTTGCACATTCACAGCAGTAAATGGACTGAGTACATTGATAGACTGTTGCATTTTACTTCTGGTCTGATTCCTGTTCACACTGACTTTTTACAAAGAGGAGTAAATAGAGACTGACCTTGAGTGGACAGTTTTGGCAATTGTCATCATGCATCATCAGTGTGTCATTACAACTAGAGCTGGGTGTCCTTTAAAAAAATTATTATATGAGTACCAGTACCAGTACCCTTAAAGTGATACCAAAACCATTAGAGTTTATGCCTGTCTAGTCATCCGACCACTCAAAGTCCTTTTTACACTATGAGTCACATTCACCCATTCACACACACATTGGTGGCCACTACCATACTACTACTACTACTATACAAGGTGCCACCTGCTACTCAGTTTTTAAACACACTCGCACACAGATGGAACAGCCATCAGGAGCAATTTGGGTTCAGAATCTTGCTCAAGGATACTTCAACATGCAAACTGGAGGAGCTGGGGATCAAACCGCTGATCTTTCAATTGGTGGACGACCCGCTCTGAGACTCAGACCTCTGAGTCACAGCCACCAGTGATTTGATGCCCGTCACATGAATGCGTAAAATGCCAAAAACACCACTGTACTATAGCCATGCTTTCCAATGTTTTGGCTGCATCACAGCATGCTGAACTGCCAAGTCCATAAAATACACTGCACTTAAATTTGCTACACAACAGGCTGTATGGGTCGTAGCTGCTGCAGTTGTGGGCCAATCACATGTTGCATTTAATTGAAGAACACTCCCAGTGATCAGACAAATTTTTTCCTACATTTGGCTACAAAAAGGGTTGAATGCAGGTATTGTGTGACTGGAGAACTTTTGATAGAACTTAGTACTGGGTCTTTTAAGTCGATACCTTGAAGGTATGGAGTAGCCTAACGATACCCAGCCCTTTTCAGGACTCACATGGGGAAATCAAATTTTAGTGAGTGACAGAAGTTAATGCAGAACTTCAGTACTTCTGATCTGTGTATTCATGTTCTTTGGTGTTACAAATAGATCTTGAAGAAATACCTGATCATAATCATTAGTATTATTAGACTGCAATTTGACCAAATGTAATAAATAATGACTAACAGATAGAGTCAGGATGAAAAGGAGGCATCTTGTGCGTACGTGTTACCATGGTTACCAAATGATATTCCTAAACAGATTCTACAGTCAGCAGGTGGATTAATGGATTAGTTTTAGCTTTTGCTCAAATCATGCTAAAGTCGCGTATCTGCTCTCATATTATCCTGTGGTTGCTTTGTTTGCTGTCACGCTACAGACAAATGATTTTAGAGTCCACTTGGAAGTGGACCGAGACCCATTTGACTTTGAATAACAACTTTCACACCAGCTCAAATGAATCATATTAACTTGGCAAATGGACCTGAGTTTACTTCAACTGAACCAACCAGATTAGGTGTGAAAGCACGCTAAGAGCATACTGCATTATGGGTTTCTTGTAACCTTAATATTGCTAGGCTAACGTGTTCATGTCGGTTTAGTTAGCCTAGTTTCACATACAAGACTTTCTAATGGCTCTGGTAATGTGTTTTGTTGACTAAATGTGACAAAAGTTTCTCCCAACGTCTTTACTGGAGAATGAGTCATCAGTCAAGGAGCCAAAAATTACAGGTGTCACACAAAGTCGTGATGCAAAGCTAATAAAACTAACTGGCTGGAAATTTATGCCTCTTGTCATGTTGCAGTGTACATTCCTGTCTGTCAAGACTCATATAGGCTAATATATGTAGTGAAGACTTTATTAAATTCATTTTTGGCAAAATGGAAGTTATCACTATATTAACATGTTTCCAGTGAATCATTTCCTGCGAGAAACATGCTGTTTTCATTTAAATACTGTTTTTACAGAGAAGTGCAGAGGACTGATAGAGAGCTTCATCACATGCTGCAACAACAATCACCTCAGGCTCAATATATGCAAAACCCTTGAGCCTGTGGTGGACTACAAGAGGAACAGGAGAGAACATAGAGTTGCAGCTATGACAGTTGACAACGCTTCAAATATGGGTGTTGCTGCAAAGAAGCTTCATATTCTAAAACATGGATGCATCACACACATCTTCCCCCCGTTTGCACAGAAGATTTATTCAATCAGCACAGTTTCAAGGTGGACACCCAAGATTAGTGTCACCAGTTCTGTATCTGACCAAATCTCTCTCCTTCTGTTCCTGACATATGACATTGAGTAATGGCCAGAAAAGTGTTTTTGCAGAACATTATGATGTCACAGTGACGCTGACCTTCGACCTTTTGGATAGAAATGTCACCACATCATCATTTTATTCTATTACATGTTTTGTCCTAATTAACATATGAATTCTTGAGTTTGGGTAAAAAACATGTTTTGTGAGTTCACAATGACCTTGACCTTTGACCACCAAATTCTAATCAATCCATCCTTGAGTCCAAGTAGACATTTGTGCCTATGCTGATGAAATTCCCTCAAGGCCTTCTTGACATAACACATTCACGAGACTTAGACAAACACAAGGTCACAGTGACCTTGACCTTCAACCACCAAAATCTAATCACATCATCATGATGTCGTAGTGGACATTTGTGCCACTTCCGAAGTAACTCCCTCAAGGTGTTGTTGAGATATCACATTTACAAGAACGGGACTGGCAGATAGACAACCTGAAAAACATATTAACTCTGGACTTTCTCTGGCAGAGTGCCAAAAATTGCAATTCTTTGAAGGACTACTTGAGGCAGTTCCCACAGGCCGCCATGTTAAAATGACCAACTTAACAGCCGAAATAAATATGTTTTACAGCCCGGTACAAAAACTGTTTTTGTCTCTATAGCTAATTTCCCCTTTAATGAGAACTGTACAGTTCTCAGTTAGTTGAATGGCCCTGATACAAGAAGTACTTAACCAAAAATATTTAAGAATAGTGAGACCAAGTATCTTCTTCAGCTGCGCATAGATGACCATTATGGTTAACATACAAACAGAGTGACAAAAAAATAACCATTACATTGCAATTCTCTAACCCAAATTTTCTGTCACTGCAGGTTAAATACATAGTTTGAAGTCCATATTAAATTGAGTACGAATACTGTTAGTAATTATACTATAGCAATACTATAACAATAAGTGACTTCTAATAAGACATTCAAAGCAACCAATCAGGCAAAGCCCAGTCCATAAGTCCAGACTCCTCAACATGTCAGTCTGAAATCAATCCAGACAAACATAAATAGTAAAAGAATGTCATGTTATAATAATGGGTCAACCAGAGGTGACATATTTGTTGCTGATAGGCCCAGAGGCAGCTGCATCACTTCTTTGGTACAACGTGTTTACTGTGGCCTTGTTGAACCTGACTCTTCATATCGCTCCTACACACAGACCACTGTCTGTTCACAGGGGTCATGCTGAGTGCAGAGCCACAGCAGTTTGCTCAGGGAGAACTCCTCTGTGATAGAACAGAACATTTACTAACAGCATCTCCTATAAGTTGACCTAGTAATGGTCGATTTAAGATTCATTGGGTAATATTTATTCATGTCACTTGTCTTGTTCTGTCTCCCGTCATTGTCTTTATGAAGTTCCAGAGAACATCTTATTTGCTGCTGTCGGTTGAAACTCTCCTGCTTTACTTCATGCTTTCAAGTAAATGAAAGATATTATTGTACCTACTCTGAGTTCAGAATTTTAGTGAGGAAGAGTTGAACATTTTGCAAAGTACAATTATTTGCTTTCTTTTCAGTGAGCTGTTTGGAAGGCTATTAGTCTCATGTCTGTGTGTTACTGTTAAGTGCAGAGCTGAGGTCAGGACATGGTTCACCTATCTTAGCATAAAGACTGAAAACAGAGGGAAGCAGCCAGCCTTGCTGTTTCCAAGCTCAAAAGTACACATACCCACGCCTCTAAAGCTTACTAATTAACAAATTGGTGTCTCAATTGTCTAATCTGTATAAGAACATAAATATATAAATCACAATGTATGGTTTTATGAGGAGTTAAATCTCGGAGCTATTTCGGTTTTCAAAGCCACTTACAATATTTCTCTTCACACAGTATTATAGACGAAGCACTATGGGGTTCAGTGTTTTGCTCAACAAGACTTTGACATCTTGACAGAGGGGGCTGGGGATTGAACCAGCAACAACTAGGGCTTACAGCCAACATTTATTACATTCTTATGTAAACACAACAGGTAATATTGTACTATACTTGGACATGACCTGGGTCATTTTTGCTGACCTCAATAAATCAATAACAGAATTGTGGTAAGAGGCCAAAAAGAATTGTGCTTATATTGTTATGAATGTAAAATTATCATTAAAGTAGGCTAAACCGTTTTAATCCAACTTAATACATGTTGAAGTTAACTAATTTACTGAAATTTACTGTGATATATAATTACAGTGCACACATACAGTGGGGTCTCCAAGTAGTCAGGTACATTCAAAATACTAATCTGTTTTATGTGGCATGTTGTTTTGCATTCTTAGATAAATTCATAATGTTCCTGTTGTAATGTCACATCAAAATCTTATCATTCATGTCTGGAACACAGTCTCTGGTCACCATATCAACACTGCAGGATTCATTGTAATGTATAAAGAGTGAAGACAAAAGCAGAGTTTTTGCTGACTCACCCTTCCCTCTGCGTTGACAGGTCTGGCATGGCGGTTGAACACATGAGCTAGGTCTTTATGATAAACCTTGAGACAGGAGTGGGATGGGATGTTTCTGGAAGCAAACAGAACACACAAAGTGACAGTTTAATCTGTGTGTGTGTGTGTGTGTGTGTGTGTGTGTGTGTGTGTGTTTATTTAGATAAGCATTGAACCTTGTCTGTCTTCTGTTATCGAACAGGGTGCTGAGACTTTCTCAACCAAACCTATCCCTTTAAAATTACACTGATATACTACTTATTTGCAAAAGCAAATCAAGTTCTGTCAATTTTATTTGTATAGGCCAACATCAAAAATTTGCCTAAAAAGGCTTTATAATCTGTACAGTACATGACATCAACTGTCTTCAGACCCTCAATTCAGTCAAGGAAACAGCTGGGAGGAGGGTTCTTTGGGACAGGGACCACTGCGCACGCACAGGTATTCCGTCTGGTCATGCTGCCTTTGCGGTTTTGAATTTCCTGAAGCTCCTCCTAATGTTGTGCAATGACACAGTAACTGCATGCTCCTCTCCAGTGGGGACTTCCAAGCCCTGATACAACAGCTTTTCAGCTGCTGGTAGTGTTAGTCTTGAAAATTTGAGCTCTTCAGCCAGAGAGATTTCCAAAATCACTGTCTGTTGGAACCAGTATTCCCGCTTATTCCTGTAGCCTTGCTTAGCTTCCTTCACTGCTCTGTAGACATTTTATGATGCAGCTGTAGGCCTCCAGAGTGTAATGGATGGTGAAATCCACCCATGACTTCTGGTTGAGAAAGGTGCTGATAGTCACTTTAGAAACAACATTGTCCACTAACTTTCCAAGAAATCCCACAACAGTCTGTTGATACATTGATGTTGTTATCAGAGCTGCACCAGAACATGTCACAGTCTGCGTCACACAGAGCGTCCTAAAATGCAGCTTCTGATTGGTCAGTCCTGCACGTGACCTCTCTATGAACCTGAACTTCCTGTCAGCCTTTGTTCTACACAACAACTACGGAAACAACTACTTCCAACTGAACATAGCTAATGCATTTATGTGTGGACATTATGAATAGGTAGAAAGAATAATAATTAATGATAAAATATTCAGGAATATGGTGTAAATACATATAGTATGTCATTTTATGTTCACCCTGTATTACAATAATAACTGTGTTGGTGTATGTAAGTTTAATTGTTCATTTCTCCTCACCTGATGTCATCCAGGTCGTAGTAGACATTGCGGCTGGTGTCTTTGATGTAGATGGCCATGTTGGGAGACTGTAGCATCTTTATGGTGAGCTGATGAGGGAAGGCAGTGACAAACAGAGCCTGTAGTGCGTCCCGACTGCTGATCTCAGCGGGCATCCTGACCTGCTTTGTCTCCTCCCCATACTGCAGGTACAACACACCTAACAGAGCATACACACACACACACACACACACACACACACACACACACACACACACATACACACACACACACACACACACACACACACAGGGCTTTAGGGTCTCACAGGACTCTGCAGTGTGATAATACTGCCACATGTATCAGTCTGAATGCAACATGTCTGACATAATCCAATACCAGGTATTACATGAGATACCTAATATAAAAGGACTTGCAAGGACTTGCAAGTTTATGATAACACTTGCAATTCATGTATCTGTGTGTGTGTGTGTGTGTGTGTGTGTGTGTGCGCGCGCGCACATGCGTGTGTCTCCCTACCAAGTGGCATCTCTCTTGTCTGACCACTTGACCGGCCCACCGGTAGACTTGCTCTGGCTTTACAGCCCCTTGTAAAGGGGACTGTGGGGGGCAGCACCTCTCCATCAGACATTGTCTCTAAAGCCAGAGGATCCTGCTGCTCTGTCAAGCCCACCACACTGGCACAGGTGGGGCTTTCAGAGGGCCTAGGACTCCTTGCCTGGATGGAATGATAAAGGAGAGAAGAGCAGACTGAATTACACTAAGATCACATGGGATTCTAGTCCTGCAGGAAGAATAGTAGCATGGAAATGTAGAAAAATGTAGAATGCGCTTGAATGATGATGAGACAGCTTCCAGAGTTGGTCTTTTGAGAGGGGCAATATGTATTTCTTACAAAGAGACAAATATTAATACAGCTACCTCTGCCACTGCTTTCCACCACCAGAGGGAAGCTTCATGATTTCCATTCTTATTGTATATGTATTGGTCACAGAGAGCACTCACATGTCTGTAACATTCACAATGCTTGCCATCATTTTCTGAAAGTCTGTAGCTCGCTGTGGCAGCCAAGTACACTCAGGATCAGAAATAGGTTTGCCAGGTAAATTCAACAATCTAAAATTCACATACAAGGAATTTGCCTTAGTGTTTGATCCATAGCAATAATCGTAGTAGAGAAAAAAAATACAAGCAAGTTCTTCAAAGGGTTGAGAAATGCAAATAAAATACAACAAAGTTACAATTAAAATAGAAGTATGTACAATATATCTATTAAAAAATGAAGTGCATAACAGTTTTGTGCAAGACTGTGCAAAATATTGTCGAAGAAATGTGCAAAAAGTCACAAAATAATTAATAGAGATGGGCAGTTATGCACAGAGATGAAAATCCAAACTAGAATTACTGCCTTGCAGCTGTATGCCTCTGCGCACCAGTCAATTTGCACTTACAGTTTACATCAGTGTCTGTCATCTACCCCTGACAGTTAAGAAAATCTATACAATCAGCACAGTTTCAAGGTGGACACTCAAGATAAGTGTCACCAATTCAGTATCCGACCAAATATGTCCCCTTCTGTTCCTGAAGCCAGAAAAGTGATTTTGTAAAACATTACTGTATGATGTCACAGTGAAGCTGATCTTTGACCTTAGACATTTGTGTGAAATTTTGTCATAATGAGCATAAGAATTCTCGAGTTATGGTCAAAAGCATGTTTTGTGAGGTCACAGTCAATTGATCGATCAATTAATTCTTGAATCCAAGAAGTCCAAAAATTTGAGAAAACCCTCAATCAGGTTTGCTGAAATATTATCCACAAGAATGAGTTGAAGGCAAGGTCACAATGACCTTGACCTTTGGCCATCAAATTCTAAACAGTTCATGGTTAAGTCTAAATTAACTTTTTTTCAACTTTTTTTTTTTTCAAAATTGAAGAAATTTCCTCAAGGTGTTATAAGATATCATGTTCACAAGAATGCTATCAACGCAAGGTCACACTGACCTTGACCTTTGACCACCAAAATCTAATCAGTTCGTGATTGAGTCCAGCGGATGCTTCTGCCATATCTGAAGAAATTCCCTTGTTCTTGAGATATCATATTCACCAGAGTAGGACGGACATCAGATAATCCAAAAACATAATGCCTATACAGCCACAGCTATTGCCCATGTGGAGGCATTAAAATTTCAGAAATGTGTGTTAATGTAACCCACTGTGACAGATGTTAAGACTTCTGTATTATGAAGTGTCTATGGAGCTAAATGAGGGTCAGTGTCAGCGTGGGGGTCCTGGGTCTTGTTGATGAAGACACCTGCAGATGGGAAGAAACTGTTTTTGTGGCCACTTCCTGCTTCACCTTTGACCTACTGTACTTGTAGTAAAGAGCACACAGTCGTCCTGTATAAAAAGGATTCGAAACATTTCATTAGTGCTTACTTTCAGCCGTTCTGTGGGTGAAGCTCATAGGCTGCTTGTAATGGTTAAGGTTGGAGTGGAATGTTTTATGTCAAAGAGGGTCCTCACAAGGACACACAAACATGTGAGAGTCTGTGTGTGTATAAAGCAGTGAGTTGATCAGAGATGATTGGTCTGATGTGGACTTCTTCTTGGCAGCGCAGCCATGTGACTTGGTCCTGTATGCAGACGCTCTCATTGATGCACGGCCACTGAACTGATGTTTGAAACTTGACATGTGCACAAGTGCATACACAAGCACACATACAGAGACTGCACACATGTGAACACTGAGTCACTACACTATAATGACAAGGTAAGCCACACTGGGCTGAATAATGCCCTGTGGCTTACAGCCCACACATTCACAGTACTCTGCACACACTGCACAAGTTATGCTGCTGAGAATTAGTGGATGTCATGTGTCTGTAAAGATGCTAGACAGACACCATACTGTATATTACAATTGGTTTTGAACACATGCAAACTGAGTGATCACCCTAGTGGCATCAGCTCAGGGGAAGCGGAGCAGGAGTGGTGGTTTGGGAATCACGCTATGTCTAAACTGACAGAAAGACAGTATGGCTGTGGGGCGGGGCTTGTGAAGGTACTGTAGGTCATACAGAGTTCAGTGATGATGATGTGAGACTAAGCTGAGGGTCTGTTCAAACTAAAATATTATTCCTCCCTTGAAGACACATAAACAACTCACACATCTTCTCCTTAACTGAAAGAGTCCTATTTTAATTCATTTAATTAAGGGGAATTTTATTGGGACAAAGAACTCATTAGCTATGTTGAGTACATATGAGTAGTTACGATACATGTGCACTATCGTGATATCTCCTGACTGTAGGTTGTTAGCTGCTCTGCCTATCTGGTAGTGAATTTAACAGTCACAGAGGAACAAGAGGAACGGACTGAAAGAAGACGCTGCACACTGATCCGAGATCTGTTTGGGTTGACCAGTTGTCTTTGGTTTTGAAAGGCAAAGCCACAGGAGTGTACTGAGCAGTGTGCTGATTCTTCTTTATGTAGACTGTCCCTGCCATGTAGACAGGTAGCTGGGCAGCCAGGTACCTACCTAGCTGAAACGCAAACACCTACTTTTCTGTGCTGAAAACAAATTCTCTGTGTGCCTTCACCTGATTGTGAAATCTTCAGAAAACCTAGAGAACGAGTCTGCTGCTGTCCCGTTATCTACAAAACCCTGTTTATCTATGGCTACTTGTACATGCTCTAAAATTGCTTTTGCTCTTATTCCAAAAAAGACAATGATGATGAAAATGAATATTCCACTTATATTCCTGTTTACATGCAGCCATGCATACTCTGATAAATGTGTTCTAACGTGAAGTTTATCATGTCATAATTTGGAATACAACAGCTTTAACTGCTTGTCTTTTGCTTCTTTGCATAAAAAATAGTGGTCCAAGTGGTGGTGGACTGCAGCCTCCCTCTTTCATGCCTTTAACCACCTTCTTAAAAAGTTCAGTGTGGTAATACTTGAGCATATCCAAAAACCTCCACACAACCAAGTCTTTCCTGATGTTTAAACAGGTTGTGTGTCACAAACTGCAGTAAAAACCCCACTTGAGACGCATAATCTAAAGGCTCTGTGTACATGAATGTGTACAGAATGTTTTTAAAACCTGAATAATACTGGCATATCCCGGTTTAATCGAAAAATGCTAAATCCACCTAATTCAGAAAATCCAAATGGAATATGCTGTTTACATGACTTCGTTTGAAATTCAGAATATTGTCATGCTTGGAACAATAGGTGAATATTAGTGTGCATGGGAACGCTTTCAATAAAATGCAGTCGAAAAAGTGATTCTTATACATTTGACTCCTATTCCATACTTAAACGTTAATTGAATATGTATCTACACTACATATACAATGAAAAAAACAGTACTTTGGCCCATTTTTGGAACAGCCTCTTCATTTTATAAGCTTAAATTATTGACTTTATCAGAAGAGTGCAACTCTCAAAACAGATGTGAAGCAATCAGTTAAGCCCCCCAAAAAACTGCTAACACCCACAAAAACCTGGCTTTTATATTTACTGGGAAAGGTTACAAACTGCTTTCACTCAAACGATGCACAAATGACTCTGCAGTAGTCAAGGGTATGTATCGGCCTCAGGTCCAATCAGCTCCCATCAGCAGTGGCGGAAATACAACACCCAGGTAAACACACAGAACTTTAGCTCCTTTGCATGTGCGATGCAATGAGGAACCACCACAAATTACCATCCATCCCTGTCCAAGCAGCCCTCGAACATCATTCAAAATTTAGTCAGCACTGAGTTTGAGAGAGAGACTGAATAAGTATGATTCAAAATAAGAAGTAACCACTGTAACATTTTTACTGGCCTCCATACTGCTTTCCACTATTTACTGATCCATTTTCCAGCCTGTTCATGGAATCAAACATGACACACCAGAAGAAAAAAAAAAGGCTCTGGTCTACTGGCAATGGGAGAGCAGTTTATTCCCCATCTGTAATGGGTTTTCCTGTGTTTCGAAAAAACTGCATACACATGCTAATTTTGATAGGAAAAGGATGTGAGATGTAGTTGTTGGAGTTACCACTCACAGCTGTACAGTGGTATTAGAGAGTGTAACTGTGTATATATTTTTCTAATTCATTTACTAATTTAATCACCTATTTTCTAATATTTATCGATATTGTCTTTCATGTAATCAGTTGTTTCATTCGTGGTCTTTCCATTGTAATTGTGCTTGGCAACACATGTTAAACATCATGCCAGCACAGCCTACTGAACTGAATTGAATTGAATTGAATTGAATTGAATTGAATTGAATTGAGTTGAGTGGAGCTTCTTCTAGTGGTGGACGATAAAACGATAACATATCGTATAGAGTGCCGAAGTCACGCCCCTTCCGGTGAAGCTCATGGGACCTTAGATCGGAAAAAATATGAATGGCAGTGAATGGGGAGAGAAATATTATCTTTTGGTCCTGTTTGAGTTGGGACATGAAATCCAAATATGTCATTAATGAATTTAAAACATAAATGAAGATGTCTGTGTGTTTTGTTCCAGGTTGCAGTCACTCCAAGTTGCAGGAAGCGAGCGAAAGCTATGATGTCACATACGCAACCTCCTCCTGTGTACTCTTGAGTCTTTCTAATTCACTGCCATTCATTTTTTTTCCGATCTAAGGTCCCATGAGCTCTACCGGAAGGGGCATGACTTCGGCACTCTATTGCAATAAACACTTCTGTGCCGTTGCTTATTTGGGCTTGCTCTCTAAATGTCAACTTTCTCTATATATATCTGTATAATAAGTTATTTAAATGTATGACAGTATGTTGGACTGCTGGATGTTTCCACTGCTCCGCTCCTTCCGCCCCTCTCCTTCTCCACATACACACAGGAGATGGTCAGTCAATGAGACTTTTCACATTTAAATTGCACGATTAATGGAGGTTCTTTAACTATTTCACTAACAAGTGGGCGAAATATGGAAAGAATACAATAAAGATTTGTAGAAAGAGATACCAGCATACCAGTACTGTTACAATTGGTACAGTTATTTCTTATTTCATAGCTGCTCATCTGAAAGCATTTTAATTCAATTTATGTTGGTCTGAATTTATCTTACCATTTTACTGGATGTCCACTGCTGTTACATGTCATTACAAGTCTACCTCAGGTTTGCACTAATTTCTACATAGCACTTTCCTCACTATGTGAATCACTCATTCATCTGTACAGTCTTCTGTTGTGCTGCTCATCTTTACAGATATGTTTGCCTGAAAGCATTTACTAGCTTTACCTGATATTAAGAGAGAACTGTTGATTTTTTTTTTTAGTTTTGGAGAGAGAGAGAGAGAGAGAGAGAGAGAGAGAGAGAGAGAGAGAGAGAGAGGCTGCTGTGACAGATAAAATACTGAGGAAGACACTAACTATGTACAGACTCAGTGATCACAGCCTGGACATAGAGACTGGCAGACACAGGCACACCTGGCTGCCTAGAGAAGACAAGCTGTGTAAGCCTTGTCTTCATGTTTAATGTCAGATCTATCTGGACTTTTTATTCTGTTTTCATTGTCCAAACGTGAAAGTTTCTGTACTCAGGCAAATGCACAAAGTCACATTTCTGTGCTCCAGCCAGTAACCTGCTTTGCAGCTCCTTTAAATTAAGAAGCATAATTGAACGTTCAGAATTTGATGTCATAAGCGACTTGAGCTGCTTTTGCTGCCACAAATATTTTACCAGTGGCGCTGCTAGAGCGAATTCAGCTATTTTGCAGCTCTGGCAGCTTTTGGTGTGAACGCACAGGTAGAGACAACCAACACAACAACACATAACAACCGGAGTTCATCTCCTCAAAGATCACACTCTGCCTTTTCATTTAGCCCTACATTTTACATTTTTTTTCCTTTACAATACATGTCAATATTTTGCATTAATATACTTGCTGTTAATTGTTTCTTTATTCTTGAGCAAAGTTACTTATACATACAGTACAGCAACCCTTGGCTGAAGACATCTCAAAAATACACTATAAACTGTCAAAGAAATTCTCACAACCTTTGTCTTTTTTTTTTTACTTTGAAAAAAAAATGGGTCAACTATGCATTTTTGATTTTTTCAAAACCATTTCAGGAATTTACCTTGCTCATGAGCTCACAGTAGTGGAGACAGAATCTTTCCTGTCACATGGACAGTGTACAGTGCAAACTTCACAGTGAAAAAACTCAAAGATGTAAAGGATTTAGAGAAATCAGATCATATTTCACACAGTGAACATGAGGGCCAGCCAACCTTTTGTCAACACACAGACATGTAAGAACGTGTTCAGCTATCTGCCAGACCAAATTAGAAAAGCATCAAGTCAGAGCTCAGGAAAACTACCAAGGCTCCATGAAAGTACCACACAATACACATATTCTATAGAACACTAGAAGAAGTCTACTTTGAATTTGATAAAGGTTTGCTCTGAGAAAACTTCAGTATCCAAAGCTCGTTAAGCCCTACCAATTTTTTACTAACATTAAATTTTACTATAATTATTCTAAACAAAATATTTAGCAAATATACTATGGAACCATAGGATATATTAGTAACTAAATCACCACATTAAATGGAATCAAATGGGATCAAAGACAAGTGAACATCAGCAGCACATTTTGTGGCAATGCAGCCATGTCCTTTGTACAAAGTTAAATTTGACCTGATGATAATGTCATAGGAAAGATAAAGGTGTGTGCCAATAAAAAGAATTCATCCTCTGAGGAGCATGAATGATGTAACTAAAGGAATGGTCAGGAGTCACCAAAACCTTAAAATTCGTAATGCACGACTCCAAACATTGGAGCAGTATGAGCACCCGTTACGTTACACATTACGCATCAGCCAGACATGACTACTTCTTATTACATAATTGGGGATATCTGAAAAGAAACTTATATGAACCTGGACCTGTGTGCCAGCATGGGCACACACATGACTCTATGGCAAATTTGTGGCAAAAATTAAGAACGTTTTTTCAATGAACAATTGCAGGGAATCCATAATATCAGATTACAGATTTAGAGAATCTGGAAAAATCTCTGCTTGTAAGGGGCAAGGCTGAATCCCTCAGGTAGCATCATAAACATAAACATAAACAGACTTTTATAAAAGATATTACTACATGGGCTCAAGAACACTTCAGAAAATGGTTGTCAGTGAAAACAGTTAATCACTGTATCTACAAATGAAAGTGAAGACTCTACCATGCATACAAAGTAAGTCATACATCAACAACATCCAGAAACATCACCAACTTCTCTGGACCAGAGCTCATCTGAGATGAGACCGAAACAAAGTGGAAAAATGTGCTGTGGGCTGATGAGTCCAATTTTCAATTTTCAATGTTTTTGGAAATCATGGACACTGTGTCCTCCGGGCTAAAGTACAAAAGGACCATCCAGACGTCCAAAGTCCAAAAGCCACTTTCTGTGATGGCATGGGGTTGTGTTAGTGTTCATAACATGCGCACATCTATGAATGCTGAAAGGTACATACAAGTTTGAAACAACATGCTGCCGTCCAGACAACATCTTTTTCACGAATGCCTTCTTAGTCAAAGAGTGCGGTTACTAGACTGACCTGCCTGCAGTCCAGACCTGTCACCCAATGAAAATGTGTGGTGCATTATGAAGCACAATATATGATGATGTAGACCACAGATTGTTGAGCAACTGAAGTCATTAAACAAGAATGGGGGAGAATTTCAAATTTAAAACTTCAACAGTTAGTGTTCTCAGTTTTCAAACTCTGAGTGGTGTTAAAAGAAAAGGTGAAAAAATATCCCAACGTCTTTGGAATGTGCTGCAGGCATAGGGCAGCTGTGGCACAGGAAGTAGAGCAGGTTGCCCACTAATTGGAAGATTGGTGGTTCATCCCCAGTTCTTCCAGTCTGCATGCCAAAGGATCCTCGTGCAAAATATTGAACCTCAAATTGCTCCTGATGGCTGTGCCACTGGTTTGTGGGTGATTGCAGCTGTTAAACTGATGAGCAGGTGGCACCTCATATGGTAATCGGCTACCTATGCGTGAATGGGTGAATATGACATGTACTGTAAAAGCGGTTTAAGTGGTCGGAAGACTAGAAAGGCGCTATACAAATACGTTTACCATCATATTCAGAATAACTGTATATTTACTAGGGATGTCCCGATCAATTTTTATTGCCCAAACCAAGTCATTTAATTCTGAGTATCTGCCAATACAGAGTCTTGATCCGATACTTCTATTTGCCTAGATAATACAGCTACATTCTGCACACTTTAAGTTCTTTAGAGTCTTTAAAATACATCTACGGTATGGCCTATGCATGACAACTTGTCATACTCTGACTCTTGTCATGTATTGAGGAAATGTCTCTGTCCCTTTGAAAAAATATTCGTCAGTGTTTGTGGACTTGGTTCAGCCTGTTAATGTTAATTTTGCTATCTAAAACTATGGTAAAATTTTTTTCGTCAACTGCCTTTTTTCTATGATGAAAACGAGACATAACAAGCTAAAAATATATCTTGATTTTAGGCTATGTTTCATTGACAAGACAAGATGGGACAAAAACATTTGTGGTGGACTACTGGACACTGAGAACCGAGAGCAACTGTGCTTGCTTCAAGTCAGTTATCTTCAAATGCAGCATGAGCAACAGGCTGGCAAACTCCAGTAAATAGTCTGCACCAGGATGTTTTGTTAGCCAGCCAAAACACTCACATCTGAGCAGCATCAGCCATTGGTGTGAGTTGTGAGCTGTAATTCAGCAGTAAATAATGAGCATGTGTGTCTAACTGTGGATGAAGGAGTTGTGGAGTCTGTTAGTAGCAGCGGTGGTTGTTAGCGGTTAGCTCCACTTGTTAGCCGCTAAATGGCGGCAAAGCAAGCAACCACCAGCAGCCAGACTTGACAGCCGATCCCCACAGGACTCCACTCAGTCTGGACTGTCTCAGGAAGGATTATGGTTTGATGCTGTTTGACAGGCAGGTAGGAGGCTCAGTTATCTGTGAGTGTAGCTGTGCTGTAAATAAAACAGTCTGAACTCAGATCAGTTTTCTCTATCCGCCAACTCTGAAAGGACACAAGTTTTAACCTCCAGACTAACATGTTGCAGATTAAGAAAGAACTCCGGCTTTAATTAAGTATTTTTCTGCTTCTTAACAGTGAGATGGATAAGTCAGAGTTTACAGTGAACCTGGGTATAAATCCTAGATGTCTCAGATAAGTTTTTGTGGTGTCAAAGTTTTTGAGAGCGTAAGCTTTTCAAATGATGATCAGTAAGTGTGTGCTCGTAAATCACCCCTCAAACCTGTCAAATACTGCTGGAGAAATGACAGTTTTTAAGTGTGCAGAAATCATTATAGTTGTAAAAAGAAATTACTCTAATTTCTGATACATAAAATAAGCCTAACTAGATTAGTGTAAAGATTATAAAAATTAAAATTACATTTTAATTTACAAAAATGTTTTGAATTTTTGTCAAATAAAACTACACTAATACTATGAAGGATAAAAATGGCTAAAATGTGACTAAAACTAAAGAGCATTTTCATCTCAACACTAAGACTAAATCTAAAATAGTTTTTGCACAGGGTACATCAGGGTACACATAGGGTACATCTTCTAACCGCTTCATCCTCTTGAGGGTTGCAGGGGGGCTGGAGTCTATCCCAGCTGACATTGGGCGAGAGGCAGGGTACACCCTGGACAGGTCGCCAGACTATCGCAGGGCTGACACATACTGTAGGGACAAACAACCATTCATACCTACGGACAATTTAGTTAATTTATCAATTAACCTAGTCCCCATTCTGCATGTCTTTGGACTGTGGGAGGAAGAGAACCTGGAGAGAACCCACGCTGACATGGGGAGAACATGCAAACTCTGCACAGAAGGGCTCCCACACCCGGGATCAAACCAGCAACCCTCCTGCTGTGAGGCGACAGTGCTAACCACCACACCACCGTGCCGCCAGGTACACCGATATTTTAACTCTTATTGCCTGTTTGCTTGTGGAGCTTTTGCTGCACTTGCAATGGCAGGGTGAGTGTGGTTGTCGTCGTTTCTGCACTGCTGCCTGTCTCTCCCACCGGCAGGGCGGTGAGACACCACGCTTCATAGTTGAAGGCAAGGCCAAGAGACTCTCACACATACAGTAGCTAAAATGAAAGTGTGTACATAACTTTGGTAAATAATGTAACTAAACAGTATCATACTGTGTTTTATTTAATGACCTGCAGCGTTTCATGGTGGGAAGGGCTCAGTTCAAGCTCTTAGACACATTGAGCTCAGCAGAGTGGAGGAGGGACAAACCGCAAGGAGCTGGAGAGTTGACAATGTGTGACAGCTGACGTAAAATACTGGATCGAATCGGGCTCTATATAGCTCAATATAGGTGATCCTGAACAGTTAAAAAAATGCCTTGATTGGCCCTGATCCTGATCTTTGAGACTAGATGGAGACATGCCTAAACAATTTTTAACAAGTTTATCAGTTTGAACATTAAATATTGTCTTTGTGTTGTTTTAAATTGAATATATGTCTAAAAATAAATTATCAAATTAGCACATTATGTTTTAATTATGTTTCACACAATGCTACAACTTTTTTTTTTAAACGTGGTTGTATATTGACACTCATCCCCATAAAATTATGAAAGCAAACTTATTCAGTGTAAACACGCTCAGGATTTCAGAGCTGCAAAGAATGACTGTGTGATGAAGTTGTTACACAGCTAATAAATGACTGAATGAATGGCTTGCATGGTTAGAAGTTCCTTGTGTCCTTACTCATCATTTGTTACAATGTGCAAATATGTGCCTGCCCCATACACAAACACTCACATCCTTCATATGACTTCATATGACCAGTGCTGACATTAAGCATAACTGTTTACCTGATGTGAGGGAGGAGCTTCCATCATAGTGGAGGTGGATGTAATGAAAGGTAACAGCAGACAGATGACCACTTCAACCACTACTCTGTGTTTAAAGTGCATCGGTCTGGCTCTGTCACATTACAGCAGCAGCAAACTACAAGCTGACTGCATAAAGGATAACAGCTGAGGACTGCCTGAAGCACTCCTATCCAAAAACTTCAAACACACACACTTACTGTAGTTCAACCCTGTAAACCCTGCTAAGTGCCTCTGACACACGCAGCTTGTTCCCACCTTAAAGAGACAAAGTAGGTTTTGAGGACTGCTAATTACAGGCCTGAGGGAAGCTGACAAGTCAGATTACACTGCCCCAATGCTGTATTTGAAAAAAGCACTAATGATGGTTTTTAGTGGTGTCACGTGCCACTAAAATTGAATCACAAAGCAGCTGTAGAAGAATCTGTCTTGTCACTGCAGTTCAGCACTATAAGTATATGTAAATAAAGTCATCTTTATGGATACTAACATATTTTATTCCAACACACCTCAACATTTAATTCTAAAAAGGAAAAAAACAGTCAAGTTTTTTTCTGAGTATCTTAAGGAAGCTATTATTGCTTATTTTAGAGGCATCTTTTGAAACTGTACATCTTTTATGGAGTCAGGTTTAATCACTATCTATTGATTTAGCAATCTTATGCATGTGTAATCTTTGGTGATCTAGTTCTTATCAACACACCTCTCTCCATGCTGGATATTTTAGCACTATGCATTATAGCTCTAGAGCCTTCATTAGCCTTCACTTACAGTTTACACCCATGTCTGTTAACCTTTGACCTTTCGGATATAAAATGTCCTCACTTCATCATTTCATCCCATTAAACACTGTGTACAATTTTGTCATAACGAGAGTATTAATTATGAGTTATGACCAAAAACCTGTTCTGTGAGGTCACGGTGACCTTGACCTTTGACCAAACTATTCAAATAAGGTCATTGTTGAGTCCAAGTGATCGTTTGTGCAAAATTTAACCAAAAAATTCCCTCAAGGTTAGGAGTGTAAATCACCATTTTCAGCACGATACAATATTTTACTGATTCCTATCGACATTTATATGATATTTGCTGATATTACAAAGTCTGCCACAATACAATTTTGATCCGATTCAATTTCAGGGTCTGCAATCAATATGAAATGATTTTATCTGCCCATTCAACACAATCTGTTTCCTATCGTATCAAGATTATCTCTCCAATCAATAGTTATATCATAACTATAGGAATTGTCTCCATCTGGGGTAATTAACATTGGAAAATTAATCATCTTTAAGACATACCACTTTACATTTGATTTCCACCTGTCGGAATCGACATGAGAGCAGAAAGAAAAGAAAGAGGAGCTAAGCGTTTTGTCCACTTATCTTCATTTAGGTTGGAGAGTTGGGCTTCGTGGGTCCCTCTCAAGGAAAGCTAAATGCTGTTTCTTTTTGTTGACAATAAGGAGTGAAACAGTTAAGAGGGATGCCATATCCGTGTATTCCAGCTGTCTGTTTATGCACCATTGATGCATAGCAGTTCACTCGAGTTTGCGTTGTTCCTCGGGGGTTTAGTTGCCCGCTCGGGGGCAGCAGGCAGCTTTTCCTCCACAGTTAGCCAGTAGAAGTGTCCTGCTGTATGGTGTCAAAAAAAAAATCCATACTGTGGCCAGACTCACATCTGTTGGCTCAGGGAAAGTAAGCAGCACTATTGCTATAGCTAAAGAGTGCACTTTCTGGTCCCACTACAGTGAAAAAAAAGAGAGAGAGACATGATGGCTAGATGGCAGGGCCCTTCTTTTGTGGGTTGTAATGTTAATATGCCAGTAGAGGATGGCCTTGACTTCTGTGTGCTATGTTAGGGAATTGAGCATGCAGTGACTGCTAGTGATAATCCAGCTTCATGCACAAACTGCTTCTGCTCTGCTAAACAAAGAGAAGCTCATTGCCATTTGTTTAGCAGATATCCACCAGTCCCTTCTCAGGGCCTGCAGCCAGCTTAGCGCCCTAGGTTGGCAGGTCCGGTAGTCGGGGAGGGGGCCATCAGGGTGCTCCCCCGTCTCCACTATTACATTTTCAGTAGGGGGTGTCGGACTGTTGCTGGGTTGGATATTATTGGCTGGGCTACTTTGGCTCTGGGGCTTAACCTGCCAGCTGATCAGGGTCCTGCCCCTTCCCGTTTCGATGGTGAAACACAGGCAACCCACAAAGCTCCTTGTGCCTTTCCTTTCTGATTTCGAGGAGGTGGTCAGGAGTCAGTTTACAACAACGACAGCAGTAGCACACTGGTCGGGGCTCTGTCGACTCGTCGTATGGCTGCAGTTGACAACCAGGGGAGGATGGCTGTTGGCCATTCCTCCCCCATGGATCAGGCTTTGGCTGCCTTGGTGGCTCTGTTAAAGTCCCTCCTGGGCAAGGCCAACTGCCTGAATAGAAACTGCAAGGTAATGGATGGCTTGTTGGGAAAAATGCATGGAGCCATGGCAGTCCAGACACAGCTGGCAAACACAGGTGCCATAATGTCCCTGTACCAGCACCATCTGATTGGCCAGCAAGGAAGGGTGTAGTAGAGATCTAATAGCTGAACTACAACGTGTCTCCTCACTTCTTCCAAAGCTCATCAGAGAGCAGGGTGAAGCGGCTGGCAGTGCTATGGAAGGTTTTTGGGTGGCCAAGCACCATCCCTGGCTGGCACAGTCCATGCTGCAGCCAGAGGATAGGGCATGTCTGCTCAAACTGCCTGTTAAGCCATCTGCCTTGTGTCGGCCTGATGCATCCATGATGATTCAGCAGGGCCAGGAAGCCTGTCGCTGTGCTAAGAAGGTGTCAGGCACCTTAAAGCAAGGTCAGGGCTGGCAAGCAACCTCAGCCTGCTTGGGGGCGGGAAGATCTGTGGGGCCGGCTGGACATAGCAGTGCGGTACGTGGCAGTGGCCAGGGGCCATCCAAGTCCACACCCCTAGCCTTCCCTTCCTCTCAGACGGCATGGGATGCTCACGGGACCCCTTGGTTGTTTCAACAATGACCCAGGGATATCAAAGAGCCCCTCCTCTGACGAGGGTGGCTGCATTTGCCATTATCAGTCAGCTATCAGGGAAGTGAAGGAAGAAGATCAGCAGGCACGGTTTTATTGCCACTATTTTCTTGTTCTGAAGCAGGACGGGATGCTCAGGCCTGTCTTAGACCTCAGGAGGCTGAAAAAGTTCCTCAGGCCCCTGTAGTGCAAAATGTTGACCGTATCCAAGGTCAAGCAGGCTGTCTGGGTAGGTGACTGGTTTGCAACCGACACCCTCAAGGATGTCTATTTTCAAATCCCAATCTGGCAGAGGCACAGGAGGTTTCTCAGGTTTGCCTTTGAGGGAAAAACCTTCAAATTCTGTGTCCTCCTCTTCGGCATCTCACTGGCACCTTCGCCAGGTACATGGATGTGGTCTTGGAGCTGCACTGCCATCATGTGTCTGTGCTGTTGGATCACATTCAGGATCTGGGGCTGCACATCAATGAGAAAAAATGCAGTCTTCAGCCTGCACAGGCCACCCAATTTCTAGTTATGTGGCTGGATGCCAAGCTTGGTTGGTGATGCTGTCACAGAAGAGGCAGGTTTCAATCAGGACCTGCCTCTCTCATTTTTGGCTGGGTGCCAGGGTCACATGGCAGCTGTGTCTTGGCCTCTTGGGTCTTATGGCAGCCTCTGTACAAGTGGTGCCATTGGCTCCTCCACACATGTCCAGTCCAGAGGCATCTCCTCAGCCTGGGGCTCTCGTCCGCAGAGACAGCTGCAGGAAGTGGTGCTTGTCACCGTGCAGCTTTGTGTGGACCTCCTGTGGTGGTAGGACCCAGCCAACATCTCGAGAGGAAGTATCTTTGGTTCAGTACTGTGTCCCCAAGTACTCTCTACACATGCGTCCCTGGAGGGGTGGGGTGCACTCCATGAGGGCAGGGGCACCAGTGGGGTCTGGAGAACCCGCTGGAAGGGACAGCATATTAATGCTCTAGAACTGATAGCCATTCACCTGGCCTTCCAGCATTTTCTCCCAAGTCTACAAGGCCATCACTTGCTAGTAAGAACCGACAGTGCAGTTGCAGCAGCATATGTCAACAGGCAAGGGAGCCTGGGCTCCCCAAACCTCTGCAGAATAGCACAAAGGCTGTGGACCTGGGCATGGACACTGTTCCTATTCGTAAGGGCACGTGCCCAGATTGGTAAACCAGGGGCGGGCCTAATCTAAAGTCCAGGAGACTTGAGGCTGCACCTGGAGGTGGTTGGAGAGTTCTGGCACTGTTTCGGCAGAGTAGTGGCCGACCTGTGCGCAACCAGGGACAATGCCCATTGCTCACTGATCTTTTCAATGGGGTGGGGCAGGAGGGCCCTGCTCCATCGCTTTCCACAGGGGCTCAAACTTTGGGCTTGGCCCCTGAGAGGGCCAGTCTGCTAGGCTTGGGACTTGCGCAGTCATCGGTTCATGCAGAGTGCTTGGGCACCGTCTATGAAGGCTGCATACTCTTACCACTGGGAGCTCTTTGCAGTATGGTGCACAACTAAACGTACTGATACACTGACATGTGCAGCCTCAGAGGTGTTCCGGTACCTGCAGGGGCTGCTTGAGGCAGGGAAATCATGATGGTAGTAATCAAGGCTGCTTGTACAAGGGATTATAGGCTTGCAGTTGGTGACTGCAGCCTCATCTCTCAGTTCCTGAAGGGTGCACAGAGAGGCTGGCTATTCAACCGTGGGACCTGGGTCAGGTGTTGGCTGCCCTGCAGCAGGAACCTTTTGAGCCTCTGGAGTCAGTCAGCATTAAGTGGCTGTCTCTTAAAGTGGTTTTTCTCTTGGCAGTGACATCAGCCAAAAAAATGGGGGAACTGCATGCTCTGTCAGTGGATAAGAGCTGTTGTCATTTCCTGCCCGGATGACACTGATGTCATGTTGCATCCAAACCTTGCATTCCTGCCAAAAGTACTCACACTTTAATGGGAATCAGTTGGAGTTGTGATGCTGCAATCCCTCCAAGGAGGGTAGTGAGGGTCAAAAAGACTCAAATTTCTGTACTGTCAGAGCCCTAAAGGTCTATGTCCAGCACACTGCAGTGTTACGAAAGACAGACCAACTCTTCGTCTGCTTTAAGACCCAGTGCCAGGGAAAGGTGTTGAACGGTGTTGAAGGCTAGGCTGTCTCATAGGGTCGTGGAGACAATTCAGCAGGCTTACAGAGGGGCTGGCATGCCAGTACTGGCGGGTGCACGGGCACACTCAACACAAGGTGTAGCTACCTAGTGGGCCTGTAGTGGGGTGCCACCCTCTCTGAGGTCTGTGCAACTGCTATATGGTCAAGTCCATCCACATTTGCCATATTTTACTGCCTGAATGTGGCTGCTGGCACCTCATTTGGGGAGCGTGTGCTCACTGCCACCACACAGTAGGCCATGTAATTCCATGCCCCTGAGCCTTGGGGAGCCTTACTGAGCCAGGGTGATGCCGTATATTATTGTCAGTGGCCTGGCAGCAGGCTGGCCGACTGAGCAGTCTTCCTGCACCCAACCCATGCATCTGGCGGGGTTGGTTGTGTCTGGCACCTGGGCATCGGTACAGCGGCACACAGTGTCTGGCTGTGTCACTGACCGTTGAGTTGTTGTACATTTGCTTATAGTTCATTGGTGTTTTTTCATATATACACACCTATTGGGTATTTTCTGTTGTTAATGGGGAGGCACTTTTGGACCTGCATTTGCTCTGTCTCCTGGGGCCCCTTGTGGTGTGTCTTAAAGGGTTCACATATCTATGATATAACTACTGGATGGTAGATAATCTCATCACTATGGGGAATGTTAGGTTACATTGTAACCTTGGTTGTCTGAGTGAGGAGATTATGTTCCCATGCTCAAGGCCACTTGGTACCCGTTCCAATCAATGTTAATCAGTGGGTGCATGTGGAAGGTGGTGCTTTTATAACCATCATCATCTTTCTCTGGCTGCTTGCTGTCTGACTATGATATGCCTTTTTTTTTTTTAAATATTTTTACATGGACCATAAAGGTAAAAACTACCTTATATATGCTGTGTCACAAAGCTATCCAATGTTTAATGTGTGTCTATGTATAATTCATTTGACATCTTTGTCAGCATTTCCCTGCCTTCATGCCAACTCCAGCCATGCAGCATCTGTGCATGAAGCTACATCAAAACACACTCAGACTCTGTTTCCTTGGTAGGTGTAGAGATCATGACCATTCCAACTTTTATATTAAATTTCAGATATACCCACTACCAATGAAGATAAACCTTGCTAGGACGAGATTCAGCTCTGTTTTGCTTTCTAAACAACCTTAATTCT
This sequence comes from Epinephelus cyanopodus, assembly GCA_026686955.1. Lineage (NCBI taxonomy): Eukaryota > Metazoa > Chordata > Actinopteri > Perciformes > Serranidae > Epinephelus > Epinephelus cyanopodus. The sequence continues at coordinate 36,648,941 of CM048926.1, forward strand.
TTGGGGCAGATTCAACAAGGTGTTGGGAATATTCCTGAAATTTTGGTCCATACTGACATGACAGCATTACACAGTTACAATACACAATGAACGCAATACACCATGTGGTACCAGCTGAGCTTTACCGCTGTCTCCTATTGTTAATGTTCAGTACAGTGATTTTGCTGTTGTCTGCAACTAACCCAAGAAAAAAGAAGTCATCATCGTCACAGCATAGCTTTGTTGTTTATCTTTTAATAAGATTTTTGAATTTCATGCCCTCAATGTCATTTTTTTTCCTGTGGTATTGACAATGGTATTGAATATGTATATTTTTCAAGTTACTGTATCGAAGTTAGAAATTCGGGTATGGTGACAATACAAAATCGAAGCTAGAAAACCTTGCCTCAACAAAACTCAAACAAATCTTGGTGCAGAATTTGCAAGCTTTTGCGAGGCAAGGAATGACAAGGTAGTGGCACCTTAACAGAGACAACCAAAAGCAGTATCTACAGCTGATCTGAGCCCAAATTCTGTATACAAGGCAAGTACCATGTGAATACTGAGCACCTTCAGCAGAGTACACACTGATCACAGTGCAGGAGCCCAAGAGGAACAAAAGGCAAAGCAAACAACTGCTGTATACACAGTACAGACAAGATGTCAGACTAGGGTTGGGATCGGTCTGATTTCATGCACTGAAATGTGTCTGAAGGACTAGGTTAAAAAAACTGTCAAGGACTAAAAGTTGGCATCAACTGTCTGGTCAGATTCATATTTCAGTTTACTTATTTCTTGATCAGACTGTTATTGACATAGAGTAAATATTTTACTATCCAGTTCATCCAACTAACATCCCTCTCTCAGTCTTGGAGCCTGCTTCCTCCTCTGTCCTCCTGAACCAAAGCCTAAGACAGTGTTTAACCTCAACTAATTAACAAATAGAGGCAATTTACACCTCACATATTTGGCTTTTTTTTACCTCACCTTTTATTGCCTAACTTTTACAGGGCTCTCAAGTTTTGAAGTGAGTTCAGAGTGAGATTTTACCAGCGGCAGCGGGGATTTGGTTGAGGTGGGGATGGATGTCTGACAAATGACGCATAAATTCATTCAAACAAATATATTTATTGATTTCAGCAATTTACTGCGTTTGTGTGTGTATGTGTGTGTGTGTGTGTGTGTGTGTTATTATGTTTTATATTATTTTTATTTTATATTATAATATATTTTATATTATGTTATTATGTTATTATATTTATGTTATAAATAGATTTGTGGAAACCGCACGGTAGCCGATATTAATTGGTTCAGATCTGACTGGAATAACCCACAGTAACTGCTGCTAACTGCTAACTTCGATCCCTGACGCACACACGCGCACGCACGCGCACACACACACACACACACACACACACATAACACTCGCTCCTCCTGCTGCCTGGACAGAATATTCATAGACAGAATAAAAGAGACCATTCCACAGAGATTAGCCTACTTACTGTAATCATCGGGTCGTCTCCGTCCTTACAAAACCGGCTTTTTCGGCGAGTGTCCATCTTCTTCTGTAACTGCGCGAAATATCTACTTTTTGATTGGCTGTTCGGTAGTTATGCTTTATGTGATTGGCTTGCGCGTGGCAGCTTCTGAACTCTCGGGGGAGCTCGCTTGACTCCTACCTGTTCCACTCTCAAAGCGGAGCAACTTGGTGGACGTCACCGTGGTAATTTAAATGCGTGAGAAATACAACGTGTGGCGTGTGAGCGTGTGAACGGGTGGGAATGCGTGTGTCACACGCCAAATGCGTGAGACTTGAGAGCCCTGCTTTTACCTTGGCTGGCTTGTTTTGAATCCATGCATTATACTGTAACAAAGTGTCTCTCCAAAGACATCGCTAGGCTCCTATATTGAGGTAGTATTTAATTGATTTTTATGGCTGGCAAAATATGTTGCAGAGCTTATGAAAACTGAACTTTGTCCTCTCTGCGTCATAGTGTTAAGAAAGTGTGACTTGTCTTCTACTAAATGGGCATCATGCAGCAACAGTCTTGTAAATTTCTCTATTTCCTCTTAATTTTTGGTTAGAGAAAAAAAAATGAGAGGAGTCAACTCCAGACGCACTTATCCCTCTAAATCTGCTCATACCCAGGTGTGCTAAATAATGTACCCTACTTGATCATAAGTCACCTGTTAGCATAGGTAACGCCTAAACACTATATAATGGCAAGTGAACCAGAGATTCCACCAAAAAAGGCTGGAAGAGGAAGAAAAACTTATGCAAAAGTGAAATCAATGTACTGTTAAATAAACTCAAAAAGTAAATGTGAGTGTCAATACTGGTGTTACAGTAAAAAACAAAACAAAAAAAAAACCTCAGCAATGACAAAACATCTGCTGTGTACTGTATTACTGGTAAAAGCTCTGTCAAAATTATTAAAAAAAAAAAGTGTAAGTACAATCAGGAAAATGTATTTAAGTTAGGGCTGGGCGGCATGACCCAAAATTCATATCACGGTATAAACTGAATCCCTTCACGGTAACGGTATATATCGCGGTATAAATGTCGCAGTGTAAAACTCATAATGGAAGTAGGGCTGGGCGGTATGGCCTAAAATCATTATCACGGTATTATTTTGGGGGGATGTGGTGATGGTATGATATTGCGGTATCGTCTTCTCTTTTTTTTACACCTTAAATAAAACAATTTAAAAAGCCATACAAGTCTAGGATAGAAACTATTTACTGTCAGAAGTAAAACAGTTGCTAATCCATCTATTATTGTGTATAAAACACTATATAGTATGTATAAACTCCCGGCCCCCTTCTCCCGCGGACCTGGTTTGGTGTGGTCGGCCAGGCCACCTCCATCACATAGCAAGAAAGGTGCGTGAGGCAGGCCGGCCGCCGGGCCCAGTTCTACCACCGAGTACTGCGTTATGAAGGTAACGTTAATCACAAAAGCAGCGGCTCTTGTTTACTGCGGTAAGTTACCGTCACCGCGAATATGCTTTGTCTTGAGATGGTAAAATAATTTGCTTGTGTTACCTTTGTTTGCTGTCACTGTCACTCGACACTTCTTGCAAATTATGTTTTTCTGCTCACTATCCGACCATTTAAAGCTGAACCAAGTCCAAATCACGGACGTAGCACCGTTTTTTTAACCGAGCTCCTCTTGCTCCACTGTCTCTGTCATTTCACACTGAGGCAGGTGCGATGACGTCATCGACGATAGGACGGTAGAGTGCAAATCTCTACCGTGGGCCAAATTTATATCATTTCTAACGTATACCGCATATACCGCGCAGCCCTAATTTAAGTCTTAAAAGTAAACGAACTCCTGCAGAAAAGTTAATTAAAAGGAAAGGCTGAAAGGCCTCATATCTGAGAGGCTGAAACCATGTCATGTTTTTGCATGAAAAATTACCTAAATGATTATAAAAATTCTTGCTAAGCTGCAGTTGTGTATTTTTAAATTGTTACTCATAATTAACTCTTAATTAATCTCTAAAATAACTTGTAACTAAAGTTATCAAATAAGTAGTGGAGTAAAAGTACAGTATTTCCCTCTGCAATGTGAGATACAATTATCAAGTAAAGTAAAAAATACCTCAAATTTGTACTTCAGTACAGTACTTGTGTAAATGTACTTAGTTACATTCCAGCACTGGTCAGCAGAGGGACACACACTGGAATACAGATATAGGAATCAATGGACCAAGTTTAATAGTATTTCCTAAACTCTGTGATTTAATAATCCATTTATTCTAATTACTATAAAACATAATCCAAGTTTGATTACAGTATATGAAATTCTTGCATTTTAAATGTTCCTCAAATTTAAAACTTCTGTTGCCTTGGGTTGGTCAACAATTTGTGGACTATAAAAACATTTCTTTCTTATCTTGGTAAGGGTGTTCTCAAACCACTCATAAAATGTGAGAGAAGAGCAAAGAGACAAAGAGAAAAGCAAAAACAAAAAAAACCTAACAAAAATGAATACACATGAATATGAACATAAATAAGGGAAAATTTGCCTGCTATATTGTTTCTTGCATGAGGCCCAATGCTTGGTATGAAAAGTTGTAGCTAACTATTGGTTCCAATTACAGCAGGTCAAGTGGATGAGGCGAGATGGCTGCCATACAGACCCCTTCCAAAACAGCAGTAGTCTGCAACATTGAATGTCCTTTGTACCGTTGTCTCTAGTCTGTTGGCAACACACTCAAGACTGTGTCAATATTATAGTGACACTTGCTATACAGTGTGTGTAAAGCTGCTCTATAGTAGCATTCACAAAGCAGACAATTGATTGACTGTCATAGAAGCTGAGCTATCATTTAACATAGTGCGTGCTAAGTTGTTTGCATGGAGTCTACCGTCAATCAGCATTTTGCATGATGTGTGACTGGTAAGTGTGGGGCCTGTGTACACTAATTTGTTAGCATAGAGAAGCAGAACTAATGCTCATGGTTTCATCAGCTTAGGACTTCACAGTAAAATAATACTTAACAACCTAGTTAGACCAAAGCAATTTGGCTTGCAGCCCTCACCCTGATATTAGACAGAGGTATAGACATAGATACATACATACAGAGATACAAAAGATGTCTTGATCATCAAGCCCAGTGTGTCTCTACATTTCTTCTCTGGTTCATCAGTGAAGTGAACTATACCACAAACTGGATTCTCCACAATGACACAGAGTGACAGCTGACTCATAGGAACAGGTCCAGCGTGGGTTAAATATACATCATGTACGTCTTGTTGTTCTATGTTTTAATTGCATTTACATTGTGTTTTTCATTTACTGTGCTGTACCACAAATGTCCTCTTTAGAACATTAAAGTTTTCAGTTACACTGACCAAAATGCTAATGAAACAGGAGCGTAAATACAGACAGTGCAGGCAGTGCAGTTGCATTTGGGCCAATGAGGTGAGGGTGCCCATGGAGAGAATGGGCCCTCTTACAGTTTGTAGGGCAGAAATATATGGCAAGCTTTATTCCGGGGCTGGGTGGCATCTCTGACCTTTTGTATGCCCAGTCACTGGGATCTGTTCATTTATAAAGCCATACTGGCTAAAGTCCCTTCAAACATTTGTACTTTGACTGAACACAGATCTGACTGCACCTATAGTCTGAGATCTCAACACTTTTCTTGTCAGTTTCTTGTCTGTTCCTTGTGCACGGGCTGAGCAGGGAAAGAAAGCTTTTATGTGCTCTGTTACTCTCACTTGGAATATTCTTTAAAAAGATTTGAAACTACGCAAACTGGTCTCTCTGCCTTAATTTAAAGCTGAATCGGCTGGTTCTTGTCATTGGCGTAAGGTAGTTACAATGGGCCCCAGTGCAGGCTATTATGAGCGGCCATATTACGCCCTAGTTACAAGTTATGAAGCACACACACACACACATACATCTGCTTACATCCACTTGCAGATGCTTGATATTGGACACATTAACATACATATTACACAGCAATCATCATTACATATCTGTAGAAGACAAATCTACAAAAGAAAATAGGAAATTATTAGTTTAGAATTTGTTATAGATTGACACTGTTTTACAAAACCAGAAAGCCATGATGGAGATGGGTTTGCATTATTTAGGGCATGTATGGAAAATAGCACCATTTTTGTTTTAATGTGAGTTCTTCTTTGAACACAGGTGTATTTCCAGGTGTCAGTCAGGCCCCTCCACCCCATGGGCCCCAGTGCAACCGCACTGCCTGCACAATAAGATTACACTGTAACTAATTTAGGCACATAAATAGTAGTTAGCGTGCCAATTGTGACTACCATATGCCACTTTAATGAAATATTAATATAATTGTTACGTAATTAAAAGTTAGTTTTGTGAAGTTGCGTGGAAGTTTCAGAAATAAAATCAGAAAACCTCTTCATAATGAGTCATGTCTTCTGTCATAATCATATGAAGATACTGTTGTTTAGAATGTTACAAAAACTAAAAAGTTTGATCTAAATGAAATAAGTGATTTTCACTGAATTTTTAAAAAAATCTAATACAATGTAACTATTTGAATTATTTTGATAAACATGAATTAAGAAGCTTTAATGGGAATTAGTATTACTTCAGCAAATTCTAATGGGCAGTGTCAATAACTGAATAGTGATAGAATCATTTCTACATTCTTTTTATATCACTCATGTTGTTTATCAGAATCAAAATATCTCTTTTACGGATAAAATTGTGTATTGCAGATTGTCATTGGTTGGACACATTGTAATTGTGACTCATCTGAATGCATTTTGAGATATTTTAATTGCAATTTCAGATCCAAGTTTCACTTGATCATCTGCTGCCAAAACCTTGCCACTCTTGCCATGCACGTGTGCCCACAGGCGTGTAAACGTCACTGGAGGTACAGGTGTGATGGAGACTCTGTTGCAATGTGGCGTTCTGGAGACATCTAACTCGGAGCTACTTCTTTTATTAACGTAGCTGTAACACCACACATATAGCCTAATTAAAAGGCAGTCAGTCTAAGTTATTTCTGTTAAACATCATCTTTTACACAGCTGGCTGACAGTTTGCTGCACTCTCTCAACAACTGTGATAACTCCGGTGGAAATAGACATCCTACAAGTCGACATTTTATTAAAATATCTCGTTTTGGCGTACTGAACTAAAGCCGAATGGAGGAGGAAACATTAGCGCTTAATTTTCGGTCGTTCTATTATTTTGGATATGGTGGAATTTATGTCACCAATCGACATAACAGGAAGTTGACAGATGTTAAATGGGGATTGGCGCTTCATGCCTCTCCATAGAGTCGCAGCTCAGCACACACCAGAGCAACCCGCATAATCATGTGTTGATACAGCAGCTCGTTTGTCCGGCTGGGCAAACGCACAACAACAGCTTCAAGTGTGTGCGAGTGAACAGAAAGTTTAGAAACGCGGCTGGGTTGTGTGGCTGTTTTCAAACTAAATGTTTACTTCTTTTAAGCGGTCAGAAATAAAGACTTTCGGTCAGTGAATTACTGTTTGGTAAAGTTATATTCAAACAAGTTGAACGAGCTTACCTGGAGGCAGAGGCTTGCTGTCGTGTCAAATTGCTAGTTTATCTTCTGTCCAACGCCAGCTAAGTCAAGTTTTGGGGGTCAAATCCAGTCCCAGCGCTTCACACCAAATTTGACATTTTCTTCTTCTCTCTTAAACTGTTTTTGTTTCAGTCTGCAGGATATTTCTCTGTCAGAGTCAGGTGCACTGAAAAACCCCACCCCTCTTTGCTTGGCCCGCTCTCCCTCTTGCTGGTGCACTATTACAACAAAACTCCACCTCAGTAAATAATGCTGGCTTTACCAGTCTGACTAGCAGAGCAGACCAACTTGACAACTTCATGGCATGACACAAGTCACATGGAGTAAGTCAGGATAACTCCAGTCAGCCCCCTAGACACATAATTAAAGTAATACAACAAAACAGTAGCCTATAATTGTCACTTCTTCACTGAAATAATACAATGAAAGGTACTCATTATCTCCCATCGCTACACACGCAAACACTCAATAGCTCAGCACTGCACCGGCACCAAAACACAATATTTCTCTGGACTGCAAGAATAAGAAAGATGCAGGGAGCCATTTTTTCCACCCAGTGTTACTGATAATTCAATTCAAATTCCATTTCAAGATAATTATTAATGGTAATGATTGGCATAAATCACTAATTAAGCATCCCTCCATTTAAAGTCAAAGCAAGGAATTTGGAAACAGGAAAGCTCATGCATATCCCACTGTAGTGGCAGAGCAAATGTCAGATCGGCACATGCTTTCTTCATTATGTCCTCTCTACTCTATTACCGGACTATAGTTAAGGCAATTTAGCCTTGTAACTAACTTGTGTCAGTAGTCATGGTAGGCAGTAGTTTAATAGCACATAGCCGAGGGCACAGGTTTCTTTTATATTAATTATAATAATAATCAGTGTTGGGCAAGTTACTCTCAAAATGTAATACATTATATATTAATAGTTACCTTCATTTTAAAGTTACAAGTTACTTTACGATATTACTCTCTGTGCAAAGTAATAAGTTACTTATTACACTATTTTTGTGTAACTTTGACCAAAATGAGCTCAGAAGAACTAATGCTCATTTTAAATGGATGAGGGTCATGTTGTTTCACAGCAGGTAATCAAAGCACAGAAGCTCCAGTTTATTACAGTTCATTTCATTCATTTGCTGCACAGGTCTGCCCATTCATACATTCACTTGCAGTGGTTACCATTTTGTGTTAAAATCCCCTGCATATGTCAATAATAACGTGTTGATATAGAACAATTAAATGAATAGCCTTGGACACAGGGAGGGTCAGGCAGAGGATCAAAATCGGATAATTACATAGACTGTATAAAAGTAATACATAATTATTTTCTATAATAATAATAATGATAATAGACAGCATTGTTAAGCCAGGCAGGGGAAAGCCAAATTCTCCGAAAAGGAACAGTCGTCAAAATTTTGGTCTTAACCACTCTATTTCATCATAAACAACCCAGAGATAGAGCTCAAAGTGCAAAATACCAGACTTCTCCTTTAAGGACGGAGTTTGTGGTGCTGTAGAGGATACTGTTGCAGTAACTGAGCCTGGATGTTAAAAAATGCAAAAACAAATGCACATGTTCTTAATATTAAGGGGGGCATGTCCTCTGCATCCCCCCACAATCTCCACCCATATCAGCAGCCATTAGTGTACTGATATTGTCTTGCAGTATTCTGGGCACATCTGCACATCACCACACAATCATCATGTCCACATGAGAAAGGTTAGCATTTAGAATCTTATCTAGTTGGAAAGGTGAAGCTGGATGATCCATAGAGGCACATCTGAGAAGTCAGCATTATGGTTTTGACTGCTTATCTTGGTGCTGATATATACAGGATGTCCCTGACAACATTTCAGGCTGCTGTGAGAGGGTCAGCATCCCCCTGTGTAACTGTACTCTCATGCTCTGGACCTCATCTGAGATGTCAAGTAATGTGAAATGAGGATGAGAAGCAGGTCACCAAAGTTAAAGTGCTTCTAGGTCTGCTTTAGAGGGAATATAAATGAGAAACTCAGACCAGCAGGCAGCCTTGTTAGTTTCAGCAGACTGCTTAAAGGGATAGGTTTGGAATGAGCCTTTTATATCTACATGAAGTGAAGGTTCTACAGTGGCCCAGAACAGAAAAACCAAACACTGGTTCTAGACAGGGCACTGCATTTCCACATTGGCCACCATAGTTGGCAGCCCTTCTGTGAAAGTGTTAGAAAAAAATACTTTTTAACACAAAACTGCTTTATTCAGTGTTTTTAGCAGTTTAAAATCACCTAGTCTGATTGGTTTGGAGAAGAAGAGACCTCTGCAGATAATTTGGCTAGTAGTATAAACCTCCTGAACGTCTAGATTTTAAGTTATCAGAGAAAAAAGGTGTTTACCAGTGTTGGTTAGCAGCCCGTTTCTGATATGCCATACAGCATTGTAGAAACACCCATTTGTAACATGAAACTGCTTTAGGAAATGTTTTTACTGGTTTAAATCACCTGGTTTGTTTTGGAGAGGAAGAGACTGATGCGGCTCATGGCAAAAACTTCCTGAACATCAGGATCAGAAATAATGTGAGCACACATTAAGTTCTCAGAAAAAAAAGGTGAGTACACATTAGCAGGTGCTGGGCAAGCAGACTGTCTCCGACATGCCAAAAAGGGTAGGAGAAACATTGATTTGTAACTTGAAATTGCTTTATTGAGTGTTTTTAATGGTAAAACTATAACCAGGGTCGGCATCTTGGGGACACGGTTTTCACTTTCCTTCATGAGTCAGAGGGAAAAATATAATCATGGAATAGTCTTTAAAACACACTGTATTTGCCCAGGGAAGTTTCATGAGAGCAGTGCTTTCCTTGTGATGTCAGCAGTATTGTTGTAATTACTATTGCAGTGTTAAAGGTTTGGATCTGCTGATAAATCTTTCTCTGTGGAGAGAAAGTCAACAGAGGGCAGCAACATATCCTTTTTGTTCAACACTGGTAGCTAATGCACACCAGCACAGCTTTAAACCTCACCTGCTGTCTCATGCACTCCTGGTGTCCCATGATGATGGCAGCATGGTGAGGATACTTCTGCCTCAGGTGGTCCAAAAAGACCTCCTTCTTCCTCTCCACATCAGAGTGCTGCATCATCAGGCTGTCCAGCTGGCTGTCCCTGCTGCTTGCACGAGCGGCAGTGACGTAGCTTCGTGGTAAGGTGCTGGGAGAGCGTGGAGCCGATGCACAGGAAGTGAAGTCCGGGTTACACAGCAGGCTGCTGTTGGTGTGAAGTTTCTTCTGTGGCACACACTCAGTGCTGCCGTCCACAGCAGTGGAAAAAGAAGAGGATACTCTGGACGGGGAGGTTCCTGGATCTGAGTGGAATAGATAAGAGTACGTAGAAAACAAATAGATGAAAGAAAAGAAAATGTAGGACAGGACAAGAGAAGGCAGAAGACAGAAAAATCATGGCAAGATATATTGTATGGCTACATAAAAAAATGTACAAAGTTGTCACAGTTGAACCATGTTGAATACTGTAGGTACACATTTTATTGTATCTCTCAAGCTCATTTAGTTTTACTTAAATTCAAAATGCATAGAAACTTTGGATTCTGTGAAGGTGTGAATGAGAAGCTGGTTACTGGAAGCCTCTGTGATTAATAATCATGATGCATTTTGTTTACAGGCACCTTTCAAAGCACTCAAGGTCACCTGACAAGACGCAGTTAGAAAAAGAAGCAGCAAAGTATCCATAGACATTAAAGGGACATTGTGTGACATTTTCAGTTGTTTATTGGCAAAAATCGATGTCTGCATTCATAAATATGTCATCACAGGTGTACTATTACCTCCACCAATAATCTGACTTATTCTCGTAAAAGGAGAATTTCGGATTTGTCTGTACATTATGCGGGTAAGTCGTCTGTGGGGTTCCATTATGTTTCGCCGTCTTGAGAATACACCCGCCAGCAAGGGACACACAGCACCGCCTTCGGCGTTTTCGTTGAGAGCCAGGCCAGCACTGTGTGACTGAGGAGCCGAAGGAGAGGAGCAAGAGGCGCTTCGCTACTACCCTGGCAAATTTGAAACAAAGTCCCAATCTTTGAGCATAATGCAGGATCATGCATATGCAGCATCACGGGAGACAGAATCCTCGTCGACAAGAAAGCGCAACATGACTGGTGAATTAAAAAAATGAGGGTCAACATCGGGGTAGCCTTTCCCAGGTGGAGAGAGCTGCTGAAGGAGAACAATAATGCAATCACAGCTAACAGCGGCTAGCGGCTAAGAGGCTAACAGCGACGCAGTGATGCGAGGAGAGGGATGAGGTGTGTGAGGTTGAGCCACTTGTCACTGTTAGCCGTTTCCCAGCTAATAGCGGCGCTGGCCTGTGATTGTATTGTCTTTCTCCTTCAGCAGCTTTTTCCACCTGGGAAATGCTACCTGATGTTGACCCTCGTTTTTTTAATTTGCTCGTCTCGTTGCCGTTTTGATTCCCTTTTGTGCTTTCTTGGCAACGAGGATTCCATCTCCCGTGATGCTGCATATGCATGATCCTGCCATATACTCAAAGAGTAGGACTTTGTTATGCTGCAGTAGTGCCGGGGTAGTAGGGAAGCGCCTCATGCTCCTCTCCTTCCGCTTCTCAGTCATGCAGCGTTGACCTGGCTCTCGGTGGGGCTAGATGTCCCTTGCTGGCAGATGTATTCTCAAGATGGCGAAACGTTACGGAACCCCCTTAACGACTTGCCCGCACAATGTACAAACAAATCTGAAATTCTCCTTTTTACGAGAATACATCAGATTATTTGTGGAGGTAATAGTACACCAGTGATGACATATTTATAAATGCACTTGAAAAAAGATGTCAGGCGCACACTCTAATACTTGATGCAAAAAGGTTTTCTTTTATTCAAGTACCAACGTTTCAACTAGACCGTCTTCATCAGGGTGTGAATGCAGACATCAATTTTTGCCAATAAACAACTGAAAATGTTACACAATGTCCCTTTAAAACCGGCTGTTAGCTTGTTTACTACATTAATGCCACTGTCACACTGAACATCTGTCCAAGCCCATTCAAACTTTAAAATTTTACATGGATAAAAAGAAAATTAAACACATTTTAGAATAATTGTATTGAACAGCTAAATCTGATATGACTCACACAATTCTGAGTCGGGTACAGCCCTAATTATAACATTAGTTGTCTCTAAAAAGTGAAGGGCTCTAATGCTGCCTTCTGAAAAAGTGCAGGGAACATGTCCCCTTTGTCCTGCTAAATTACGCCCCTGCCTGTGAGCTTGCATCGTAACAAAATGCAACAAACCAACACCTACCTGCCAAAATGTAAAATTTGGGAATTCAGTGGAACATTAAGTCAAAATCCCTCACTTTGACTCTGAATAATGTGCTGCTTTTAGCCAATTATTTGTATGGATCAGTTGCTGTGTGATGTCCATGTTGTTAATGTGCATCAGTGTGTGGATAATTGCTGTAATAATGGAGGAACAATATGCAGCTCTGCAGATGGCAAGAACAACAGATTCAGGGAAGCTAAAAATAAAATACAACAGAGCATTCATTCAACTTCATATAGCACTTGTCCACACACAGCTCGAGAGGGATTGTCACTGACTATAAACAGTGTGAGCTGGGAATTACAAGCGTTTATGTAGGCTAAGTATCTGCTTCCTGAATACTACTGCTTTCATGAGGTGTCAATATTAGATCACACTTAAAGTGAGAAACAGGAATGGAAGTAGGTTGATGGAATTATCCAATAAATTCCACCAGGCCATGAATTAACTGACTTAACAGCAGCAGTTAGTGACTTTGTTTTTGAAGCGCTGTAGTCCATCTAACCACACATACATGCAAACTCAAAAAACAGTCACTGTACTTCTATCTCAGAAACAGAAATGGCTGATGGCTCAGCACAGCCTGTATGTTGGACAGAAGAAACAGTTCAGTCTAAATGCCACTGGTCCAGCCCTAACTGCAGCTTTCTGCTCTGCCTTCTGTGACTGATGCTGTCTACAGAGCTGTGTGGCATTTCACACTGTCAGACCTGCAGGCTCCAACTTACACTGTAAAAAATGAATTCACAGCAGAGGTGACACATCTGCAGCACAGAAACTGCACAAGTGACTGGCCATCCAAACCTCACCGACTTTGACTTAAGCTATAAGTGCAAACACAGACTGGATGCCGACTGCTGTTATTTAGAGGTAAGCAGTAGAGGAATTGTCCTCTAGCTCCACAACTGCTTTATTTGGGTTTACAGTCTGTATATTGTTAGCTTGGATTAGTTGGTGAGCCTCCTAATCGCCTTTCAGCAGCAGCAGAATGGAGCTGAGTGGAGCTGTGGGTAAGAAATACCACTAACTCTCGACAGGCTGTTCAATTGACAAATATTTTCAAGAGGTTACACAATAACCCCATGGGGAAACATAGGGAAAAAAATAGATAAACATCCATCCATGTGAACCTAAAAGTCAGGGGAGCTATTTTAATGACAATTTAGCGTGCTAGTATGCGTAGCATACAATATTAGTGATGTTAGGTTATGTCGGTAACAAACTGGCTTATTTCAAGCCAAACCATGATTTTGTTTTTTTAAAACTAACCATGCACTTGCGTTGGCTAAGTAAACATGCCTGACATGCTTCCCTGGGTGTCCGCAACTGAACCTTGTTTTGGAAGGCTGCAATCATCACGTGAACAATGCGCTGATGTGAGTAAACAAGGAAGTTGCTGACTGCTCCAGTTAGGAGGCAGGTTGGGGCAGTGGATTGTAACACAATAACAGTGAAGCAGTTGCCGTTCTTTGACTTCATATTTGAGTCATATTCGAGTTTCTGCCTATAGGCAGGCAGAAGCTGATTAAAGACATTATCCAATTTGCTGAAGGGGACATGAGAGAGGGCCTTAAGTTACAGAAAGGAGTCGTATATGATTGAGTGTTACCACATGTAGGACAACTGATTTGCTGAGATCTCAGCATGACTTTTCTCAGTTTGGAACAATCCCTAGCCACAGTAAGAAGCCTCTGACCCTGAGGTCTCTGGTTCTGTCACAAACTCCATACAGCTCGTGCAGGGCTTGGGTGGTCTCAGCGTATGGTGGAATGTATACCTCTGTGAAAATGACCAATGTAAACTCCTTTAGGAGATAATAAGGTAGGCATCTGATCATAAGGGGCTGTAGATCAGAAGAACAACTAAAAGAAATCATCGCCACGTCTTCCCACTGATCACTGTGGGTTGCTGATGATGAAGCAGACACCTCCCCTTTTGGTCTGCCCTGATTGTACTGTCCTGCCCTGGTAGCAAATAGAAAACCCCTCTGGAAAAATGGCGGAGTCTGGGACCAAAGCATTGAGCCAAGTTGCAGTGAAAAACATAATGATATAGTAGTTCTTAGTATCACATTGAAAAGCCATCCTGCTCCTGAGTCCATCCAGTCTATTATCCAGTGACTGGTCATTTGTTAGAAGAATACTCAGTAGAGGAGGCCAGTTTACACATTTTCTCAGTCTGACCTGGAACCTGGCCCACAACCTTTCCAGGTACAGCAACAGGTAAGCCCATGAACGTGTTGTCCACCAACGATCTGATGTGCACAACTTGTTCTCTGTCATATTGTATGTTTTTGCACATGATGCAGAAGATGCAAAATACATGACAAATAAAATAAAATAAAATAAAACATGAAAAATACAACTTCAGAATTTTTTTTTTTTTTTTTTTTTTTTTACTAATTTTTGTAGAGTACAGATACACACTGGCTCCATTCTCACACACATGCATAGTTTCATCATCCTGACATTTGGAGTTGTCCTGGGGCTTTGCTGCCTGTAATGAGGACATGATCACTTACTGGTTGGATGGAAAATGCTTTTTTACTATAGCTGGAAGGTTATAAGGGCTGACTGCTCTGTGTGTGTGTGTTTTTTTTAATTGACTGGTAACTAATATTAATATCACAGGTTCTGGTGAGCATGTCAAAAGGTGACAATGCAGCATTCTGAGTTAGTTATTAATACTGCGGCCCACAGAAACACCATAGACTGACTATTACCATAGACTGTAGAAATACTGTAACATTGCACAACCATTACACAACCCCCTGCCCCCGTTTAAAATGTTTAAAAGTGATGGGTATTTATCTAACGTGGAGTCTGATGAAAGTATGCAGTTCCCCAGCATTATGGAAGTGTAGTACTAATTCACGCTGTATTATTTTATGTGTAGGTCTTTGAGGAGTGGCCTTTCATTCATGTTACAACATACTTACTGCAGTAGGTCCATTACACAAAAACTTAATGTTGTATCTTTATAACGCACCACACTTTCTCTTCTCTAGCAAAGCATAACATCATCTATACTTCCTCAGTGTGGACTAGTTTATTTATTCATTTTTTAAAGATATTTTTTGGGCAGTTTTGCCTTTAACTGATAGGAAAGTCAAGTGTGAAAGAGAGAGAGAGAGAGAATGACATGCAGCAAAGGGCCACAAGCTGGAGTTGAACCTGAGCCGCTGCAGCAACAGCCTTGTACATGGGGCTCCTGCTCTATGCACTAAGTCACCAACGCCCCAGGACTAGTAGATTTATAACCTCAGCCTGGCAGTGTGTGTCTCAAATATCATACTAAAAACTTAATAATTGAGTGCGGTCACACTGCTTGCTACGGCAAAATGCAGTGTAGCTACTACTGGCACACTCAAATAGTCCAAAACTTGAGTGTGGAGTGAGGGACACATCTCACCCTCAACGGTCACCATCTTTGTGATGTAGCAGAAGCTACGTCACAAACTTTTCAACCTCTGAGATGGCAGCTGGTGACAAAGGAGCCTGTTAGTTATGCATGTTTTTTGCACTGAGTACGAAAACTGTTGTCGAACAGTAATGTTGGGTCTTTAATGATTTGGTACTATGAACAACAATGCTAACGTTAGCAGTGCTAGCTTAGCATTTGTTAGCAAGCTAACTTGCTCATAGCTACAGTGGCACATTCTAATCAGCACTTAAGTTGTGGCTCAAGATTGGTTTAAGTGTGTGTGGAGATAGTCAAATCTTGGCAATAATGCTCCACTGTTCATTTGCATGTCGCTGTTAAAAGAAGATGAGGGTGTTTTTAAAAAGCCACTTTCGGTAAGTGTAAAACAGCAGTGTGTGATCTGAAACAACACTACCCTGTTGAAATGAGTGCATCACAGAAGTATGTAGTGTACATAGTGTACTGTATTAAAGTGTACTAACGAAAGCATGCGATTTGAGACACACTCTGGATCCCTGTCATCAGGTGTTTGGTCTCTCTCAGTTTTGCAAACTAACCAAAGCGCAGTACTGTAAAGGGGGTCTCTTTGAAGGTAAAGCTCTGACTCTCAGGAAAAAAGAGGTAGCTGATGAAGTATCTGCAGGGTTGTACTGGCTCACTTTGGTTGAGAGGTGGGGCACACAATGGACCGGTCGCCAGCCTTTAGTCACACATGTCTGCACCTAGTCTGCTTTTGTAGTGCATCCAATTGTGCTGATAAGTCTGCAAGGTCACACATTTTGGGTGGCCGACACTTTGCACACAGGGGTTACATACCTTTGTGAACTTGGGAGATGATGGAATCTAAGTCACGCACACTCACACAGCCACAAGGATGCAGCAACCAGGATTTAGGCTTTATAAATCTGCCTCAGATGTTCCTCATCTTATGAATCCTTTTTCAAAATAAATCACAATATTAAACAAGGCCAACCTCTAATTTCTTAAAGAGCTGGAAGTGTTGGATCGAAGCAGGAATTCATGCAGGATGAACTTTACATCCTGTTAAGTCTGGAAGTTATTTTTGGGTACTGCACCAATATTTGGTAAGCATCATCAACGGATGCATTATAACCATATTTCCTGCTTAAGTTAACACTGACACATAGCTTTTTTTAAGTCGCTGGGATTCATTATATTTCCTAACACAGCTATCTTCTGTGTTAAACTTTCCCACAGCCTCCTCTCATCAGTGACACACAGCCCACAACAGCAGAGTATGAACTTAATCCACTCGGCCCAACCTGACACAGTAACTGAGGCTGAAAACCATTCTTCCAACATGACTTGTGGAGTCTTTCTCTCCCAAGGTTCTGTTCTTTATGAGGCTTAAGATGCAATGAATTTAGTGGTAAATTAGTTACAAACTTTTTTAAGGCATGGTGTAGTACCATTTCTCTTAGTGCTTGTAGACTTGATGCTGGTGGTGCAAAATAGGTTTTTTTTGTAAAACTTTTTTTATTACTATTTATTAAAACAAATATGTTAGTTTGTACGTTGATGTAACCCAAACAGTGGTGAAGTGTAAGTGAAACATTTATAAGTACACACCACTCAAAACTAATGGCAATGTTGCTCTATGTCTGCTGAATGTGTAAATAGGCAACTGTTTGCTAACGTCTTTAATTTCCATTCCTGTTTCTCACGTCATTATGATTACTATTACAAACCAGAACAGGAGCTAATGAAAAATCAACAAAAATAAAAAAAAAACCCTCAAAAACCTCAACTAACAAACAATGATAGAGAAAAAAAACGAAAAAAGAATACGGCATGTATTCTGCCAACTACAGGAAGATCCACCACTGGCTTTAGTTGCCACTACTGTTAATTTTACTTGTGAAACCTTTCAACAGGAATTAACAGCACTTACATTATGGAGTCTAGTGGAATATCATGAAATTTGTAGTAAAAAAATAAATTAATTTAAAGTTAATTAAAGGGAAAAAAGAAGAAATTTAATAAAAAAATAAGAATTTAATGCAACACTTACCATTCTGGAAATGTGATGCTTTTATTTGTTTAGGTTAAAATGCTATTAATAAGCTGATGGCACACTAAAATGAAAGTGAAAAACTCATAAGTCTAACATTCTTATATGATTCTAATAAAGTTTTCTCCTGTCCTGTCTGTCTTCCCCACGTGGAGGCCTCCGACTAACATAACCGCTCGCGTAACATCACGCACCTTCGAGTCTAGTGAGACAACACAGCTTGTAGCAGGGACATTGTGGATATAAACTTTTCTCCTTAACAATGGCAGACAAATGCGGACCACCGCTTCCACCTCCAGCGGCTCCAACACGGAAATCAGTTGACAAAAGAAAGAATATTGCAGAAAAAGCTAATGCTAAGACAGAACTCGATGCTGCAAGAGCCAAAACTTGGGTCAACACTGGCTCTGAGTTTCTGCTGGACAGGTATTTTTAGTTTGCCTCTAATGTAGCATAGGCTATATTGTTATATGACAACACAGCATCCAGTTGCTAACGGAAAGCCTACTGTCTTGTTTGTTGCCAGTCACCAATACTATGTAACGTTAGCGTTTACGTTATACTATAAAACTCATCAGTCATCACTGACCTGGATAAGTTTCAAAACTCTGGGGTTGCGTTTGACTGTGCAGGACAGATAACGTTATGTTTAGTTTGCTTCTAATATAACATAGGCTATAACATTATATAACAACACAGCATCCACTTGCTAATGGCTAACATTAGTCTACTGTAGCGTAGCCTCCGAAAAATTAACGTTATCTTCCTTGTGTGTTAAACGTTAATGCTACTATCTAACGTTAGCACTGTATTCTAAAACTCGCCGGTTGAGTTTTAAAACTCCGGGGTTGCGTTTGACTGCCTTGGTTGTAACATTACACTCGCTCTCCTCTTCTGTGTAGCTAACGTTACCTTGCCAACGCCTACGTCTATCATAGATGTAATGCGGACGTAATGGAGGAGGGGGGAGTAGGCCTTTGGAGGGAGGTGGAGTTACAGGAGGAGGGGGATGGGACTTTGTTGTGGATGTTCAAATTTTTTTGAAGTGCTGTGTGTAGGGTGACCAGACTTCCTACATTGTGTGGGGCTGCACAGCATTTCTGTCTCTTTTCACATGTCACGCAAATTGAGACCATGTCCCGCACGATTGGTGGTCACCCATGCTAGCATTGCCCCCTGGCCAATGAGAAGAAGCTGTAAATGTGTGAAGAGAGAATCCTGTGGGTGGCGCCAGAGTACTAAACTGTCTGGTTCCTGCTCCCGACCTAACTGCAAGTTCCCCCCTATCCCCCAACCCCCCCCCCCCCCCCCCCCCCCCCCCGCTCATTCCCTGAATCCCTGGACTTGTGAGACATTTGTTAATGTTCCTGCTCTTGCGAGCTTTCCAACCATCACTGCAGTTCCAGTGAATCCCTGGTCTTGTGAGTTGAGACTTTTGTTATCCAAGTGATAAGTGCTTGTAAGTCTGGGTGGTTTTATTTATCTATTTTGAGTAACTTACGTTAAGTTAAAGGGCAAGTGTGTAAAATGGGTTGAAAACAGTGACGTGTAGCGTTTAGATTCTAGATTGCAGCGCTCACTCGCTCACCTGTGCTCACCCCTCCCATCGGCAAAGTTATGGTGGCCTCCGAGGACCAAAACACTTTGGAAAAATGCCGTTGTCCGCGACAGAGAGCATATCTGAAGCAACGAGCAATGAGGTAAAGATCTAAACCATATTACTTTATGTTATAGGTTATCAGTGAGAGGTTAGGAGTGTTTTATCCCTAATTGTTTTGGTAACATGAGCAAACATTAGCGCAGTAATGCTAAATAAAGTCATGGCACAGTGCAGCAAATAATTGTTAGGTTGGTAGGATAACCGTTTTCATTACATATTACAATATGCGTTTGCAGAGTGATTTTCCACAGGAGACAGGGAGAGGAGGGAGAGGAAGAGGAGGACGATGAGGGAGAGGGAGAGGGAGAAGTGCGGGAAGGGCCAGGCGACGTGCCTCAGCCACAGAGAGGGAAGAGGAGGAGGGGAGGATGTTACGGCTGTTATGCCTTTGACATAAGACTAAAATTTTCGCAAGTGTTTTACAGTAACTACTCTACCTGGAGATGATGTAACGTTACGAACTCTCCTCCTCACTCCCTACTTGTCGAGTTTGACACGTAATGCTATTACACTACGTGCTGACAAATAGTAGCATTTATTTTAGTAGTTTACCTGTCAAGCAGAAAACATGCCACTTCAGCATCGGATTGAAGCCCTTTGTCCTTCACGAACCCCCCCCATCGCTGAAAAACATCACCGATGTTTATTCTTTGCCGCCGCTTGTCCAGTTTTCTTTGCCCCTCTTTGCATCTTCTTTTCCTTGCAGATGATGGTTCTGGTTCATTCTCTCCTGTTGCGTGTAAGTGTGGTCCATTCGCAAACTAAAAAAACTTTTCACTACTCTCTATCGAGGAACTACTAACACTCTCTGCTGTTTCCTCCTCCTTCTTTCTTCCTTCCGCTGTCTTTGTTGGTTTATTTATACACGTGAAACGCGTTCTCTGGCTGGCTGGATTGTCCACTCGGGCTGCTGTACATACATGGTGGCGCAAGATGGCGACCTCTCTAAAGCAAGACCCTTGCTATATACATATACATAAATATATATATATATATATATATATATACATGTAAAAACATAATTATAAGGCTACGAAAACCAAACAAATTTTATTTTATAGCGATTATACACTTATATAAACATATCATTGGGTAGAGATTGATATTCAGATTCAGATTTGACAATAAACCATGCCAAATATTACAAACTGGCCCTTTAAACAAAATGTTTTTTTATAATTACACAAATACAGTTTAATGGAAATACCAGTATAATAGTAATAATATAATAGTTACCTACAGTATTTGTTCCAGCTGCAGCAAGTTCAGCTAATCCAACACTGTCTGTTCACACTCTGATGTCTCAGTTCAACACAGGCTGCAGTGATAGAGCTCACACTGCTCAGGGCAATGCACTGGGAAAGTTCAAATAGGGTGTGTGTGCGTGTGTGTGTGTGTGTGGTGTGTGTGTGTGTGTGTGTGTGTGTGTTCCTGAGGAAACATGGAGGGCTGGTCTCACTTTTTCCAGACCTCCTCTTATTTCCCCTCTAAGTTCGGAGGGGAGTTATAGTACAACACAATAACACACTGGCAGGATGCAGCAGTTCCCACATTTAATTTGTGTATGTAAGTGAGACGATGTCAATGTAAATGAGGGTCGCCCCTCAGTGATCTCTCAAGTATAAATAAAAGTTTAAGGTGAGCATGCAAACAATGGATTTGTAGTGCTCGATATCCTGAGGTGAGATTGAGAGTGTAATTGGAGAGACTATAACAGTTAAGAGTCAGACGAAAAATAGCATTCTATTCATCAACTAATTTATCGTTACTGTCAAATGCTATCATGCTCATGTTTAGAAGGGAAGGTACACCATATTCAACATCTGAAGGCCCAGACACACCATTCTTTGGTTAGGTTAAAATGATATTAATAAGCTGATGACACACTAAAATGTAAGTGAATTCCACCAGAGATAAAAACTCATAATTATACCATTCTCATATGGTTCTAAGAAAACTCCAACCAATCACTGCATTTGGTCCGAATGCAATGATTGGTCGAGCTGTCCGTCTACAAATGAGACTGATGGGAATGTCACAAATGTTGTAAGTGTGCGATCATAAATCAAATATTAAAAAAATTTAAATGTTAATAGGAGCAAAGTTTTTGTGATTCATCCTGAGGGGAATGTGAATGTCTGAACCCATTTCATGCTAATTCAGCCAATTAGTGAGACATGTCACCTAACACATGTCAAACTCATGGTGGTGCCAGAGTCAAATGTCTCGAGATCATCAGTAGGATTCATCATGTGGAAAACATGAATGTCTGCACATAATTTTATGTCAATCCATCCAATGGTTATTGAGTCTTGACCAACTACTGGACTGACTAACTGATTGCCATCCTACAAGCCCTGTCACTAGCATTTACCAATTTTACCAAGTTTAGACAGTGAAATAGATCTAAAGCAAATAAAGTCCAATTTAGAAAAAGCACCTTAAAAGTAAAGTGTAAGCAACCAGGCTGCTTTTGACTTGGCACAAGTATTATCTGTGGATTAACTTTGCCAAAGAACATGAGAAGAAAATCCTGATGAACATTGACAACACATTCCTTGGTCAGATGAAGGCAAAACTGAAACGTCTGAATTAGATAGGGTCAAGCATGTTTGCTGTGGACCTGGCCCAGACTACCACAGAGACTGCATCATGTTGTGTTATTAGCTAAAGCCCAAGAAGAATAAAGTGGATTCATTTGAATAACAGAAATGCTTGTTTAGTTATACTATAATGAGAGGTCCATAAAAACTAACCACAACAAAGGTCAGTACACCCTTCAGTGGAGAGATTCCACTTTATTTTGGGAGAGATCGTATGCTCTGTAAAAATAAAATAGTTCCTACATGAAACTGCTCACAACAAGGTCTGTGGATTATCTCGAGTAATCAAGTCATGATTTCTGGAAAGAGACATTGCTGTTGAGTTTTTCAAATGCAGTTTTTGGCAATTTGAGCACTACAAGCTGAGTGCCATCTCCGTTATACTGGAGAGAAGACAGATATCTCTACGGCTGATATGTCCAACACTTGGCAACTCCCACCAAAATAATCTAGTCTGATAAGTAACGATACAGGTAAAGAGGAAAATATGTATTTTTAGTTTTGGGGTGAACTGTCCCTTAAAAACTGACCTTGATGAATAAATAAGAATAAATAAGAAGAAACATCGCATATAACGCAGAGCTGTCTTCCCAAACTTCCCAAACTAGAATATTTTCCCATTTAATTCCCGGCCCCCATCAATTCTAATCCACAGAGTGAAATGAGTCAGTAACATCCAGGACGAGCTGTTGAGGAGAGATGGAGGAGTGCAGCCAGTCCTCCTTGATAATCCTGAAAATATGATCCCTCTTCTTCATGTCATGTTTGAAGGCGTAAAATCCCTCTTTAACGTGCCTTCCACCCTACATTAACATCTCCATTTCATCACTGAAGTCGAGTGGATTAAACTGAAGCTTCACAGCCGCATGCCATAATCTCCCATCAACCCCTTTTGGCACCACAGGGAGGAGGACTGTGCAAATAAAGTGTGGGCCTAATAACACACAAACAGGAGGAAGGCAGACTCCTGATACAGCTTGCTGTGATGCAGTTGTGGGTTTGTTCAGTATCGTGCTCTATCACAGTGAATATGTAAATTTGAAGAAAAAGGTAGATGTGTTTTTAAAGGGAGGCTGAGGTCCAGGAAAATCAGCTATCCACATAGTACGTCAGCTGCTCTCAGTGTCAAGTATTGCCGTGGATGGTCAATTTGATTTACACTGGAGTTAGTTGAAAGCCCAGTGCATCTCATAAAGATGCTAAGGGTGTCATTGATGTCAGTATCACACTCTGAGGGATGTCGCAAAGCGTTGGTATTTGATGACCTGGGAAAGAGCAGGCTATCCTTCTGATAAGTTAAAGCTGAGTTTTGTAATGAAAAGATGCATATTTTATGTTTTATTAAACATACAGACTAAATGATGTTTTAGACTTAACATATTCTTATAATGTTGATTAAGTGATAAGCTACACTAAGTTAGACTTATTCAGTGTAAATATAATTTGTTCTGCGTCCTGCTGGCAACTACAAACTATATATCTTTCAAAGTTGTCAGATTGCTCTACTGATTACATTACATTAGAGTCTTTCTAATAGTGGTGCATCTTGCAGTTGTAGTCATTTGCACATCATGCAAGTGATCAGCTAAGAGGAGTCACAAATTACTGTATGTATTGCTGATATATAACTGGAGGAATCCCCACGGAGCCTGTCTGCTCTCCAAACTATGTTTGGTCAACAAAATACACAGAGGTAGTGATGTGGCAAAAGATGCAAGACGACATGCAGGACAGGAGTTCTTCCCACCACAAATGTATGTCCATAAGAAGCTTCCAATCCAAGGTATTTGTGCACTGATTTGCTTGGAGGGAGCATCAAATAGGCTTTGATGCTCCTCCCAAAGGTCCACAAAATTTTCCTCCATTTCTTGGATCAAAGCAAATTGCTTGCTGATGTTCTGTTGCTGATGTTACAACTCCTCCCCCTGATATTTCCCTTGCCCTGAATCATGCACTCTCATGGAGGGCCCTGGGAATGAGTCCTAAAACCTGGAAATGAATGAGCATTTTTATAGGTTTTTGGTTAGATGCCTGAAATAAGGTCTGTGGTTAACACAAGCTCAAGAGACTTTCTCGTTTTGTTCTACCATATAAAACACATGAGTAAAAACCCCACTCATGAATTTTGAAGCTTTTACGTGTCTTAAAAAAGGCAGTTGCTTACAAGTGGTTAAACGAAACTACAGAACGTCATCACGGCTATACAGCCAGTTATGCAACCATAATGACATTCGTTTATAGCCTAACGTCAGCGTCTTACTGGAGATTGAATTTAGGCTTTAAAAATGATAAAAAACTGTGTGCATTTGTAAAGATTATCTTACTGAACAAAACATGTATCATAAATTTTATTTTTCCACAGAACTTTGTTTCTGCAATAATCCAAAATCCAGTGGAAAAAATCCAATTAGCATTTTGACAAGGAAACAAGGGTGATGCTAACTTCCAAACTGGCCTACAGAAAAACATCACACCTGGAGCACTCTGTTGATTTTAGACAAAACAAATATCACATTACAGGATTTGGGCTCACAGGCAGGTCCATAAAAATTAAATTCTTGTAATGTAAAGTTTCTATGACATGGCATGGTAGATATTTTGGTCTATTGCACTCAAAATCCATAGTCAGGACAAGCAAACTTAGAAAAACACTGCATTTAAAAAAAGCATCTGTGTTGGTGTGGGTGTGGTGCTTTGGGGATGAGTGAGGTGATGAAATTCAATCTAGGAAGGGTTTGAGTAATAGATCCATAGGTTCAAAGGATTTTACAAATCTGTGTAATGCAGAATCTCTCTGAGTCAGATTGCTCAGTATATGTCAACTGTACACTCTATTTATAGTATCAGTGGATTCTTGTGCAGAAACAATTACCTAGGGTACAAATTTCTTCGCTAAAGTCACACTACTTCCACTTGTGGGCAGCAGTGACCTTTCACAAAGAAACACGATCCCTCCAGCACTCTTTGATTCTCCCTGCATCATTTCATACACTCAGCACAGACTTCTCATGTTGTCACACTCAGTACTTTGCTGAAAGGTCAAACAGTGAGATCTTGTCTCTGTGTTGACACTAACATGTCCTCAGCGTCACCTAAACTGATGCAAACTGTTTGAATAACAGAAATGGATTTCATCCTCAATGGTCAAAGAGACTAAATAATTATGTGTGTCGCTTTTATTCATTCACTTCACTACTGTGAAGTGTCTTTGTCCACCAGGTCCAAATTTTATAATTTTTACTCCTGATCTTTTTTCAATTACAAGTGTCTGCTACAGCACCCAAAATCGGGTAGGTGTACAGTAGGCTACATGCATATACTAAAATAACTATGATTTCTAAAGAAGTCAGAAAAGATTAAAAGGAGACCTATTATGCTTTTCTGTATCATGTGACTTCTATATATATAATGTTAAAATGAAGGATTTTCATATTAAACATGGTCATTTTTTATATGGTAATCTGCTCCCGGTACACTACTGTTTATATCAGGTCCCCAGGAAGTAAGCCAGGCTTTGAAGCCAATTTTCGTAGTGGCCAAACAGTTGTACTGCAATTTGTCATGTGATGCCCTGTGGCCCAAAAAAACTTACATTGATAACATTTGGAGAATGTTACCTAAATGTTATGTTATGCGAGGGTGAGTACTGACTGGCAAGACGTTTCCGGATTCGAGTGGAATTTGCATGTTCTCCCCATGTCAGCCTGGGTTTTCTCTGAGTACTCCAGCTTCCTCCCACAGTCTAAAGACATGCAGGTTAGGTTAATTGGTGACTCTAAATTGAACGTAGGTGTGAATGTAGCATGAATCTTTGTATTTCTCTATGTGTTAGCCCTGTGTTGTCTGGCAACCTGTCCAGGATGTACCTGGATGTAGCTGTGATAGGCTCTAGCACAGCCGCAACTCTGTATAGGGATAAGCCATTACAGAAAATGAATGAATGAAACAAAGTCAGCGGAGTGCTTAACCGGAAGTCAGGTGCTTAGCTGGCAGAAGTTGGCTGCTTGGGTACAATCGGGCAAACTCCGCTCTGCTAAGTGGACGTAAGTCTCTAGTGCACCAGCTCTATGGGCCCAATGATGTGGAGGCAGTGCCGATCATCTGGGTTGTTTCATATTGCAGAAATTGAGCTCTTTTGGCTTCATGTGCCACTGAGTAACTTTTATAGGAATGAACAGGGCCCCGTCGCCAAGGCTGTATCCAGGTCTCGTAATGCATCCATGTTTTACATTACATAGCCTGCACTGCTATATGTAGCTACACGCTACTCTAAGGGAAACATGTAATGTTGGTTGCTAATGTTGTAAAGTTCTTCTCAATTTTGGATCAGATTACTGCTGGAACATGTCCAGTTGTGTCTGAAAGCTTTTACATGGATTTTTCACAGTATCAAGTGCCACTACTGTCTATTACAGTCATTTACCAGCTGCAGACACGCCAAGATAGGAAGACCTGGAAACACTGACCAATCAGAGTAGACTGGGCTTTTTAAGGAGGGGGGCTTAAAGAGAGAGGCACTAAATGCAGCCTTCTCAGAGAGTGGGTGAACACACGTGTTCCAGCACAGACAGTATGAAAAAAATAGTTTTTTTTGACCATTAAAGCATGTAAACACATTTTCATAGAAACTTTTAGAAAACCAGTAAAATAGGTCCTCTTTAAATTCCTTTGGACATCTATCCACACCCACCCAGTCCTGATCCTAATGCCATGATGTACTGTGTTTGACATGTCAGGGAGAGAAAAAACATCTGTTACTATTTGTCTTTCACAACTATTATTGGTGTATGTTAGCATGTCAGATTACATAGTGTTAATGATTCCACGGAGACACAAATATACATGCTCGTTTTAATGCTCGTAATGCTGTTGTAAGACACTCTGGCCAATGACTGAAGAGCATAAAAGAAATAGAGAGATGGTGAAGGAACAGAGAGAGAAGAGAGAAGAAGCAGAGGTGACACAGGATAATGAGTTTCTATTTCTCACCCCATTCATCCACCCCTCCCTCTCGCTTTCGCTCTCTTTCTCGCTCTCTCTCTCTCTCTCTCTCTCTCGTTGACGGAGCAGATCTGATTGATCTAGTTCAGTGGAGGCCTGGAGGTAAGTCTCTCTCTGCTTTTCACTGTGCTTGTAAGGCCTGTGATCATATTTGGCTCACAACGTGGACAGAGCCAGGCAGTCAGTCAGTTAGCCAGTTAGTTAGCAAGGCAACACCCGATTCGCCAGTGGGAGAGCTGTTGCCTTGCTAAAGTGATACCCTGTGGCTCTCTCAGACTAGAATATTTTTAAAAAGAAAAAGTCTAGTATTATATTAGATTTATCCCTAATCTTGTTAAAAGACCCAGAATCCATGTCCCATTACCTTTCAACTACCACAATCCCATTGTTCTTACAATAACTGCTGAACAGGGGGATTCTCCCCAACATCAAAGATGCAGTGTGTTTGTTGGGGATATTTGGTGTACTCGTGAGTATTTGTGGCAGCAGGATGGTGTATGTAACTATAGTGTGTGAACTTATGGAAATAAAGGAACATGTTACCCTGTGCAATGGTTTGGCTCATTGATGTGTTTTTAATAGTTTTGGGACAACAATAGAACTGTATGGCACAGAGGAAGATGACATATGAGGTTTTGATACACACACAATACTTGTTATTAAATACAATCATTGCTAGTGTGGCTCTGCATATCACCAGCCTTATATTTAGAGGGAAAAAACTGGGCACCATGCAGCTACATTCTCTTAAATTTCCCCCATATTTTTCTCTTAAGTTTTTGTTAAGAGAAAAAACCAAGAGGACTCAGCTCCAGATGTGCCACATGTTTGTAACCCTCCAAATCTGCTCTGACCCAGGTGTGCTGAATGATAAATCCGACTTGAGTCAGATTGACCTGTCAGCATAAGTAACGCCCCCTAAACACTTTATAAGGTCAGGTGTTAAAAAGTTAAAAAGCCTTTATTTCAAAACATGACAGCTTACATTTAAACACAGACTGGTTTTGACTTTATGGTCTTCGTCAGGGTGCAAAAGGGTGAACAGGAAGCAAACATTTTATAAGTTGTCATATAATGATATTTCTCAATTAAAGGATGGGTGTATAGTCAATTTCCTCATTTAATCCAGGATATATCACTGCATTGAGTTTATAAATCCAACTCCACCTCTAATGGACGTCCGTATGGATTCTAAGCCTTCAACTCTCAATCAGGAATCATTTCTCTTATGCACCTTTTTGAAGTGTTTAGCCATGGGGCAGTCCTCATTCTGTCCTTATCATGTATTTATGTTCTGAAAGTCTCTCTTTTCGGTGTCTTCGGTGTGTCCTACATAAAAACAGTTGCATGCTGGACGATATACAGCACAAGTTATATTGCAGTTAATGAAATCCTTTGGCCATATGTCCTTCATGTTTTGACATTTGGACTGTGCTTGCATGTGTTAATGAGACACTTGAAGGTACCTGAGGGTTTCTTTAAGCACATGTCCTCTTTACGTGCTGGTAAATAACTGTACAAGTTTTTCTTTCATAGTGGGAGCTCATTTGTAAAAAATAACTAGTAATTAATGGAAGACAGTCCTCAAAGTGGGGTCACTTTTTAGGATAGCCCGACTGGAGTATGATCTGTTGGATTTTCTGAGATTTAGTGCTGTAGCGTGTAACAAAAAAAGAGTTGGAACACTTGCATCCTTATGAAGACCATAGAGTCAAAACTGGTCGGTGTTTTAATGTAAGCAGCCATGTTAAGGGCTTTTTAACTTATCGGTGAAGATTCTCAGTCACCCAGGTCATGGTAATCATAACTGCTAATATCGTAGGCAACTAGACTTGCTCGCGTTTCATGAAGACCTTTCACCTCTCATCCAAGAAGCTTCTTCAGTTCTAAAGGGTTTTTAACTTAATTCAAATGCATCTGTGTCTGCTCCACGTGTGAGTGCCTGAAGTGGATTTTTTCCTCCCATGTGCTGACCCTTTTCTTCAAGAGCACCTGCGGTTTTACTTGAGTATCATAAGATAAAGACGATAAAACCCAGCAGTGACAAAACATCTTTGATGCTGTAAATGCTGTGTCAGCAGCAGTGGTAAAGGAGTGTTCAGAAGTGTTTAGTATACCATACTGTAAAATTTACTCTGATAGTAGTAAAAGCTCTGCATTGAAAATGGTACTTCAGAAAAACTATGTAAGTACAATCAGGACATTGTATTTAATTATTAAAAGTAAAAGTACTAATGCAGAAAAGTTTAAATAAATGAAAAAAAAAATCAAAAGGAAAAGTATCAAAGCCATGTTCATTCATAAAAAATGACTTCAAATAGGTGCCAGTTATTTTCAAATTCATTGACTAATTGTTTCAGCTGCACCTGTGTATTTGCGTGTGGTTATTGTGCAAAAATCTTAATTTGTTAAGTAATAAGTAACCAAAGTTATACTGTAAGTAGTTGCAGTGGGGTAAAAAAATACAATATTTCCCTCTGAAGTGGAGCAGAAGTAGAAAGTGTCATGTGATTTAACTACTTAGGTAAAGTAAAAGTTCCTCAAATATGTACTTAAATACTTAAAAAATAATACTTGAGTAAATGTACTAAGTTATATTTCAGCACTGGTCATAAGAGGGATGCACAGTAACTGGAATTACAGTGGTTAGGATCAATGGACCAAGTATAGTATTACTTTAATTCTGTAAAACATAATCTAAGTTTGATTATATGATATCTGAGCATTTTTCAAATGTTCAGAACAGAATCTCAGATACAAGTAAAAATAACAATATGTTTGTTCTAAAGTAAACTTTATCATGCTAAAATATTAGCCTGCTGGGTGTTGCTTGATTGGGGGTGTGTTGCTGTGCATTATGAAGGTTAATGCAGCACTTCCTGCTTTCTTGTAAGGCTTCTCCTGACACAGTGATGACCTAATTCATATTGCGCCTTCACTTCACCACGCTGTCAATAAGACCGTTATAGAACAACACTGTTTACAACAAAATGAAGGATTTGCTTTGCTGCAACAATTGTGCAAGATTTTGGTAGCAGAACTGTTCTGGTTTCTGTTTGTAGTCTGAGTAGTATTGATTAATTATTGACCAATCATGTTTGAGCAGCAAGTAAACAGTCCGCGTGGAGAGCAAAAGACGCAGAACGCATGGGCTGAAATGCAATCTCGGAACCCACTGCGGTCGTCTGACAATGATTTAGCTTTATATTAGCTTTTTCAGACCTATTCAGCTGCAATATGCAGATATCTCTTTATAGAGACTACCTGAAATGACCGCAGCACAGAACAGGAAGTCTTGGTCTTGATATACAGCGGGGCCTCAAAATAATGGATGCTGTCACCATAGGCTTTACTGTTGTCAGACCAATTGTTGATGAGTTCCAAGATTGTATGCAAGGTAATGCTTTTGTGTTCTGAGGATCACCACTGAGTGGATAAGATTTCCTGCCATCAGAAAAAAGCACACTGCCCTGTAAAAAAAGCTTTGTTTGTGCATTGACATCTGTCCAAAAATAGTGTGGATTATATGTGGCACACTGGCTTGTTTTCATAAAATGTGTCCTCTGTGATATGTTCACAACAGCACAACAGAGCCATGAAAGAAAGACAGGGCTATAGGACAAAAAAGAACTTGAAAAGAGAAAGTAGGCCATGTCACACTGGTGAATGTTAAAGCTGTGTTGCTTTACATTTAATGATGCTCTCCTCAATGTGCATAAAAATCTTCAGTGTTTAAACTGTATTGTCATAGTGTGGTTGCTTCAGCACCCACAATATTGTTACCAAAATCTTTATTCTTATTCTGCCATTTATTTCACCCTTTTTTTTGCCTAACAACTGTACTTCCAGCTACAGAAACCATTCAAATGAAAAAGTGTTGTCTCTTTAAGGACATTTATGCTATTACAGTATTTTTGATCTTTCCTCCATTTATACTTAAATATATATACTTATATTTAAGAACTTGAACTATAAGCTTTAAGTCAGCCTTTTGACGTCTCGTACCATTTTTGTATAACAGCAGTTTACATTTTATATTTTTTACATTTCTGACCGAATCTCCTGTAGTGTCCACAATTTTCACTCTTAAAACACAGTTTATACATCAAAACATTGGCATTTTTGCCTGCTTCAGCTGACATGCCCATTTAAGCAATTGGGCTTACACTTTGTTAAACTGGTGCACAGTGCAAAGTACCCAACACTAATGTTAGCTAAGCAGTGGAGACTGGAGAGTAGGGCAGTGGGCACTATGTTTCCGCATGTTATGTTTCCACATGTTAACTCAGCTAGCCAACTGTCAGCAGAGCCAACAGAATATAAAATAAAAGGCAGTACATTTATGGTACATTTTTCATGTCTGTCCACTTCTAAATGGATAATGCTTAAGCGGTACAGAGGCTCACTGAGTCAATGGAGCACCAGACCAAAGGGAAAGGCCTCTTGTGTTTCATGTCATTTTGTGATTTTCTTGTCTGTCTTTTTTTCTACATATGCTTTACCTGTCCCACTGTCTGTGAAGTGCAGCCCTGATTTGATGTATTACACTAGCTGCTTGCTGGCTAACCCAAAGAAAACCTAAACTAATGGTTCCTGGAATAAGGTGTTTATTAACCAAACCAGCCATATTCAGACTTAAAATTGATCTCTACACTGAAAAACATATTTATCACTGACATTTACCTAACCTTTAATTAACCCTTAAAAAAACTCTGGTGCCCTTCTGTGCAAAGTTTGCATGTTCCCCCCATGTCAGCATGGATTTTCTCCAGGCACTCCAGCTTCCTCTCACAGTCCAAAGACATCAAAGACATGCAGGTTGGTGGTGGCTGGTGTCTCTAAATTGCCCGTAGATGTGAATGTGACCATGAATGTTTTTTGTCTCTATGTGTCAGCCTTGTGATAGTTTGACAACTGGTCCATGGTGTACCCTGCTTCTCGCCCACTGTCAGCTGGGACAGGCTTCAGCCACCCTGCAAACCCTAACAGGATAAACAGTTACAGAAAATAAATGAATGATTTTACTTAACCTGCAATGTTTTTTTTTAATAAGAAAAAAAAAGTTCTACAACAAGAAAGAAATGTCTTAAACACATCATAGAACACGTTAAATTAAACATTGTACATAGAGACACTGTGTTACAGCACTAATCTTATGTTTTGCAAAAGAGAAAGTGAGTTCTTGGGATTAGAAAGTTCTATCTACATTTGACCCCTCCCTAAAATCCCCATTTACAAAAGTGACAGGATTTTGATATTTTACATTTAGAATAACTTTAGGGTGTCTCTCATTTCTGTAGGAAAGAGAATAGTTCCTTATATTATTTTTGCTGTTTGGAATGCAAAACTTTGAAGCTCACTATCTCAAAACCACTGAGAATGCAGATTGAACCTTGTAATTCTAAGGTCTTGTTTCCTCTGAGAGCATTCATACTTTGAATTATATGATGCATGTTAAAAACACAGTTCTATTTAGTTGGAGCTCAATGGCAGAACTTTGTCACACAACGTCTATTGTGTTCCTGTAATCTGCCTGCAGTGACTGGTTAGGTACCAGGAATGGGGATCTGCCCATTGGTCTGACATCCCATTGTTCTGAAGTCCCGTTGTTCCGAAATCATCATGATGCCCTGTGGTTAAGGTCTGGTTAGATTTTTGACCAGTAGCCTACTTTTGTTGCGTTTGTTGATCATCTATGGTACACAAATAAAGTATAGCCTAGTATAATCACATATCGGAGCAACGGGACGTCAGACTAATGGGATGTCGGACCAATGGGGTGTCAGACAAATGACACGGACCTCCAGGAATGTAACACAGAGCTATCTGTATCTGTATTCAGTGAGCACAGCTTGTACAAGAAATTGGTTGACATTGCCTAATCTATTTCATTTTCTGCATTAAATTGTATTCTACTGACATTTATGCTCATACACATATATGTTAGCTGCTTACAAATAATGGTAAATTACCAGTCAAAACACTTCGATACTAGATGGCGCATTGACCATGGCTGAGCCTTTCACAAATCGCTACCTGCTGACTTAACCATACACACACTCACAGACTGATGGCACTGAGAGCAATTTGGGTTTAGTATCTTGCCAGAGGATACTTTGAAATGTGAAATGGAGGAGCCAATTTTCTGATTAGCTCCGCTTTTCCCTCTGAGCCACAGCCAACTCATAAAAAATATCTTTTAACCATGTGTAAAAATCAGCTCCTATCAGATTCTGAGTAAAAAAAAATGTATGTATAAGTTGTATTGGTGAAGATTAATGCCTTATTTGAGGATTGCCCTGACTTATTTGCAGATTCTTCTGTCCACTTCATTCACATTTATTCTTAAAAAAGCAGTTCTGGGCTGCCAGAAATTTGATCTAGGTATATTACTGTTATTACAGCATTTAAACTTTAGTATGTAGCTACAATAGTCACATGACACTGTAAGAAGGCAGCTGCATCAGTAACAACCCTGACAAAACCTCAATATTGGACAGTTTTGCAAAGCCCCAGATTATGTTCACTGACAATGTTTTTCATGTTGAAATTCTAGTCTTTTACAATATCTCTGCATTGAAAACTATGGTACAGGTACGGTTAGGGAAAGAGTGTGGTTATGGCAGCTAAAATGTGTTTGAGGCAACTGAAGCACTTTGTTAAGGTTTGGAACAGGACACAAACTCTGGTCTCTTGCATGAAAGCCAAACGCACTACACACCCTGAAGCTGGATTTATGGTTGTGCATCAAACGCACCTACATGCAGCTACATTTGAAGGCTTTTAAGCTTGTGCCCCTTCTCAAAAACACACTCCTCAAAAAAATTAAGGGAACACTGAAGTCACACATCAGATCTTGATCAATGAATTATTCAAGTTGAAAATCTTTACTGATGTACGCTGTAACGTAAAAAGGTCAGTGGAAACCAAAATCATTAACTCACTGAGGCCTGGACTCAAAAATCGAAATTAAAAAAAAAAAAAAAAAAAAAATCAAAATCACAGCAACTTATAATGTGACTCAGTAGTGTGTATGGCTCCTTGCATGCCTGTATGCTCTCCTGACAACATCTGGGCATGCTCCTGATGAGTCAGTGGATGGTGTCCTGGGGGCTCTACTCCCAGACCTGTATCTGGGCATCAGTGAGCTCCTGGACAGTGTGTGGTGCTACTTGGTGGCATTGGATGCTCTGATACATAATGTCCCCTAATGTAGCTGCAGCTAACATGTAAGTCTAAGTCATCTAAGTCGTTACGCAGCCATTGTCCTCGGCAAATGATCAGTTCAACATCTGCAGTTAGCACAAGTTAACACAGCAGCAGAGGCTATCATCCAACACCATGCCATTAAACAGCTTCAACAAACTCCCACCAACACCGAAACAGCTCAAATTTGATTGCTATTTGTTGTATAAATGGTATATTGTCAGTGAACACTGGACATGAATAAGCATGTTTCTAGACCCTGGGAGTTGCATGAACCTCCTGGTGGAGATCCTCACTGTCTGATGAAAAGCTGGTGGCTATCTAAACAGGCCAACAGAGGAAGTAAGTCCTGAGTATTACAGTACACAAAGGCTCCTGGACATTCTCTTTTCCACTAACAATACTGTTGAAGATGAAGCATGCTCTTTTGCAGCAACTGGACATTTGGAACCCCTGTCCCAGCCTCATTTCCAAATTTAGTTGTATTGTGAAATCTGCAACAATATATGACCACAGACCTGCTCAAATAAGCCTTCTCCTTTTTCAAGTCATAGTCAGGTTCATGATTAGTACTTGCAAATAACAGAAATAACCACATTGTTGGCATGATCAAAAATAAATCACTGGAAACTGTGTCATGAGTTGAATTTGAAGAGGCATGTAGCTCCACACGGAGCCTGACTGATCAAAAATATGCTCTGGAGATGTTTACAGACCAGCTGTTTCCAAGGGCTCTCAGTGCTCAGTGAGGCGTAACGCACAACATTTTGACTGTAAGACAAAATAATTGCAACATAATGTGAAGACCGATGGGGAGACGTCTGAAATGAAATCACACTGCTGCTGTCAGAACAAATCACCAACTGAGAGACGCAGCAACAGGAAGTAGATCCAACAGTGGCATGGTAATGAAGAGGAGGATAAAGAGGAAGGCCAATAAATGAGTCATTTAAAATTTCTCTGAGGTGGAGAGAAAATATTGTGGCCTGAAAGCTGGAGTGGAACTGATTTGGATAAGTGAAAGAGCAGCACTATACAAGCAAAGCACTTAACCGCCAACATTCCAGTTGAGTTGCTCAGTGGCCATCACATTTGACTTAAGTTGAGTGTGAACAAGACCTTCAAAAGGGGAACACTGTCCCGCAGAGCTTTCTCCAGGATAAATCAAGGTAAAAAAAAAAAAAAAAAAAGTAAAAATAAATTTAAAAAAACCCCAAAGAACACCCTCAAAATTGTACACAGTACGTCTGGGGGCTGTACCACAACGCAAGTTCAACAGAGTCAGGCTCTCTTTCTCTGATCTGGCTCAAAACCCTAAAGCCCCAGTAAGAGCTAACAGGTACCATAAAGTTGATTAACTTGCTCTGTTAACTCCAGCTTGCTGCCTCAAGCTCTGTGCGCATTCTAATAAAACAAGTCAAATGACACATTCAGTGTGTCATTTGATATATACTTCTTCGCCTTTGAAGACTATTACACTAAAAAGCAACACGATTGCTTTAATTAAGGTGTGAGTGCTTAATATAACTAACGGTGTCAACTACTAGCTGAATATTGTTGTTCTACATCTCCAGTTCTTTCTAACAGGACAGCTGCACATTCTACAGCTTTAATTTTTTAACTTGATGCAGCAGATTTAAACGTTATACTCAATAACAGCATATTGTCCCATCATGAAGGAGACATGGAAATCACTTTAGTTTTAGGCAAATCAAAGTGAAGTGAATTTTACTGATTGATCAGACTATACCTGTGATAAATACCAACAGACTAATTAATTTTCTTTCCAGTGTTCTATCACCTGTAATATACCAGCTGTGTAAAATGGACCTCAGTCAAATCAAGACCAGACATA
This sequence comes from Epinephelus cyanopodus, assembly GCA_026686955.1. Lineage (NCBI taxonomy): Eukaryota > Metazoa > Chordata > Actinopteri > Perciformes > Serranidae > Epinephelus > Epinephelus cyanopodus. Next base: position 36,685,096 of record CM048926.1, read on the forward strand.
CAACCAAATCCACAGTGGTAATGTTATGGTGGCTTTGACCACTAGAGAATTGATAAAAAATGGTAAAATAATCTCTCCAAAATATCACATTAAGACTCCAAGATCTTGAGGAACACCATAGAAAAATCTATGCTGTCATTTGGTTTAAAAACTTAAGACATTTGGAGATTTCCCAAAGAATTGCATTTTTCAGTGATTAGATGGGGAGCACTTCTGTTCTTGAAACTGCTGAAAAAAACCCTTACTGTATTAAATCCATGCTCTGAATGCTTCAGGTCTTCAGTTTGTGGCTATAAAGGTGGCTATAAAGGTTCATGTAGTGGGAACGTTTCAAAGAAACTAACTATGTGGACTAAAATTGTCACACATTAATTAAATTATGCTCATTGAATCCACAAGAGACTCAGCTTTCCAGTCAGACCCAATTTGTGCATTTTCACCATTGATTATGGAGCCTAGTATGCAAAAATAGGCTAACACACAAAAAGAAACACAAAAGACAAAAATAACACATTTACACTGCATGCAAAAAAACAAGGTTTTTGCCTAGAACTGCATGGTAGGCCTACGACCATAAAGTGGGCATGTCTTTAAGGGGGGACTCGTGGGTGACCATAGAACCCATTTTCAGTCAGACATCTTGGGGTGAGAGGTCAGGGAACTGAATGGCCATGAAATGGCCAGGCCAGTTTTTCCCTCGCCAAAATTTTGCCTAATTTTGAAACATTTTTTAGCCCCCTTCCTGAGAAACGAGGACCACTGGATTCCTTGGGTCTTCCAGTTTCATATGATATCAGTATCACCACTCTAGGTTTAAAAGCCTGCTTGGACTTCTTAAAGACAGGAATGTTGGCTGGGATCACCGGTAGCCCCTGGGATCTGAGAGGGTTAATCAGTGGAGGAAAACAGTTGGCACACTTATGATAAAAAGAGAAAGTGTTTTCCCGCAAAGTGGTAAGTGCTGTGCACTGATGAATCTGTGTTGAATTATCAAGACAGCAGGTAAAAACAGAGGAAATGTTGAGTTTGTATCAACAGCAAATTGAAATATTGTCTCACTAAACTACAGTCAGATCAGTGCTCAAAGCGGAGCAGTACTCACCAGTACACAGAACTGGCAGTTTTACGTTTTACTCTAGTATACCATGTTTAAATTGTCACTAAGACTAGAAAAGCACGATATAAATGCAGTCCATTTACCATCTACCATCAAATGCCTTCTGGTAACATCTAGGCCCAGAGTTTGCAGCTGCAGGCTCCCTTCAGGTTATGAGGCAGCGTAAGTTCCTCCTTGGTTCCTTTTTTTTTTTTTTTTTTTTTTTTTTAGCATTTTACATTCACACACCATGCAAACCCCCACACACACCCTGCAATACTGATGTAGACTTCCCATGCAGTTTGATATTTTGTTATGCATATGATTCAGTTACTTCATTTGACCAGGCTGTGACAGTGAGGAAGACCTTATCAATGTCTTTAAAAAACACTTTTAAAGTTTATTTGCATATGCATTATTTTATATAGATGTGTACATGTGTATATATATATATATATATATATATATATATATATATATATATATATATGTATATTCAAAGAAGTAGACATAGAGGAAAGGAAGTGGAAAGGAGAGAGTTAAGGTAGACCTCTGTGTGCTGCTGCTGGTGTTCACTGTGAAAATGCTGTTACAGCCTGTTATTGCCTGGTGACTGTGACTTTGCTGCTCGGCTTGTGTGTGTGAGTGTGCGTGTGTGTGAGTTTTGACAAGGACACATAGCCTGGCAGCGACAGCTGGACAGAGACAAGACAGCCGTGGGAAATATCATTTCGGCTTGTTAAACAACACACACGTACACACATGATGTTGCTGTAGCCTGCAGTTCTTCTTAGAATCACTGACTGTAGACCGGACCTCTGAGGAGAGTTTCCAGTCCTCTAGTTCTTCTGAGACTGGGACCTAATCAGCAGACGCTTTTATCATGCTAAAATGTTCTTTCTGAATGATGTCAGACTATTATTATTATTATTATTATTATTATTAAGAATAATAAAAAAATTCTAAAATAAACATTGATAAACAGTCATCTGTTATTCACAATAGTTATCAATTAAACTACTGACATTTACTGTATAGCCTATAAATAATTTTTGGGAAGGTGAAAGAAGTAGCCATCCCAGCCACCCTCTCCTGATAAATAAAGAACAGTCCCTTAGAGTGAGTTTTAGATACTGACAAAATATCCCGTGTGGCTGTGGTGTTCTCCTTCAGAATACTTGATCATTATCATCGTTACCACCCAGCAAAAATGATGTCTGTCCCAAAAAATGTGCCACTTTATGCTCCACAGATTTCTTCCAATGCCACACAACTTCTTTGGAAGAGTTCCTGCAGCACCAGTCTGGCCCCTGTAACTCCTGTTCCTGCCACTGAAGCTGGACTCATCAGTTATAGTTGGAATTCTCACAATCTCCAGCTACACTTGCCAACTGTGTGTGTGTATACATATCTGTAAGGAAATGGACAAAGTATCAAAATCACGTTATTCCTTCAAGGAGAAAAAATAGTTCTGACCTCGTCCTGAAAGTTCTCTCCCTGACAGATTTCCATTGAGTTTTACAATAGTACATGGAGCCAGCCATCACCCTCCTTTGCACTGCTTCATCTCAGGCATGTTATGTCCACTCACATTCTCATCTCTCGCCTATCACAGATTCCCAGTTCTTCTCATCATCTTATGGGACTACTGTAGACATTAGTGGATATGTGATCAGTTTTTTTTTTTGTTTTTTTTTAATAAAGTTACCCGCCCACAGTTGCATTGCAGCAGAGCAGGAAGGGAGGCCTAGTAGGCTAGAGATGGAGGCCTCTAGTTTTCCGGTGCGGCGCAGTGCAGGGTGGCGAACCCCATGCAGAGCTAGTTTTGAGCAGCGCAACCTGAGGCACGCTCAGTTTGGTAGTTGGCAGACCGAGGTGTGCTGAGATGGGTGTGGTGGTGCAGCAGGGGGAGGTGTTGACAGATCCAGCTTGGCGCAGTGACAGTTTTGTGCCACAAGGCTTCGCCAAAGGTGCGCTAAAAGCTCGCCAGCTGAAACCAGCCAACTGGCTGCAGGTGGAGCGCAGCCAGTGTAAGTCGAAGTTTGGCTGACCGGCGGACAGTGCGCACTCGTCACCAAAACCTAACAGGCAGGTTTCCAGAATGTCAGGCACATTAACGATGCAATAAATACCCACAAACACCACTATTCAATGCAACTATCTGCAATCAGCACATACATGTATCTCTATATTGACTGTTCCATCACATCTGATGTCAGATCAAAGGGGATTGGCACCGTTTTGCTCTAGTGTGCTAAGCGTGCTAAGTGTGCTAAGTGTGCATGTGTGTGTGTGTGTGTGTGTGTGTGTGTGCACGCGCACGCGCACGCATTGGGGTGGAACTCTGCCATTTGAGATACAGAGTGCAGAGGAGATTTGTAAAGGGCGACCATGTAGAGACAGAAATGACATGCCCTCATGTAAATAAGACAAATAACATAAGAATATTTAGTTTGTTTAATAAAGGGACAAGGTATAGACTTGTTCTATAGGAAAGGTAACCTTAAATGACTTCTGTTGTGATCTGGTGCTAGAGAATAAAATGAAATAAAATTAACTTGACCTTAAAGGGGTGCCATTGGGGGGGGCGGGGACTTGGGAGTGGGAACACACTAAATAATAACCAAAAGGAAATATAATTTACTCCTAAGCTTCTTTCGTGGCATTTCTTTTCTTTCTTTTTTTGTGAACATCATGTTTTTTTTACTGTGTTTATAAGCTGCTCAGTTTTTGCAACAGTTCCTGTAACATTTGTCAATTAAATGATTATACTGTTTTCTAGAGATCAGAGAGTATGTTTGATCCTGAATAGAATGTAACATTTAGGGTGTTAACATTTGTATAACGGTATTTAATGTCTTTCTTAGTTTGAGCAGTTTATATTTGTAAGGGGAGTTACAAGAAACTTTTGGTATGGAGGCATCTCCATAAACAAACACATTACGGTGTTGCACGTGGTCAGTAAGTTGACATTGATGAAGTCAACTTACAACACATTACATTACATTTCAGATCAACTGGATGCTGAATCCACTAATGGGAGTAGCGACTGTGGATTAGCAGATAGAGTTGTGTAAAGGCCATTGGGCCACATCTTATGGCAGAAGAGAAGCTGTTCCAAACAGCCTCACTTGAAGGTCACTCGGCTGTCCAATCAGTGTGTAAAGTGAACGTGATTTGTGGATGGTCGGTCTTGGAAAGCTGATCATTTCAACAGTGGATTCGCACCATTACCATATCGGTGTGTGCCTGCGATGTGCTGAGCAGGTGGAGTCAACACACCATTTGATGGGTATTTTGGCTGGCAGGTATGCCAGATCTGTCACTAAATTTGAGCTGCAAGGTCATGGTGATGGATAAGACAGAGAACTGATGAATGTCATTCATACTTACATAAAATTATATTGTGAACATTATTGTTCATGCAGGCAATTATTTGTCAACTAGGAAAGCTACCAGGGCTTTTGCTCTGTGGGACGAAATTGTTTTGTTTTTTTTGTCAGCTGACAATTACATGGTTGCTGCCACTGGCTGACACATAAATTCCATTAAAACAGCCCGGCCATCGCTGTTACATGTTAAGCGGTGCATCTGCGCACTGGAATGGGGTGGACCCACTAATTCCTAATGTGAGGGTTTGAGGTAAATGTGAAAGGTTGCATAACAATTATTAGGATAGGCTTGTAACAGAAGAAAAGGCATAACATGTTACAGAAAATTAGATATGTAAAGAATAATAAATTTTAATGACTTGAAAAAACAAAAGACATTCCGCCACAGTAATCGGTCATATTTTAGCCATTTTTAAGCATTTTTCTGTTGTTATAGCGCCACCCAGTTGCCAATTAGAGGCATCTTGTTCTACATACCTATCAAGTTTAGTAAAATATGGCAGTTAGGCCTAGATAAGAAATTAGCTCTCTAGCGCCCCCATTTTGTTTGATCAGGTCAATAATGGAGGGGTCCCCTCAGGTTATGTGTACTCATATGCCTACAAAGTTGTATAGTCATTGGTGAAACCCTTGAGATGTTATACACCTTCATGTGATGAGCCACGCCCTCTGCAATATTCATTGCCTTATAGAAGTTCAGTTTTAGTAAGTTTTCCAACTTTTGCCAAGAAGGAACTTTCGATACTGGCCCTAGATTACATTCACCGAGTTTCACGAAGATCGGTCAAACTTCCTAAGAAAAGAACGATTCTAAGTGTTTTTCAGAAAATCTATATAACTGTAAGTTATGGTTTCTTAGGGCGAATTTGTTCCTCATGAGGAGAGGCATCTCTGTACAAAGTTTCATGTCTCTACGACATACGGGGCATGAGATATGCCCATTCAAAGTTTGCAGTTTCAGTGGTTGCTAAAGCACTCCCCTTTGGCCAACTGATGTAATATCACTTTATTCACATCCTCCCATGACCGTCTACCACTGTGCCAAATTTCACATGGATTGACCAAGTCAGTGAGGAGAAAATGTGGAACAGACACACAGACACACACACAGACAGAGTTTTTGTAATTATATAGTAAGATAAGATACTTGTCTGAGTTCCTAAATTATCTCCATACAGTGGAGACCAATGTTAATGTTCAATTTGAAATTAGTTTGATTATTTCACCACACTTTGTGACAGTGTTTACTAAATGTTGCCTTGTGGTAATGCTATTATTGTCAAGGCTGTGTTGGACCCACTGAAAGCAAGTCCGATTTTCTTTTTTCTCTCTGCTAAGCCCATTGGTTTCTGCATGACAAGTTTGCAAAAGCACGTGTTACAATTTATTGGCCATCCCACCGTTGCCTTTCTCTCCCTCCCTCTCTGACTCTCACTCCCTCCCTTCCTCCCTTTTTCCCTTCCTCTTCCCTCCAGCTTTTGAAGTGGAAAGCACAGAGAGATTAACTTCACTTTATAGTCAAAGGGCGGAATGTGATGATACGAGAGGGAATGTAACTAATCAGCAGCGGGCTGTAATCCACAGGGACAAGACAGGACAATACTGCTGGACTCCAACTCCCCGCTCAGGAATGTATGACATGACAGAAAAAGCTGCAACCACTAACCAGGGGAAATCGAACTGGGTACTGTACATACAACTCTGTGTGGGAACTCACTTGTGTCAGGGGGGACAAATTCTCTTGACACAGTCACGTTATTGGGACTCGACTCCATACAAGGTTAAACTTGCAGTAGACAAGTATTTTGCTTTAACTTATCATTATGAAGTGTTGATTGCTATAGAATGATGACACCATCTACATCCATTTCTATGTTCTTACATGTCTGCATTATAAACTAAAATAACAAATTAAGTCATGCTTTTGTTTTGTGTTGTTGGCAGCTGCTACTCTGGGGTAACAAAAAGCAATCAGATTGTCTTTGCAACACCAGCACTAACCAGTGTTAATTTTGTTGATGACTGATGAAAACTACAATGAACAATTTTAATTAACAATCTTTTTTCCATGACAAAGACAATGACGAGCTGAAAATAAAAACTAGGACAAATCTATGTTTCATTTTTGCTGATGAGATGTGACAAAATTGTTAGTGGACTATTGGACATTGAAAGTGGAGTGCAGCCATGCTTGTAATTATCTTCAAATGCTGCATGACCAATAGGATGATAAACTCAAGTAGATAGTCTGCACCAGGATGTTTTGCTAACATTCTGCAGCAAAAACACTCACACGGGAGCGACATCAGCCATCGTTGCGAGTGTGAGCTGTAATTCAGCAATAAATAATCAGCCGTTTGTGTCTGATTGTGTTTGGTGGAGCTGCTGAATGGATTTATGGAGTTTTAACAGTGGTGGCTGTTAGCAGTTAGCTCCATTTGTCAGCTGCCGAACGGCAGCAGAGCAAGCAACCACCGGCTGCCGGACCACACATCTGTTGTAAACCGCAGGACAAAACTCAGATCAGGACTGTCTATAGAAGGTTTATGGGTTGATGCTGTTTGACAGGCAGGTTGGGGGCTCAGTTATCTGTGAGTGTAGCTGTGCTGTAAGAAAAGTCTGAACTTCAGTTTTCTCTGACAGATAAAAATGTAGTTTTAATCACTAACTCTGTGAGAGGAGTTTAAACCTCCAGAGTAACATGTTAAGATGTTAAGAAATAATTCAGGATTTAATGGAGTTATTTTTCTGCTTCTTAACAGTGAGATCAATAAATCACAGTATATAATAAACCTGGGTACAAATCCTAGTTGTCTCAGATTAGTTATTTGTGTTGTCAAAGTTTTTGAGAGCATAAATAGAGATGTTGAGCTTTTCAAATGACGATCAGTAAGTGTGTGCTCATAAATCACCCCTCAAACCTGTCAAATACTGCTGGAGAAATGACAGTTTGTAAGTGTGCAGAAATTATTTGTAGTTGTAGAAAAAAAACTGTCTAAATGAAATTTTTATACAACCTGTTGATACATGATACATGCATGAGCCTCACTGGTTTAGTTTAAAGATAAAACTAACAAAAAAAACCACATAGAAAACATAATGACTAACAGTACAAATAAGCATTTTCATCTCAAGACTAAGACTTGATCTAAAATAGCTGTCAAAATGAACGCCAACAGTAGAGTGCAGACATAACAAAACGGGGTCGCAGCCATGGCAGCCAGAAGCTGTGGCTGGTAGAATTTTCCCTCCTGGCTCCTTTACAGTCAAAATGGCAGAAAGGTGACAAAAACATTGGCTAATTCATCCTGTATTGTGGCTAACTTTAGGGGATCATGACATGTTAGTTATGGAATTATTCCACAGATGCTCCGGTTCAAAATATGTCCAAACTGTTTTTATGGATGGCAATATTTAAGCCATAATCAAGGCCAAAATGTGTCCTGCTGTTGTTTTTAAGTGAGCAATTTCTGGAAAACTTGCTGCCCATGTTTAGTGAGGAGTAAGCAGTCAATGAGTATAGACAGTCAATAAAACAAGTTTTTCAACAGATATGAATCACAGCAACCACAAGAGATCCCTGAGCATACAGTCATAAATGTGCACACAAAATAGTTGGTTTGGCCGATTGGTGCAGTAATTTTTGAGATTTGCTGCAGACAGACGGATACACACACACACACCCAAATGCAGTCAGATACACACACAACTGAATGCAAGTTCCCCTCCAGGCTTACGCTTGGCAGAGGTAATTAATCACCCATTCTCTTCTTTAAAATATATGGGAATTCAGACGGTATGTTTGTCAAAGACGAGGGGATTTGGAAGAAGTTACTTCTTCAGAGGGAGGCATTCTGGCACTTTAAGTACAGCAGGGTAAATGAGGAATTAGACTTGAAGCCATTTTTGTGCAGTCTACTGGATTATATTTGTTCTGCATTAACATGATTTCTTTGAGAACAATTGGAAGTGTGGTTCTTGGATGGATGTGTTAAGTTCAAACATAGATGGTGATATATTGATTGCGTTGAGGAAACTGGAAACAGCGTCAGGCATTATCCCAGTAGAGGATAACAGTAGAGACAGTAGAGAACAGTAGAGACAATCAAAATCACATGGACCCATATTCACAAAGATTCTCAGAGTCCTCTCAGAGAGCTCCTAACTTTGCCTAAAAATTCCTAGCAAGGAATCTTAGCTTAAGAGTGATTCAGGAAGTTTCTGAGAGCAACTCTGAGCAAGGAGGGGACTTAAACGTTTATTTTAGTGAGGAGGTGTGGTTGACCCCATTGCTAGGTATGACTATAGCGTATGACGGAGTCTTCTAAAAGCTGTGATTGGTTTTTACAAAAAGGAAAAAAGAAAAAGAAAAAGAAAAACAAATGCGCTCCTAGTAATGAATGGACAGTGAAATCAACCAATCATAGAACTTAGACTGTATTAAGAATATGTAATCATGACAATATTTTTATGACATGATGATGAAACTCAGCAAAATTAAATTAATTGTTACACAGCTTCAAAATGTTTGAACGTACCTCATTCACATGCCAATTATTATATTGATCTGCTTATTGTTATGTTTACTCGCCATGCTGGTAATTTTACTACTTAATCTATTTGATATTAATGCTGGACGCAGACTCAGCTGTCAGCAATTACTGTGATTACTGGCCTCCTTGTTTAAAGCGGTTTGATTTGGCAGAATGACCAAAACAATGAACGAAATGGAGAAAAAAAGACTGAAAAGAACTGGACAGAAGAGCAGTGCCTGCTGTTGGCACGGCTCGTGGAGGAGAAAAAAGGAGTTTTAAGAGGGAAATTTGGTCCCGGCACAAGGGAAGAGGTAGACTTGGGAGCGCACTGCCAGACAAATCAATACGTCGTTCCCTCTCCTTTTACACAAAAGCGATGAGTGTGAGAAGCGCTGGTACGTGCTGCAATCCAAAGCAGGCGATATTGCGTTACTACGCTGGGTGAGAATAGTAAGCTCATCCCTGATGAGGTCAACTACAAACATTATCCCTGCACGATCAAGCCGGTAGCGTCTTATTAAATCATTGTCGTTCAATATACGGAGAATATATCTCCTTCCTCTCTGTCTTTCCGCCATCTTCTCTGTTTAAGACACTCTTAGGCTTCTTAAAAGTCCTCCTCCCTTCTCTAACAGTTTTTCACCTTAGGAGCTCTCTTAAGGCCTAAAATGCTTTGTTAATAACTTTTATCTTACCAAGGGAAAATTCTACGAATTCTAGAGGATTTTTCTAAGAATGACGTCACCAAGAGCTACTTTTAGTCTTAGGATTCTTTGTGAATATGGGCCCTGGTAAGCAAAGCATAGCGTATCTGCGGCGTGTTCTAATGTTGTTAGGTTTGCTGGTTACTGCCACCTACTGATCATTCTACCCACAACTACTCCCTATTAACAAACCTCTCTCTGAGACCACTTTCAAGTGTAGTTTTTCAGAAGACAAAGAGACACTTTTTTTTTGTAGATGTGGTGGGATGACATGGTGCAAAAAGCTAGTTTTGGAGTCTTCAGATAATTCCTTGAATGTAAGTGTGTAAATGTCTATGAAATGAAGAAACTAACTGAGCTCCTGGATGACAAACGTTGCAATGAAACAATGAAATGTTTTAGTTGCATGACTCTATATGAACCATTTGGTAACCTTTGACATTGACTTCTATCAGCAAACAAGCAAGTGCAGCAACAGTGACAAGTTTTCATTCCTCTCATGCCCTACCCCCCCTCCCAGCCTCCCCCTCGCTGCCAAACAGTGGTATGCACTGGATGAAAATAATGAGGTCTCTTTTTCCCAGAACACAGGAGCGTAAGCTGACTGAAGCACAGATAGTTTTTGACTTGGCAAGAGAACTTTTTAGCTTTTATCACTGCGATGCCGATGGCTCGCTCATTCATGGCAATGATCTTTATCCTTGGGCAGCTAAAACGGAGAAGGATGGTGGTGAAGGGGGACTCATGAAATACAGTGTAGAATGAATGTTTGAGAATTGGCAACAAAGTTCTTATGTCATTGATAGTATAACTCTCAATAACTTGCAGATTCACTGTGTCATAGGAGAGTAAAAACTCATTGTGCTTGAAATGAAGCTAAAGGGTAATTAGATTTTGTGGTTTGTAGGTTAATGTGGTTGTTTTTGACATAATTCTGCTTTACTAACCACCATCATTGCTGTGATCTGATGATGCAGTGATGCAGTTACTATGAAGTCCATTTGTACAGGCAACACAAGCAAAATAAATTCTAATTTACATTAACTATATTTTCTGTAGGCCTACCACTTGTTGAAACAAAAGAAGTGTAGAAAGAAGTTTTTTTTGTTTGTTTTTTTTGCCATTGGTCTTTCAAAATGAATAGGCATAGGTAATGTCTTTGCCATTACCTTTGCCACCTAGGGTTGCCATGTGCTCTGGTTTTTTAGTGATGTTATACCGACGTAATGCATTTATTTTGAAAGATACTGTATGCAAACTGTACATTGCCTGTGAAAAGTTAAGTGTATTTTGAAAACAGACAATGCATGTAACAGGCTAAAGTGGACACGGCATCCCAGAATGTCAACAACCAATTCACCTGGTACCTTGCATGTCATTCAATGTGGGGAGTCCATGACCAAACATCAATATGTGACAAGGTCAGAGTGAGAATGTGTTGGCATCAGAAGCCTGAATCATTCTGACAACAACTTGACAAAAACAGTACTGAAAGAAGAAATTATGAAGTATGTTATAATATTATATAAATACATAGTGTGTGTGTGTGTGTGTGTGTGTGTGTGTGTGTATCGTAATTTGTTGCTGTCGCTGATTGACTTCGTTTTGAGGTAAAGTTCAAACTTTAATAACTGGAGGGAAAAAAAATCATTCTTTCTGTTTATTTAAGCTGGCATTGATTGATATTAATAAAAAAAAATTGAAGCCCTGATTGTTCTTTCAGGATTGTGCTTGAGAAAAAACACTGAAAGATTCTCCCTGCTCTCCGGCCTGTATGGTGACAACTACAAACATAATGAAAATGAACAACTGGTAATTTCAATGATAACATCCCATTAAGGATCCTGTTGTAGGAAAAATACAACAATAATAATTAAAGCAACGCTTACCTTTCTGGAAATTGTACGCTTTTCTTTGTTTAGGTTAAAATACTATTAATAAGCTGATGGCACACTAAAATGTAAGTGAATTCCACCAGAGATAAAAACTCATGATTATGCCATTCTCATATGGTTCTAAGAAAACTCGCCGAGCGTCCTGTCTGTCTTTCCCACATGGAGGACTCCAACTGATGTAACTGTTCGCGTAACATCTCTCCATCCCACCCCCGAAGTCTGTGAGACAACAAATAGGCTAGTAGCAGGGACGCTTGTGGATATAAACTTTTCTTCTTAACAATAGCAGACAAATGTGGACCACCGCTTCCACCTCCAGCGGCTCCAACAGGGAAATCAGTTGGCAAAAGAAAGAATATTGCAGAAAAAGCTAACACTAAGTCAGAACTCGATGCTGCAAGAGACAAAACTCTGCTCGGCTTTGCTTTCGAGCGATGGCGAAGACTCATCCTGAGCTAAAAAGGGACGAGATGGTCGCAGATTTTCTGTGGACAGGTATTTTTAGTTTGCCTCTAATGTAACATAAGCTATAACGTATATGACAACACAGCATCCAGTTGCTAACGGTTAGCCTACTGTAGCCTAACATTGCCTGAGCCTCTGTATTATCTTCCTTGTTTGTTGCCAGTCACCACTACTATCTAACGTTAGTGTTTACATTATATTATAAAACTCAGTCATCACTGACCCTGGGTAAGTTTCAAAACTCCGGGGTTGCATTTGACTGTGCAGGACAGATAACGTTATGTTTAGTTTGCATCTATTATAACGTTATATATGACAACACAGCATCCAGTTGCTAATGGCTAACGTTAGCCTACTGTAGCGTAGCCTCTGAAACATTAACGTTACCTTGTGCATCACACTTATCTTAGCACCAATGAAACCTTATAATGAAGCTTACATCACAAATGCATCATTATGTATGTCACTTTACACATACAATGATAAGTTAAGATACTGCATGGACTATCATAACATTCCATAAGTCCTTTTTACAGTTGATTGTTGAGGTGTGTATAGGTGAGTATAAGTATAAGTATATTCATTATACATCATATTTCCCACAGCTCTAATGTTTTATGACAGTTGACATAGTGCATCTGGAAGCATTATGATTGTTTATGAGTGCAGTTATAGAGCATTTTAAATGCATTACAACTCACTATGAATGGCCCTATAATGAATGATAGATGTGGTCTTCATAAAAAGTGTTAGCTTTTTGACCAGGGGCTCCCAAACTTTTAAGTGCCACTGTCCTCAATAAAGAAGAGTCTCTCTCAAATCATTTTTCAGGCAACCTGTCTCTCCTCTCAGCATAGACTGTCCAGGCTAAAGAGCCTCTCCGCACTGGGCATTGTTGCTGTTCTAGCATGTTTAATGAATTTAGTCTATTTGCTAATTATGCAGATAATTGAAGAACATATGTAAGACAAGACATAATAGTTAATAATGTGATTGCTGAATTTAGAACAGTAACCCTTTACAGACAAATGTAATGTGATTGCAGCAACCCAACATAGCGACTGACCACTCTACTCCTAACCATATTTTACTGATGAACCGTACTCAGCTTAAAATATAAAATTCAATATATTTCAAATAAATAATTATTATTATAAGTGAGTCATATAATGCTTCTTTGTGATTAGGGATTTATTAGTTAATCATTTTTGTATTTACAACACATCACAAACTTACTTAAGGGTACTAACTCTGATCTTGTCAGCATGGAGTCACCATCATGTAATATAGTCACTTCCTCCTTATTAGCATCGACCCTCATGACATTTATTCATTCAAACATTAATGCATTCAGTGTCTTAATGCATTAGCATATGACTTAGACATGTAGCCTCATTATAAGGTGTTACAGAAATGTCCTCAGAAAGAAAATAATAGTCTATTTGCGCACACACACACACACACACACACACACACACACACACACACACACACACACACACACACTGCCGTAGGCTCTCATGACTCACTGAAGCACGTGTTTGTAAAAAGCTATATTAGCTGACTGCATCAAGGAGAGCGGGATTATTTTCTGTGAATAACAACAAGGTAAAACCTGAGCTGCTACTGTATATCTCACAGGGGTTCTTTTGTTAGATAGCACATGACCTTGAAAAGAAATAATGCTCCTTTTTTGTGCAGACGTATATACAATACAGTGTTGACATTTGAGAATTAAAATGACAGAATAACAGTTTACTGACCAATATTTTCAAAACATAAACACATACACTAAAACATTTTAGAATCCTATAAATTTTACTAAAATTATGATAGATATGTGCTGAGCAGGAAGTTTTGCATTGCACAATAAACTTCCAAACTCATAGTTGTCTCCAGTGTATGTAATCGAGATGCTGTGTCTAAATTAATTCTATGCTGACATTTCTTGTTAAATGTCCATTGACATATACACTGCTACTAACATATCTGTGATGGGATAAAATCCGCTTGTAATATCAGTCCCCTGTTAATCAGGCTCTATATGTGAGTACATAATATTGCATGTATGTACAGTATGGTAATGTTAGAGGGCTTCTTGTAAACAGTCATATTAAAGGTTGTGAGTAGGTCAGAGAAGCACAAAGTAGCGATGAATGAAAGGGCAGTGGAGTTTTTCTACTGCTGGGCTGACACACTGACACTGTGATGGATCACTATTCATGCATGAATTCTGACAACACTACAGCAACTAATCCAGCCTTGCAGCAGCAGCACATCAAATCAACTCTTTGCTTTTCTTGTTTGGAGTATGCTAATATATTAACACGGCGACATGCATGAGACAGAGATCGCATCATATTCATCTCCCTATAACTTGAGCATTTGTATCTGAAATATATGCCTGAAATAAAATACTGCGAGGCAGCTAGCATGAATAGACAATGTGTAAATGCCAGCCAAACCCATTATCTGAAATGTCACATGCATTTCACACTTCCTCTGGTCCTTATGCTGCATTCACATCACATCATACAGACTTTAGCTCTGAGAAACACAGTGGGACAAACCATTCATGTCAGCCCCTCAGTTTTAATTCCAAGTCAGAGACATCAGGAAGTTTTTACAGCAACAGTATATTCTCTTCTGCAAAAAATGTAAGCCAGTAAATCTGTGGCAAAATGGCTACAAATCCACTATGACTAGTAGTTAGCCTACATTTGAATAAAATACACACACACACACACACACACATACACACATACATATCTATAGCCTATACATACATACATACACACACACACACACACACACATGCACACACATATACACATATATACATATATACATGTGGGTACATGACCCAATGTAGGACTCTGGTGTGAACTCCCGATTGTTGGAGATAACAACCGTAGAGTTGTCTTCCCTCTCTGGTGCTCAAAGCGCCAAAAAAAAAAAAAACATTTTAAAAAAAAGGCAGACATCTCTATGGCTGATATGTCCACCCCCCTGCAGCTTAAACTAAAACTATCTAGACTGATAAATAGCATGAACAGTAAGAAGAAAAATCTTTATTTTCTATATTGAGGTGAGCTGTCCATTTAACACTATTCAGCCAACTGAAAAGGGAGCGTTACATGATCTATTTGTGTATCTTCATTGACAGCATTGTCTTACAGATTTCCCATTCTGCCAACTTAACATGTATCCAGAATTAGCAGCAACAAAATTTTAACAACCCGACATCCAAACTGAAAGAAAACCAAACTTGTCATAAACAGGTAACATGTTGCTGTTTCATAAGGCTGAAGAAGTAAGAGGTTATTCTGAAGTAAATGGCCAAGCAGCCATGATATGTCTCACTGCTCATATTTTCACATATTATACAAAGACAGCCTGCTGAAGTGTAGAATTCTGCCACTTTTCTCTGAAACATATCTGGAGCATTCCTCTGTTGGGTGAAAACTGCATTCAATCTTAAGAGTACTGTCTATGCTGGGAATTAAGAGGGACTATTCAGATGTTCTGGATACAACAGATACTCACTGACACAATATAATTTTCTTTATATGACACTACACAAAGTCACTAAAATACTGCAGAAAGATCTCTGAATGGAAATAAGGCATTGCAGATATGGCATATCTCTAACATTGCACATACAGAATCAGATAAATCAGATACATACAACCAGGCTGCTTACTTATTTTCAGATGTAAAGTTGTAGAAAAGCCACAAAAGTCAAAAGTCCATCCCCTGACTGTAAAATGTTATGTTATGTTGCCTTGGGAAACCTACGTTCTATTATCACAGCATTATGTTAGGTTACTTGTGTTTACTTAAAGGGAGCTTTTAAAGCTGAAAGGGAGGCACCTTACCTTTGTTGGAGTTATTTCCTGTATGCTCAGTGGGTTTGTCCCGGGCTGGAGCTTGTGTCTGGTCATTCGTCCCTTGCCCTAAGCCAGCTGAGGAAGCCTGGCTCTGTGCTGGAATGGGTCGCTGGACTAGGTTCCCCTCACTGCCTGCCCTCATCAGCCTCTCTCCGATCCGCAGCATGCATGAGCGATTACTCTGCGGTTCCTTCCTCAAGCTGGGGCTCTTAGACCCAGCTGATCCGGGTCGACCCAGCCGAGAGGAGGACTTTGACATCTTCCCTGCCGGGCTGAGCAGAGCACTGGTTATATACTCCAGGGTTAGTCCTAACCCCTCTTTTCCTCTTCCTTTACCTCTGTGTGCTTCTTCTCTCTTCTCCTGCTGCTCTCCTTTCTGTCCCTCTTATTTCTAGCCTGTTCCTCTTCTGTCTTTTAGTTCTTCCTCTCATGTACAGAGGAGTGTTGAAGAATTATTTTGCGTCTTGTCATCCAACTGTCTTCTGCTTTTTGGTTTTTGAAAGAGAAGAGTTTTTGTCCTTGTGGTTGTCTTCTCTCCCCTTCCCTTCTTTGCTAGCTGGGTGTTCTTCTAAAGTGTTTTATGATGGTGTCTAAATGATGTCAGGATGTCTCTTCAGCCTTCTGTCAGTCTCTTTTCCACCTTCTTAATGTCCTGTGCTGTTCTCTTATGTCTGCCTCATATTGCACAATGATGCTCTCCAGTCTTGTTTCAGTCCCTCTCCTCTGTCCTTCTTCTTCGTCCCTCTCCAGACCGTGATTGTATCTCTGTACCAATGGACTGCCCCTATGTATACAGCAGTGATCAGTGTGCAAGGAAGTGGATGTTCACAGAGTGTAAAGCCAGTTCACGCTGTATTATTCCCTGTCTTCCTCTTGCTGTCTCTCTGTCAGCAGTGAGCTCCCTCTGTGCGCCCAAACTCCCTCTGGGAAAGCTCTACACATGCTCTCTCTCCCTGCCACCTCCTCTTCTCTCATCTCCTCTCTTCCTCTTCACTTTGAAATCTATCTTTTCCTTTTTAAATTCCCACTCTGCTCTCTGTTCCCTCCTCCTCTCTTGACTCAGCTGTGTCAACATGAAAACGCTGTTCACATGTTGGCTCTGTCAGTATACACCATGCAAATCCCTGTTGATGTCTCAATACTCACATTAGCGTTATAGCACATTTTCCTACTTCCTTCCATGCCATTTTTTTATGACCAAAACTACCATCCAGTACATCTTAAGTCTTCCAGTTTACAATATGTGATCTTGGTTGCATTCCTTCTTGCAGAACATCAAGAGCAAAAGTTAATATAAGTTGAAATTTATTGCTGTGTACTCACATCTAAACTAAGCACAAAAAATATGGAAATTTGTGTAGATTTTTTCTTTGTTGTAACAATGCTTCGTATAATAAATCTTATATACTAAATGGTGTCACATTTGTAAGGAACATGCATTTGTGGGATGAGCAGCAGAGCTGAGTATGTGGGTTGCACCTATGAAGAAATTGCCAGATCTTCTCTGCCAATGCCAAAAAGCTTTTTTTTATGTTGCTATTGACTCTTCTAAATCTAGATCTGGATAGGGCCCATGCGATGGAGCAACTTCACGTGGCTCTTTCTTTTGAGACAAGTTGGAGACTGTTCGCCGTCTGGTCTCTGATGTCCGATTTGGATTGTGATGTGGAGAACGCTGTTGTGTAGAGGAGGTTCGTCAATGGATCGTAAGGAACAGGTTGAGAACGTGCACGTGCAGCCACGCTGATGGTGACTGCGATTCTTGGCCCTCATGGATGGAGGAGAGACAAAATCCAGAGTTGGAGAGAGTTTGGGGGGCAGATGGAATGAATAAGGTAAAGCTGCAGTACTGGAGGCTGCAATTTCAGGACTGCAGGTTTAAGACGGAGGATGCAATTACCTTAAGTTTATTTTTATTTTTTGTTGTACCCAAATACTACTTTCTTATTAAATAGCTATAATCAGTGTTGGGACGTAATGAGTTATTTAGTAATGCATTACTGTAATTTGATTACTTTTTTTTTAGTAACGGAGTAACGCGTAATAACTTCCAAAATAGGAGAAATTAATTAGTAATAGTAATTAGATTATAGTTACAATCCCAAGTAACTATACGTTACCATTGCCAGTCCTCTCCGCTCCTCTCACCCACACTGAAACACCCCACCTAGGCTACACAGTGTCGTATGCTCCACTGTCCTGCTAGAGTTTGTTCTGTGTTGTTTATTATTATTATTTATTTTTATACATTTTTTTTTTTTTTGAGGGAATGGAGTAACTAGTAATGTAACTAATTACTTTTGAAATAAAGTAAACAGAACAGTAACGTGATTACTTTTAAAAGGAGTAATTTAGTAGTAGTAAGTAATTTAATTATTTTTAACTAATAACTTGCCCAACACTGGTTAATAATTTAGTACAATATGATATAATAATATATAATAATAATTAATTTCACCCAGAAATAATAACAACTGCATATGTGGCGAGTGTGCCAGACAACGCCACCTGGGGAATTGCGCCCCCAGAAATAGTTAATTTTAACAATGTTAAAGGTCACACAAGGTCCGAAATTACCACAGAGTCCAGACGCCAGCCCAATAAAGAGCTAAATGGCCACGAGGAATCAACGGCCCAAACAGCGTCACACAAACCCGAGGACCAAGACAGAGTCCAGGAGATCCAAACCGGCCACCAAGAAAAGAGCAGAGCCAAAGCAGCAACGGCGTCCAGGAAACGGTGGCAGTAAATTCCACCACTTCGAGCCTCACCGGCACAGCCTCACGGAGGGCCAGAGGAGAGATACTCTAGGGCTGCAGCACAAAATAACAACAATCAACCAGGAGCGGAGAAACAGATCAAAGCGAAAAAGAGGCAGACAACGCCGACTTACTTACTACCTGGAGACACAACCACACACCCAGGAGGGCTCCCAGCGGGGCAAACCCGGGCCCACACCACCAACAGTCTGCCACACTGCGTCAAGAGGAAGATCATGTCACCATTACGCAATCTGGCACATTAAATGGGAGAAGGAAGCAGCGGTGCGCACCTTACCTGTGTGCTGCGAGGGGAAGTGTGCACCTCAATGGCAGACGCGCCAACAAGCTCTACAACACAGCCACGCCAGCTCCACCACACCTGCACAAGGCCCGACACACCAGGCCGCAGCCACCACGGGGGACCAGCAGATCAGGGAAGGAGAAAGAGGAAGGCGCGCACGGTATGGCCACACTACATAGCAGTGAGGTGGGGCGCAGTGCCGCCCATCAATCAGTGCCTCAGATAAAATCAATACAGCGCCCTGCTGCAAGAGGGAGTACACAGTGCTCCAGCTACATTCTACCCCCACCTTTTGTATCATCGACCCGACGATGGACAGAAAACCAGCCAGCTAACACCAAGGTCTGAAGACTGCTATTTGGGAATTAGACACCGGGTCTTGGGGTCTGTTAGCTTCAGGGCCCTGAGGAC
This sequence comes from Epinephelus cyanopodus, assembly GCA_026686955.1. Taxonomy (NCBI): domain Eukaryota; kingdom Metazoa; phylum Chordata; class Actinopteri; order Perciformes; family Serranidae; genus Epinephelus; species Epinephelus cyanopodus. The sequence goes on from CM048926.1 coordinate 36,704,547, forward strand.
CAGCTGGCCGAGGAAGATAGTAAACATTTGGGTGACAACCAGCAGTTGAGCGAGCAGTGCGACGCAGGGCCTGCTGACTAGTACTCGGGTGGTCAGACGGAAACAGTGAGGGAGCTGGAGGTGAGAAACCTCCATTATCCAGAGGCATCACTGCACTGGGCCTACCCTGCGCTGGTGTCAGAACTGGGGCAGCAGAAGGTTGCAGACCATCAGGAATCATGGCAGGTGGTGCTGCGGGAGTCTCAGACACCAGAAACCACAGCTCACTGTCAGAGGAGTCATCTGCGGGGGCTACTATGGGAGGCAGGGAAGTAGAGGATGGTGTTGGGGGTGGAACAACTACAGCCTCAGAAGGGACTACAGCCTTCAACATGTCCCGATGCACATTTCAAGTCTTATGCAGATCACTCACTGGGGCCATGGTGTAAACTGCTCCATCACCAGAAGGGGCCCTCACAACCTGGTGGACCAACGGGCTCTAGAGGTCTCGGATCTTATGTCGACCGGATCTTATGTCGACCTTATGTTACCTGTGCCCTGATGCGGCGTGGTGTTATAACAAAAGAGCACCTGAGGCAGCCAGGAAGCCCGGCCCCGTTTCCGGGAGGGTGGCAGAGTACGCAGGAGGTTATGGATAGTACGACTGAACCGCTCGCTTTGACCATTGCCAGCTGGATGGTAGAGGGTGGTACGGGACTTTGAAACACCGTACAAAGAGCAAAGCTGGCGGATCAAGGAACTCTCAAAACTCCTGCCTTGGTCTGAATGAATGTGGCTTGGAACACCAAACCTATAAAACCATTCAGACACCAAAACCTGGGCCAAAATTGAGGCCCTTTGGTCCCGAGTGGGGACAGCCACTGTAAACTTACTGAACACGTCAGTTAAGACCAAGACATATTCGAACCCATTATGAGAGGGCTCAAGCAGCGTGAAGTCAAGGGCCAGGATCTCGTTAGGCTGGAGGCCAGCAGATGGCCCTTGTAACTATGTGGTACCTGCCCTGAGTCCTTAGCGACTTGGCAGCGCTCACACTTCTGGACCCAGTTCTTAATGTCTGACGACATCCCTGGCCAATAGCATCGCTACTGGACCAACTCTGTGGTCCCCTTGATGCCTTGATGACCGTGCTCCTGATGGAGCTGGTGAAGAGTCTCCTGCTTGAGTGCCGCAGGCAAGAGAAGTTGAAGAAACTCTTCTCCCCCATCTGAGCGGAAGCCCCGGCGGAAGAGCACGCCATCTTCCTCTACCAGGCGGTCACACTGGCGCAGAAGAGCCATGGCGGGCTTGGAAAGCTGCGTTCTCTCAATGGAGGTGGGGAGGGACCCTCTGTGCCAAAAGACCAACAGCTCCTTCAACAGAGGATCATCTTCCTGCATGGAATGAAGATCAGATGCAGAGTGGGATGGAAGAACAGAAACCAGAGATTGATGGGCTACCACAGCAGGATCATGACGTGGACTCTGATAAATGCTGCTGGGGACCAATGTGCCAGGCAAGGATGGAGCAGATGAATTGGCAATAGGTATGTACTGTCGCAACAGTGCGTCTGCGTTCCTGTTGCTGCGGCCTGAACGGTACTTGATTTCAAAATCAAAAGCAGCAAGCTCAGCAGCCCACCTATGCTCTGCAGCACCAAGTTTGGCGGACTGAAGATGGCTCAATGGGCTATTGTCAGTGTACACAATAAACTTTTGCCCGAACAAATACTCCCGGAACTTTTCTGTCACGGCCCGCTTGAGTGCAAGAAAGTCCAGCTTCACGGAGCTATAGTTGGATATGTTGCACTCAGTGGGCCGGAGACCCATGCTGGCGTAAGCCACTGGTCTCACACCACTGTCCGTCTGCTGTGAGAGCACAGCGCCAAGCCCACCATAGCTAGCATCAATCTGAACAATGAAAGGCACTCACACTGAGGGTTCCATGCTGCTCCCAGAGCCTGACTCGACCCCTTCTTTGACTTGGTGCCTGCAAGGTCAGCCACCAATGGGTGCAAAGGCTTGGCAAGCTTAGCAAAGCCCTCAACAAACTGCAGGTAGTAGCTGGCAAAATCCAAAAAGGAGCACAGCTCCGAGATGTGACTGGGGCGCTGCCAGTTAGCCACAGCCTCAACCTTCTTGGGATCTGTGGAAACCCCCTGGCTTGAAATGACATGTCCCAAGTACGCCACCTGCTGTTGGAAAAAGGCACATTTTTCCACTTTGGCTTTCAGGCCTTCCCTCTGGAGCCAACCAAGCACCATCTCCAGCCGCTGCAGATGTTGATCGACAGAGGCTGAAAAGACAATGATGTCATCATCATTGACCCTGCTGATCGCCAAACATCCTCTGCATCAACCGTTGGAAGGTGCTTGGGGCATTACAGAGGCCAAAGGGCATTCGATTGAATTCGAACAGACCAAAGGGAGTGCAAAAGGCAGTTTTGGGATGGTCCTGCTCCGCCACTGGCACCTGGTTGTACTCACTGGCGAGGTCAATGGTAGAGAACCAGTGTGCTCCAGAGAGAGCGTCCAAGCTTTCCTCAATGCGAGGCAGTGGGAAAGCATCCTTTCTGGTCTTGCTGTTGAGGAGGCGGTAGTCCACACACAGCCGTAAGCTCCCGTCCTTCTTACAGACCAGAACAATGGGAGATGCGTATGGACTACTGCTCTCCCGAATGACCTGTGACTCAAGCAGCTGGGTGATATGTGCCTTCACTGCCTCATACTGGGAGGGAGGGATGCGCCGATACCTCTGCCGGACCGGCACATCGTCAACAGAGGTATATCATGCGAGAGGAGATTGGTGCACCCCAAATCCCCATCATGAGCTGCAAAGACTGAGCTGTACTTATGCAGCAAGTACCTCACATTAACCTGTTCCTGCTCGGTTAATGCAGACAGATCCAGTGACTCCATCCTGTCAAGGGCTGAAGGGGTGGCTGCCTGAGAAGACACAGTGGCCACAGTTGACCCCACTTCAGTCACTCCTGCAGGCAGACTGACAACCTGTGCAGCGCTCAAGGCGCCAAGACTAGTCCGAGGATACAGAGGGACCTCAGTTGTCCCCACGTTAACAACTGGGACCCACACTGTACCCCGGACAACCTTTAACAGGCAAGGTGAAGCCAACAGCTGTGCTGGCAGACCAGACTCAGGTGGCTCGAACAGGGTGGCAGCAACCGTTTTCATTACCCCACCAGGTATGTGCACCACCCGCTTGCCTTGGACCCTCACTGAACCAGTGAGGCTTGGCACAACCTGGGTCACAGACTGATGGCACTTCTGTAGGGCTGCCACAACCGCACCAGGTGCTCCTGACTCAAACAGGGAGGACCCAAACACACCAAACAGCTCTCTGTAGCATCTTCGGATTACATTCATCCCCAAAATCCCAAGGACAGAAGACTCAGCACCAGGGGGGTCTCTCACCACAAGAATCCCACAGCCGGGCATCACCTTGCCACACAATAGCACATCCAGCTCCAAATAGCCAATGTATGGAATGGCTAGGCCATTAGCCGCACGCAGCTGCAACCAATGGCAAGAGCAAAGGCGGTCATGCCCCCAAGGTTCAAACTGTGCCAAAAAAAACCTCTCTGTGATGGTGGACACCATGGAACCAGTATCCACCAAGCACGCAACACTGGCAGACGCTGGCCCAATAAAGAGCTACATGGCCATGAGGAATCAACGGCCCAAACAGCGTCACACAAACCCAAGGACCAAGACAGAGTCCAGGAGATCCAAACCGGCCACCAAGAAAAGAGCAGAGCCAAAGCAGCAGCGCCGTCCAGGAAACGGTGGCAGTAAATTCAACAACTTCGAGCCTCACCGACATAGCCTCACGGAGGGCCAGAGGAGAGATACTCTAGGGCTGCAGCACAAAATAACAACAATCAACCACGAGCGGAGAAACAGATCAAAGAGAAAAAGAGGCGGACAACGCCGACTTACCACCTGGAGACCAACCACACACCCAGGAGGGCTCCCAGCGGGGCAAACCCAGCCCCACGCCACCAACAGTCTGCCACACTGCGTCAAGAGGAAGATCGTGTCACTATTACACAATCTGGCACATTAAATGGGAGAAGGAAGCAGCGGTGCGCACCTTACCTGTGTGCTGCGAGGGGAAGTGTGCACCTCAATGGCAGACGCGCCAACAAGCTCTACAACACAGCCACGCCAGCTCCACCACACCTGCACAAGGCCTGACACACCAGGCCGCAGCCACCATGGGGGACCAGCAGATCAGCGAAGGAGAAAGAGGAAGGCGCGCACGGTATGGCCACACTACATAGCAGTGAAGTGGGGCGCAGTGCCGCCCATCAATCAGTGCCTCAGATAAAATCAATACAGCGCCCTGCTGCGAGAGGGCAGTACACAGTGCTCTGGCTACACATATACAATTCAGATCTCCATCAAAAGTGCCCTGAAAGATTAACAGACGTCTGTTACTGTATGATTGATAAATAAAGCTGAGTTGACTGACTCCTCACCAGATATCAAAGATTACAAAAACATAAAACACAAGGATTATCATGGGGGCAGATTAAAAATATCAAACTGAACATTTATAAATACATAAAAATGTACAAAAAAACAATCAATAAGAAATAAAAAGTGGGAGAGACAAGGTTTTTTTCCATTTTTAATAGAAAAAAACAACTGAATTACTAGCTAGCTAGCTAAAATGATTAACTACAGCTAGCTAATAATAAGATCGCAAAGGGTTATTTTAGCACGCTATGCCTACCAGAGAGGCAACGGTATATTGATAAGCTTAATATTGCAGGTCTACCTCAGTGTCCCTTCTCCTTACCTTGCTTGTCTTGGAAAAAACATGATGTGGAAATTATTTTCTAAGAAGATGAGCATTTCAGCATGCTCAGCCATCAGCCTGCTCCTACTACCAGAACACGTTGTTATTTTGAGACATGCCTCTACATGCTAGTAGACTGATAGAAGTGCTAGAGCGGACCACTGGAATGGACTGCTTGAATCACGGAGTGCTGACCACAATTATAACATTAGTTGCATTCATACTGTCAATGTTTTAGCTTCACATACATAAATACAGTTAACTATTACTCTAAAAAATACATTTGGAGGGTTTGACAAAGTGTTTGCTGCACACACAGGCATACCGAGTGTCAGGATCACACAATTTCCTCCCTGTTGAAGCCTCACGTTTTATTGCCTGTATCCACTTTTGTCTTCTACAAGGTTCCGTTTTTCTGCTCAGCAGCTGATAAAAGCTAAGCTCTTGTTTTTTATTGGCCATGCAGCCCACTACACACCAACTTTTCGGCATTTGGACTGAGGGAAAATCCCACAGTCTGGAAATGGAGGGGGAAAGTGTGAGGGGAAAGCGGGCCTCGTTTCTCCTTTGGGGGCGTGGCTTTCAGATTATGACGTGCGGCAGGGGGTGTTCACTGACCAAGATACTCAACATGTTCATGACAATAAAGGTACATAAAGTATTACTCCTTTGTTAATACTGGAAACAGTCTCACCACAAGGTTATGATTGACCTAACATAATCATTGAGTGTTAAATAAAATTATAAAAGTTTGATAAATCTGTACGTTGCTCCTCTCACCGTCAGCAATTGGAACATACCAACTCACTTACTGAACAGGGGCTTAAGTTAGCTGGAATACTAAAACACACTATTACAACAACACAATTTAAAACCAATAAAATATCAACATTATCTGTTGTCAGTATTGTATGTCAAATTGATGTTGGCATTAGATGTTGTCTTGATATTGAATTTTGGCCATCAGACATCACAACCTTAATTTGACCAAATATAAATGTCTGACAATGTTGGTGGCCAATTGGGTAAAGCTCAGAGGTGTCTGTCGAGTACATCCACCAGTTTCCACTAAAGCTCTGTGTAGGTTTCATTTACATGTTGATAAAGGACTGCAGAACCCAAACCGTTCATGGGTTGTAGTAGCTAGTTGGTTGTTTCACACAGAGTGACAGCTTGCTGAGTGTAAGCATTGAGGAGTTCTGGATTCAGACAGGACAATTGTCATGTGATGTAAAATCAACTTCCTATCGAATCTTTCATCTTTCTTGGGTAGAAAGGTAATTTATGCTGTTGGACAGCACAATGGATCAGAGCAGAGGAGCGTGAATGAATGAATGAATGAATGACTTTATTTTGAACCAAAACAAAAAACATAATAATAAACAAACAAGACAATGATAACAATGTCCAAAAAGGAGTAGGTAGAAGTAAAACTTGTGTCCCTACCCTCTTCTTACCCAGTTTATTTACAGTCCAAGTACCACCCAATGTCAGAAAATAAATATGCATGTGTGTGTGCACGTGTGTGTGTGTGTGTTTGTGTGTGTGTGTGTGTGTGTGTGTGTGTGTGTTCGTGTGCAGATAAGACAAGATAAGGTAAGCTTTATTGATCCCACACTGGGATAATTCACATGTCACAGCAGCTCAAAGCACAGACAGACAGTGGAGGATGACAATGTATAAAGAAAAAAAAATAAAGTACTCCTAAGAGCAATGGTCTCCAAATCTGAGACAAAGATATAAAACAGAAGTGCAGCATTGCTCCAACAAAGTAAGGATCTGACAATTATTTTTGTAGGATTCAGTGTTTCTTTTACATAAGTTAGATGCAGCACTGGAGAACTGTCTCAAGAGCTGCTGCTCACAGTGATCAGTCAGTTTAATGTCCACCCAATTAGCATGAGCCAACACAAAAGCAGCAGTTACCATCCAACATGGAGCCTTTAAATAATCCCAACAAACACACAGCGACAGCAAAATGGCTCGACTTCGCCACCGGGTGCCCCAGACTCTGTCTTTAAACCTGTAAATAACCGATAGCTAACATGAGCCATGTAATGTTAACAGTGCCCTGTGACTCTTTCAAATCAAATCAAATCAAACTTTATTTATACAGCACTTTTCATGCATTAAAAATGCAGCACAAAGTGCTTCACAGAATAAAAACATACAACAAAATATAATAAAAAGAAGAAGAAAAGCAGCTATAAACGTCCACAAATTGGGAAAATAATGAGGTCCAGGAGCTCCTTACCTTCTGAGCAGAGCCACTATATAACAGGAATGGTAAATGTTTGTTATTGCCATGTAATGCAATTGTCATTGCTTATACAGCACTGCCAATGTGTATGTTATAAGTCACTCTAGAGACTGGTGCTGTTGTGTTACATGTCACGCCTGTTACGTCTCTTTCTGACATGCTGTCATAACCACACATTGGAGCGACATGATGCTGCCGTTGTTTAGTTCTGTGTAAAAATGCAAAGAAGGCATAGAAAAGGGACTCAGGAGATCAAACTATAGATATTCTAAATAGTAGATAACACGCTATCTCTGAACACACAAACATATCTCCCCATACCCTGACACTCATTCATTTCTATGAATTGGCTCAGATTTTTATTTTTTCAGTTTTTGCTGCCCACCAGTTAACTCTGTGTGAGTGTGTAGGTGAGTCCTCCCTTACTGTAGGCAGAGGAAATTATTTGAAAAGAGGAATCGTTATAGGCATGCTGGCAGCTCCGTGAGACTGCACTCAAGCACAGTGGTGATTTGAGCTAAATGCTAACATGGCCATGCTAATATGCTAAAAATATTTACCATGGTAACCGGTTTAGTTCAGTGTGTTAACACGCATTCACTGATTAGCACTAACACACAAAGTACATTTGAGACTGATAGGACTTTCTGTAGTTTGCAGGTCTCTGGTCATAAATCAAAATATTAAATAAAATACATTTTTTTACCTGATGATGGAGCGAGATGAAAAGTCAGAATTTAAACTGATTGAAGCATGTCTGAACCAAATTTTCAATCCATCCAGCAGCGGTTGATATATTTCACCATCATGTTAGAGAATAGGTCAGAGGATCACCACAGTCAGCAGGATTGTGTGCTGATCCATCCAGTGAATAGTTTACTGAGACAGTGGAGCTTTTCCAGCTGAGCTGCATGAGCTCATGGGGTATCATAAATCATGTAAAGACAAGCAGACTTTTCACAATTAACATAGTCCTTAAATTAGGTCTCATGTTTCACAAAGCAGAACTCTGACTTACTAAAATCTCATCTTGTAAAAAAAAATGCATGGATGTGTTGACTGGTGTTACATTCTATCATTGGGATTCAATCACTCTGCTGCCATCTAGTGTCCAAAGTTATCAAATACAGTCCACTCCTTTACCACTGTGGCATCACTGTGGCATCGCTATAGGGCTGTCCCATTCCTATTTGTAGCATCCAGAGCCCTTTCAGACTCTCACACTCAATCACTCACAGCTGACGTCAGTTAAGTCAGTGAGGGTTCAGGGCTTGAGTCTTTAGGGCCCGGATTGGAATTGGGCCTATGGTAATGTGACAGCAACCCCATGAAATAAAATGAGTGACATTAGTACAGTTTTGACTTGTGAAAAAGGTTTGAACTGCTGTGTGGTGTCTTTGCTCTGTCTGGTAGCTCTGTGTCACCAGCTCTGCTTCCCCCACAAGAGACACCTTTGCTCTGTTTAGATTTATCTCCAGACTCCAGGATGCTTCCCACTGAAATGCTTTGGGCTGTGAGGTGAAATTTACCAGAGGTGGCGAAAGTAACATTTGTGTGGACAATAAGCCACCATTCATGAGATTTATATCTGAACTGAAGTGTTTTAAGATAGTTTCAGTATTTCCCATCCAATAAAGGGCAGTGCACAGCTGCTTTCTTGAACTTTGTCGCGCCCAGAGTCTCCCAGGCAGAATAATGTGTCTGTCAGACTGTCTGAATGGGATACTAACATGTCAGCAGAGCAGTAACATAATGCACACAATGACTAGGACATGTAGATTTTTTTTTATTATGACTATTTTCATTAAATTTAGACTATTCTCATAATATTATGGCTGTTTTGAATGATATGTTTTGAATGTGTAGTGAAGCTTTGAACATGAACAGAAATCTTGCTAAAACACATATAAGCAATAGCAGTCTACGGGGTTATTAAAGAATTAAATGAATGAATTTATGATTGAAATGTGGCCACATAAATATTAAGAGATGTTACTTCTTAACACAAAAGACACAATGGATAACGGAAAAATAAATCAAGCCTACTTGTATAATTCAGGAGGGTTAACATTACAGGAGAAAAGTTGAACCACAAGAGAATAAATATCTGAAAGCAATAATGCTTAAGAACCTTACTGCATTGTATTACATTATATTTGACATTTGAATTGTCATCTGGCACCTGAGTTTTGTTTTGCTTCACAAATATAAAGGGATTTCCACCATAAATTGGTGTATAAAAATTCACCTGAAGGCAGGAAATTAAGTGTTTGGTCCCCAGACCTCCCACTTTGTATACCTACACCCTTAGCTGACTATATAAATCTGTTGTGCAAAGTTCCAAGAGCTGGTGAAGACAGTTTTTGTATTTAACGCTTCATTATGAGGCATATTAATTGATATAATTAATAATGACACAGTTGATATTCAATCTGGTTCCCTATAAGCTCTGCTTTGACTATGCAAGTCTGTCTGCCACCGAGTACAATCTCCCAGGAAAATGAAGGCTCCATCTTGGGACAAAAGAAGGGTGCCCAACCGCAATGAGCAGCAGTGACATAACAGAAACACGTGAGGCCCCCCTGCAGCTAACCTGAGTGAACCTGAGTGTTTTTACCAGTTTAAATCAACCGGGGCCCCTATTCACAAACATTCTGAGAGTACTCTCAGAGAGCTCCTAAGTTAGACTAAAAACTTTTAGTAAGGAATCCTAGCTTAGGACTGATTTAGGAAAATTCTGAGAGCAACTATGAGCAAGGAGGAAGAGAAACTTTTATCTTACTGAGGAGGTGTGGGGGGTGGCACTGTGGTGTGGTGGTTAGCACCGTCGCCTCACAGCAAGAGGGTTGCCAGCTCGATCCCAGGTGTGGGAGCCCTGCCGTGTGGAGCCTGCATGTTCCCCTGTGTCAGCGTGGGCCCCCTCCAGGCACCCCAGCTTCCCCCCACAGTCCAAACACATGCAGATTGGGGACTAGGTTAATTGATAACTCTAAATTGTCCGTAGGTGTGAATGTGAGTGTGAATGGTTGTCTGTCTCTATGTGTGAGCCTTGTGATAGTCTGGTGACCTGTCCAGGGTGAACCCTGCCTCTTGCTCAATGTTAGCTGGGATACGCTCCTGCCCCCCCGCAACCCCCAAGAGGATTAAACGGTTAGAAGATGGATGGATGGATGGATGGATGGATCGATGGAGGAGGTGTGGTTGACCCCGTTGCTACTGTAGGTATGACGCATTGTTTTGAAAAGAGGTGACTGGTTAAGCAAAAAATAATAATTAAAAAAAATAGAGATGGGGGGATGCTCAGCTTTAATCAATTTTTGTGATTGCTGGCCAATCTATTTAAGTATCAGGTTTGGCATAAACCTACCATAAACCAGTGACCAAACAACCATGGAAGCAAACAAATGAACCCAAAAACCCAACTGGACAGAGGAGCAATGTCTTCTGTTGGCTCAATTAGCGGAAAACGATTATAAAAAGGAAATTTGGCCCTGGTGTCAAGCTGCACAACAAGAGGCAGGCATGGGAGGACATAGTGCAACACATAAATGCCACATTCCCTCTAGTTGTGCGCTCAAGTAAGGAGTGTGAAAAAAGGTGGTATGTGTTGCAGTCCAAAGCAAGAGTGGAGTTTGCAGCACACAAACAGGAATCCTCACTCACAGGTGAGTGCTATACATCTTACAAATCCTGGCAATGTTAAGTTACATACAGAAATATATGACCATATTCTGGATTGTTTACAGGGGCGGGCCACCCGCTAAACAATTGTCTCAAGTGGCAGAGACGGTGTTTAATGTCCTTGGGCAGTCTCAAATCAGCATTACTGGGCTAAAGGACAGTTCAATGATTCAGCTGATGGAAATGCGGCAAAGGTAGGACAACTTGTTTTGTATGTAACAATAGGCAGGTAAACAAAAGGTCATACACATTCATACACATTAACAAAGTGTTTGCCCCCTTTCTGCAGCGTGGAGCGATCTGAGGAACCTGGGCCTTCAACTTCGCCGGTGTGCAACCCTCAGCCTGCTCAAAGCCTGTCTGCTGCTGCTGCCTCAACACCATCCTTGCAGGACAGAAAATTGGAAATTGAAATGAATGTCCTCCAACAGCACAACACCTCTGTTTACAGGAGGAGTACTACAAACTAAAAATCGAGCTTCTAAAAATTAAATTACATGACAACTAAATAATGCATTCACGTGTCTTTATTACAACGTGCTTTATAATGTATGCCTACTAACACTATGATTTCTTGGCTCAATACAGCTACCAGTTTTTATATTACATTGACTGTAACTTGCCTAAAATGCAAATGTGTAAAGTGGGCTCTGTAAGGAAGCACCTCTCTGGGGCAAGTTCCTTCCCTGTGGAGGGTGTAGCTCTTCATCCTCATCTTCATCACGGTCTTCACCATGACAGCCCTCGTGAGGTTCTGCGAATTGTCTGGCTTTGCAGATATCATGAAGCACTGCACAGGCTGTTATGACCTTGCAGACATTCTGGTGACAGCCGCACCTCTCCCTGTAAAACATGGAAACGCCTTTTCAGTTGCCCAATACCCTGTTCAACCGGATACCTCAGTACATGTTTTCTTGTGGGCCCTAACAGTTGATACAAATAAATTGGCAGAATTTAATTTAATGCAACTTAAAATAATACAGATATTATTAAATGCCATTGTTCAGTTACCTGTTGTAATTTAGCTGCGGCCCCGGGTCAGGGTGGAGGTAAGGTGAAAGGAGCCATGGCCTGCATAGATAGCCACTGGGACCAATGTCCCTCGAACAGCTGTCTCCGGCCACTCCCAGACAGTATTCTGGCATCATGTGTGAATATTGCCATTTTGTGACAATGTCCTAAATCTTGTTGTCCACACCAAAGACAATTTGGACAATACTGTTGTACTGCTTTCTGTTTACAAAAACATCTTCATTCATGTGTGTCCCATCAATATGTAATTGTTTGTGTGATCACTCTGCTTATGGAAGGCTGGGACAGAACCAAGTCATCACTGCTGCACTGTTGCATTTTCCCAGTTGCCAAGTTGTGATCATTTTAATTTCTGGTGTTATAGCATTAATGCGCTTGGTGGGGGGTGTGAGCGCATCTCTAACAAGATCGACCACAAACATTATACCTGCACGATCTAATCTGTAGCATTTCAGTAACTCACCATCATCCAGCGTTTGGAGTGGATTTGTCCATCTTCCTTGTATTTACACCATTTTCTCCTCTGCTTAAGAAGCTCCTAAGCCTGATAAAAGTCCTCCTCCCTGCTCCTAACATTTTGTCACCTTAGGAGCTTTGTTAAAGCAGCTGTGCGGAACTTTTCGTTTTCGTTGATTATAGCGCCCATTTGGTCAAAGCGGTATGACACCCACAGCCTGGTGTCGTAAAGCCGGCAATTACCACATGCATTTATTCTGGAGAGCGAGAGGATTAACTAACATCAGATCAGTCCAAGTAAATAGTGGAAACAGCAAAATTACTCAGTAAATTCTCCTGTCATGTTTCTGTTCTGATCTAATCTAATCTGTTGTGTATTTTGAGCTACTAAGGCTGCCGTAGTAGTGTGAGCCTCAAGTTTTTCTGGGTAATGTAGTAATCGTTGTGCTACTGGAAACAATGAGAAGCAGTTCAGTGTAAGGAGGAATAAACTTAACAAGTCATCTGCTGAGTCTGCATTATTATGTGAAAAGAATACTCAGACGATTTGGGAGTTATGTCCTTTCTCTATCATTTTCATATTGAGACAGCGGTTAGCATGGCACTTGTAGGAGGTCAGTACAGCACTGTTAGGTGTTATGTGTTCAGCAGTGCCCGTTGCGTACTGCTTACTCGAGGAACACTGTAAACACGGCTCTTCGCTGCGGGCCCCTGCGGGCCGCTGCGGACGAGCAGAATCACTTCCGCCTCAGGTGCCGTATTCTGGATTGCTGACATCCGCTGTGTGTCCGACCCGAGCGAGGCTACGCTAAATAGCCATATAGAGAAAGGCTTTTTTGTCGCTGTTGGGTTCAAATAAATATGCGGATGTTCAAGGTGGGGATGATACGGACTAGGGACAGTTTTATTAAAGGTAAAAAGTTCCACACAGCTGCTTTAAGGTTTAAAATGCTTTGTGAATAACTTATCTTTGCAAGGATCTAGTCTTAACTTTAAGGGGAAATTCTAAGAAAATGTCACAATAAGAATTTTCTTATTACGTTACTAGGAGCAACTCCTAATGCTAGGAAGCTTTGAGAATACGGAACCAAGTGATTTTTTTGGAGAGGAAGAGACCTGTGCAGATAATTTGCCTCATGGCAACAACAAACACTTAAGAAATTCTGGCATGGAGAAGTTTTAGCTGATTGTAATCAGCAATTCACCACTAAATGTTACTAAATCCCCCTAAGTCTCACACTCTTCACCTTTTAGTTCTTTGCAGTTACTATTCCCAGTGGCTGAAATGGCAGACGGTGGAACAACCAAAGGCAATGTGAAAAACAAAATGCAGTGTGTCGTGTCTTGTTGGGAGTTGCTCGACTCTGAGGGATACTAAAAGCGATCCGGTTGTCTTTGCACCAGTTATTAATACACTTTGTTAAGTTTGGCAAGTAAAAGTTATTTAAAGAAATTAATCGACAGAGAAGATCCTCCTCTGTGACAATGTGCTTGAGCAGCCCTCCTTTTCTTTCCTTTCCAGAATTTATTCTCTCTCACAGTAATGCATCTGTGTCACAGATGTAAATTTGGGCAGGAGAGGAAACAAGACTTGACATTGAAGACAGGCAGGGACAGTTTAATAATTTTTAAAAAATAGTGCAGGTAGCAATACCAACCACAAATGACCAAGAAAACCACCTAAAAGTGAAGCAGAGAAAAGTGCAGTTAGGTACAGATTCAAGGCTACAGGGTGCCAGGATTTGAATGCAAGGCACGAGAAACACTGCAGCTATTATTATCTACAATCTGAGTGGGGAAAGGAGCCTGTGTATATACTGCAAGGCTGATGTGGATAGTGGGAACAGCTGTGGATGTGGGAGGGGAAGTCAGGCCACTGGCAAGAAAGTCTGAGGCCATCTAGTGGATGGTTCGAGAATGGCAGGTCCAGGGAGTGAGAGTGGAGCACATGGCCTAAGAAAGGTGAGCAGGGGCTGGAGACAAAGGGTGTTTCTCAAAGTCAAGGATCGTCTTCCCAAGGAAGAATCCTGCAGAGGCAAGGCAACAAACTGCATTCCCGAGTATTGGGAGGTGGGATATATCCCACCTGGAGTTAACTAGATCCCACCTCAAAGCATTCCAGACGATCGATGTTGAACGTAAACAACAAACATGGAGGACCGCAGACCTAATTGCCTTACATAGCAATATCCAGGTACAACTAGATATCGCTATTTAAAGTAATTGGGCATTTACATTTTACTGCATATTGTCATGGAAAGACACTATAGCAACATATTTTCACACCAATTAGGCGGTGGGCCGAAGCCGCGATTCCTTGTACTTAAACGATCCCTGTCGGGGGAGGACCCAGATTTTTGTTGACAACTTCTTAGATTTTCAATAAATCAAAAGAAATTTGTTGCCACCGGTACTTCTTGCGCATTTTTGTAGATCGGTAACTTTATCACGTTACCTTTTTTCCGGCAAACAGACCGACAGCCTCGTTCGGGGTCCGACATGCATGACGTGTATATAGTTATCATCCAATGGGACGCTTGGAAAAAGGGAAAAAAAAAAAAAAAACCTTGGAAAAATGGCGCTGCATGTAGAGCCATACTTAAGTTACATAGCCTAATAAGTTTCTTATGTCTTCAATACATAACTTAGTCTTTACACGTTACGGGCTTTTTTAAACAGTCTGTTCAGATACCATGTATATTTTCTCTGTGAGCTTTATACAAAATAAACATCTGATTTCACAAATTTGAGGTCTACTATCTTGCTTGGGAACTTCAGCTGTCATTTATCTGTCAAAATGATGAAACGTCATAAAAAACGACCCTTCTCCCACCACTACATTAATCTTTGTTGCTATTTTTTTATTTGTTTGCTAGCATCACATTAGCAGAAGAAATGGAGTGCTGTATGCATTTAATTCAGAGATATGGACCAATCACTCCTTTTATAGACACAGGATGGCAAAAATTTGTTAAATCAGTGTTTGACTGGAAAGATTTAGGCACTGAAGAGAGTGTTATAGCTGAAGAGGCAGTGCGCAGATTTAACCTTCACAGCCAGGAACCTGCTGAATATGCCATACCAGCTAATGCTGGCTATCACAGGGACTGCTACATCCATTTTACTAACATAACAAAATAAAACGAGCCCAGAAGAGAAGAGAAAAGGAAGCTTTAATTCAAAAGGAAAAGGCAACAGAAGGTTGGTATCAAACATGCAGTGTGAAACTGTAAATGTGGATCTTGAACTTCAAATCTTAATCTTGAATGCTGAATCTGTGAACAAAGAAAAGAAATTAGGAGCTACAATGACATCCTCTCACAAGATCAGGTTCTGACAACTCAAGTTTATTGTGCATAATTCACTGTTCAGACATATACTTTGTATTTCATTCTACTCAAATGAGCAAAACGCTAGTCAAAATCTATTTAATAAATCAGATCACTGCATTCTCACCCACTTGATTCATTCAGCTTCATTTTGTATGTGACACATACAGAATCCAAAGCATCAAAAATGCTGAGCGAAGTAGGAGGGCAGAAGAGGGTTGTCAAAAAAATCAAAATATATGGAGATGACCAAAAAAACACCAAAGCAGTGGAGAAAATTCCTGGCATGTGGGCAAAATAAAGAAATACACAAGAGGAGCCTTGAGTGTAAGCCAGACATTCCTCCTCCCATAAGTCATAGCTGGAAGATGACAAGAGATTTGTATGAGGTGGAATGGATGACACTCCCCCCAGCACCAGAGGCGATACTAGAGCTTGTGCATTGCGCCTGTCAAAAAAACCAACTGTGTTAAGGGCAGATGCACATGTAAACTGCATGAGCTGCCATGTACAAACCTGTGTCAATGCACAAATTGTGATAATGGGCCTCTTGAAGAAGACTAGGCCCATATGGCTTCATCCTGTGTGATGACTCCTGCTGGAGGGAAGAAAATGATGTAACGTTAACTTTCTATATATTGTATATGTTATGCTATGTTTCTTTGTTACAAATTCTCTAATGTTACATGTGTGATTTACAATCAGTTCAAGCTCTTTTCAAAACATTACTTTTTTTCGTTTAGCTGTTAGCTCTCTTTTGCTGTTTCCATGAAGGTTATGTGAGGAAACAATGATTAATTGACAACATTGTTTACACATCATCATAGCGTGTTTGCTTGGTTTATGAGACTCAGTGATGTTGGTCAGCAGATACTCTAATAAACATGCAACAATCCCGGTTATTTCTGCCACAAGGACTTAACAGACATAACGTAACCCAATAAGAAATAAGATGCAAATCACTTCAACTTCACTTTTCCCATAAAGTGTGTGAAGCTGCTAGCTAGCGCCTTTTGCAAAAGCTAACGCTAACGTTACTTTTACGCTTGCAAAACGTCACCATAAGGTTGAACTCATTACTGTACAAAACAATCAAGCTGCAAACATTTTTTAATAATAAAATAACGCTACTTACTTGTCTCCGTCGTGTCCATCTGCCGATTCCTCCGTTGAACAGCTGTGCTTAGTAGCTAAATCTGATAGGCTAACGACGGCCCTCCCTCGAAATCTTAGCGTTCTATTGGTCAAACTGTTATAGTAGACTGCAGCGTTTGCCTGAATAATAAACAAACTTTAAATTATAATTGTGGAAAAATGTGCAAGAATATTGAGTGGCAACAACCCAGATCTGATGAAGAATAAAATAATCTTCACAATTTTACAAATCCAGGTTATCCCTGCACGGGGATCATTACTTTGTTAAACTAACGCAGATACGCGGCTTCGGCCCACCGCCTAAATAGCGTACAGAACGTGTTGTGCTAACACTACAGTGTGTAATATAACCACATACATGCAGAGAATTATAGTTTCTTGTCAATCTTTTTAAGTTTTACCTCTCACAATGTGCATCTCTGTGTGCGCCGCCATTGTTGTGTTGACGTCATGTTGTTGATTTGTGGTGAGGTCAGGGTAGCTCCATCTGGCCCTCCCTAGGACCTCCAGCTTCGACGGGCGTTTCAATGCACTAGTTGGAGGTCCGAAACTTCCTACCTCCCAGCACTTAGGAACACACCAAAAGTTCTCCCTAGCATTCAGTGGACAAATACAGAAGCGCATTGCATTCATTGGATAAAAAAAAATTAGACACCTTATCTCGTAATTACTGCACATCCACAAAGGGGTGTCAGAACTACTGTAACCAGCTGCCACTCGGGTGGTGCCATCTTGACTATATCCCATATCTTTATTATAATGTGCATATATTGTAAATTACGACGGAGTATTACACTAAGCGAGGACAACAGTGCGCACTGTATATATTTTGATCTATTTTATAGGCTACTTCAGATTTATATTGTTTGGTATTAATTGGTGACAGAAAAGAACGAATTTCATTCTGCAGGGAAACGCGTGTCCTTACTGTGCATATTGAATCTTGAATCTATGTTTTATGAAGACGATCTCATAATTACAAGAAAAGATCTCATAATTACGAGATCAGGATCTCGTAATTATGAGATCGGGAAAGGTGCCACATTAGCCACTGCTTCGCTCAGAACCACATACAGAGCTTGTCTTGAGAACAAGACAAGTTCTGTAATTACCTTGTCTTTTCTGTCACCAATTAATGCCAAACAATATAAATCTGAAGTATAAAATAGATCAAAATATATACGGTGCGCACTGTTGTCCTTGCTTAGTGTAATACTCCGTCGTAATTTACAATATATACACATTAATGTATACACATTATAATAAAGATATTGGATATGGTCAAGATGGCACCACCCGTGTGGCAGCTGGTTACAGTAGTTCTGACGCCCCTTCGTGGATGTGCAGTATGTGGTTCTGAGGGAAGCAGTGGCTAATGTGGCACCTTTCCCAATCTCATAATTACAAGATAAGGATCTCGTAATTATGAGATCTTTTCTCGTAATTATGAGAAAAGATCTCGTAATTTTGAGATCTTTTCTCATAATTACAAGATCAGGATCTCGTAATTACGAGATAAGGTGTCTAATTTTTTTTATCCAATGAATGCAATGCACTTCCGTGGACACACATTGGAACAGACTAAGAAGTGTCAACAGATGATTGTCATTAACCCTCAGCAGACTGAGGAAGTTTCAGGCACTGTGACCATTTTAACACTGTCTAATGTTGTTGGACAATTTTAAACAAATGTATCAGTATTGTCAGAATCAGGGAGAAAATATTTCTGGATAATATTTAAGAGTAAGTGGAGTAATGAAGTAAAGACAACAGTTAAAAAAGTTCTAAATGGTCACCAACAGTATATACACAGACTCACACGCATTTCAAAGTGATCCATGTTTCATGTGTGTCAGCCCACACTGCACTACAATAATATAAAGGGATATGATCTGATGAGCTGCACCGCTCTGAAACAGCTGACTGCGCAGATTTCACTAATACCGCCAGGTAATATGATCACCTCAAAACAAATGAGTGATGCTTTGACCTGCAGGATATTTCAGTGTCTTTACTGTGGCCATTCTCACACCTATCTCAAACCTATTGAAACTGACAGAATGAGAGCAGTTATCAATCAGTCTCATTATGTGGTAGTGGACTCACTGGAAAGCGTAAATTATGAGGTTTCTGTCAATATTTTTTCCACGCTGATAAAAACTTGTGGAGATATTAATTCAAATAAATTACATATTTATCTAAATCCTGCCAAGTCCTTCAGTGGGGTTGATAACATAGCATCCTTGAAATTCAGACCACGGAGGCTAAGGAAAATGAACAACTGGAAAGTTTATATGACATTTTGTGGCATAAAGTTACAGAAATCATGAACTTAGAGTGATAATCAGTCAATAATAATTTTGGCTATTTTAATAAAATCCAAGGTTTTTAATTTTTTGTCTTTGTCCCTGTTCCTTGGATGATTACAAAGTCAAGTCAAGTGGAATACTGAGAAAAAGAGATTTCATTTTCATTATTCCACTTCCTGCCCACTGTTTCCTTTGCAGGTGTTGGATGTTCCGTCTCTTGTGGTCATGACCTTAATGTCACGGACCTTCAGGTACTTTCCATTTATTCATAAAAGGACTCTTCATTTCCGCTTTTACTTACACTCCCAGCACATAATAAGCGTTTACTTTCTCTTTCAGCTCACCTAGATTTCATGAGGTCAAATTTTACATTCAAAATTGACATTTTTTTCTCAAAATAATTAATTTGTATTCTTCAGTCAATCAACTGGGGGCAATGGCCAGAGGCCCTCAGCAAAGATGTTTTTGCTGTCTCAAGTGTTAAGGTTTTTGATCCATGTTCTGTTGATGCATTTGCTGTTTTGCCAACTGGAAACTCATTTTGTAATTCTACCCAGTAAAATCTCTGCCCTGCAGTGTGAAGGCACCGCCCTGTCAACAACAGAGTAATGTGCCAAACAGAACTAACATGAAGCAGGAGGACTAACAAAACAGGTACTCTGAAGCATACACACACACACACCCAAGGTTCAATGAAAGGAGGTGGAGCAGTACTGGAAAGAGAGTGGGAGTGTTCAGCAACTCGTTTCCTTGTTTATGACTCAAAGTAGCTGAGAGCAACAGTGAGCTGCCGACATGGCTCTCTGTGTTTGAGGATTAATACAACTTCACAAAGATCATCAGGCTTTTTGCTTTAACATCTCTTTAACTTATACAGGTAAGCCTATTGTATTTACGCAGTTTAAACAATTAGCACACATATGAGCTGTACTGACAATAATATAGTATATACTGGATATATATAACATTTACATTAAGTATGCTGTAAAAAGATGTTTTACCTTTTTAAAGTGCACCAATTATCCAATGTATACGTATGTTCTATAGATTATATAAGGATTGTGTAATGTGTAGAATGTGTAGAGAAGTGCAGTAATTTTACTTTCACTTTTCTTCTTAGTAATTTTACTTTCATTTTTCTTCTTAGTGTATGACCATGTCAGCTGCAAGCTGTGTGCTGTCTGAAGAGCAGTTTTTGTGCTGCATCTGTCTGGATGTTTTCACTGATCCAGTCACTATACCATGTGGACACAACTTCTGCAAAAACTGCATCACACAGCACTGGAATGTCAACAGTTCTCAGTGCCAGTGTCCCATGTGTAAAAAACATTTTAAAACCCGCCCTGAGCTGCCTGTCAACACGTTCATATCTGAGATGGCTGCTGAGTTTAGACAGTCAGCTGGAAAGAAAAGCAGCAGGGACTCAGAGGTACAAGTCGCCAAACCGGGAGAAATCCCCTGTGACATCTGTACTGGAACTAAACTAAAGGCTGTGAAGACGTGCTTGACGTGTTTCGCCTCCTACTGTGGTGTTCACCTGGATCCTCATATGACAGCTGACCCCCTGAAAAGACATTCGCTGACTGATCCGGTGGAGAACATGGAGGCAAGGGTGTGTACAAAGCACAAAAAAACACTGGAGCTGTTCTGTAAGACTGACCAGATGTGTGTGTGCTCTCACTGCACTGTTACAGAGCACATGGCTCACAACATTGCTTCTCTGAAAGATGAATATGAAGCAAAGAAGGCAGAGCTGGAACAGGCAGAGGTTGAAATCCAGCAGATGATCCAGGAGAGAAAGCTTAAGATCCAGAAAATTGAACGCTTAAGAATGCACAGTAAGGAAGATGCAGAGAGAGAGATAGCAGACGGTGTTCGTATCTTCACCAATCTGATGCAGACTGCAGAAAGAGACCTGAACGAGCTTATTGAGAAAATTGAAGAGAGGCAGAGGATAACAGAGGAACAGGCTGATGGCTTCATCAAAGAACTGGAACAAGAAATCTTGGCACTGATGAAGAGAACTGCTGACATGCAACAGCTCTCACGTACACAAGACCATCTTCACCTCCTCCAGAGCTTTGCGTCCATGAACACTGCTCTGTGTACCAAGAACTGGGCAGAGGTCAGCTTTCGTCAGCCGTCATATGAGGGAATTGCGGTGAAAGCTGTGACTGAGCTGGAGGAGACATTCGGCAAAGAGAAGCAGCAGCTACTTCATCAGGCCAGGCTGAAGAGGGTCCAGCATTACGCTGTGGATGTAATTCTTGAACATCGCACAGCGAATCCCTGGCTCGTCCTGTCTGATGATGGGAAACAAGTCAAGTGTGGTGAGATGAGGATGAACCTGCCAGATAACACAGAAAGATTTTCTCTTTATACCAATGTCTTGGCACAGCAGAGTTTCTCCTCTGGAAGATTTTACTATGAGGTTAAGGTATCAGGGAAGACTGACTGGACTCTGGGGGTGGTCAAAGGGTCAGTCGACAGGAAGGGAATAATTCCACTAAGCCCTGTGAATGGCTACTGGGCTGTGGGTTTGAGGAATGGAAACGAGTACCTAACTTTTGCCAGCCCCGTTGTCAGCCTCAGTCTGAACTTGAAGCCTCAGAAGGTGGGGGTGTTTGTGAGTTATGAGGAGGGTCTGGTCTCCTTTTATGATGTAGACACTGCAGCTCATCTTTACAGCTTCACTAACTGCTGCTTCACTGAGAAGCTCTTTCCCCTCTTCAGTCCTGGTCTTCATCATGGTGGCATGAACTCCGCCCCTCTGATAATTTCACCTGTCGACCACACTGATTAGATTTGATCATTAATTTTGGAAATAGGGGGATTCTTATGATTTAAGAAGAGGAAGTCAGTGAATCAAAGTGGTATTACTATAAAGCGATATTTTATCAAATTTCATCCAGCTTTGCATTGTAACAATGTGGGTTATATGTGTAAATGAACTATGTTAAACTTGTCCCTGCAAATTTGTTAGGGAAAATTAGCCACGTCTCTCCCTCTAAATTACTTCCTTGAACTGTACTACATATTTCATATTTCTTGTTTTCAGAAACATACTTTAGTGTGTTGTTTAGCTGTAATACAAAAACTTGCAAATAGGAAGTGGACTTCTTACCATTTCCTGTACCTTGGACCAGAACCTCAGAATACTGAGATCAAACTGTAAAACAAGGCAGTGCTGTTTAGCTTGTTTCTTGCCTGAAATGTTTTCAGAAACGCATTTTAGTGCACTGTTTAGCTGTAATACAAGAATTTGAAAGGTAGGCACCATACTGTGTCCTGTATTGTATAAAGGGAGGTTAAAAAAGTTAACTAAACAGTACTGATCAAATATAAACCAATATTCGGTTACTGTTTTGATTATTTGTTGTCTTAAAGGTTTTTAGAAACATATTTTTGTACACTATTAAGCTGCAGTAGGAGAGTTTGTGAACAGGTAATGGGTGCTACCATATACCATTTCCTGGTCTGGTGTGGCACAGTGCATTCTGGTAGTTTTAGTTTTCTACCCTTTGAGAAAAAGCAAATGCCACTAATGTACTAATCAAAACTGTAGGCTATGTGTCGTTTTTCTGCTTAGACAGCCCAGTTTTATGAAAAGACCATATTTCCAGCAGTGAAATAACTTTGTTGTCAGCAGAGACAGGCAGACAAACAACAAGGAAATAAAACCTTAATTAACTATCAGCTCTTTTTGTTATGGTTTAGGTATGAACTATACTCACTGTTCAACAGACTACCAGGGTCATGTTTTTGTCTAATATTCACTTTGAGTTGGTCTGTTGTTTTTTTGTTTTTTTTAGGATAGCAGGAAAGGGCCCCTATAAATGTTTCTTGCCATAGATTTTCTTCAATTCTCCATGCTGTCTCTGTGTGAGAGAGTTCTTGTCCTTATTACAATCACCTATTAGTAATAAGGACCAGAATAGGTGTAGATAGTGGGTAGTTCATTGTAGTGGGTATACTGTGATGAACTGTGATCTATTTATTGTAAGCAACACAAAACTTTAATAGCAGGGGAGATTTAAATGCTTTGAACCGATTGTACTGTTTTCATAGTCCTTTACCACTTTATACTGTTTTGTTATGTTCACATTATTTGTTTGTTTTTTTTTATCTGACCTGTTGCATATCTTTTTTGTTTTCAGGGAAATCTGCTCTATAGGAGTATGAGTGGATAATGTATTCAGTTATGATTGAGTTATTTCTAAAATACTGCTCATGTAGTACGTATAAACAATATGACCATGTGTCTCATATGCTAGGATAAATGAAGTTTATGTGATGACAGTCATATCAGCTGTGTTTTGAGGCTGAGATACTGTAAATCATATAAAGGTAAGCAAAAACTGGCGTATTTCATTCTGACTACAATAATGCTCTAAATAGAAAAAATAAAAAGGTACACAAAAGTTGCTCAAATGATCATTGGTGGGTCAGGTCAGGTCATATTTTTACTTGAAGCCCTTCCTATGCTGAGTCACTGTGTACCACATTTATAAGGTTCTACTCAGCAGCTGAGAAGCAAGATATGGGAAGTTTACTTGGTTTTGCGGCTCCAACGAGCTCAATGTATCCTCATACAACAGTTCATATGGTATTTAAACAATTAGCACTATATTTACATAGCACATTTCAGCAAAAAAAAAAATTCAGAGTGCTTTATATAAAACATTAAAAGCATCAAGACAAGGTGCAAAAGAAAAACTAAATCAGACATTTACAAATAGTTAAGTTAATAAAAGGTTAAAATATACCAAGACAGGTACAAAATACAAAAATAAAATCAATTGAAATACTTGACAGTGCAATGTAAGAAATGAACAAATTTGATTTAATAAAAGGCAGTGGCAAACAGATAAGTCTTCAACTTAAATGTAAAAGAAGTGAGAGTTTTTTCCAGATATGTGATGAATAAAAACTAAGCGCTGCTTCTCCATGTTTAATCTTGACTCTGGGGACACAAAGCAACCCTGTCCTAGAAGACTTGAGACATCTGGATGGTTCATTCTGTAGCACAAGGTTAGAAATGTATTCAGTGCTTTGTAAATCAACAGTAGTATTTTGAAATCAGTTCTGACAGACAGAACACCAGTGTAAAAACCTCAGAAATAGAAAGATGTGATCTACTTTCTAGGTCTTTGTGAGGACTCAAGCAGCAGCGTTCTGAATCAGTTGCAGCTGCCTGGTGGATATTTTAGGAGACCTGTGTGACGGCTCCTTGGCCTCTGACCTACTTTGTTTGGTTGCCTAGGATCTGGGGAATGGCTCATTAGGAGAGATGGCTGACACCTGATTTGTATCAGGTGAATGCTCACCTGTTTATATTGGGGCCTGAGCATTCACTCTCTCTCCTCTTTGAGTTGCTGGGGTTGTTTGATCTTGGGTTATTTAGTTTTTTGTTGTCTTACATCTAAACACATTCACACACTCACACACTTCAGACATTATTGATAACTGACATACACATTTAAGTTTAGTTTATTTAAATAAATTTGTTTTTTCTACTTTAAAGTCATGTGTGGTCTCCATATTTTGTCCTACCTTTGAGCCAGGTTGTGACACCTGTAAAGACACCATTACAGTAGTCAAGTCTACTGAAGATGAATGCATAGACAAGTTTATCCAGGTCCTGCTGAAACAGTAGTCCTTTTATCCTTGATATGTTCTTAAGCTGATTGTGGGCTGACTTTGTAATTGTCCTAATATGGCTGTTAAAAGTTCAGAGTCCATGACTACACCAAGATATCTGGCTTTGTCTGTGTTTTTTAATATCGCTAAGCACTGACACAGCACAGTAAAGTTAAATAGGTTAGGTTTAGGAAAAGAAACATGGTGACGAACAGGGTTCCCACAAATTTTCATGGACAGAATTTCAACGCATTCCCATGATTTTTTAAGAACCCATAGTAAGATTTCCATGACCATTCAAAAATATATACAGTAAGTATAATGTACATTACACCAAATGTTATTGTTATACATATTGTCATAGTCTGCAGACATGGAGGAGAAGAGCTCTCAGAATGGGGAAATGACAGAAGCCAGAAGTGCTGTTGGCCCATTGGTTCATTTGTTTGAAAAAAGAAAAGAGAACTAAACGCCTTTGGCTGCCCACTTCAAGACCTCAGTCTCAAAAATGCTTCAAAAAGTATTAGTGGGGCATCAGTATGTAAACTTGGATTCATGACCCTAAGGGCCCTATTTAGATGGTCTTAAGCGCACGGCGGAGGGCGCATAATCCATGTTGCAAGTGTTGTTGCGAAATGTAATCCAAATATGATTACAATGTGAAAGATTATTATTGTGCACTTTAAAATATTTATCAGAAACACGTCTTAATGGTCAGTCATTAATTAGAATGATCTAATTGCGGTAATAATGATCATCATAATCCAGGAGGTCTGCTTGCAGTGTCCGAATATATGGAACTGCAAGCAGACCTCCACGGGCTGATGATGCATAGCCTATAAAATGAACTTGTCTTTCCCAATTGAATTGTGATCATTTTGGGATGTAAATCACAAAATCAAGATGTGAAAATGTTTGATAAACTTTATTTTGACATAAACACAACAATAACTAGCTTCTGTGAACTAAAAACTTAAACTTATAGCCCTACAAGTACAAATGTATATGTGAAAAAAAAAACTTTTAGAAGGTAAAACTGAAGATCATCTTGTCAGGAGGAGGAGGAGGAGGATGACCCCAGCTCCGCAGCCAGCACGCAGCCAGACCAGATGGGCCCAGGTGCAGCCACAGGACCAGCCCTTCCTGCACCTTCAGGCGGGGGGGGGGGGGCGGGGGGGTTCAGGATGCTAGGATGCTGGAGAGGGAGCTGGGCTCTCTAACCTCCCGGGTTAAAATAAAATAAATTGAATAATTTACATTCATTTGTTGACGCGCTCTCTCTTTCTCTCTCGCAGTCTCACTCTGTTTCTTTTCTTTTGACTTTTCTAAAATGACAGATGCTGAATATATACTCCCTATCTGATGCTGTGGCTGTTTGTGGCTGACTGAGAGGGATGTGAACTCAGCTGTTAATCAAATCAGGCTGGGTTTCCATTATGTGTGCCAAACAAGCCAAACGGTGCCAATCCCCTTTGATCTGACATCAGATGTGACGGGACAGTGGATATAGAGATACATTTATCGTCTCTTCAGTTGTAAAACGCTCACTCTTTCCAGTTGGTAGGTCCACCATCTAACTAGCTCTCTGCCGTGCGCTCCAATCGCGCCTCATTTAAAGGGAATGAGAGGTGACACTCTGATTGGCTTATTGAATAATACACCCAAAACACACCCATGACTAATTCACAGAGTAAGTCCAACCCTTTTAGACTCTCCGCCATGGCACACAGCCTGAAAGCGCGCTGTCTAACTAGCAAGTGACTGGGACACGCCCATGCGCTGCACACCTTGCGCTTTGCGTTTTAGACCATCTAAATAGGGCCTGTAGTGTTAAATCACACTGTCACACCATTATTTTTCTTGCCCCATTTGCTCAGCAAAGAAATGTATGTGATGGTAAACAGAACATCATGCATCGGCACATATTAGAGGTGCATTACATCAGCAGCTACAGAAAATAAGTTTGTTATCTAATATTACGTGGAGGGTTATCCACAAACAATTAGTATAACAATATAATTACAATGCTGACATTCCATGACTTTTCTAAAACTTTCAAGGATTTCTCTAATTTTACAACTTTTACAGGTCTGGAAAATGAGATTGTGGAATTTCATCACTTTCCCAGGTTTACCTGACCATGGGAACCCCGGATGTACCTTAAAATAACTGAAAGTTCACTTGGTTTTATTTGGTGCCAAACACTCATCTACAGGGGGAAAGTCCTGTATTATTTGACCCATCACCCATTCCAACCTGCCTCCTGACACAGACTTTTCTGTGGTCTCATCAAACATCCCTGTTATGTCGGCTTTGGGGGAGAGGGTGACGGCTGCGGCCTGTGGGAAGGCAGGGCTGGATGTCTAGCCCCGCTCACAAGGGTCCAGCCCTGTCCAACAATTCCAAATATAGAGATCCTCCCCAAGTTACTCCACCTCTTCCCATCTTCCCTCTTGGCAAAAAGACCAAGCAGGAAAGTCATGTCAGTAAGTGAAATTACGTTGCTACAATAAATGCAATAAATGAAAAGCTTTATTCACATCTCATGGCGCTTTTGTTGCTGTATATTGTTGTTGTATAACTTTAGGGTATCTTGGTAGGTTAATGGTCAACATTTAGCTTGTGTGGTAACATTATCCTACGCGTCGTTACCTGTAATTATGGGCCCAAGCCCGATTTAAACCTGACATTTTTCAATAAGTTGGCTGTTGTAAGTGACGCTAAGGACACACTGAGCGTGTTAGTGCCGCGCTTGACTGTCCACACAGGCAGCACATTTCACCTGCTTTGTCCGCGCCGGTTAAACATCGACTCCACTCGTCTGTTCCCATCTGTTCCTCTGTCTCATATCTGACCGGGCCCGTCAGAGGGCCGGGGGGTCCTGGCCCGACCCGGTTCGGGCAGAGAATCTAAGCTCTAGTGTGTGTGTGTGTCTGTGTGCGTGTGTGTGTGTGTGTGTGTGTGTATATGTGTGTGTGTGTGTGGCATTTTCATTGCGTATGTATATAACAAAAGTGACGCTAAGTTCTGTAACGTAACAAAAAACGTTATCTAACGTGAAAATTAATTAATTAATTATTGTCAGTGCAATGAAATTTTGTTTGGTATTCATTTCTTGTAGCAGCTACAATGTTGTATCTAAATGTTGTATTTAAAGCTTATTTGAATAAATGAATTAACCTGAATGTGAAAGAACACTAATGCTAATAGGCCTTGTGTATCTTGAATCTAATGGTCAGTTGTTCTTTTTTTTGTGGATATGTCCACAGCATCCCACCCATTTCCTGGTCACTGAGGAGCCTGTTTTTCCTGGCAGCAGAATCTTATGATTGTCCCTGGTGTCCTTTCCGGACTCCACTTACTCATAAAATTCTTTACCATCTCTGAAATCACATGGATGGAGCAGTCCACCATGGAGGTATGGTCTGAATTTACTGTAACATATTATATTATACATATTATATTACAAGTCTCTGCCATGTCAAATAGGAGGCTTAGCTGTGTTGATTTTAATTCAGTTTTCTTAGATAAGTGATTACGATCAAATATCTCCACGTACCCATCAGTATCTATAAACACATACTCTCTCGCTATCGCCAGAGTAAATCACGATTGAATGATTTGCCCTAATATTCATACATCCTGTTTGATTTTGTCTTATTATCCATTTACTTAATTGATTATTCATTTACTCATTTGTTGATTTGTAATCTTAAATAGATTTTCATTTATCGCCAAAGTCGTTGTCTGTGGATATCACTTCTGAGCAGAAACTCTAAGATCACTGTATGTAATTTTCCTTCTAGCGAAGGTGGTGCCCCCAGTTCATAACGAATGCAACATGTTTAATTAATTGAATTAAGTGTAGTACCCCTATAATAGCTCTAATGTAATAAATATTTTGTCTTGCAGAATACTGTATCTGCAAATGCAGCCTCAAATGTAGAGCCGTTTCTCATTTCCACTGCCTCAACTGTGACAAAACCATCATAAGGAGAAGTCAATTAATTGATCACTTAAAGACCTGTACTGTACGATCAATGTCTGTTCCCGAGAGCCCAGAAACAGCCCTTGTTGCTCAGAGCCCCGTGACAGCTCCCGCTGCTCAGAGCCCAATAACAGCCCCCATTGCTCAGAGCTCTGTAACAGCCCCCGTTGCTCAGAGCTCTGTAACAGCCCCCGTTGCTCAGAGCCCCGTAACAGCCCTTGTTGCTCAGAGCCCCGTAACAGCCCTTGTTGCTCAGAGCCCCGTAACAGCCCTTGTTGCTCAGAGCCCTGTAACAGCCCCCGTTGCTCAGAGCCCCGTAACAGCCCTTGCTGCTCAGAGCCCCGTAACAGCCCTTGTTGCTCAGAGCCCCGTAACAGCCCCTGTTGCTCAGAGCCCCGTAACAGCCCTTGTTGCTCAGAGCCCCGTAACAGCCCTTGTTGCTCAGAGCCCTGTAACAGCCCCCGTTGCTCAGAGCTCTGTAACAGCCCTTGTTGCTCTGAGCCCCGTAACAGCCCTTGTTGCTCAGAGCTCTGTAACAGCCCCTGTTGCTCTGAGCCCCGTAACAGCCCTTGTTGCTCAGAGCTCTGTAACAGCCCTTGTTGCTCTGAGCCCCGTAACAGCCCTTGTTGCTCAGAGCTCTGTAACAGCCCTTGTTGCTCAGAGCCCCGTAACAGCCCTTGTTGCTCAGAGCTCCATAACAGCCCCCGAATCAGTCCCTATTGCCACACAGCAAGCATCCCAGCCACAAATTCATGTACGTAGACCACAGCAGCATCAAATCCAGTGTGTACACTGTGGCCTACACTTAATAGATGCAATTTAAGGTTGCATCTTAAGAGGAAACATACTGGGACAAAAGATATAACTGCTGAATGCCATCTAAGTTGCCAGTGTATTGACAAACAAAATGGTATTTTTGGAGTGAAAAAAACATTCACAGGACCAAGCACTCCAATCCATGTCATTAAAAAAATAGCTGGCACAAACCAACAGGTTATGTGTGAAATGGACTTGTGCAAGTCCAATGACGAGTTTGCGAAAAGAAGCAACCTTATTGCGTTTGAGAGTCATCACCTGCAGTCGCTCACATATTGCCCACCTGCCAGTACTGACACCAGTGCACTTGAGGAAGACATTTTGAACCTTTCTCACTGGTTGGTTGGTTGGTTGGTTCAACCTCTGTCACCCTTAGATTTTTTGAATTAACACACCTACACTCAGGCCTTCTTTAAAGACAGCACCCCATTTTTACTCTCTCCTTTCCTTAACATGGGGTGGCAGATCTGGTAAGAGGTATCATTTTCTTTAGTTCATATTTTACCTATGTACATATAGTTAATTTGAAGCTTAATTTACCCCTTAAAGGCATAAGGATAATTTGATTTGTGTTAATTTAATCTTATGTTACAGGTATTGACACCCTGAGTGTTTTGTCTTTTCCCCTTTTATTCACTGCCGAAATTCGCATTACTGAAATACAGCTCTTGAGAGTGAGGTCAGGTTTCATGGTCATGCAGTAACACTTGTTACATTTTCTGAAATGTTCCTGCAGGTAACAGGCAGAACCCTTTTGTGGTACGACCCAGTTACCATAATTGGGCACCATAACAGGCAGAACCCTTTTGTGGTACGACCCAGTTACCATAATTGGGCACCATGGATTGGTCCACACACAAGAGGCTCAGAAGTGGTCTTAAACACTGAATACAACAAAACAACCAACCACATCACCCAAATGAAGCAGCAGAGTTCTTTTTTTTTTTTTTTTTTTTTTATAAATTTTATTTTGGAATTTTCTTATTTATAAAATAAACAAGTCAAAGACAAAAACAGAAACAAAACAAAACAAACAAACAAAAAAAACTAAACAGAGACAGAAAGAGCTACAGACCCAGATGAAACCAAACAAACAAAAACACATTACTTGTTTTAGCAGGTATGAGCCAACTATAGAATATAATATTAAAGTAGTAAAGTTCCAAGGGCCTTGTAAGAAAATAAATAACTACCAAGGATATCTTTACCTGCTGAGAAAGTAATTCGTGATTGCAATGTAAAAAAAAAAAAAAAGGAAAAAAACAAACAAAAAAAGCCACAACAACAAAAACAGACAACAAAAAAAAAATCTACAACAAAAGCGAAATGAAATAAAATAAAAGGGAAGGTGAGATATACATAGTTACAACTTACATATATATATATGGATAGTTAAATGCACATGAGTTTGACATAATAACACTTCCAAATGGATCAGGTAATTGATTAAGCAGTCCTGTCTAGCATTGCCAAAAATGGCTTCCAGATCTTCTGGAAGAGTGTTTGAAAGTTGTTTTTATTGTAGCGGATCTGTTCCATCCTAGCAATGGAGAGCATCTCGTTGAGCCACCTTTTGAAGCATGGTGTGGCAGAAGATTTCCAGTTTAATAAAATTATTTTTTTGGCTGCCACCATTCCTATTTTGAGGGCTTGCCTCTGATATGTGGGAAGAGTCTTTGTCCCTTCAGAACACCCAAAAAGGGCCAAAATGCAATCAGGAGGAATGTGGGTATTATACTGCTGAGAAAACCAGTGAAATATATTGGACCAAAAATTATTTAAGACTGGGCACTGCCAAAATAAGTGGGACAGTGAACCTTCAGCAGTCTCACACCTGTCGCATGTAGGCGAGACAGATTCAAATATCTTACTAAGTTTGGTTTTCGAATAATGTGATCTGTGTACAACTTTAAACTGGATTAGCCTGTATCTAGAGTTAATCGAGCAATTTTGGATATTAGCCAAACTATCCTCCCACAGTTCCTCCGATATATTGATATCTAGTTCTTTTTCCCAGGCCTCTTTAAGGTGATGTGTGCTTGCAGGTTTTGCAAAGGTGGAAGTAAAGCGAGAAATCAGTTGTTTGGAATCCGGTGGTGAGAGTAATAAATCATAAAAAGTCTGTTTTTCCGGTTCAATAGTAAATTCGGATATACACTCTCGAGCAAAATTCCTAACCTGTAGGTATCGATAGAAGTGTGATTGAGGGAGGTGATATGTGGACTGAAATTGAAAAAAAGAGGCAAATTTACCATTTAGATAAAGATCGGCTACTGTACGTATCCCATTATCCCTCCAGTCCAAGAACACCTCATCCATTAAGCCTGGTCTAAATAGATGATTGTAAGTCAAGGGAATGTGAACTGAAACATTTGGGAGACCAAGGTGTTTTTTCATTTGATTTAGGATCTTCAACGAGTTTCTGATGATGGGGTTATGGTCAATCAATTTAAAGGGGGGCTGGGCTCTGGAGAAAAGTAAAGTGGGGAGAGATGTTTCTGACAGGGACAAAGACTCAATTTTTGGCCATGATGGAAAGGCAACTGACCGATCCATCTCGGGAGGGGCGCACTGCCAGAATGTGAGGGCCCTTGCATTAGCGGCCCAGTAATAATGTCTGAATACCGGGAGGCCGAGGCCGCCCTTGTTTACATTTCTATGTAGATGGGCTTTGGAAATGCGAGGTGGCTTTCCTGCCCAAACAAATGACAAAATAACTGAATCCAACTGTTTAAAGAAAGACAGTGGTAGAAAAACAGGCAGATTTTGAAACAAATACAAAAACCTTGGAAGTGCCACCATTTTGATAGCATTGATGCGACCAATCATTGAAAGAGGTAGTATTTTCCAATTTCTGACATTATCTTTTAGTTTTTCTAACATATCCACAAAATTCAATTCCATCAGCGACTTAAAGTTTTTGGAAATCTTAACTCCAAGATAAGTCAAGTGAGAAGTGACCAGTTTGAATGGTATAGTTTTTAAAAACGAGGGATTTAAATTGTTTGTCAGGGGCATAAATTCACTTTTATTCCAATTTATAGTGTACCCTGACAAACTACTGAAGGATTTGATGTATTTCAGAAGGCTAGGGACTGAGACCTCTGGGTTTGACAGACATAGCAATAAGTCATCACAATATAAATTCACCAGAGTTTCAATTTTTCCAAATTTGACACCATGGATATCTGGGTGGCCCCTGATCCCTATAGCAAGGGGTTCTAAAGCAATATCGAAAAGAAGGGGGGAGAGGGGATCACCCTGTCTCACTCCTCGCTGTAAGGAGAATGACTGAGATTTGTCTGAATTGGTAAGAATAGAAGAAACTGGATTCGAGTACATTATTTTGATCCACCTCGTGAAATTTTTCCCAAACCCAAATCGCTTCAGTGTTTCAAACATATAGGACCATTCAATCTGGTCAAACGCCTTCTGGGCATCAAGTGATAGCACAGCAGCTTGTGCATCCTTTTCTTTAGTAGAATGTAATGTATTCAAAAGCAAGCGAACATTGCTGAATGAGAACCGACCCGGAATGAATCCAGTCTGATCTGGATGTATTATTGTTGAGATATGCTTGCCCAGTTTAGTAGCTAAGGCTTTAGTTATAATCTTATGATCACAATTTAACAGGGCAATAGGACGATAGTTTGCTGGATCTGTGTCGTCCTTCCCCTTTTTTAAAAGTAGGCATATGTTTGCTTCATAGAGTGTACTTGGAAGCTTCCCATTTTTTTCAGAATCATTCACCATTCTCAGCATTAAAGGAACTATTCTTTCATGAAACGCCTTATAAAATTCACACCCAAAACCGTCTAGGCCCGCTGCCTTACCAGATGGAAAGGATCGAATAGCATCCAGAATATTGGTTACAGATATCAAGGCATCAAGGTCATCTCTTGCTTCATTACTAAGCTGGGGGACGTCTAAATTTGCAAAGAACTTATTAAAATCTGTTTCAGAAAACCTGACTTTGCTGGTGTATAAGTCCTCATAGAAGTCCTTAAAACAGGAATTTATCTCCTTTGGGTTAGTGACCAATGAGCCTGATCTGGATGTTATTCTATGGATAGCTTGGTTGGCACGGGCTCCTTTGAGTTGATTGGCTAACAATTTTTCAGGTTTATCTCCAAGTTCAAAGTGTTTTTGTTTAAGTTTTAATAGGGAGGTGCTGATTTGTTTACTGAGAATGGAGTTGTATTCATATTTAAGTTTTAAAATGTTGTTATAATCAGTTTGTAGGAGGGAAGTTCTATATATTTCTTCGAGTGTGGGTAGTAGTTTTTCAATATCCTTAAGTCGTCTATTAAGTTTTCTTCTTTTAGCTGATTCAAATGTGATAATGTATCCTCTCATCACGACCTTAAAAGTTTCCCATAAAACAGAATCAGACACCTCCCCATTATCATTGGTCCTGAGGAAATCTTCCATTTTTTCAAGCATATACTCCTTGAAAGAGTCGTCCTCTAGGAGAAGAGGATTAAAGCGCCAGTAGTATTTGGGTTTAGGTGAAATATGTTCAAGTTGAAGTGAAATTGGGCAATGATCAGAAATCAGAATATCATGGTATAAACAGTTTTTAACATAGGATAGCAAATCAGAAGATATGAGAAAATAATCGATTCTTGTATAGGATTTGTGGGCATGAGAGTAAAAAGAAAAATCTTTATCTGTAGGGTGCTTTAATCGCCACACATCGACAACATTTCTGCTTTTGATTAAATCATTTAACGTTTGTACTGAAGCTAGAACGGTAGGGGGTTTGGTTGAGAGTCTATCCAAAATTGGGTCTAGATAGCAATTGAAGTCGCCCCCGATGATAACATTTCTGCTATGGGGTGGTATTGTATCAAAGGCCTTACAAAAAAATCAGCATCGTCAATATTTGGTCCATAGATGTTGAGCAATGTTATGGGAAATGAATTTATGTGACCCGAAATCATCAAAAACCTACCATGTGGATCTGCCTGCATGGATTCTAAGGTAAATGCTATGTTTTTTCTAAATATGATAGCCACACCCCTGGCCTTCCGGGTAAAAGGCGCTTGATAGATCTGAGAAAACCAATTGGCTTTCAGCCTGCATTGTTCGTTAACACCAATATGCGTTTCTTGAAGGAAAATTATATCTGGCTTCAAAGACTTGAGGTGTGAAAAAACACGTCCACGTTTAATGACATGACCAAGGCCCTTCACATTCCATGAGATCCATTTTAAATTGTTATCCGTGTTATGTATCATACTATCTATTACTGGCATCTATATCTTTGATGCAACTTGACAAGAAGGCCACCTTTGAAAGAAAAGAACAAAATATAAAAAAACAAAAATAACAAAGAAAATACATAGCGGTGCAAGCTACATAGAACACATACAGTACAAGAAAACAGGGCTAACAGGGGAAGGGTAGAAAAATAAATAAATGAATGTATAAATGTATAAATACATAAATCAGTAAACAAGAGAAAAAAGCTCAAACGTAGGTTATAACCCCCCCCTTGTAAATTATTTAAATATTTCTATGTCTCCATTGTTCCTATGGAGCCCATGTGGAGGTTAAAAATCAACGTTTCATCGTATTTGAAAGGAAAAGAGAAGAGAAAAAAAAAAAAAGAAAGAAAAAAGGGGGGAGCGAGAAAAAAGAAAGAGGGAAAGTCATTGTCTATTTTTTATTTTTTTTTTTGCTTTGCAGTTTATCCAATGTTTTACTCACGTCGCCGTATTGTCCAGACCAACTCAGAAGATGTTTGGCAGTCTAACTCTGACATCCGTCTCTGCTCGGCTGCGGATCCATAGATCAGTCGTTGCCCGTCAATGGTGATGATTAATCTCGCCGGGAGTAATATTCCAAACCTATATCCTTTACTTTTGATCTTCTCGATTATGTCGGAATATGCTGCTCGTTGTTGTTGCACCCTGGCGGAGAGATCCTGGCGGACAAAAAAACGGGTCCCTTCCCAGCAGAGAGATGATTTCTTCCCCGCAGCCTGGAGGATATTTTGACGGTCCGACCACCGGAGAAGGCGGATAAAGATGGTCCTCGGTGGCTGGCTGGGATCAGGACGCGGACGAGGCGCCCTGTGCGCCCGGTCGACCTCCGGTGGTTTCTCACCTTCCTTGAGATCCAGGATATAACGGAGAATTTTGTCGATGAGATCGTCCAAGCCCCCAGCTTCAGCTCCCTCTTTAATGTTTACTAGGCGTAAATTATTTCTCTTACTCCGACTTATCAAATCGTCCACCTGATTGTGGAGGATTTCAATCTCTTTGCGGAGCTTTTCCACTTTCGGACTGGCTACATTGTTTTCGTCCTCCAGCGCACTGATGCGCTTTTCCGCGTTGAATACTCTGTTAACAGTTGCTTTATTTTCTTTCGTCAGCGACTGGATGGACTTCTGCATTGTTTCAAACTTGTTTTCAAACTGTTCAAACCTTTGTTTCAGGTCTGCTTTAATCGCCAATGTTTCGCGGAGTAGTTGTTTCGCCCAGGCAGGTGTGTCATCTTCAGCGTCCAACATGTGCGCCATCTCCTCGGCCATAGCGGCAGACGCCTTTTCTCGCTCTCTCTGTTGTTTAGTCGTTCCTCTAGTAACTCTGTTAGACATTCGCCTACTATTTACTGTATTGCTTGGTTGGTCTGGTCTTCCACTTAGTTTATCATCAGTTCAAAATTTACATTGTTTGGTCTGGTGCCTTGTAGCTCACCTAAGCGAACGCCATGTTCATCGCCACGTCACACCTGCCACATTCCAGGAGCATTCCAGCAGAGTTCTTGATTACAGAGGAAAGACTCACTGATGAGATTCTTAAACTTAAGGTATACTGTAACATTACTTGTTTTTCATAGGTTTGCTCATTGTTGAATCCATCAGGACCATAATATCTGCTATTAAACATCTTGGATGGAAGCTGTGCATAGTCTTTGCAAGGAATGTGGCATAGACTCCAAGCGCTCTAGGATGGACCTAGTTATGAGGTTGAGAAAAGAAATGCAGGACCGCTCAACATACGACAAAATGTTTTCAAAGGTCTGGGGGGCCTCTGGTGAGTTGATTCATATTCACAAGTGTTTCCATCACTAATTAATTAGTTTTTACTTTGAATATGTACTCCTAATGATAATAACTTTCTTTCAAAAGGTGGATGGGCTGTTGTCACATCCACCTGCGCTGTTGTATATGGTGTGAAGTTTAACCTGAGGGCTGAGAGCCCTCAAGACTTTGCAGATTTGCCGCTATTGATGAAACACTTCCCCAGTGTGACTTTGTATGACTTTGCAAGGGGCCTGGCAATGCATGCAAACGTTAGGGAACCACAGTCCTTGGGAGTCCCGCTCCCATCCCCACACCATCGGCTGCCTCTGGGAGCACGACCACTTCCATCCCCACACCATCGGCTGCCTCTGGGAGCACGACCACTTCCATCCCCATACTAAGTATGGAGATTAATGCATTTTGTAATGAAGGTAGGCTGTTGCTACTTGTATTATGCTGCCATTCATCTAATTGTGCTTCTCTTACAGGTCGTTTTCAATTGTGCAGTGAAGATTGTGGTGGCATGAAACACATGCTCCACACAAGTGCTGGAAGCAGAGTGACGGACCTCCAGGTAAGAATGAAGGCCAGGTTACATGGGTATCTATATGTATTTCGTATAGACAACATTAAACATAGTGTTTTTCCATTTAATTGAGTTTTCATTTTTTAACTGTTTTATGTTTTGCCATCTTGTGCTATTGAAATTCATACATTCATTCATTTTTCAGCTCAACAATGTGTTGGATATCCAAAAACCAAAGGATGAGCTAATAGGTGTTGTGGGCACCTCGGTTTTAAAAAGGCTGGACTTCCTGGAACTTGGGTTAAACAGAGAAGTGGAGGCAACTGTTAGTACACTTTTCTCAAAGTTATTTGACTGTCTTTCAGGTGTAATTGTCTATAATTCATACAATAATATGTTCTTATGTTACAGATCATCAACTGCTGTTTGTGGCTGGTGTCACAAATTGCAGGACACAGGGTATGTATGGTATTTTTTTGTTATGTAGTAATATTTGATTAGTGAAAGTACTTCAATTTTTATTAATTTTAAAGATCCATAATAGAAACTTGTCTTGTTTGCTTTACAGGGAAAGGATGTTTTTGCTGTGGATGGCTATGTCATTTCCACGTGGAAACAGCCCTTCACTATGATACCTCTTCTCTCACTGCCAGTAAGTTTTTACTTTCCCTAAGTGATCTATCTGTTGTACCTATAATTTTATTGTGTTGAACCTGTACATAGTGACATCATCTGTGACTAAGGTTAGGTGTTTTAAGTGTCTTAATGATGAAACTACAAGCTGTTGTTGTCATGGCAATGATGCAGGTTGATGAAGCCTCAAAAGACTGCATCTTATTCCCAATATGGAAACCAGGACACTGGATACTAGGTGTAAGTGTTAGAGGTGTCACATCAGAGTGCATGTGTTCATAATAATTTTATACTATTTTATCAAATTGTCACATCTTAACATATTAAGATTCAACTGGAAAGCATAAGAGTTGCTCAGTTTCAAAAGTTTTTGTCACAACTGTGTTCATGTGAAAGTTGTGCTTATTCACTGCTCAAGAAATCAGATGTCATAATCACAAGTGTGCTTCCATTATCATGATAATATATATATTTTACAGACCCTCCAGCCTAAAAAAACGGAGGATACGTGTGCTCGACTCCACCAAGCCTACGGGTTTTGGAGATTTACACTATTTATCAATGCTCAGGTTTTCAGTCTAATATTGAGGATATGTTCATTGTTGCATGGTGTGAAATTATGTCTGAAGTTTAGGAACCATTCACTGTTCCTAGTAGAGTTACATGTTTTGGGAACCGTTCACTGTTCCTAGTAGAGTTACATATTTCTTCTGCAGTGTTCTAAGGGAGCTCATAGACTGCATTGTACATGTATTACCTGTCTGGTGACGTGTTCATTATATTTGTAGTAGCAATCTGCAGTCCTACTATGGACGCTCTTCATTTCCCTTCATTCCAAATCCTTTAATTAATGTACATTGGCGTATCCATCTTGCATTAAATAAGATGAAAAACAGTTGATCAATAGTCATTGCAGATGCTAGTTAATTCAAACCTGTAAATAGCTTGTTTTATTACAATTGTCAAATCTTTATGTTGTATGTTTTATTTTGAAACAGGAAATATGTGTAACATGTCAGGTGACTTATAATCAGGAAGTGAGGAGAAGCATGGCTCTGAGCTGCTGTTTTTGTTAGTTTTCCTATCCAGTTGAGTCTGCCTGCATCTTATACCCTTTGATGGCATCGTTGGTATGTATTGATTTGTTTTATTGTTATCAATGATTGCAGATGATTATTTTTTGTGACAATGTCTAGTTTTGAGAAGGTTTATGCAGAAAGTCTAGTCAAGTCATTATAGTTAATGACTACTCCGCTATGACTGTTATTAAAATTCATATGAGACAATAAATGCGAATAAATGTGAATAAATAGTTGATGATACGTTAAAATGTGTTAAAATACAAGGGTTTACGGGAACATATGTTGGTAAATAAAGCAATAAATACTGAGAAGTAGCGATTAAAGACAAAGCAATTTATTTCATTTAAGAATCAGTATATTTACATTGTGTGTATGTGTAAACAAAGGGAAAGCAATTTTATTTTTATTCATTATGCCTTCTGTGTGTTTTAGTTTTACTCTTTCTTACGTCAGTAAACCTGTGGACAACTGTCTCCAGAGTCGTGATGTCAGGAAGAAGTTTCTCCAACTGCCAAGGTGTATCACAGCACATATACTGAGGGCAGCATAGTAAAACAACGGCTTTCTAGTGGGCAAGATGATGCAGCAAGCTGACAGACGCTACTAACAACGTCATCACACGCAGCCAGTGGATGATCATCACAGTGGTGTTTAAACAGAGGTACGTCAGATAACGCCATGTCCGAGAAAGCAACTTCATTAAAGACGTGGTCCCGCGCTACATGTTCTACTGCGCACTCAAGTGCATCATCAACGGGGTCCGCTGCAGCCAAAGCAAGAGCAAGAGCAGAAGCAGCAAAGGCACGCATGTCCTACGCCGAAGAGGAAATGAGCCTTAAGCTAGAAAAAGCTAAGCTAGAAGCCTCGATAGAAATGCTTAATTATAAAAAAGAGACAGCTGCAGCTGTAGCTGAAGCTGAAGCCCTTGAAGCTGCGGTAGATGCAAATAGTGAAAGACATAGTTGCATGTTAAATTTGGACTCCAGTACTTTAGAAGCTGCACAACGCACAGAATAATATGTGATCAACCAAGTCAAATCACAAAACACAGACGCTCTGCAGCCTGATGGTGTCATTACAAAAAGAGAGCCAAGCCCTAGCTACAGAACTCCAACTATCAAATCTGAAGCCAACTCTTTCCAACCAGCCCAAGTCAATACCACTTTCCTTTATACACATGGCCACAATGCAGCTTCTCAACCATCCTGCCTCACTTCACAGCAGTCTTACATTTATGAAGATGAAGAGTTTGATGGGACATGCAATGTTCGGTTTGACAACCACAATGACACTCCTAAGCACGGTCTTGGACCTCAAAATGACAAAGGTCATCCTGCTCTTAAATCATATCCCTTATCTTCAAACTCCAGTAATGACAACTCCAACATTAGTGACTTCGTGAGATACTTCGCTCGTTGTGAGCTTGTGGCTACAGGCCTACTTCAATTCAATGACAGACCTCAAAACTACAGAGCCTGGAAACATTCTTTTCAGAATGCAACCAGAGGTTTAGACTTGACACCAAGTGAAGAAATGGATCTTCTGTTTAAATGGCTCGGCAAAGAATTGGCAGAACACATCGAACACATAAGAGTAATACACATCAATTATCCAGCAGCGGGATTGACCATGGTATGGGACAGACTTGAACAATCTTATGGCTCAGCAGAAGTGATATAAGATTCTCTGTTCAAACGTATCGACGCCTTTCCAAAAATAACAAACTGAGATTATTCTAAACTAACAAAGTTGACTGATCTTTTAATGGAACTAGAGTCAGCCAAACTCAAAGGAGACCTACCTGGCCTCTCTTTCCTTGATACAGCGAGAGGCATCAACCCAGTTGTACAGAAGCTCCCCTTTGGTCTGCAGGAAAAGTGGGCATCAGTTGGGGCATCCTACAAGCGGCAATATCACGTTCCTTATCCCCCCTTCGCCTGCTTCGTAGACTTTGTTATCCAGGAAGCTAGTGTCAGAAATGACCCAAGTTTCAACTTCATCTCTCAGTCAGACATGTCTCCCAGGACAGAAAAAACAGCTTGGAAGCCAAACAGACAGCAAGAAGTCTCTGCTCACAAAACAGAGATACTTCCCAAAGCCATCTCTGATCCTAGGGAGCCCTCAAAGAAAACTGATGACTGTGACAAACTGTGACCAATACATAAATTACCTCACCCTCTGCGCAAATGCTGTGCATTCAGAGAGAAGCCCATCGAAGACTGGAAGACATTCTTGAAAGAGAATAATGTTTGCTTCAAATGCTGTGCTTCGTCATCACACATTGCACAGAACTGCACATTTAATGTTCAATGTTATGAATGTAAAAGTGAAAAACACCACACAGCACTTCACCCTGGACCTGCACCCTGGGTTGAAGGAACGGACTCGGCTCCAGAGCATGGCGGGGAGGAGGATATCTCTCCACAACCCCATGTCACCACCAAATGCACAGATGTCTGTGGCGGAGATGTGACAGACCGATCTTGCTCTAAAACATCCCTTGTGAAAGTATATCCAGCCGGCCATGCTGACAAAGCAGTGAAGATGTATGATTTTGGACGAGCAGAGCAACAGATCACTAGTTCGCTCACAGTTCTTCGAAGTCTTTAATGACCAAAGTCCCAGGGCTCCTTACTCATTGAAAACATGTGCTGGAGTAAAGAAAACAACAGGAAGAAGGGCTAGTGGCTATATTGTGGAATCTCTGGATGGGGCTGTCAGCATCCCACTACCCAGCCTCATAGAATGTGATGACACACCAAATAACAGGGATGAGATTCCAACTCCCAATCACGCACACCTAAAGTCAGTTGCACACCTCATCACAGATATCGACCCACAGGCTCCAATTATGCTTCTTTTAGGTCGGGATATTATCAGAGTGCATAAGGTCCGCAAACAAGTGAATGGCCCACACAACCTACCTTATGCTGAGAAGTTGGATCTGGGATGGGTCATCGTGGGAAATGTATGTTTAGGCAGCGTTCACAAACCGCCGACAGTCAGCGCCTTCTACACAAACACCATGGAACAGGGACGCCCTACTCTCTTTGACCCGTGTCCTAACGTGTTTCATGTAAAGGAAAAATACAGTGAGACCCAGCCTAGGACATAACATCTTCAAGCAGACCAAAGACGACAACAACATGGCTCCATCTAATTAGGATGTTTCCTTCATGAAAATAATTAAAGAAGGACTAACAAAAGATGCAAACAACAGTTGGGTAGCTCCATTACCCTTTAAGTGCCCATGTCAACAGCTCCCCAATAACAAGCCACAGGCATTGAACCGTCTCAAGTCCCTCAGGCGCAACTTTGAAAGAAAGCCTGAAATGAAAGACCACTTTCTCGTTTTCATGGACAAGATGTTCAAGAATGGTCATGCCGAGTTAGCCCTTCCTCTAAGTGAGGATGAAGAACAGTGGTACTTACCAATATTTGGTGTCTACCATCCAAGAAAAACAAAACAAATTCGAGTGGTCTTCGATTCCAGCGCCCAGTACAACGGTGTGTCACTCAAGGACGTGCTGTTGACTGGACCTGATCTGAACAACACACTGCTCGATGTACTGATGCGCTTCAGAAAGGAAGAATTCGCCTTTACAGCGGACATAGAACAGATGATCTATTTGTGGCAGACAACGAGCGGCTGCTCCGGGAGCATACTGCATCTCATTCGGCCCCCGGTGGGGCAGTATCAGTGTCCTTTGCTACAGCTAGTGGTGCTCCTCCTGTTGTGATGGAGCGGCTGGTGGTTATTTCCAGGGACCGCAGA
Organism: Epinephelus cyanopodus; assembly: GCA_026686955.1. Taxonomy (NCBI): domain Eukaryota; kingdom Metazoa; phylum Chordata; class Actinopteri; order Perciformes; family Serranidae; genus Epinephelus; species Epinephelus cyanopodus. The sequence goes on from CM048926.1 coordinate 36,747,061, forward strand.
TGTCCCATGTTTAACGGTAGGTCAGGTATCGGTGTAGCTGAGTGGATTGAGGAGATACAGACATGCATGTGAGCCTGCCACCTCTCTGTTGCTGATCAGGCCCTCTTTATCATTGACCATTTGGAGGGAGAGGCGCGTGAGGAGATTAGGTTTCGACCGGGTGTAGAGCGTGATGACCCAGCTCACATTTTTTCTATCTTGCAAGAACTGTACAGCCATTCTCTGTCCTATGTCACTCTGCAGCAGGCTTTCTTTGCGAGGCAGCAACAGGAAGGTGAGACACTGCAGGAGTTTTCGTTAGCCTTGTTAGCTTTAATGCAGAGCGTCAAGCAGTGCGCTCTTGATGGGATGCCAAATTCTGAAGTTCTGTTGCGCGATCAGTTCGTAGAGCATGTCCTTGACAGTTCTCTATGACGTGAACTAAAACAAATGGTGTCAGCCCTCTGCTTCATTGCTAGAGGTGCATGGGGAGGCCATTAGATGGGAGAGGGAGGGTCTTCCTGGGGGTTCGTGTGGGCGCAGCTGCTCTCTTCCGTCTGCTCATGGGTTGCAGTTTAGCGTCCAGAGTCGTCCCATCCCGGCCTCGGCGGTTGTTCCCCAGTTGCCTGGTTTAGCTGAACTGATGGACCTCTTAAAGAGTCAACAAGAGCAGCTTAACCATCTTACCCACACTGTAGCTTCCTTGCAGGCCCCCCGACTCCAAAGTCAGACGTCACACAATTCTGTCATATGTTGCAGGTGTCATCAGCCTGGGCACTTTGCCCATGAGTGTGGTGGTGAGCGTGTTCCATCTCATGCTTGTGCTCACTCTGTCACTGAGCTAACTTCTAACCCTTATAGGCTTGCTTTGTCCACTCAGTAGCCGGAAAACTGAAGCCCGCTGAGCTTTTGAGCCACAGCTCGGTGGGGGCTCCTCCAGGCTCAGTAGAAAGTAAACTGTCTGGTTTAATGTCCTCTTGTCCAAATGTAAATGTTTTGATGGGCAATGTCTCGGTGTCATGTTTGGTGGATACTGGGTCCATGGTTTCCACCATCATGGAAAGTTTTTTTCAGGAGCATTTTGCACCTTGGGACCATGATCGCCTGCAGTCCTGTAATTGGTTGCGGCTCCGGGCAGCTAATGGCCTAGCCATTCCATATGTTGGCTATTTAGATCTTGATGTGACCCTTTGTGACAAGATAATGTCCCATTGTGGAATCTTGGTTGTTAAGGACCCCCCTGAAGCTGTGACCTCAGTCCCTGGAGTCTTGGGCATGAACGTCATTAGACGTTGTTATCAAGATCTTTTTGGGGCTTATGGCCCAGTATTACAGGCCCCTGGCCCAGTCATTGAGGCCCTTCAGAAATGTCACCAGGCTGCAGCCCAGGTTCCCAAAAACCCTGCTGGTTCAGTTAGGGTGCAAGGTAAGCGGGCCCTTCGCATTCCTGGTGGGGTAATGAAGATAGTGGCCAGCACTTGCTCATCACATTTTTCCGATCAGGCTGTGCTGTTTGAGCCCCCTGACACTGGTCTGCCAAATGGGTTGCTGGTGTCTCCCTGTTTGGTTTGTGTTGTCCGGGGTACGGCTTATATTCTGGTGGTCAATGTGGGGACAACTGATATTCTCTTGTACCCACGGACCTGTCTGGGTGCTCTCAGTAGCGCCCAAGTTGTTAGTTTACCCGCAGGGGTAACTGAGGTGAGGCCGACTACAGTTACCATCTCTTCCCAAGTAGCTTCTAGCTCAACCTCAGGGGTTGCCCCACAAGTAGACCTGTCCATGTTGAGGAGGAGCAGGTGGAGGTGAGGTCCTTGTTACAGGAATACAGTTCAGTCTTTGCAACCCATGATGGAGACTTGGGCTGTACCAACCTCATCTCCCATGACATTCCGCTCCTGGATGATGTCCCTGTGAGGCAGAGATACCGCTGTATTCCCCCTTCTGAGTACGAAGCTGTGAAAGCTCACATCAACCAGCTTCTTGAAGCACAGGTCATTAAGGAGAGCAGTAGCCCTTATGCCTCGCCCATCATTTTGGTCCGTAAGAAGGACGGCAGTTTGTGCTTGTGCGTAGATTACCGTCTTCTTAACAGTAAGACTAGGAGGGATGCTTTCCCTTTGCCTCGCATTTAGGAAAGCCTAGATGCACTCAGTGGTGCCCGCTGGTTTTCAACCATTGATCTTGCCAGTAGGTACAACCAGGTGCCAGTGTCGGAGCCAGATCGGCCCAAGACTGCTTTTTGTACTCCATTCGGACTTTTCGAGTTCAATTGGATGCCTTTTGGACTGTGTAACGTCCCAAGTACTTTCCAGCGGCTGATACAGAGAATGTTTGGAGATCAGCAAGGTCAGTCTCTCCTCCTGTACCTTGATGATATTGTCATCTCTCCTCCTCTGTGTCCCAACATCTGCAGCGGCTGAAAGTTGTGCTCGGTCGCCTTCAAAAGGAAGGCTTGAAGGCCAAACTTGAGAAGTGCACCTTCTTCCAGAAGGAAGTTAAGTACTTGGGTCATGTTATTTCCAGTGAGGGTGTCTCCACACACCCTGAAAAGATTGAAGCTGTGTCCAAATGGAAACGGCCCTGTCATGTTTCCGAGCTGCGCTCCTTTTTGGGTTTCGCCAGCTACTACCGCCGTTTTGTGGAGGGCTTTGCCCAATTGGCCAGTCCTCTGCATAAGTTAGTGGCTGAGCTCACCAGCAAAAAGTCCAGAAAAGGGTCTGAGCAGGCTCTTAGTGCTTCCCACTGAGCATCGCTGGGCTGCTCAGTTGGCTGCATTTGATTTTGATATCAAGTATCGTTCAGGTCGCAGTAATCGCAACGCTGACGCACTTTCTCAGCAGTATTTGTCTGGTTCTGGCTTGGCTGAGGGTGTTGTGCCAGGCACTTCAATTCCCAATGCCCTCCAGCTTGCAGCGCGTCCAGACCTGAGAGTTGTGGCAACCCAGGGTGTTGTATCTGCTTTTCCATCTCACTCCTCCTGACATCTGTGCCTTGCAGGAGACAGATCCCCTTGTAAGTGAAGTTTTGGTGTTTTGGCAGAGACAGGCTAAGCCAACTCTCGCAGAGAGACCGCAGGTTTCAAAGCCAGCAATGACTTTGTTGCGTCAGTGGGACCGCTTGGTCGAAAGAGAGGGTGTGCTCCACCGACAGGTCTTTCAGCCTCATGGTGGGAGTGAATCCTTCCAGCTGATTTTGCCTGCTGTCCTGAAGCAAGAGACCTTAAATCTGGGGGTAGATGTGGCAGGATAGCGCTACACTCCCCGCTGTGAAGGGCAGTGTCACCTATAAATAGACCCAGTCCGACCCTTCCTCTTCCTTTCCGCTTCCTCTTCCTCCTTCACGGAGCCGACAGCCGTGTGTGGCCGCGTCTCGCTGGTTAGTAGATCGGGTTTTCAAAACAAAGGTATGCATGCTCTGCTCTGCTCGATTTATTCAGTGTTATGGGCCCTGTGTTTACTCCGGTTTTGCTCCGTCTAGCAGTGTGGTGTTACTGGGAGCTGGGCTGTGTCCCTGGAGCCTGTGTGCACGCGGTGCACCTTCTGTGGGTAAGACGCGTAGTTGTCTGCCTTTTATATTAAGATGCCGATGGTCTGAGGTGTATTGATTATTATTCTCTCCCAGCCATCGCTGGTGGAGTCTGGGCTGCGGGCTTCCTCCTCCTGCCGTTGTGTGACACCTAGATCCTGCTCTCTGGTAGGAAATGTTTATTTGTAGCTTTTGTTATTTTCTTGTAATGTTTTACCCAAATTCTAATTAGGTTAATTTGTTTGTTTTGCAGTGCGCGGCTGTCATTTGCTGCTGTGAGCCTCGCTGCTGATTTGGTTCTTCCCTTCTGTGTATTTACTCCTTTGGTTTGGCTCTTTTGGGACTCCAATCGCCTTAATTCGGCGCTCCGATTCGGCTCATATCTGACTATCTGTTTCCATTAACGGTGGCCAAAGCTGTGGCAGTACAGCCTGAACAACAGTTGCCAACATGAGCCAGGAGAGGGCGTCCCGACCCTCTCATAGATGCGGAGCCGTCCCCTCTGGAGACTGGTTTTAATTAGAGTGACTGACACTTAATTAATTACCTGAGTTTATACCTATTTCATTTGTTATTCCTTTCTTTGAATTATTATTGATTGAATTTCTAGGTTACATTTGATTTATTGTTTGGAAACCTTTTGCTTCTTATTTTGATAAATTGTGATAAATAGTTTCTTTTGGGTTTGGGGTGGTTGATATTTGGTTATGGTGTGTGTGAGGGTTGCCTTGATTTCATGTTTTTAATGGTGTTCTTTTCCTTTGACAGGTGCTGAGGGCCCAGAGCGGCAGCGGTTCCTTTGGTGGTGGTTCCTTGTTCACGTTTTTCTGGTTTGCTGTGTCATGGGTGCAGTGTAGTTTTTTTGGATCCCTCCCCTTTTTCGTTACCACTGTCGTGGTAAGCCCCAGCCCTGTCCCATTTTCTGTTTGGTAACTCCTCATATCACTCCTTATGATTAGACTATGTTACTCATTTTAAAATTGTTTAATAAAGGTATTTTTATAATTTGAAATCACGCTCTTGTCCTGTGGAATCTTTCGGACTGTGTGCCTTTTTTTTAAATTGGAGATTGGTAATTTTTAAATCCTGTTTATATCCTGGGGTGAAAGCCCCCAGGTGGCGTTGTCTGCAACTTTTCCACACCGCTCGCCTTGCCACATATTGTTTTTCAGTAAGGGAAGATGATAGGAACTTTCTACGTTTTCTATGGTTCCAAGACGACAACCTCTCCAAAGACATTGTGGAGTATCGAATGATGATCCACGTCTTTGGAAATAGCCTGTCGCCCGCAGTGGCTGTTCATGGACTGCATCAGTCTGTTCAGATCAGTGAGCTCCACATCGACCTTGATGTTCAACACTTCGTGATGCGTGACTTCTATTTAGACGATGGGTTGAAGTCCCTGCCCACAGTTGAAGCTGCGGTCAACCTGCTACAAAAGACACAGGACGTTCTCTCCAAATCACACCTAAGGCTGCACAAAGTTCGCAGCAAACAAGGAGGTCATGGAGGCCTTTCCAGTCGAAGATCATGCAAGGGACCTTAAAGACCTAGACCTCAATGGAGATGCGCTGCCAATGCAGCGTAGTCTTGGAATCAATTGGGACCTTAAGACTGACTGCTTCCACTTCAGCGTCTCTGATGAGGTAAAACCCGACACCCAACGGGGTGTCTTGTCCACAATCAATAGTCTCTACGATCCTTTGGGGTTTGTAGCTCCAGTCACAATACAAGGCAAGGCTATCCTGAGAGAACTCACTGTTGAGAACAGTGACTGGGACTCACCTTTGCCCAAGAAATGGAGGAAGCATGGACAACTTGGAGAGCTTCTTTGAAAGAACTGTCCCAGCTTTCTATTCCCAGAGCCTACACTACAACTTCACCCTCAGCAGCTGTCAGAAGGGAATCTTTTCTGATGCATCAATGAAGGCTATCGCTGCTTGGGCATACCTAAAAGTAACTGACTCTGCTGGAAATAACCATGTGGGATTTGTAATGGGCAAAGCCAAGCTGACCCCCCGTCTTGAGCAGACAGTTCCGAGACTGGAACTTTGTGCTGCAGTGCTTGCAGTGGAGTTAGCAGACTTAATTTTGGCAGAACTAGACCTTCAGCTTGATGCTACAACCTTCCACTCAGACAGCAAAGTGGTCCTGGGCTATATCTTTAATGAAACCAGGCGTTTTTATGTTTATAAGTAACCGGGTATTACGTATCCGAAAGTCCTCTCGCCCAGATCAGTGGCGCTACGTGTCATGAGTGATTTTGGAGTCTCAGACCTCTACAAGCACCAGTGGCGGCAGGTCCAGCACCTGTCCAACACCTTCTGGGACAGGTGTTGAAAGCAATTCCTCTCAACACTACAGGCATGCAAGAAGTGGCAGTCCACTCACCCGAACATCAATCCAGGAAGTGTTGTTCTCCTCAAGGACAGCCAAATACCAAGGAATGAATGGCCTCTTGGTCTGGTAACGCAGACCTATCCCAGCAAAGACGGGAAGGTGCGAAAGGTTGAGGTCAAGGTCACACGAACGGGAACAGGAGTGACTAAACTCTTTCTTAGGCCTGTTTCTTAGGTTCTTTCTTTCTTTCTTAGGGTGAGTCTGCCTGCATCTTATACCCTTTGATGGCATCGTTGGTATGTATTGATTTGTTTTATTGTTATCAATGATTGCAGATGATTATTTCTTGTGACAATGTCTAGTTTTGGGAAGGTTTATGCAGAAAGTCTATCAAGTCATTATAGTTTATGACTACTCCGCTATGACTGTTATTAAAATTCATATGAGACAATAAATGCAAATAAATTGAATAAATAGTTGATGATACGTTAAAATGTGTTAAAATACAAGGGTTTACAGGAACATATGTTGGTAAATAAAGCAATAAATACGTAGAAGTAGTGATTAAAACAAAGCAATTTATTTCATTTAAGAATCAGTATATTTACAGTAGGTGCGGTTACATGAGGACTTTTCAATCGGGTTGGGTGAACCCGATTGAAGTCATTGCTATTGGCCAACCTGTTTACATGGGATGTCTTCTATTGGAATGGGTGTTTACATGTGCCAGCATATGTAATCGGGTTGGGAGGTATTTAACTATAGTTAGAACATGGCGCTCTTAAATACGATAAATGATTCTGATTGGTCAATCAACAAAATTCTGCGGTGTTTACTATCACTGCTGCCCTGCTGCTCCGTTGCTAGGGACGCCATAGCATGAGGAGCATCAATTCAATTCAAATAAACACAAGAAGTTTGTGCTCTAGAAAAGGATCAACACTCAGTGAATAATCTCCTAAACCCTATGATACACTATTATGGCAAGGCTTAACTATACAGACCAATGAGCAGTGATAACTAACATGTCTTTGGGGTCATCGGGTGGGAACCTCCTTTCACCAGTGTTTCGTCTAGTTGGTCCCACGACACCTCCAGGAGGCTAGACAGTGAACTCTGGCGTCCCAGAGACACTCCCCTAATGCCAGGTCTCACTGCTCCACACACTGACCACACAACCTCCTTTACCTTACCTATACTACCACACAGGAGGTAGACCCAGGGAAGGAAACCTTGTTAGGCTATCTCCCTCCCCGCCGGGTTAGGCAGTACAGTCTACCTCCCCACCTGCTGCATGGCCTCAAACAAAATGAATTCAACTAGGCCACTCCCACACTTAAATAACCTTCACTAATTCACACACTACATAACATAACTACAGTGTAAGCTAAAGTTAAAGGAGATAAATGAACTCACAGGATCAGCAAACACACTCACCCTGCCGCATGGCCTCAAAATGGCCACCAAATGGATTCGACTAGGCCACACCCACACTTAAATAACCTTCCTCTTCTCCTTACTTACACATGGCTTTCACAGCCCTAATTCACACTCTAATTCACACACTACATAACATAACTACTATAAGTTAAAGCTAGAGGAGATAAATGAACTCACAGGGATCAGCACACAAACTCACCTTGCAGCATGGCCTCAAGCAAAAGGGTTCAAATAGGCACTCCCACACTTAAATAGCCTTCCTCTTCCTGAATTTCCTCCTGACAGGAAGTGGATCTCTCCACCAGATCTCAAGGAGTTATGTGCCCTGCTTAGTAGTTCCCCCTGCTGGCCCCCAACTAACATTATTCCTTCTGTAGTAAATGAACTTGCTGGTTCTCATGGCTTCATCTGACATTTCCTTCACTGTCTTCTTCAAACTCTGTCCCCGCACTCCGAGTTCCCCAGGAGCGAGATAGCTGATCTTGCTATAAATCCCCTACACCCACTTCCACTGGACAAATCCTAGTCTTCCATCCTCGCTGCTCAGCTTCTGCTCCTAAATCTGCATATCTAAGCTTTTTCCTTTCATAAGCTTCTTCCACTGAGTCTTCGAAGGGAACTGTCAGTTCAATGAAATAAAACTATCCGTTGACTCAATGACCACAACACTATGTCAGGCCTCTGCTTAGTACAAACTATTTCCTGGGGAACAACAAGCTTTCCCCCTAAATCTACCTGCATTTCCCAATCACAAGCACCTACTAGGCGGCCACACCCCTGCCTCCTTACTAACTTATCCCTTCTGTATTTCTCTCCCTCACGGACAAACTGAATTGCTAAATTCCTATCTTTATAACCTTCTGAATTGACCTCTCTTCGTTTCCCTTCGATTCCTGCAGCTAAACATTTCAACACCTGGTTATGTCGCCATGTATATCGGCCTTGTGACAAACTAACCTTACAGCCTGACAAAATATGCTTTAAGGTTGCCGTACCTGAACACAATGGGCATGATGGGTCCTCATTTACCCACAGTTTTAGGTTCTGGGGAGTTGGTAGCACATCATATGTAGCCCCTACCAGGAATTTAATACTATTCTCCTCCATACTCCACAGGTCCCTCCAACTGAGCTTCCTCTTCTCTACACTTTCCCAATTCAACCACTGTCCCTGTTTAGCCTGGGCCACTACCTTTGCACCCCTTACTATCTCCTCCTGTCTACGTATCTGTTCCACAACCAGCTTTCTTTTATCTTTGGGACCTGCTGTATTCCAAACCGGTTGCCTGAGCCAAGCCCCAGGCCTCCCCGGCCAAACTGAACATTACCTACGATCTCCGCATGCCTAAGAGCTGCCTCTGCCTGCTGAACTGCCGTTCTTGGGTTCCACTTCCTCCCCTTGGTTGGATTTGGAACCACACTCCTAACTACTACGTCCTTACTCCCAGACAACAAAAGCTCTGTCCTGACCTTGGTACATTTAAATTCCTCTGTCAAACTAGATACTGGCAGTTGAAGTATCCCTTTTCCATACAATGCAACACTACTTAGGCACCTAGGAGCGCCCAACCACTTCCTAATATAGGAGCTAACCGACCTTTCAACTCTCTCCACAACAGATATTGGGATTTCATAAACTGACAATGGCCACATTAACCTAGGATATAGTCCAAATTGTAAACACCACAACTTCAATTTTCCTGGAAGCTCTGATTTATCTATTTCTAGCCAATCCTTCAGCCACCTCTTTTCTAAATGTCACCACCTGTTCCTTATCATTCAACTCTACATTGTACCACCTACCTAAACTCTTCACTGACTTTTCCCTAATTGTTGGGATGTCCTCATCATCTATGACAAACTTCCTATCACTTAACTTCCCTCTACATATCGAGATGCTTCTAGATTTACTAGGCTTGATCTTCATGCTGGCCCACTTCAGGTTCTTATTTACCTTCTCTAGTAGCCTCTTTGTACATGGCATTGTTGTGGTCACCAGTGTCATGTCATCCATGTAAGCCCTAACTGGTGGAAGATGCAACCCGTTCTGCCGTCTCTCCCCACCTACCACCCACTTAGAAGCCCTGATGATTACTTCCATCGCCATAGTAAATGCTAATGGAGAAATTGTACACGCTGCCATGATGCCTATTTCTAGCCTCTGCCAACCTGTTGTGAATCTGCCGTACTTAGACACAACCTAATATCCTGAAAGTATGCTTTCACTAAGTTAACAACTACCTGTGGCACTCTGAAGTAATCAAACGCACTCCAAATTAGGCTGTGGGGTACTGAACCAAACGCATTTGCCAGATCTAAGAATACTACATGTAGGTCCCTTTTGTTAATCTCGCTGCCTGAATCTGGTGCCAGATCATGCTAGTGTGCTCTAAACACCCTGAAAAACCTGGTATTCCTGCCTTCTGCACCATGGTATCAATTAATTATTCCTTTCTAAGTAGCTAGCTAATCTCTGCGCAACTACACTGAAGAAAATCTTCCCCTCCACATTCAAGAGGGAAATCATCCGGAACTGGCTAATGTCCACAGACTCCTTCTCCTTAGGAATGAGGACACCTCCTGCTCTACGCCATGCTCTTGGTATAACTTGTTTTTCCCAAACTATTCTTAGCTGTTTCCACAAAAATTTAAGTGTATCAGGCGCACTTTTGTAAACCCGGTAGGGGACTCCATTAGGCCCTGGGGCCGAGGAAGCCTTGCACGCCTGACCACCTCCTGAACTTCCTTCCACCTAGGTGGCCTAACGTCCATCTCATGCTCTATTGCTCCTAATGGAGGGATATCGGGTGGGAAACCGACTATCCTGTTCTTCTCTAAATCTGAATATGTGTTTCTCAAATAATCTTCAACCTCTAACCTTTCTGCTTTAAGCTGCCCTCCCTTTTCCTGACTGAACAATCCTTTAACAAATTTAAAAGGGTCCTTGAAAACCTGTCCTAGCATATTCCTTCTTCCTCCTCTTTTTCCTAAGATGCTCTGCCCTTCTAAGAACCGCTAGCCTGCTTCTCAGCTCCTCTTGCAACACCTTAATTCCCTCCCTTTCTTCTTCTGTAGCCTTTTTCCACTGCTTTCTTAACTGTCTCCTTTCCTTGACTAACTTCTCTATTTCTCTTTGCCGCCTAGATTTACCTGCCTGTACCCTCCCACTCCTCTTTCTCTCATGCACCCCAAACCTCTCTACACCATATGAATACATTATATCTCCCATCTTTTCTAACCTTTCTATTGCATTTCCTCTAAGCCTACTCAAGATTACTGATAAATCTCTATTAACTATCTCCCATTCGAAATCAGTTAACGTTAGTCCACACAGGCCAACGGAAACAGAAACGCACCTACTGAATGTGTACACATGCTGCTTTTGCTTTTTAATGATTATAACAGTGAAAAAAGGCCGACCCTGCTGTACAGGAACCAGTGAAGGGAAGCAGGGAAACTTTGCTCATATTCAACCAGCTGTGTGTCAATGCATTGTGCGCAGATGAACGTTGTTTGACTTCTTCCACAGTCCTTCAAATGCATATTGTAGAAATCTGAGAGAGGCTATTTCTCCAGGGAGTGCAGTTAGCGACAGTGATAGCGCCATGCCAGTCTAGCTCCGAAACCGAAAGTTTGTCAGACTTAGCAACAGTAACTAAGGGGGGCAGCCTTTGCGAAGGGTGACTTCAATGTTAATTATCATTAGGCTGCCGTTGCCATGAATACAGAGTACAGACACAATTCTTTTTGCGAATTTTGAATCAATAATATCTGCTTTAATCATTAATTTGTGGGGGAATAGTTGATTGTTGTGTTGCTTTCAGTCTGCCCCTACCTTAACTGGCGAATGATCGAGGTAACACTGGGAAATGTGATGTGCTGCTAGCCGTGTGTCACTGTTAAATCCGGCTACGTTCTGCAAACTGTGAGCCCTGACACAGAACAGAACTGCGAGAGTGCGCGTCATGACGCTTTACGTCGAGACAGTAGTGAGCATGCGCAGAATGAACGGAATGGCTGGAATCGGGTAGAGGTGTATACAAGACAGAAAAAACTGTACCATTTGGGTTGTGAAAAGGAATATTCCACACCTCTGCACCCGATTAGATTTTCTTTCGGGTTAGCTGTTTTCATTCGGGTTGAGGTGTTTACAAGGAGCATTTCTAATCGGATTGGGCTTCCAACCCGACTGCAAAAGGAATACATGGCTCCATGTAAACGCACTGAATGTGTGTATGTGTAAACAAAGAGAAAGCAGTTTTATTTTTATTCATTATGCCTTCTGTGTGTTTTGCTCTTTCTTACATCAATAAACCTGTGGACAATGGACAACTGTCTCCAGAGTTGTGATGTCAGGAAGGAGTTTGTCTAACTGCCAAGGTGTATCACAGCACATATATAGCTACTGAGGGCAGCATATAGCTAGCCATAGCTACTGCTGAAATTCCATGTTAAGTTCTCCATGAAGTTGTTGCTAGGATACAGACAAAAATCCTGAGGCACCTCTAACAATAATATCAGGAGACTTCGATCATTTGTCCCTGATGGATTCACTGGTAATGTGGTGGAGAGATGTGCACTGAAGGTGGTAGAGACCATTCTTACACCTTAGATCATGCACTTCATAACAAACAACTGATGGACAAAAAAAAAAAACAGCAGTGGTGGACAGCTCCTCTCTCTTTGCTGCAGGACAGAGAGATTCATAGATCTGTCATACCCACAGCCATCAGGCTTTTTAATTCCTCTGCAAATGGTAGATGAGCTGCAAGACAACTGAATTTCTGTTTGGGAATTAATCAAGTCATTTTTATCTTATCTTGTTCCAAAATTATGTATGTAAGACCAAGTTTTGAGTCCTGTGTTTAGAATGTTGCCCACAAATATCATGTCACATCCTAACATGAGGTCTTTCCTAGTGTTTCCTAGTTTCATGGTGTCTTGTCTGTTTTTCTTTCTTTTATAGATCAGTTGCAGCACAGCTACTGTCTGGAGCATGGGCATATGTTAATAACAAGGTTAGAGCAATTTTAAAATTTAATATGCCCTGTGAAATGTGCTATGTATTTAAATGTTACTAATGAAGTTATTTAAATAATTTGATTTAAATGTAATCAAATTATTATTATATGGGTTTTTTTCTTCAGAATGTTCCAGTACAAGGAGCAACTGCTGACTGTGGTGTGTTCATGCTAATGGTGAGTTGTTAAGTTAACAAAGTGGTGGGATTGTGCACCTCAGCATCAACACTTACAATGTAAACAGGTGCCAAGAAAAAAATAACAGTCATAATTTGAATAATAAGAAAAATGTTTTTGGATTACAATATGCACTATACATGGCACTGGAGTGGCACTTTGACTTTATATTCTCAACAAATACTCATCCTTCCTCTATTTCTTCCAGATTGAGTAAATGTGTTCATGACTACATCAATAACTTAAGTTATCATTGACAAACATTCTACTTTTGTATCCAAATTGAGTGACATGTTCTGTTTTCCTTTTAGGAGTGACAGAGAAGTTCAGTCAGATGGTCATGTTTTGTTTTGCTTGAATAAATTGTTGAAATAAAAAAATGTTCTTTAGTCATTTATCTCTAGACATCTGTAGTAAGATGCAGCAGATGATTTATCAGTATGTGGTGGCAAGTGTGTTTTATGCTGCAGTCTGGGGAGGCAGCATCAGACACGAGGATGCAAGGCAGCTGGGTAAACTACTTGGTGGTAGAGAGATGTACACTGAAGATGTGAGAGGCCATTCAGAACAACCACCAGAATCATCCACATCATCTTGATGGATAAAAAAAAAACAGCAGTGGTGGACGTCTCCCCTTTCTTCACTGCAGGATGAAAAGATAATAATTGTACATTTTTTGCAGGGAAATGGCTTGGTCTGCATGGAGGCTGAGCCCATATTATAATTTTTTGCCCGACCTACTGCTAACTGTTGCTTCCATAATTTGATCAGAAGAGTTTGTTCATTGTTGCTAAATAATAGAACAACTTTTCCTTTGGTAATAATTTGCATTATTTGCTATCACTGACACTTGTTCACTCATTATGATATTCCATCAAATGGATTCACCTTATTTAACCAGCCAAGTCAACTGAGAACCACTGTCCTTGATTTGAGTAAATAAAATAGTCAATATAAATACAACTAATATAATCAGACAGGTTGGCTAAATAGTGGTAAAAAGTTTTCAAAGGTCTTTTCGGTAACACTTTACTTAAAGGTCAGGTCTGTAATGCATTATGAGCACATTCATAAGACATTATGACACATTCATAAGGCTTTATAAACGTTACAAATGTTAATAATTATGTATGACAACTTATAACAAGGTTTATAAAGTATTATAAGTGGTTACATAATGCATTATAAATTCAGCCTACATAATGCTTTATACTTCCTGGCTGGGTTACATAGCACATTATAACTTTAGCCAGTTATAAAGACTCAAAGAACTGCTCTGACATATAATAAATGCTTAATTTCTGAAGATTCTTCTTTCAAACACTGTCGTCACTTTGGCATGGAAGTATAAAGCATTATGAATGCTGAATTTATAATGCATTATGTAACCACTTATAATACTTTATAAACCTTGTTATAAGTTGTCATACATGATTATAAACATTTATAATGACGTTTATAAAGCCTTATAAATGCGTTATAATGTTTTATGAATGTGCTCATAATGCATTATAGACCTGACCTTTAAGTAAAGTGTTACTGTCTTTTCTTTCAGTCTGATATTATTAGACTGATGTAGGTCTACATCACTGGAAGATAAGTAAATTATACGATGTGATCTTTTACTGATTGTATTACAATCTGTTGAATGATGTAGCCTGTATGATTGTGTGAACTGATAAATAAAATTACAGTTAGTCACTCACTTCTCCACTCCTTAGCATTCTGCTAGACCATTCTTTTTACGGGTTTCCGTTACTAGTGTTATAAACGGTGACAAACATACTTTGCAATGTCTTGAAAACAGTTTTCATTCTCATTGTGTTCACTGAATGTTTTTTTAAATCAGCTTTCAGTCATATAGTAGATTATACATTGTTGCCATGGTGGAATAATGTGTCCTCATATCAATAATCATTTCAACTAATTCAGCATTTCTATTTATCTTTAAACGTTCATGTAGTAAATGTTTATGTAGTAGGGAAGAACATCATGAAATCCGACAGTCAGTCTGCGCTGTTTCATCCGAGTTTCTGAAATCCCGACTTTCTCTGAACAAACCACAATGACGTTGTGGATGTGGGCGGGGCTGGATTTGTAACGTACATGACATCCAGCCCCGCCTTCCTGCAGGCCGCAGCCGTTAGTACTTGCACACAGGCCCAATCCCAAACCACTACCCACTACCACTTCACTGCCGAGTGTCACTTGAAATCAAGTTACATCGCAGCTGCGGAGGGCACTCCTGATTAAGGGGAAGTGTATGAAAGAGAAGCCAAACCCGAGCTGCGTTTCAAAAACGGTTTGAGTCGCCCTCGCTCACTTGCCCTCAGCACTTGCCCTCGGGGGAATCCCCGCCGCCATCTTAAGGGCTGTTCCATTTCCCTAAACAGCTGAAGTGAACTTTGTGAGATCGACCATTGAGGGCTGAGTGATCGAGTCAACAACGATGGTCACTCCAGAGCTGTATATCACCCACAATGCATTGCAGTGGTGCACGAAAAATATGTCCATGCGGTGGCGATAATGAACCTCAAACACCGTTGGCTGCTGTCTATTTACCACCAAAGAAGAAGAAAATGAATTTAAGGAGCCAGCACGGGTCGGTTAATTGTGCAATTAGACTGTCCGTGGCAGTTATGGCAGAACCCACCGTTTACAAGTGTAAGTATATAAGCTATTTGTCACAGACAAAAGAAAAAGAAAGCAAAATACTTGTATCTAAATAGCATTTTATTTTTCTGATGTCACGTCGTTTGTTGTGCATTCTGTGTGATTAAGGGATTGTTTCCATATTGTTACAGGGTCTGATGAGGAGACGGAGCTCCTCATAAAGCTCAGAATAACAAACGAAGCTCTCTTTACTGGGAAAAGAAATGCCTCAAAGCTGACCTGGGAGTGAGTTTGTTTGTAACTTACTGTGGCATTGCATATGAATGTTTAAAATCAAGCTTCAGTCTGTTGCCCCCTTGCTCCAATTTAAATAAGTTTTGTAAATGTTCTGGTAATGATCTGTTCTTTGCTTTAAACATTGTTCCTTGTAACGTCTATCCTACATGACTTTAAGTGTTGTGTTTGTATTGTTGTCTGAACCACAATCTTTAACAATTAAGGCCATAAAGACAATGAGGAGGAGGAGGAGGATGGTGGTGGTAACAGGCCTAAATAATCAGGAAAAACAATCTAAAACTAAAACTAATGTCAACTAAACTTAAAGTAGGTTAAATGTATTTAAACAACAAAACTGTCTACAAATTATAAGGTAAAGACAAATAAATAAATAATGAATTGCCCAAATAAAATTTGATACAAAACTAATAATTCTGATAATTACCAGGTACCGACGTATTGCCATCAAGCGCAGAATACGTCTCCGTCTTAATGACATGAGTCTCTGTATATTGTGTGTGATTTGGAATAGGCAGTATAGCGCTACTCCAACGACATGTGGTTGATCCATCATTGTCTGCCCTGTGAGTGAACGAGGGCAGGTGTGTTCCATTTACCTCTTTCACTCCCGCTCCGCCCACTTTCCCTCCGCCCTCCAAGTGGCCTCCGTGTGACGTCAAAGCAAGGGCTGAGGGCAAGTGAGCGAGGGCGACTCAAACCGTTTTTGA
Organism: Epinephelus cyanopodus; assembly: GCA_026686955.1. Lineage (NCBI taxonomy): Eukaryota > Metazoa > Chordata > Actinopteri > Perciformes > Serranidae > Epinephelus > Epinephelus cyanopodus. The sequence continues at coordinate 36,763,162 of CM048926.1, forward strand.
AACGCAGCTCATGGGACGCCCTCGCCACTCTACCGGAAGTAGGAAGCAGATGTAACCATGGATACAGACAGACGCTTTGTGAAAGCAAAATAGAGCAACAGGCTATAAAAAAAAACAACATTTAAATAATATTAATTAAATTGAGTTATAATAAAAATAAACTTGAATAAGTCAGATAAGAGATACAGTGCAGTGTAATCAAAGTAATTCACTTGTTCATATTTTCTACACACAGTTTACACATTTACAGCTTGATTCATCTGGGCAATCTCACCTCCATCCCTGTTTTGCAGCGTTCGTCTTTTTAGTGAAGAGACTCTCATTTTTAATACATAGATCGATTAACTGCTTTGTTTCTTCTTCTGTCCCTGTGAACACAGAGTTATAGATTTTTTCAAAATTGTGAGAATGGCATGAGGAATTTTAGACAGTTTTAAATAGTTTATTTGAGCATATGGACATATAAGTTTTCATCTTCTGTGAGTTTGTTTGAAACTAAAGTCAGTGTGACGAAAACAAATGTGTGTGTTTGATCTAAAATATTATATATATTATATATAATATATATATATATATGTTGCGCTTCCTGCTGGGCTCATCAGAAGCATATCTATGGGCTGAAATATGTGCCACTAGAAACTGAATTTGAATTACATAATTTGAAATTGAATCATTTATATTTGAATTTGAATTACTAGAAACTGAATTTGAATTACATAATTTGAAATTGAATCATTTATATTTGAATTTGAATTACTAGAAACTGAATTTGAATCACATAATTTGAAATTGTATTGTTAATTTGAATCATTGCATTGAAAAACTGAATCTGAATAGTATAATTTGAAATTGAATTCATTTCTATATATATTCACATTCAGTTCTCACAATTCAAATTCAGTTCTCACAATTCAAATTCAATTTACTGTGACAGACATCCGGGTTGTTTAAGGACGAAGGAAGAGCAATCGAGCGCAGATACACAGGACTCCTCTTCGGCCAATCAGCACCTAAGTTTTTGAGCACGTAGGAAGAAGCGCTACTTGCTCGCCTTGACCAAGCAGCAACCTCCAGGGGTGACGAGTAATGGTTTTGGTCTCTATAGTTAATTTCCCCTTTCATGACAGCGGGGGGGTTTATATCTCTTCCGTTTCAATGTTATTAACGTTTAAAATTGCGCATAATTAAGGGCATCGCCACTTTGAGTGACAGGTGGCACCATCACGGGTGGCTAACTAGCATGCTAACTAGCCGCTGGCTCTGCTGTGCGGAGCTGAGCTCAGGCTCGCCGTCTGCTCGGCGTCATCTCAGCCAGTTCGTGTCCATGTTCAAGGCATTGAATCTGTCCTCAGCCGGGTCTGTGCCTTCTGGATATGTTTTCAGGCAAATATTGGAGTAATATGACTTGCTGTTCGATTAATTATACCAACAGACCGTCCAACAAGTCTGTGCTTCAGTTTTTTCGGTAAGTGAAATTCGGAAATTCTAGTATCGTTTATCGTTTATATGTTAGCACTAATTAGCGGGTATCGTGTCTGCGGTCACCACCTAGTTTGTCAGCTTCTTGTTATAATTATTAAGCCTTTATTTAGGACATGTAAAATCACGTTGATACCGGAGGTCTCATTTTCAAGTGTGACCTGTATCACAGCAGCAACATCCACATCAAGTTACAGAGCAACAGACAATACGATACAACACAAGCTTAGCTCGTTTACTAGCTAACCAGCCAGCTAACATTTAGCCTTCGAACAAGAAGCCAGTCCGGGATGCATCTAAGTCAGAGCCTGACAGAGAAGTGTTAGGATTTAGGCATTAGGAGAGAATATTTTGAACAAAAGGTGTCTGTGTGAGGTTTGAAAATAAAGGTCCACCACGTTAGTTAGCTGACGTGATGCAATGTTAACTTGTTAAAAGTGGCGAACTGTGTGAAATTACAATAAGGTGTGTAACGTAATTAAAAAAGGCTAATGTGACATTTGACTGTCACATATAAAATATTAAGAAAATAAAAGTATGATACAGGCCTGTAGCTACACAACAATAGATAATGCACAGACAGAATATGGGGACTGTGATGGTCACCACCTTTTTGTTTTGCTAAATTAAATTGATTATGATCTGTTGAACATTGAAGTAATTTAAGTTGTATTGTTTGCATGTAAAGGTGTCTGTGAAGTAGGTAGCTAATACATATATTTTAATATCTATTTGTCTGTGTAAAGTTTTCCTCTAGGTGACCCAGACAGACTGGATCAGTGGACACTCAACACCAGAAGACTGAACTGGACTCCAAACAAGACGTCCCGTCTGTGCAGTGAACACTTTGAGTCATCACTTTAGCACTGACTCCAGGATAAAGACACCTTTTTTCATACAGTACCTCACAAAGAGTCAAGAAACTTATTAGTTTAAAATGATGAATTATTGACCATAATACATTTAAATTCATTTAAATTCATTGTATATATTACTAATTGTCATACATTACTAAGTACTCAATTAGGGCACAGCTTGCTCTGTACTATTACTGATAAGGTGAAGTTACGGACACACCAGTGCAGTTTAATCTTCCCCTGATGCAAAAGGCCAAATGTAGATTTTATCAATCAAGGAACATGACATGTATTTACCGACTTCAACATTTTAGTGCATTTTATGCAAAGACCCTTTATCACAGTGAGAATTACTACCTTTCCCCCCACACACAGTCTGTGAAGAACCAATGGAAAAATATATTCTCATAATGAGACGCTGAACACAGCATGATTCCACAGTGGCAGTGAGCTTTGAGAACAGTTCAGTTTTCCTTTTGATAGCAACTATTATGTTAATGTGGATGAACTGCATACTGTACATTCATACTCCAGTTGTCTTGGTAGTACACTGTTAATTTAAAGTCACATTCAAATATAAAGTTGAATATCTACAGAACTTAAACACAAAACTATTTTATGAACGACAGCCACTTACTCAGCAGTAAGATCATTTTGGTGGTGAGTGGGCCTCTAACCAAGACAGGCTGTAGTCAATGTTTTCTACCTGTGTTTTTAACCTGTCATCTTTCTCTCTTGTAGGACACTTGAGGAAAGTTACAACGCCTCGACCAATGATATGATTTTACTCCACAGTAAAGAGGTTGTTTCACAAGAAATTACGACTTTGCAAATTATGACACTGGGTCCTAATTCATAGGTTTTATAATTACTGTTATAAATCTTTTCATTTATTTCATGTGTACTTTTTGTAACCTTCATAGTGATGATTTCATGAATGCAAGCTTTGACTTAATTTTGTTAAACTGTTTGTGTAATGGTTTTAACTTTTGCTATATAAAATGGATCAGACAAAACTTACTTTAGAGTAAAAGCACATTTTTTGAAAGCTGTCATCAGTTTCCTGTGATGAGTGGAAATATAGTGGTGATTTAAACCTTTAACAAAATATAATAGTTATTAATGGCATCTTAATGTTTTCATTTATGTTTTAACATTTACCTAAGTTTGCATTTATCTTAGCAAAATGTAAAGAAAAAATGAAAAGCTGATGTTACGCGCTGGTTTTGTTTGAACATTTCTTTAAGACAAATGAAGAAAATTCACTGAATAACGATTCTCCTTTTGGGAAAAACAAGGAAATATCTGCACACTGAATAATTTTAAGCCCCGTAATAGGTATTATTTATTTGTGATATTGTGACATGAGAAGGTTCTGCTCGGTATTGAGGCTTATATAGTGAGGCTAAAAAAAACATAAAACACAATTGGCTGATTATGTTTTTATTTGCCTCACTATAAAAATGTCACAGTACCTTTTGCCTGAGGAAGACCCTCTCAGAGTTGGCGAACAAGTGACACCTTGGGGGCTTCAAAACTGTTGTGTCCAGCTAATTGTTTGTTTTTCACTTTGAGCCCTTTTATCCAGTCACATTCTTCTGTGTTAAAACTACTTCTAACAGTGCAGCAAACAAAGGTTGCTCTCCAAAATCTTCTCAGGCTCTGCTGCTGGGTCTAAGGTGCTTAGTTACCTTCAAGTACAAAGTTAAAATAATCAGGCCCACACAGAAATGGACTGCTTAATTATTTGCCAATGACAGTGTTAAACATTAATGCTTTAGGTTTTATCTGTAGTGTACAATTTGTTTGCTCTTTCAATTGACAGTCAGATTCAGTCAGAAACAAAGACAAAAGGAGTGCAAATGTCAATAGAATTTATTGAAATTTTAAACAAGTTATAGATGGATATCAAAAACTCAACATTGGCCATGACAGCCTGGGCTATGTTCAGGCCTAACAAAATGTGTCCTAAAGGCCAAATTCAAAAGCAGTGACACTGCCAACTGTAAGCAGTTCACTGCGTTTGGAGGTGGTCTTTAAGACAATTAACTAATTTACTTAAAAACATTTCATTTTCCCTAGGTGTGAAATGAACTCCATCTTTCAAAAATACCCCGTCATGCCTGATGTGAGGGTGCTCAATTATGGCACCATTTAAACTATAACAAATGTAGCCACAACACTGTAAACACATTTCCTGGCCTTATCAGTTTGCTGGATTGCCACCAGCCTCCCACCTGCACCTTTGGGCCAGTGAAGAAAATATTATCTTAATGCCAGGATGCTGGAGGTGAAGCTGGTGCAGGTCCTCCTTCATCATGCTGACCAGCTTGACACTGCTGACCTTCCCCATGTCATTGCTGCCACAGTGGATGAGAGGACATCTGGTGCTGCTCTTTCTCACCGGGAGTGGAAAAAGAAGGAGAGAAGGCCTCTCTGCAGTCCACCCCAGCCAAACCAGCAGACATGGATGCCCAGCATGCTGAGGTTGCTTCCCAGAGTCTCTGCAGCTCTCTGAACACCACGCTGGACATAGCTGTCACCAATGATGCACACTGTGCCTATGAAAGTAAAATGAGTGTAATAACTGCTTTAGGTAATAAAAACCATAAAGTTAACTATAAAGGGTGAATCACTCCTTTTTGTTGACAATACTATTATGTCACATCTGTAGGGTAAAATAAAACAGGGAGCAACACCTCAAAATATAGATGACTTGATGATGTCTTTTAAATGCTTTTTTTGTCCTTGGAAGACAATGTAATATTAGCTGTCTAAAGTCAAGTAGCTAAAACTGGTACTTAAGTTTCTGCTGTGTGTAGCTGGCGTGGTGCAGACATCACAAGTGGCCATGACCTCTACACCGGTGATGTACTGAAAGAAATTAACATCTTGTAACAAGTATAACTGCCTTTCTTTAGCAACTTCTACATTTCTTTAACATGTTCTATGTTCATAACAGTAACGTACATTTCAGTCCCCTTTGGACTTTAATCAATGTCAAAATCATAAATATGCGCACTGTTTGCAACAGCGGTGTGGGTACAGGGATATAATCTTTACTGTCAGCCGTTTATGCACATTGCAAATCCAACTACTAACTTGAATTTCTTGTTTGCTATCAACAAAACATTCATGGTAAGAAAAACACTACCGTTAAATGGGTAACATCACATGTGACTTGTAGACTAGCTCCGGCACTTGTTGCTGCATTGCTAAAATGATACCTGAAACAATGCTAACGTGCTAGTCGCCTAATGTAATTGTAAACGTGATTTGTTTATGCTTGCTGACGAAACGAAACGTTCCTACAAAGTAGCTGTAACATTAACAACAGTTAAAAAAGGTCGTTAAAATATATGGTAAAATGCCAAATTACCATATTTGTCCCAGTCGTATCCATGGTCAAGCCAGTATGGGTCAAGTAGAGCGCTTCTTCCTACGTGCTCAAAAACGTAGGTGCTGATTGGCCGAAGAGGAGTCCTGTGTATCTGCGCTCGATTGCTCTTCCTTCGTCCTTAAACGACCCGGATGTCTGTCACAGTAAATTGAATTTGAATTGTGAGAACTGAATTTGAATTGTGAGAACTGAATTTGAATATATATAGAAATGAATTCAATTTCAAATTATACTATTCAGATTCAGTTTTTCAATGCAATGATTCAAATTAACAATACAATTTCAAATTATGTGATTCAAATTCAGTTTCTAGTAATTCAAATTCAAATATAAATGATTCAATTTCAAATTATGTAATTCAAATTCAGTTTCTAGTGGCACATATTTCAGCCCATACATATCTCCCAGTCACATTGTTGTTTAGCCATTACTATGGGCAGTTGCTGTGCAGGTGTCCAGTTAAATCTCTCAACCAGGCCGTCGCTCTGGGGGTGTAGGGGTGTGGTGCGGGTCTTGTGGGAGCCCAGTTTCTCACACATTGCTGCAAACACACAGGACTCAAAGTTTCTGCCCTGGTGCCCTGGTGTGAAGGACTTCAGGTACCCCAAATCTGCTGAACATTCCCGCCACCAGCGCGTCCACAATAGTCTTCACCTCCTGGTCTGGCAGGCTGTATGCCTCAGACCACTTAGTGAAATAGTCCATGGCAGTGAGAATGTAGCAGTTACCTCTGTCTGTGGGGGAAACGGCCCGAGGACATCAATCCCCACCCTCTCCATGGGGCACCCTAACTGCTGGAGTTGGGCATGGGATCTGTCTGTCGGCCCCTTCTGTGCAGTCCTCCACATCCCGCCTATGCTGGCCCCAGTAGAACCCCTGTCAGAGACAACGGAGGGTCTTGGTGACCCCAAAATGGCCAGATCCTGGCGCTCCGTGCACCGCCTGGAGCACCGTTGCCCGCAGGGCCTTTGGCACCACCACCTGCCACCGTGTCTCTCCTGTAGCTGGCTCCTTTCACCCCGTCTGTATCACGCAGGTGCAAGGCTTCAAATATCGACCAGAGTCCCTTAGTGGCTCGGGAAAACAGCGACATCTTCCTATGGGGGTCTGCGCTGTGTCGCCACCCATGCAAGCACTGGTCTGATGTCCACATCCTCCTCCTGTTTGAGCCCCCACTCCGCTGCATCCACAGCTGCTGGTCTATGGCTGGTTGTTGGCCCCTCTGTACCCATCACCGCACATTTCACATCAGGTTGCAGCTGTGCTCCCTCCAGTGTCTCCTTTTTCTCACAGTAACTGCAAGCGTCGGCACTGCAGGGGCAGCGTGACAGTGCATCAGCGTTTCCATGTTGTGCCCCTGGTCTGTGGACCAAAGTGAAGTCATACACCTGCAGCTCTTCAATCCAGCGCACCAGCTGGCCTTCTGGTTCTCTGAAAGACATGAACCACTGTAAAGCAGAGTGGTCAATCCTGACTGTGAAGTGAAGGCCCCCGAGGTAGTATTTAAAATGCCGGATGGTGCTGACCACGGCGAGCAGCTCCCATCTGGTGACACAGCAACGACGTTCTGCCTTCTTGAATGTTCTGCTGTGGTATGCCACCACTCTCTCCCCGTCAGGTGTCACCTGAGCCAGCACAGCACCTGAGCCAACATTGCTGGCGTCTGTGTCAAGAATGAAAGGCAGAGAGGAGTCAGGTGGGGACAGAACTGGGGCCTCCACGAGGGCTCTTTGCAGTGAGGTGAAGGCTGTATGACACTCCTCTGTCCACAAAAACATCTCCCCCTTCTGCAGGAGACGAAATAGGGGTGCAGCTATACAGGAGAACCCCCTAACAAACCTTCTGTAGTAGGAGGTCAGGCCCAGGAAGCTCTTGAGGTCCTGCACAGAGTCGGGGGCGGGCCAATCCTTCACAGCCTGCTTCCCAGCTCTGTGTGTCTAAATGTTCACAGCTTGCCTGCAAAACGGCTGCAGTCTGGCACTGTAATAGGGGCTACACACACACACACACACACACACACACACACACACACACACACACACACAGACAAAACCACTCCCAAAAGTATTGAGTTGTGTGGAGGCGATTCAGTGGGTCTGCTGCTTCATTAAGTGCGGTGGTCTGACATCAATTGCTTGGGAGCACATAAGAGTTAAATTACCTTGTTCCACAGTATTTTAGTTTTTAGCAGCTTTAGCTTTAGCTTTAGCTTTACTGACACAACTGCTGAGAGTGTGGACATCATAATGGTGTGCTGGGCCCTTTGAATTTATGAGGTAAGTAAGATAGGCAGTAATGAATGCTGTGTTTAATCAGTAGTTCCACTTGCCCTTATTACCTTACCCTCAGCTTATCGCATGGAGGCCACTTCGATGGTGGAGGGAAAATAGGAGGGGGACAGGGGATTTAAATGAAACACACTTGCCCTTGTTCTCTTTCAGCCCAAACTACTCTATGATGGATCAAATGACCAGCAGTTGCGGGATTAGCGCTATACTGCCTCTTACAAATCATCAACAATTCGAACTCGCCTCAACTCGCCAATCCAGCTCTGTGAGTCTAAATGCTTGCAGCTTGCCTGCAACATGGCCCAACATTAGCCGAATCTGGGAGTGTAAAAGGGGCTATAGAAACTTTTCTTTGTGATCTGTATCATTAATATCATTACATAGCTAGGGATTTATGATGTAATGATGATGCAATTTTTCAATGCGATTACATATAATCTTGGAAATTAAGAAATCAGATAAGATGAACAGTATGTTGCATGGCGGAAGTAGGCTATAGGTTTTATTTTTTGTGCATTCATAGTTGTGTTGTATTTTATTGTGCATGATTTTACTTTAGTCGTTAAAGTTTAGTTAGTTGTGTTTTCATCTACATGTTTTATTGTGTTTGATGGGTTTTACTGCTTGATTTTAGTGTCTTTTATTGTTTGGTTTTAGGTTGAAATGGTTTGTTGTTTTTTTTGTATTATTTTACTTCCTGCTGGGGCATTTGTCATTGTAGCCGATTCTCAATATGTGTTCTTGTGTGGACTTGTGTTCTTGTTGACTTGTGACACATCATCAGTCACAGCCCAAGTACTTTTCCAAGTCAAAGTTCACATCTAGCCAAGTTCAGTCCAAATAACCAGATGTGTTCTCGCCATGCTCCTTTTACCAGGGATACACTGGAGCAGACTCGTGTGGACTTCAGATAGCCAGGTATCCCAGCATGCATTTCGAGTCAGTCATCGGAAATGGCAAGTGAGGGAAAGGCGCACAATTGTAAGTCGTAATTACTGATATGTTGCTGTTGTTCTGTCACAGAATGGAGTGTTTTCATGCGTAGTTTAAACTTCAGACTCAATCGGTGGTCGATGTATTAATATAGAGCCAACTTGAATGTGAGGTCCCGTTAGATGACAGCGGTGTCAGCGCTCATAGATAATAAACGTATGTATGAGTGCTCAGGGTACTCCATTGAGAGCAGCCTCTCTCGGGTAGTCCTTTTGAAATTCGTTGCTGATATCTCTGTGGTGGTTAAATATGAAATGTAATTCGTTTGGGGTATGTCTAATGGGCAACATTCAGTCTCAGTATATAGGATATATTATTATATTATTGTTGTTCTTTGTATGTATTCTTTTGCTTATTTGTGTGTTTTTACCATTCAATAATGATTTTAAGAAATAATTCAATTGTTTTGTTTGGGGCGGCACGGTGGTGTGGTGGTTAGCACTGTCACCTCACAGCAAGAGGGTTCCGGTTCGATCCCGGGTGTGGGAGCCCTCTGTGCAGAGTTTGCATGTTCTCCCCATGTCAGTGTGGGTTCTCTCCGGGCACTCCAGCTTCTTCCCACAGTTCAAAGACATGCAGTTTGGGGACTAGGTTAATTGATAACTCTAAATTGTCCGTAGGTGTGAATGTGAGTGTGAATGGTTGTCTGTCTCTATGTGTCAGCCCTGCGATAGTCTGGCGATCTATCCAGGGTGTACTCTGCCTCTCGCCCGATGTCAGCTGGGATAGGCTCCAGCCCCCCTGCAACCCTCAAGAGGATGAAGCCATTAGAAGATGAATGAATGAATGAATTATTGTATTTAAAGATTGATTGTATTTATTGTAGTATTGATTCAGCAGCATTTTAAATATTGATTATTTGATATGAATTGTATACCTGATGTCTGACGTGTGGCTGCATAAAATTTTCCTTTGAACATCTGACCTGTTTGATACTCATTTCGGTGAGGATAGGCTAAATGAGAAACTACTGTCAGTATAATCCAGTACAGTTCATCAGCACCACAATCTACATCTCAACACTTCAGTAAAATGTCAGACTTAATACAATTTTAAACTGCTTTTTTTTTCTAGGTGTACCAAGTAAATTGTCAAGTCTACATAAAAATGTAGACAGAAAGCATAATGATGAGACAAATGCAGTGATGGACAATAACTAAGTATATTTACTCAAGTAGCTACTGTATTTGAGTACAAATTTGATGTACTTGTACTTTGTGTGTTTCCATTTTGTGCTACTTTATAGGCCTATTTAGAGGAAAATACTGTACATTCTGCTCAAGCTACATTTATTTGATAGCTATAGTTACTTTTCAGATTCATTTGTTTTACTGTAGATGTTGTAAGTTTCATATTAAAGTGCTCACCACTTGATGTTAAAGGACCTGTGCAAAGTATAATAATAACCGAATTACTAATTCCAACCACCTACATTACAACTATCTAAACTGACTATCAACGTCTCAGTAACCTCCGCTCCTTGTGCTGCAGTCATGTGATGTCAGAAAAATCTCAAAAATTAGTCCCCCATTGTATTTCATGGCTCACCTGATCTGTTTTCTTTGCTCTTCATTATCAATGTGTTGTTTAAACGTCCAGAACAATTAAACCCAACATATGGTTTTTGTGAAGTCCATATAATTTATGTTAGTTAGTTAGTCGGTTATGTTAGTTATATTTCGCAAATATTAAAAGACAGTTTTTATGATGTTGGTGACGTGGCTCTATAATGTTAGGTCTGAATCAACAATGACACACAGATTTATAACCGGTGTAGCAGTGAAAAAAAATGATTCTTGTGCAAATACCCATAATGTGCTGGTTGGACTTTTGTTGCATGCCTCACTCCCCCACAAAAGTGCAGCATCTCAAATTGTACTGCAGATGGCAGCAGAGTACTGCATAAGAATATTCTCAGAACATGAGGGAAGTCAAGAAAGTGGCCAACAGGCTACAACCTTCATACACACACGTGGGGGGTGCTGGCAGGATGCCGGCTTTTTATTTCTGTGAACGTCAGCCACTGCACCCAGGAGTGAGATAATGTACCATTCATAGAGTGTGGGCACTGAAAAGTCATTTCACCTTTGCTACCTTTAGTAGTGTCCACTACATGATGCTGTTGAACACACTAATTATAAGTAATGTTGTTGCACCAGTGGTAGACCAGACCATGTAAATTTCATGTAAACTTAAAGGTAAATGTCTGAAAAGATGTACTTCCTCTTACAAGAAGGTGGCTCAATCACCATGACACCTAATTTGCATGTTGATGGCTTCAGGCCTGGAGACTTGGCATTAAATGCATTCACTGTCCACAAATCACATTTGACACTTACTTGCATGCCACTTGGGATTGCTCACCAATCAGGCACTTCTGTCTGCTATAAGTTACATAGGCTATCACTTGTCTCATTTAATGGATTCTCACATCCCTTTATCCCCAGAGGTCTGCATCTTAGGAGAATATTAGAAGTAATACTGTGCAGTTTTGATGATTTCAATAAAACGTGGTCCACAGTAATCAATAACAGTAATGATACATGTGCGTTTTTTTTCTTTTTCTTCAGTCACAACATTCTGCCTCAGTTAGCCCAATTTGCAAACCCAGACACAGTTTGCAATACTGTCTAACTTCAGAAGCTCGATTTTCTTCTCTCTTCTCTTTTACTCTTCTGTAAGTACGTACCTGCCATATACAGAATGTTGTTTTTTTTATGCGTGTTCAAACTAATTGAGACACTCCCATTTCAAACACTGATTCTTTCAAGTGTAAATCTCCCTTCCTTCATTGTTGCTGTTGTTTTTTGTTTGATTGTTTTTTTTTCTTTTCTTTTCCTCTTTTTATGTTTGTTTTTGATTGTGGTAACTAACATTGCTACGCATGCTGTCAAGAAAGAAAGATTCGATTGAACGAAACACCAAAGTATTCGCACCAAATTTATGAGGCAATGATTATGGAATTATTCATCATTATTATTATCATTATTGGTTGATTACTCATTTATCTACCATTTGTTATAATGGATTTTACTGCAAATAAAACAAAAGCTGTGTGACCCCTTTGAACTGCAGGGATGTGGTGGGGGCTGGGGGACTGGACTTGTCTGGGACAGCTGATTGCTCGCAAACTTCATCTCCTAACAGAAAACAGCTCCACAGTCCCATCAGAACAGCGGTTTGCCTCTGATTCACCCCTGCAACCTTTTGTCCTTGGGACTCAACTGGATATGTGGATTACAAACATGCTAGTTCCTTCCCGTTGTTTTTTTTGCTTTTTTTGATTTACTGTTCTACCACACAGAAAACCCATTCACCCCCCACACACGCACACACATGCGCGCGCGCGCACGCACACACACACACACACACACACACTACTAAATTTTGATTTTCAGAATTATGTATTTAATTATTTATCCTATTTTTTTTCTTTTTCAGTTTGCTCCTTTTGTGGTAGTTTTTTTTATCCCTTCAGTGTGTTGCTTTTAGCTCCCCTGCCTGTCTTATGCTGCATTATTTTGTTGTTTTCACATTGATCACTTGTATCCCACTCATAAAAAGAAAAACAAACAAAAAGAAAATTGTCCTTTAACTTGGAGATTTACATCAAGACAAAAATACACCTATCATCCAAAGAGCTGCAGAGATAAGGCAGTGTCAAATCTATATGAGGCGGACCTGTCCCATAAGGAGGAACCAGAAACTGAGTGTTGAGTGTTTTTGAAGCAGGCTAACACCTTAAGGATGAAGTAGGGGATTGAGATGAAAAAGCTCATTAGGTTGGAGGCAGCAGTAGATATGTGGACCTATATGTCTAAACAAAGTTTAAAGATGTGCTAAACCCCTAAATCACAGTGCCAGTCACACGTGATGCTCATATCCATGAGAAAAAACAGATTCAGGCAGAGCTGTAAGAGAAGGGGAAGCATATTGAAGCCATGATGGAAGTTGAGTGCTGAGACTGATGAGCTGCACAAACAGCAGAGGATCGGTGGAATGCAAAAAACTGAACAGATGACAAGACTGGCAACAACTGGAGGAGAAGCAATTGCAAGACGATACGAAAGAGCAGGAGAGACAGCAGATAGGAGAGAACCAGAACAAAATGAACCTGGAAGACCTCAAGGATGCTGAATTTCCCCTGGTCGTCCTCCTCTGTCTGATGGGGGTTTTTGTTCCAGTTTTTGTTTGGCTCAATAATGGACTGATCCACTCTGTCACCGATCAGAAGAGACAGAGAGACTCGGGAGGAGCCAGTGAGAGATGAAAGAGGAGGCAATGAGGCCAGCACATCATTGCACTCCTGCAAATAAAGGACTGATTGTACTGGGATGTTTGCTGTTACCATGATGCACACTGACACTTTTGTTTTTCCCACATAACCTGCTGCAGCAGGAGACTTTTTTTTTTTTCAAGAGCTGAAACACGTAGGGGATTAGCCAGCTGACAGAAAAGTAGTAAGCACCAAAGCTAATAATTGATTTAACCGTTTTTTGCTACCCTGGTGGCATGGCTTTATGTAAGGAAACATCAGTCTGTCATATGTTGAAAAAAAAAGATCAAAACTATAAGTACATAAAACTTAATGAGACCTGTTGAGACAAACCTTTAGGAGAGAGAGGGACAGAGAGAGAAAGAGAGAGGGAGAGAGAGAGAGAGAGATGTTTAACCTCTTGTCAAAGTTTGTGGTCAGCTCAGCATCAATAGTGTTGCAGATATCTTGTTTACCAGAGTTAATGTCTTCTTTACCATTGTGTATCTGAAATGCCTTGGTAACAACAGAGCGTCCATTGTGTGCCTTTTTCAGCAAGGAGTGCAGAACTGAGGCATGACCATGACATGGAAAACATAAAGGTTACCAAATTTATGCTGAACAGAAGGAGCATCATCCTTTGCCACAGTGTACACAATCAGAGAACTAAATAGGGTTGTGCCATAATACTGTGATTTGTTCAGCTTTATAGAGAAGAAGGCATACTCAACTCTCTTTGTGAACTACATTTATTTTGTTTAGATTACAGTTAAAAGATCAGTCCAAGAGGAAACCAGTGGAATAACCATAGGTTAACTACCCAAGTAATTTGCACTCCTTTGCAGTTGGGGCACAGGGGTATCGTTAGTCATAATGGAATTTCACACAGCTGTACAAAGCATATTTCAGGTTGATGAAGACTTTGGAATTGAAGATGATGAACCTCTGCTTGAACTACATAATAATAATGTCATTCTTCCCAAAAATAGGCTACTTTCAGTGTAAATGACGCAGCATAAGTGATTCATCACTTTGTTGAGCATGAATGGATGGCGGGAATTGTGGGATTAAGTAAATTCTATCCCATTTAGATTTTGTACAGAATAGACAGTAGGTGGCTGTCACAATCACGCCTCCCTAATATCGGCTGATTGACAGATCAGACGCTTCTGAGGAAGGCGGAAGTTTCTGCAGAAACATGTTGCATGTAACACCCTAACATGTCTGAAATAAAAGAACAACTAAAGTCATTAATATGATACACTGCTGGACAGCATCAATTTGAAACTCTGCTGGGAATGACGTAATATAAGGAGCCGGAAAGTTCCTATAGGATGGGAAAGTGGAAAGGGCGGGTCCAACAAATCCTGGACTTGCACCCAGGAATTTGTCTGTGTTTCTAACAGGGATTGTGCCACTAAAATTGGGTATTGTTGCCAAAACATGATCTTTTCCCTTGTATCTAAATATAACCAAACATTTACCACAGCGCTGGTGAGTTTCACTGTATTTGCTAGATAGTAACACACAAATGTAATGTATCCCTGGTTTACAAAAGCGTATAATACCAACATTTATTCTAGCTATTTGGTTACCAAAGAGCTTGGGGCACAAATAAAATTATAGTGAAATAAAGGAAACAGGCCATGTCTGGGGGGAATGTTATTTTTATTGAAAAGTCCACTGTGTAGCAACTCTTTGCATCAGTCAAGACAAACAGCTTGAATCCACATTTTATTGACTTTGCTCTCTCTCACATACATGACCAGTACATGAGAGAGAGCAAAGTCAGCAAAAGCCTTGGAGGTGACCATTCTGTTATCCACAGCCAGGTCTCTGTGAGGATGATAAAAACGATTTGCAAGCATCCTTGCAGCGTCTGTTTTCTTGTCTGTGTCCTAAGACAATTGTGCTGGCTGCTGTGTAAGTGGGATTCCTGGTGTATAGGGTGCTAGTGGTTGTGGAGGAGGTACTTGTGCTTGTGGGGGCATGGGAACTCTTTCCTGGCTGGGTTGAGGGTAAAGGCTGTGGTGGAGGCCCTCCTGCTGAGGTTCATTTGCTGGGCCCTCGTAAATAAAAATATATATATATAAAAAATAAAAAATAAAAAGTCTTTCATAACTACTGTATCAACAATTTCTTATCCCAAGTTGTCACATATTGCTGCTTTGTCAGTGGACTTTCGCATCTAAATATTACGTGCTAGGTATCCTCCTGCTGTTGAAAGGACATCAACAAAAACACATGGGTAGGTTTAGAAAACAACATCATGGTTTGCCGGGGTTTGTTGGGCCCATCCACCACACCTGCCGCCTGCCCTATAGGGAATTTCCAGCTCTTAATATTATGTGGTTACCAGCAGCGTCTCAAACTGATGCCATCTTGTGGCATTTAATACCACAGCAACAGGTTTCGTCCGACTGCATTACAAACTGAACCTGAACTGAACCCCTGAGCTTGCCTGACAAGGACTATAAGCACAAACCCACTATTTTTAAACAACCCACGGAGAGAGACTCTCACTGCAGCCTGCTCTATTTTGTTCTGAAAATATCAGCGTGCAGCCTCGTTCTGTGGATGATAAACGAGGTGCAGACGTCCATCTGTCACAGATAATGAGGAAATACAGTGAGTGCTGGACAGAGCAGTGAGTGACAGTAAACCCATCCATATTAAGAGTACGGTTTGCAGTGGAAACGCCAGGGTCTAGGTACCATGTCTGGAGGGTAATTTGGGTTCCAAAGGTACCATACTGAAAGTGTTTGGCGGAAAGGGGCTTAAGTACATTGAACAAAAGACCTCACGCTGTTATTCCTTTCTTCCTCCCACACACACAACACTTCACACCCATATGTGGAATGTTGGGGTCATATACAGCGTATTCTCATAGAACAGTTCATATGATATCCTACAAAAAATGCATGCACAACAGTTTGCATGATCCTCTACAAATTTAAACCTCACAGATTAAGTCCTTAATGTACAGTTTTGTAATTAAAATTCAATTACAGAGGTTAGGTTTAGGCAATAAAAATGACTGTGGTTAGGTTTTAAAAAAGATGGTGGTTAGAATGTACCTTAAAATGAAGATCCGAACATCATGTTCAGTCCTGAGTCATGTACAATCGCGTCAGAAAAATAAGTGAATGAAGGGTTGGGATGATTTCCAGTTTTGCCGGTGCGTTCTGGTGTACAAGCTTAAACATGTTTGATTTTGTGCAAACCAGCATTTGTCATAATGACACGCTCTGGCAAAATAAAAACTAGCCTACATCAGCAGCCTATTCTGATGGCATCACAGCGCTCAATCAAACAAATGTTGCATTAGTAATAAGCAATATGACAACATCATCAATATAATAGTGCATTTATAAATGGATTAACGGAGCCAGTGATGCCTGACAGGCTGTATGTGATTTACTGATGTGTTTAAGCCGGTGTTAGCAACATGAATTAGATCAGATTTCAGTAGAGGTGGGAGGGGCGGAGCGGCACGCACCATGTTTGTTTAAAAGAAAGCTTTTGTGTTTTTTAAGGAGACATGAAAAAAAGAAAACTGCGCCAGTGTGGCAAGATTTTGATTTTAAGCTGGTACAAGAGGTGTCCCAACTGGCTGCAAGTGCCATTTTGAGCTGAACTTTTGTTGGACCCCCTTTTTTCATTTATTCCTGTTCCTCGCTTTAAAATGCCATAAAGGATGAGAAACGGCTGTTTCACAAGGTTGAAATAAGAAATGATCCACATGATACCATCACATTTCACACTAAAAACCTTAAAACATTTGTAGCTGACTGGATGGAGATCACCAGGGTGCTGAATGGTTTTTAGTAGACTAATATTTACAATACACAAGTTGGTTCAGTGTAATGTGAGGTGGTGAAACATCACAATGATGTGTCACCACCTCACATTATATGTATTAAAAAAGTGTATAAAAAGAAACTAACACAAGTAAAAATTAAGAATATGAGACATAAAATAGTGCAGAAGTTTAAATAATATAATAAATGTAACATTTCTAAAACATAAAAGAAAATACTATATTCTGTGATAATTACAAAATGAATAAACTGAATGTAAACAAAAATGTAATAAGTGAAGATGTATAATGAGAAGTAATAAATATATACAGAGATGTAAACAGGTTTGAGTATCTAATGAAAAGTAAAGACAGGAGTTTAAACGTCTTCTGGCCTGCAGGATGAAGCTGTCTCTGAGCCTGGTGATGCAGAGCCATCAGACAGCAGCAGGCAGAATACTTTTTGGTTGGGGTGATTGGGGTCCCTGCTAATCCTGTTATATTTACTATGGGTAATACAGTATAAGTATTTCTATACTTACTGTAATATTACTGGTATTTTTGTACATTTCTTTGAGGCTTACCGTAACCTAAATCATAACTGCCAAGTGTAAAACCGCAATCTACCACAACCCCAGCCTAATCACCATTGTAACATTTAACTAAATCCAAGGCAAATAAATGATAGACCTGCATGGACTTGCACGTGAGGTGAGTCATCACAATGTAACTGTGAAATAATATTCACCACAGTGCAATGAATACACGTGGCAGCAGCAGGTGGCCTTGACATGACAACCACGTTTTGTTTTGTTTTTGTTTGTTTTTTCATTTTTTTTTATCAGCAACACATGACATTCATTGTTCTAGGTTACATAATAACCCCATGAATCCAGTTATAACCTCTTGCACTTTACCCCCATTTTGTAGCGTCTTGCCAGACAGAAATCTCCCTGAAGTTTCTTGTGAACGTGTCAGAAAGTGTCAGAAACACTCTAGGATACAGAGACAGAGTAATGGGCCTCTGAAGTCAGTAAAAAGTTGAAGATTTTGCCTAAAATTAAAAAAAAAACTTAATTTCAGGATGAGTAACTGTCTGTGGCTTCATCTGAGCAGGTAAATGACACTGTGGGGCTGTAGGCACACTATCAGTGAAGATTTGTTTCAAATTTGAAGAAGACTGCTCAAAGTATGACCATTCTACAGTGTTTTTTCCATGAAAAGATCCAGGCAAAGCTCCACATGGCAGAGCGGTCACTCCGCTTCAAAACAGTACTATAAGTGATCAAACAACACGTAGCCAGCTTCAAACATTGTACCTTATTGAAATCAGGTGTGATTATGAAAGCTGATGTTGTTTATGACAGAAACACCATAAAATATCACCAAATAAAGCCATGTGAAATGTGAAAGTTGTGATCCCTCTTTCTAGACGGTATATCTCGGACAAAAATAGTGGTAGGAGCGAGACTCTTACCTTTTATAAAAGATCTAAGTCCCCACTAGCGGCTCCGCATAAGATTGCGAGTAATCCTTTAATGGCGTAAAGTATACTTGCTGCACGAAATGCCTGCGTGTGCGCTTTTCGAGCACATTTGGCTGCCACACGTATTTTGCGGTTGTTTGGAGCGTAGACTGCACACTTTGCTGCGAGGTATCGTGACGCGTACGCAAGATGCAATATTAACATGAACACTAGAGGCGCTCGTGCTAGTGTGGGTGTTGTGATGCTGTATGTGCGGTTCAATGAGCGACAGTAACTCATCAAAAGCATTGACAGACATGCGGAAATATTCCCTGTGCTTTTCCTCATCAATTGCTCACATGGGTAAAACAAGGGAAACAAACTCCGCATGTAATTGGTTAAGGGGCCGCACATACCATCTCCCATGGCGGCAGAGACAACGCCTTTTCCTCTGCCAAGCCTTAACAGCATTAAAATTATGATCTCCTTTTCATCAAGAGTGTCCATGTTTGTGTTTATCTGGAACTACACTGTCACTGCCTTCTTCGCTTTTCGCAGTTAATGTCTTCTTTAAGGGAAGCAATAGCATCAAGGACATTTTGATTGCTGATTGTTTGGTAGGTGCAGTGTTGCAGGATGGCTGCAGCATGTCTCATGTCTGTCCTTGGGTCCAATTTGTGTATTCAGCATAGTAGACAGTTGTTATTTCTCCTCTTTGAACAAAACATGAGTGTAAAAAAACTTCCAAGGTGTTGGGAACTATAAATATGTGGGAGCCTGTCTGAAGAACGACCCTCTGCTTCATCAATCCCCCTCATAAGCCTGTACCTTTGTCTTTTTAGAGCATTGTTAAGTGCAAGTGCAAGAGTTGGCAACTGCGGTCAAGTGAGCTGTTTCTTGCAAAACTGGTGAAGCCAGCCACCTCTCAACAATTTCATTTTAATATTCCTCTGTATCATTATCTCTTTTTTGCAGTGTCTGTTTTCTTTTCTGTGTCCTAAGACAATGGTGCTGGCTGCTGTGTAAGTGGGGTTCCTGGTGTATAGGGTGCTAGTGGTTGTGGAGGAGGTACTTGTGCTTGTGGGGGCATGGGAACTCTTTCCTAGCTGGGTTGATGGTAAAGGCTGTGGTGGAGGCCCTCCTGCTGAGGTTCATTTGGTGGGCCCTCGTAAATAAAAAAAAACAAGTCTTTCATAACTACTGCATCAACAATTTCTTATCCCAAGTTGTCACATATTGCTGCTTTGTCAGTGGACTTTCGCATCCAAATATTACGTGCCATTTTGAGCTGAACTTTTGTTGGACCCCCTTTTTTCATTTATTCCTGTTCCTCGCTTTAAAATGTCATAAAGGATGAGAAACGGCTGTTTCACAAGGTTGAAATAAGAAATGATCCACACGATACCATCACATTTCACACAAAAAACCTTAAAACATTTGTAGCTGACTGGATGGAGATCACCAGGGTGCTGAATGGTTTTAGTAGACTAATATTTACAATACACAAGTTGGTTCAGTGTAATGTGAGGTGGTGAAACATCACAATGATGTGTCACCACCTCACATTATATGTATTAAAAAAGTGTATAAAAAGAAACTAACACAAGTAAAAATTAAGAATATGAGACATAAAATAGTGCAGAAGTTTAAATAATATAATAAATGTAACATTTCTAAAACATAAAAGAAAATACTATATTCTGTGATAATTACAAAATGAATAAAATGAATGTATACAAAAATGTAATAAGTGAAGATGTATAATGAGAAGTAATAAATATATACAGAGATGTAAACAGGTTTGAGTATCTAATGAAAAGTAAAGACAGGAGTTTAAACGTCTTCTGGCCTGCAGGATGAAGCTGTCTCTGAGCCTGGTGATGCAGAGCCATCAGACAGCAGCAGGCAGAATACTTTTTGGTTGGGGTGATTGGGGTCCCTGCTAATCCTGTTATATTTACTATGGGTAATACAGTATAAGTATTTCTATACTTACTGTAATATTACTGGTATTTTTGTACATTTCTTTGAGGCTTACCGTAACCTAAATCATAACTGCCAAGTGTAAAACCGCAATCTACCACAACCCCAGCCTAATCACCATTGTAACATTTAACTAAATCCAAGGCAAATAAATGATAGACCTGCATGGACTTGCATGTGAGGTGAGTCATCACAATGTGACTGTGAAACCACATCACCACAGCGCAATGAATACACGTGGCAGAGCAGGTGGCCTTGACTTGACATCCACGTTTTTTTTAGTTGGTTTTTTTTATCAGCAAAACATATGACATACGTTATTCTGCAGCTGTGTGGACTGCAGAGGTTACCTCAGGCTAACAGGGTCATTGAAGGTTATGTAATAACTCCATGAGTCCAGTTATAACCTCTTGCACTTTACCCCCATTTTGTAGCGTCTTGCCAGATAGAAATCTCCCTGAAGTTTCTTGTGAACGTGTCAGAAAGTGTCAGAAACACTCTAGGATACAGAGACAGAGTAATGGGCCTCTGAAGTCAATAAAAAGTTGAAGATTTTGCCTAAAATAAAAAATGAATGTTTTTCAGGATAACTGTCTGTGGCTTCATCTGAACAGGTAAATGACACTGTAGGGCTTTAGGCACACTATCAATGAAGATGGCAAGAGCGGTCACTCCGCTTCAAAACAGTACTATAAGTGATCAAACAACGCGTAGCCAGCTTCAAACATTGTACCTTATTGAAATCAGGTGTGATTATGAAAGCTGATGTTGTTTATGACAGAAACACCATAAAATATCACCAAATAAAGCCATGTGAAATGTGAAAGTTGTGATCCCTCTTTCTAGACGGTATATCTCAGCCAAAAATAGTGGTAGGAGCGAGACTCTTACCTTTTATAAAAGATCTAAGTCCCCACTAGCGGCTTCGCATAAGATTGCGAGTAATCCTTTAATGGCTTAAAGTATACTTGCTGCACGAAATGCCTGCGTGTGCACTTTTCATGCATGTTTGGCTGCCACACGTATTTTGCGGTTGTTTGGAGCGTAGACTGCACACTTTGCTGCGAGGTAGCATGACGCATACACGAGATGCAATAACAACATGAACACTAGAGGCGCTCGTGCTGGTGTGGGTGTTGTGTTGCTGTATGTGCGGTTCAATGAGCGAAAGTAGCTCATCGAAAGCACTGACAGACATGCGGAAATATTCCCTGTGCTTTTCCTCATCAATTGCTCACATGGGTAAAACAAGGGAAACAAACTCCGCATGTAATTGGTTAAGGGGCCGCACATACCATCTCCCATGGCGGCAGAGACAACGCCTTTTCCTCTGCCAAGCCTTAACAGCATTAAAATTATGATCTCCTTTTCATCGAGAGTGTCCATGTTTGTGTTTATCTGGAACTACACTGTCACTGCCTTCTTCGCTTTTCGCAACCTCTGTGTCTGAGTGCTGCGGACTGCCCCTAGCAGAGACCACCAGTATCAGGCGTTTGGGTTCAACGACGAACATCCGTGCTGCAGCAAGTACACACACAGGTGCAGCACACCATGTAAGCGTACATTTGGCCACGCAGCAAGTATACTTCTCGCTTAACTTTTCCCGTCAAAAAAACGGCATGCCATGTCTTGCCACCACTCATCGCGATTTTGGACTTTGTGTGTTTAGGCTGCTCTGGTGCAAAATCCATAAGAAATAAGAGAAAAACGATGTTATTTTTGAAAAGTCGAGAGCTTCCTGAATCCAGCACTACCAAACATCACATGGTTTGATGAAGTAGTGCGCCTGTGAGATACCATTTAACAGAAGAGGGGGTGGAATTAATGCGTGCTCTGCGAGCTCTGCCATCCATCAACACCCACTAGCTGCGTTTGTTGTGCGGATTGTTGCAGCTCCAGTGGAAGACATCTCGGTGCACCTCCATGATTAATATCTCCTTGTCCATGGTGTCAATGGGGTGAAATGCCGTCTGAAAACCACTGACCTGTTGACTTCAGACCTGCCTCCGCCTACACTGTGTATTTTATTTTGAAAATTAACCAGATGTTTTATTTTGTTTCTATGCATGACTTCCTGCCCCGCACGATCTGCTCTGTGCTGAATTGCTGCGTTGTGCTCCCGCGTCCGGCAAAAATAGAAGTCCTGTGTATCTGTCCTGTTACTACACCTTGCTAACTCGGCCATTCTGGATGTCACTAACTCGGCTTCTTCTCCGGAGCCTTTGTGCTCCACTGTCTCTCAGGTTAACTCGTATTGCAGCGGTGCCTGGATAGTGTGAAGTGTTTGGTTGTGCTGCTGCGGTGGTCCTGCCAGATGCCTCCTGCTGCTGCTGCATCATTAGTCATACTTCTACTGTTATTATACACATATGATTATTGTCACATATGTATACTATCAGATATATATACTATATATACTTTCAACATATTTTACCACAATAACCAGAATCATAATTATAATATCATTACTTTCATTAATGTTGTTGTAAGCTACTGTCATTACCATCTGTCCTGCATCTCTCTCTCTGTCTCTCTCTTTCTGTCTCATTGTGACATATGGATTACTGTTAATGTATCATGTTGATCTGTTCTATACGACATCTATTGCACGTCTGTCCGTCCTGGAAGAGGGATCCCTCCTCAGTTGCTCTTCCTGAGGTTTCTACATTTTTTCCCCCGTTAAAGGTTTTTTTGGGTAATTTTTCCTTATCTGCTGTGAGGGTCCTAAGGACAGAGGGATGTTGTATGCTGTAAAGCCCTGTGAGGCAAATTGTGATTTGTGATATTGGGCTTTATAAATAAAATTGATTGAATTGATTGACTGTTGCGGAGGGCTCCGGAGTGCCACAGCTGAGACGGAGCTGGAACACAGCACAGCCGCAGCCGGTGGAAACACACACATTGACTAGAATTGAATCCTCACGGCTCCGCTGCGGTTCTGGACGCAGACGCAACCAACACATCTGGTGGAAATTGGGGTAGAGAGGTTTGGCTGAATGTTCAAAGCTTCAAAGCAGTGAAAAAGCACACACATCCACAAACAAAATAGGGCAGGTGCTCGTACTTATCCAGGTCTGGGGCAGCAGCCTCAGCAAAGAAGCCCAGACAGTCCTCTCCCCAGCCACTTTTGTCAACTCTTCCGAGGGAACTCCAAGACGTCCCCAGGCCAGCCGGGCGATGTAGTCCCTCCAGCGTGTCCTGGAGTGGCCCGAGGTCTCCTCCCAGTTGGACATGCCCGAAACACCTCCCAAAGAGGCATCCTTACCAGATGCCCGAACCACCTCAACTGGCTCCTCTCGATGTGGAGGAGCAGCGGCTCTACTCCGAGTCCCTCCGGGATGTCCGAGCTCCTCACCCTATCTCTAGAGCCCAGCCACCCTGCGGAGGAAACTCATTTCGGCCACTTGTACTTACAATCTCGTACTTTCGGTCACTACCCAGAGCTCGTGACCATAGGTGAGGGTTGGAATGTAGATAGACCGGTATATTGAGAGCATTGCTTTTTGGCTAAGCTCCCTCTTCACCACAATGGACAGGTTAAGCACCTGCATCACTGCTAACACCGCCCCAATTCGCCTTTCAATCTCCTGCTCCATCCTACCCTCACTCGTGAACAAGATCCCGAGATACTTAAACTCCTCCACCTCCCCCCGACCCGGAGAGGGCAATCCACCCTTTTCCAGCTGAGGACCATGACCTCAGACTTGGAGGTGCTGATTCTCATCCCAGCCGCTTCACACTTGGCTGCGAACCATCCCAGCAAGAGCTGGAGGTCACTGTTCGATGGGGCTAGAAGGACCATGTCATCTGCAAAAAGCAGGGACGAGATCCTCCCGTCACCGAACCTGACACCCTCCACCACATGATTGCGCCTGGAAATTCTCATCCACCCCCGGGGCTCTGCCGTCACGGAGTTGCTTCACCTCCTCAGCGACTTCTGCCCCAGAAATTGGACGACCCACCCCCGAGACCCCGGGCTCTGTTTCCTCACTGGAATACGTGTTGGTGGGATTGAGGAGCTCCTCAAAGTATTCCTCCCACTGCCTGACAATGTCCCCAGTTGATGTCAGCAGCTCCTCCAGGTCCTGCTGTCATTGCCCACATGAGCATTGAAGTCCCCCAGCGGAGTCCCCGGTCGGGGCACTGTCCAGCACCCGTCCCAGGGACTCCAAAAAGGGCAGGTACTCTGAAATGCTGTTCGGCTTATAAGCGCAGACAACAGTCAGGACCTGTTCCCTGACCCGAAGGCGCAGGGAAGCAACCCTTTCGTCTACTGGGGTGAACCCCAACGTACAGGCAGAGAGTCTGGGGGAAAGTCCACCTCGGCCCTCCACCTCTCACCTGGAGCAACTCCAGTGAAGGAGAGACTCCAACCCCTCTCAAGGACTTGGATTCCGACACTATGTGTCGATGTGAGGCCGACTATATCTAACCAGTAGCGCTCAACCTCTTCCACAAGGTGACATTCCATGTCCCAAGAATCAACTTCCATAGCCGAGGATCGGACCGCCAAGGCCCCCGCCTTGGTCTGCTGCCCTATCCACAATGCACTGATCCCTTCTGGATCCCTCTGTGGGTTGTGGGCCTGCAGGGGGGCGAGCCCATGTAGCCGTTTCGGGCTGGGCCCAGCCGGAGCCCATGGGCGAAGGCCCAGCCACCAGGCGCTTGCCCATGGGCCCCAACCCCAGGCCTGGCTCTCTTGTTGTTGTCCATCATGAAGGGTCTTTTGAATTGTTCTTCATCTGACCCTTCACCAAGAACCAATCTGCCTTGGGAAACCCTACCAGGGGCAAAATGCCCTCGACAGCATAGCTCCTAGGGTCATTGGGCACTCAAACTCCTCTACCATGATAAGGTGACAGTTCTCAGAGGTGCAGAGGACGTGCAGGTGCTGAGCCAAAAATGTCTGAAGCTGAAAAAATGAAAAAAATCTCGCACACTGCAGGGCTCCTATTTAGTGAGATTTATTTAACCTAGTAGTGACAATGTTTCAAGCCATCGCTCTTCATCAGATCACATAGACACATAGGTAAGTGGTCACATGATACAAAACAGCTGATTCCACTTACACAATAATCCATCTTAGTATAGAATAATATATTAACAATTGACCATACAAAAATATGAACAATTGGCCATACAAAAATATATCCCCTGTATCAAGTGTTGAACGCGAATACCACAGAATACACAATATTATAAGCACGCTAAACACACACTAAAAGTAGTTTGTAGTGAATACAGGTAATCAGGTCAGACCATCATGAAGTACCAAACATACTAAAAGAGGCGCCTCTTGCAGTTCAGAAAGGTGTAACAAAAAACAGCCAGGGAACAGCAGTATAAATATCTGTATATATACACACATATAAATCCAGAAACGCAGAGCCCGGACAGTTTAGAGAAAAGGCCTAATGTCACATTCTTCATTAAGGCTTCCAGGTCACAGTATCCAAAGCATAAGTCCAAAACAATTCACGCTTCAAAAGCAGATTGTTAATATCTCTTCCTCTCTGTGGAAGTTGAACATGCTCAATACCCATATAATTATGAGAAGCAACAGGATGGCTCATTAGGTTAAAGAGACAGGCTACTGGAGTTTTCTTATCATGATTCCTGATGGTACTTCTGTGTTCTATTCTATTTCTCAGAAGCCTGGAGGTCTTGCCGACATAAGCCAGGCCGCAGGGGCATTCAAGCATGTAAATGACATTACTGGTTTTACAAGACACGACACCTTTGACCTTAATAACCTTTCCAGTGTGTGGGTGATAGAAAGTCCTGTTTTAAGGGCAAAGTTGCATTGCTGGCAGTTCAAGTTCAAATGTGTGTGTGCATCATAGCACTGAGACAGCACTAGTTAAAATTACAAATGACCTTCTGATTGCTTCAGACAAAGGACTCGTCTCTGTACTTGTTTTATTAGATCTTAGTGCAGCGTTTGACACTGTTGACCATGAAATTCTGCTACAGAGACTGGAACACTTAATTGGCCTAAAAGGTTCTGCACTAAGCTGGTTTAAATCTTATTTATCTGATCGTTTTCAATTTGTTGACGTTCATAATGAATCATCCGTACGTACTAAAGTTTGTTTTGGAGTTCCGCAAGGTTCTGTGCTTGGACCAATCCTATTTATTCTATATATGCTTCCTTTAGGTAACATCATTAGAAATCACTCTGTAAATTTCCATTGTTATGCGGATGATACACAGCTGTATTTATCGATGAAGCCAGAAGAAAGTGATCAATTAACTAAACTTCATAATTGTCTTAAAGACATAAAAACCTGGATGAGCACCAATTTCCTGATGTTAAATTCAGACAAAACTGAAGTTATTGTTCTTGGCCCCAAACAACTCAGAGACTCTTCATCCGATGACATAGTTTCTCTCGATGGCATTGCTCTGGCCTCTACCACTACCGTAAGAAACCTCGGAGTAACATTTGATCAAGATTTGTCTTTTAATTCTCATTTAAAACAAACTTCACGGACTGCATTTTTTCATCTGCATAATATTGCAAAAATTAGGCCTATCCTGACCCAAAAAGATGCAGAAAAATTGGTCCATGCTTTTGTTACCTCAAGGCTGGATTACTGTAACTCTCTATTATCAGGTAGCTCTAGTAAATCATTAAAAACTCTCCAGCTAATTCAGAATGCAGCAGCACGAGTACTAACAGGAACTAAGAAACGAGATCATATTTCTCCTGTTTTAGCTTCTCTGCACTGGCTCCCTGTAAAATCCAGAATTGACTAGCCCCTAGTTAGGCTGACTTAGGCCTAGTCTGCCGGAGGACCACCTATAATGCACCGGGCATCTTCTCTCTCTCTCTCTCTCTCTCTCTCTCTCTCTCTCTCTTTCTCTCTCTCTCTCTCTCTCGTATCCTATTACTGTATCTTGTTTACTCGGCCATTCTGGATGTCACTAACTTCACTTCTCGGTTTCTTCTCCGGAGCCTTTGTGCTCCACTGTCTCTCAGGTTAACTCGTACTGCAGCGGTGCCTGGATAGTGTGACGTGTGTGGTTGTGCTGCTGCTGTGGTCCTGCCAGATGCCTCCTGCTGCTGCTGCTGCTGCTGCCATCATTAGTCATTAGTCATACTTGTACTATTATTATACACATATGATATTATCATACATGTATACTGCCTGATACTAATATATACTTTCAACATATTGTACCACAGTAGCCAGAACTATAACGACAATATTATTACTTTCATGAATGTTGTTGTAAGCTACTGTCATTACCGAGGATGTCATACAGATTACTGTATTGTGTCATACAGATTACTGTTAATTTGTTATGCTGATCTGTTCTGTACGACATCTATTGCACGTCTGTCCATCCTGGAAGAGGGATCCCTCCTCAGTTGCTCTTCCTGAGGTTTCTACCATTTTTTTTTTCCCCGGTAAAGGGTTTTTTTTTGGGGAGTTTTTCCTTATCCGCTGTGAGGGTCTAAAGGACAGAGGGATGTCGTATGCTGTAAAGCCCTGTGAGGCAAATTGTATTTGTGATATTGGGCTTTATAAATAAAATTGAATTGAATTGAATTGAAATGTGAGTCTTGTGTGTTCATAAAGTGGTGAAATTCATTGCATTTCTCTTCTGTAGTAGGCCTAGTACAGATGAAGAAGATATCGTCAATTAGGGCTGCTCCATTATGGAAAAAAACATAATCACAATTATTTTGGTCAAAATTGAAATCACAATTATGCAAATGATTATGCGGTGCACGTGATGACCTATATTGTTTATGCAACAGCATGTCAGGTTACAGATTACGGTACCACATATCTGACCTGCGACCATGATCACATTTTTGACTTCACAAACACAAAAAAAGATGGGATCCATATGTTGACAATTGGACTCATGGTTTTGGCAGGAAAAGGAAGTGTATGAGAGGTTTCAACTCCATTAAAACAGCTGCCTGCTCTGATCTGCTATCTGCCCCTGTCCCCTCCACTGCTCCAGGTTTCCCCCATCAATTACCACAGCAGACATGTGGGTGTGTGCGTGTCAAAGTCTCAAATGCAGGAGACATGACAGGAGCAGAAGCTCCATTTTAAACAGTATGTTAGATATCAGTGTTTTCCATCTAACTTATGCTACTACAGCTTTTACCACTAACGCTACTGTTGCCACTTTTGGGTTTATGAATGTTAAATACATACTGTAATGTATTGAAAATAAACAATATTATACACATAGTGCTCAGTATCTGTAGTAAATGGATCATGCAGTACATGTAGAATGCAGTATTTGTAATAGAAAGTACATATCAAAGACTCAGCTACTGTTATTAATGCTTACTTAGTAGCAGGCACCTGTCAAAACTTCTTGGAACATTTTCTAGTTTGATCATAACTATGCATTCTTTCTTTTCTTTGTGAAGCACTTTGGTCAACATTTGTTGTTTTAAATATGATTTATAAATAACTCTGTCTCGACTTGACGTTTGGCTCAGAACACTCTAAGGACAAGCTGAGTGGACCCTGCTTTCCTAGTGCAGGAAGTCCCACCTCCTGGGGTCACAGACATGTTTGTTAAGATATGGGTTCAAGAGTAGGGGGAAGGAAAGCTATCATTCTATTTAGATCTTAGTGAGGGTCAAACCTTGGTCTCTCAGATCCATAGTTATATTCATAACTTACAATGTTAATGCATTTAGCCTCCTCTGCAGCCCTACATAATATGACCCCTGGGGTGCTATGTACTTTTGACTCTCAACTCTTGATGCAGTTATCAAACAACACATTCAAACACAGGCAACAGAATGCAATGCAGCTGACTTTCCAGTGTTCGAAATAGTTCAAAATGTGTGAAACTTTATTTTAGGCCACAAGAAATGTCCCATACAATAGAAACTGAAAATAACCCATAAACAGAGTTAGTTAGTGTCACTTAATAAGGCATGAGGCTTGCACGTTTAAAATGAAGAAACCATGTTATATACGACCTCTTATGTTTCTTTTTTCTTCCATTTTCTGCATTTTTTTTTAAACCCATATATAGTCTTTAATGCATTTAGTCAGCTTTATTTTGAACAGCTAAGACACAGTAAATCGTGGACTGAAAAAGAATTACTGCAATGATGTCTGTGGGTTGAAAGGTGGTCAGGTTTGTTCTGTCTTACATTAGGCCGCGCCCAGGCGCGTGTGCCAATGCATTGCATAATGCACTGTTACAGTAACAATGCACTGAATAGGGCATGAACTAGACCATGTGAGAGGAGTTGAGTGGTGAGATTTTTTTATGTCATACTCTTGGAGCTGTTCCCTTTGCTTGCCCAGTCAAGGCCGCTCCAGATCATTCACTCACTCAGTTTCCTTTTGAAAGTGTTTGTGAACTTTATTGTCAACCTCAAAGCAGTTGGTTTTTGACATAGTGTGTGTGTGTGTGTGGGGGTGGGGTGGGGGGTGGGGGGTCAGGAAACGCCTCCTCCCGCCCCGTCCTCATAGTCCGTAAAATGTCAGGTTTTCATATCTTCAGATTCTTTGACAATAATTTAATTCTAAGTAGACAGAAACATTTCTAATTTTTTTTGGACCATTTTAATCTTTCTTGCATCTCTCTGGGACAAAGGGAAAGGTGGGACCCCATAAACCATGACTGGGCTGGTATGGGAAAAGTGTTCTCGTAATCCTCCCATACCTGTGTGTGTGTGTGTGTGTGTGTGTGTGTGTGTGTGTGTGTGCGCGCGCGTGTGTGCGCGCGTGTGTGTGTGTGTGTGTGTGTGTGTGTGTGTGTGTGTCTGCAACATTAAAGTTGAATGGAGTGGGAGATAGGGCAGCACTCCAACTCATGCCCCTCATCCCATTTATTTATTTAACAAGTTAAAGGCTAAGTTCGGTTTTTTGACACCTGGGCCTTATTTTTAGGAATAAATACCCTCGTAGACTCACCCAGACGATTTTGGTGGAGCTCGGAGCCGTTTTCGAGCAATTTAGATCCATCCGACGGCGTCTTCTCTCATGCCATAGAAGCGGACGGGGCCAGACATCGAAGCCCCTAAATTAGACATTATCTGCTGCGAAACTCGCTCATTTCACCTACATTTTATAAATGAATGGCTAGTGTTATCACCATGTCCGCTCAACTTCCTTGTTATGGTCATCCGGGGCTTTACAACGATGGGTCACTTTTGGTGACGTCATAGACGTGCGCCGCAGGAGCGCAGCTGAGTTCCGCCGGCGCTAGGCTAGGCTATACAGCTACACAGCTATCCTTGTGCAACATGACAGAATATTTATCCGATGTAGAAGTGTCTGATGACGACTCTGAGTATGATGGATGCCCGTATCGCTTTGAGCCTGAATACACCGACAAGGAGCTATTTGAAAGGAGGATGCAGAGGGAAAGAGCCGAACAGCTGGCCAGAGAACAAGCGACCACTGCACGTCCACGAATGGGGGCTAACTGGTGTTGTTGTTGTGGACACTGCACGCCACAGACAACAGAAGAGGAGAGCTTTTGCTGCTCAGAGTGGGACTTGAGACCAGAGGAAACACGTACTGATGCCCCCCAAAATACGTGTCTCACTACACTGGAAGATTTTTCTGCCATGACAAACCGGGCTGTGGTAGAGACTTTTTTTTTTATGTCCCGAGAGTCAACTGGCAGACGCAGCCGAAGCCAGCAGGACCGAACGGACAACTTTCGATAGAGTAAGTAGCCCATACAAATGCAAAAAGGGTATATTTTCTATGAGTGTTTGATTTATAAATAAATAACGGTCGAAACAACTGACAATTAGTTTTGGAGAAAGCATATGACTACTTGTAAGTGTGCGCTAACAATGCAGACCCGTGATGATTGCAGCTCGAGTCACAATTTATTGCCTGCAGAGAATAACCATATCATATGCATTGCGAGTTAGTTTTTCAAAAACTAGCATGGACTAGAGTAAATTATATTGCGTTACAGTGCAGTATTCTTTTGCAGGAATGTATTTTTAGAAGGCTACTCCTGCTCAGACTTAGGTCGTGAAGATAGCTATTCATTTTATATAAGGAGCTTTATACGCTGGCCGACGTGCACTGGTTATCGACCAATATTATTACATCTTCAAAAGAAATGCATTACCTCCGCTGCGTCTGTTTTGCCCTCTGAAACAATCGGGATGGCATTCCTCCTGAGGTACTGACGCTGAGCTTCCTGGCCTTTTATCTTTGTCGTCTTCGTAATGAAGTCTTCTGGAGCGAAGTGAGCGCTGCAGACCCGGTGACTGACCCTCCTCAGTTCTTCCATAGCAATATTCGGGTCCATTTTCAGGACAACAAGCAGAGCTTTAGTAACTCCGGGTTTTTCAAAGGAAGCCTGTGGAATGTGAACTTTGTCCACCTAGTCATTTTGTTTGGACAAAGTGGAAAAACGCAATGACGAACCATGTTTGTACCCGTGTAGCTCCTAGCCTAGCCTAGCGCCGGCGGAACTCAGCTGCGCTCCTGCGGCGCACGTCTATGACGTCACCAAAAGTGACCCATCGTTGTAAAGCCCCGGATGACCATAACAAGGAAGTTGAGCGGACATGGTGATAACACTGGCCATTCATTTATAAAATGTAGGTGAAATGAGCGAGTTTCGCAGCAGATAATGTCTAATTTAGGGGCTTCGATGTCTGGCCCCGTCCGCTTCTATGGCATGAGAGAAGACGCCGTCGGATGGATCTAAATTGCTCGAAAACGGCTCCGAGCTCCACCAAAATCGTCTGGGTGAGTCTACGAGGGTATTTATTCCTAAAAATAAGGCCCAGGTGTCAAAAAACCGAACTTAGCCTTTAAGCTTCACCTGAGCTGCCAGAGTTTGTGGACTCTGTTCTCCAACAACACAGATTTTGTCATATTTTCTTAGCTTCAATTCTGACATGTTTACTTGATGAGCATGGCCGCCCCACAGGTTGAATTTTGAATTCTGTTTATATTGTACTAACTTGTAACAGCAAATATGTTTCTGGGGGAAAGGGTTAGTAATTAATGCACAGTAAAGAACATTTTCTATTAATGTAATGAGGAAATTAATTGCTAATTCAAAAACTTGATAAGCCCCAAAGATGCTGATACTGAACGTATAGGCAAAATGTTCACTGACAACCTAATTAATTTGTTTTCTGTCACAATAGGAAATCTTTTAATACACTACCGCTTTGTAGTGACAACAGCATTTGTTTGTTTTTTAATATTACCCTTTTGTATTAACGTTTGACCAAAATCTTTTTCTTTCATTAACCGTAATCACAGTGCTTTGTATATTTTATATCAATATATATACAGTACATACATACGTTGTCTTCTTTCAAGAACAAACTAAATGTAATTTAGCTTGTAAATTAATTAATTGTTATTAGTCTTGTGTGTTTGTGTTTGTGTGTGTAGGTGTGTGTGTGCTGTCAGTTCTGTATTTATAACTTTCCTCTCCTGTATTTTTTTTTTATCACAGTGTGAAGTACTTTGAATTTTTTTTATTAGATTTGACACATGCCACCTACAATAATCACCATAAAAAAAAGCGTTTACCTGTTATCCACAGTATTGCATTAGATATATAATCTATAACAAAATTATGTGTATATATTTATGCACTCCGCACTAGGGATGACACGATTATAGATTTTCTTGGTACGATTATTGTCAGAGAAATAATCACGGTTTTACGATTATCACGATTATTATGCATTAATTAATTTCATACTATAAATGTGTAAAATCACATGAACACTCCTTATAGATCTTTAAGTTTCATTTATTTCCATGCCAACATAACAAAAATAATATAGCAACAAAGAAAAGTAACCAAAAAGTAGTATGCGGACTACTTTTACTACGTGCCTCTTTGTGGTCCAGCAGTCTTTCTAGTTTTTTCTAGGATGCGCGTGTCTTTTTTTTCTCTTTAAATTACAATTACACAAATAAATTGAGAGCATATCTCTTGCAGTGTTAATAATAAATGAAACAGACATCGTGCTGGAAGGACAAGTCCAACATTTACGCAACACAGATGGGAGGAAGCAAAAGGAGGTAATACTAATGCTAAATATTCACTGACTGAGGACCTTGAGAAGACATTACGTATATCTGCCACATTGCACACTGACACTGAAACAGTCTGGCGACTAAAAAAAGGATTTGAACTTGTAACAGTCGAATATACGAAATGTGCCTTTAACATGGTGTATACTGTGTCACCTAGCAACAATGTCATCAAGCAGCGCCTGTTATGATTTGAGTCTGTTGAGCGCACCCAACGCTGGCCGGATATATACTTATGTGCTCCTGCTTTTTCTTTTATCTCTCAACGCAAGAGTGATGGTTTTAAGTATGTGTGGCGACTATTTTGTTCACGTATTAAAGTGTAGTAGCGGTATAACCGGGCTTGGTAAGCTTGGAGTGTTTTTAAGTTGATGTAAAAATAAACGACGAGCATTTGTGAAATCCCGCACTCATGTCGACGTGAGTTTCTGCCTGTCGTCTCACTCCAAAGAGCTACACGGACCCAATACCATTACAACCTCACGCTGTGTGCACACAAACTGCAAAACTATCTATCAAAAAAGTTTTTGAGACGTGACTTAGCTTGTCACGATGCACTGCAAGCCCAACTCATATCATGCCACTCCGCCATTAATTGCAAATGACACGCTAACATATAATTTTTAATTCAATGTTACATTAGATAAATTGAGATTGATGTATTTTAACCCAGTTATTGTGCATTTACCTTTACTTGCGCATGTAAAGTCGGGTGGTTGTCCCGCAGGTGTTGTGTCATGTTGCTCGTGTTTGATCCGTGACTTTTTTGCGGCATGTTTTACAAACTGGAAAGCCGTCGTCAACAATGACCCCTTGGTCATTTTGCGATAGCCAAAATGATACCACACGGCTGACTTTATCTGTTTTTTGGGGGAGAATAAGTCTTCTTCATCCATACTTCATCACTCGGAGATGCCGCTTGTATAACTTTATTTTCGTTCTGTGCAAGTTGCGCTGACCTACTGTAAATGATTCAGCGTCCCGGCATAATCTTTGGAGAGTGACGGAATCTTTACAAATAATTAACCGTGGCGTTTAAAATCATGGTTAATAGTGAAATCAAGTAATCGTGACATCCCTACTCCGCACAGAGGAGAGAGATGTGACAGATTAGTAGAGGAATGTTTTTCTGTTGTATTTGCACTGAGTTCAACAGGTAGAGACATCAAACATGCCAGACAGACAACTGTCCAAATATATTGATTTATTATCAGTTAGTGCAGCATGTACAGCTGTGCACATTGTTATGACCTTGCTCCAGGTTCATCACATTAACTCTGCTCACAGAGCTATGTTAATGTGTAATTTGGAAGGTAAATGCTGAATGTCAGTGTGGTTGTTCGGTTTTTACGTGAGAACAGTTCTGTCATTAACTGAAGAACATTCCTTCGTGATGCAGTAACTGAACCTGACAAATGCAAATATGGTCAGTACGGATGTGGTTTGTTTTTACTATTATGTGTCATGATTATGCAATTATAAGTATAAAAAAATCAGGAGTGCTGTTTGAAAATGAGGCGTGTTGAGTTAGTACTCACAAACAACTTCCTTAAAGAAATGGTTTAGCCAGCATAAGTGTCACACAGACATTGAGCATTTCTTCATTTCTAAGGGTGCACCTTAAGTGTAGAATTGTATTTCCACAACCGACAACTTATCTTGTTAAGCAGCATACCTTGCATTAATAACTCTGAGAGGCCTGATGACACATATAAGCTCAGCATGTGCCAACAATCTGACACATCTGTGGGGACAGCAGCGTGAGAATGCCATAAAGCAAACTCCAAGGTTAATGGAAGATCTACTTCAAGGTGAATTCAGTAAATGATAGGCCTGCTGATTACAGCGATGTATTCCCTGATTTTAAAAAAGAGTTTGGTCATGCTGCTCTATGTAATTTGAACTCAGAATAAAATATCTGTTGTGAAATGACAAAGTACCAAACATGTGGTGATAGAGCAGAATGGATGTGTTCACACATTTTTCTACATGCCATATAATAAATACATAGATAGTTAAAGAATGTGTTTCACTGCTTAGTGTTGACTGTGATAGTCATTGCTAACACACATTATAGTGGCAGTTTTTCACAACTGCAGAAATGTGAACTTCCACTGGCTTCAGAGCTTAAAGGAACATACCAGTGTTTTTGCATGTTTAGCCCATTTACCACAAAATTGCAAAAAAAAAAAAAAAAAAAAAGGAAATATTAACAGGCATCCCAACTGAGTTAATAAAACATGAGAAGATTATCCAAATAATGCAAAGTAGAGTTTTTTTGTTTTGTTGTTGTTGTTTTTATGTACAGTAACTGACTAGGCTAGGCTACAGAATCAAAAAGTCTGCATTAGGGATGCACAATAATATCGGCACGTCATTGTAATCCTCCAATATCTGCTACAAAATGCAATATCAGAATCGGCCAACATGCTCTTATTTTGTACAATGAATGAATATTACATACATTGAAATGCATTCTATTTTCTCCATCTGCTGGTGGGCCATCATGATAAGAGTATGCATGTATAGTATAACATTAATTCCACTTGACAAGAGACTTGATGATCACTTAAAATAGGTAGTGAAAAAAAATCCAATATTGTGCATCCTAGTCTGCAGTGTAACTGTCTGGATCTATCACAGCAAAGACTGTTTTTTTTTCTTTAAAAAGTTATTTTGTTGTGTTATGTCATGGTAATTGTAGATTGATTTAAGGATTCTAGACTGACATAGTGAAATCTATTGAAACCATTAGCGATCTGCAAGGTACAAAAACTTGAAACTTGAAAAACAAGATTTTGTACAAATGGGCCAAACATGCAAGAACACACTCGTTTTATAAATGTATGTGGCTCTAGATCTGTCTTTGCACAGGAATTAAAGATGCTGCTGGTCCTGGTCCAACCAAGACAACACTACCAAAGTTTCAACAGTTTGTAAGGGCTCTATCCATATGTGCACATTACATGCTCTTCAGCAGCAAATTAAAGCAACAAAAATATACAATTCATTATATTTACATATACAGCAAGGCATTTTCACTGATGCTGTTAAATATACACTATGTACAATATATAGTTCAATCTCTCTGCCTGACAAAGAGCCTAGTGGTTTGATTTCAGCTTATACTTGAAGTTCACATCATAGGTAGGCTGGAGGATTCCCAGACCAGCACGGGATTGGTCAAGAGGTGGGACTTTGATTGCAGGGTCCAGCAGTTCCATGTCAAAGTAGGACAGCACCAGGCTAAGGAACTGCTTGATCTCATACACAGCAAAAAATCTGCCAGGGCATTTGGTCACCCCAGAACCAAAGGGCATGTTGAAGTAACGCAGCCGCCTGCCTTTTCGGTAGAAGGTGGGCTTCTCCTGACCCTTCTCATCAAGGAAACGGTCAAACTTGTACTCCTGTAAGGTAAAGAGGAGTGAGACGGAAGAAGAGGATGAGTTTTCAGTAGGCCAACACAAACTGTAATAATTTCCTGCAAAGGAATGCTTTCTCATAGGGTCTTACATAGGGATCCTCATAGATTTCTGGATCGTAGTGCAGCATGGGTGGATATAGGGCAATGACATCATCCTTCCTAATACGGTAAGCTTCTTGGTTGTCAAGGTGAAGCAGGAAGTCCTCCTTGGCAACACGCACATTCATGGAAGCACTGGAAAGACGCATGGCTTCATTTATGATACTGTCTGTAGACAGAATGTAGACAGAAAGACAAAGTTAGACATGAGGTTCACAACATTTCTCTACTGCATTAAAAAAAACATAGACCACAGTGATATGTTGTATAGCCATATGGGCAATGCCTGACGTGAATTTTGCAGCATTAGTTGTCGTAAAAGAAACTTCTCTTTGTAGTAACTTTTTTTCTCTAATAATCTATTAATAATCTTACCTAGAACAGGCATTTTGTCCAGCTGGTCCCTGGTCAGGTTCAGTTTGGGGTCGTTAGGGTCAATCGTCTGACCTGAATCCTCCAGAATTTTCTGCACTTCCTCACCAGCTGCTTTCATAGCATCTGGACTCCTGGACACAGATACAGGAGCCTGTTAGTCATGTTATGGTCACTGTATGGTTTACTGATATTGGATTACTTAATTACTATAATTTCGGCCTGTGCAGGAACAATTCATTTCATTTAATAGCAATAGCACTATATGACAGTTTCCTACAGTGGAATTTAATTGTTACCATGATGTTTGGAGCAAATATATCGAAATCTAAAAGAAAACTGGTTTATTATACTATGTTTGTCACAAGGGCGATATACATGGCGACATAACCAGGTGTTGAAATGTTAAGCTGCAGGAATCAAAGGGAAACGAAGACAGGTGAATTCAGAAGGTGTTAAGGATAGGAGTTTAGCAATTCAGTTTGTCTGTGAGGGTAAGAAATACAGAAGGGATAAGTTAGTAAGGAGGCAGGGGTGTGGCCGCCTAGTAGGTGCTTGTGATTGGGAAATGCAAGTAGATTTAGGGGGAAAGCTTGTTGTTCCCCAGGAAATAGTTTGTACCAAGCAGAGGCCTGACATAGTATTGTGGTCATTGAGTCAACAGATAGTTTATTTCATTGAACTGACAGTTCCCTTCGAAGACTCAGTGGAATAAGCCTATGAAAGAAAAAAAGCTTAGATATGCAGATTTAGGAGCAGAAGCTGAGCAGCGAGGATGGAAAACTATGGATGGATTTGTCCAGTGGAAGTGGGGTATAGGGGATTCATAGCAAGATCAGTTGTCTTGCTCCTGGGGGAACTTGGAGTGTGGGGACAGAGTTTGAAGAAGACAGTGAGGGAAATGTCAGATGAAGCAATAAGAACCAGCCAGCTCATTTACTACAAAAGGAATAATGTCAGTTGGGGGCCAGCAGGGGGAACTACCAAGCAGGGCACATAACTCCTTGAGATCAGGTGGAGAGATCCACCAATCAGTCCTCTAGGGAGAAAATCCAGGAAGAGGAAGGTTATTTAAGTGTGGGAGTGGCCTATTTGAATCCCTTTTGCTTGAGGCCATGCTGCAAGGTGAGTGTGTTTGCTGATCCTGTAAGTTTATTTATCTCCTTTAACTTTAGCTTATATTGTAGTTATGCTATGTAGTGTGTGAAATAGAGTATGGTGAATGTGCTAGGAAAGGTAGTATCAGCATTGCTTCTACCTGGAGCTCGCATGTACGGAGCCTGGGTTTGTTGAAGGTGGCAGTGCTGTTTGGGCTGAGAAAGCCATGTGTAAGTAAGGTTAAGGAGGTTGTTGTGTTGGTGTGGAGAGCAGTGAGACCTGGCATTAGGGGAGTGTCTCTGGGACGCCAGAGATCACTGTCTAGCCTCCTGGAGGTGTCGTGGGGCCAACTAGACGAAACACCGGTGAAAGGAGGTTCCCACCCGATGACCCCAAAGACATGTTAGTTATCACTGCTCATTGGTCTGTATAGTTAAGCCTTGCCATACTAGCTTATCATAGGGCTTAGGGGGTTATTCACTGAGTGCTGATCCTTTTCTAGAGCACAAACTTCTAGTGTTTATTTGAATTCTATGGATATTTACATCAGATGAACAGTGCAGGATTTGCATCTCTTATTATATAGAACCCAGTTCCTCAGTTTAATGAGACATAAAGTACCTGGACAAGTAGACATAGACTAAAATGATGATATTTAATATTTAATTGTGAATCCTTTGCAGTCAATTGAAGTGTGTAACTCACTGACATCAGCAGCAAGGTGTGAATAACAGGGAAGCCAGAAGGAGCCTGGTTTCTCTTACACCCCTTTTGCACCAAAGTTAGTGCAGTATTTCAAAACACAAGTAAACCTGCTAAAATATGCTATAGACTCCTTTCTATTACCAGAGTATGATTTTCTGTGTGTGGGTTTTTGTTTTGTTTTTTCGGTGTGTCACATTTAACATCAAAGACAGTCTGGAAAACAAGTAAGTAAACAGTAGAGAGCAGCATGGAGGCCTGTGAATACTTAACAGTGGTCACTTCTTTTTATATGTCTCTTACTTATTCCTTCTCTCTTTCAAACAAGGTGCAGACTAATTTGGATCGATGTTGTGCTGCTTGGGTAGAGACAGACAGTATTTTGCTGTGGTACGTCATTGCATCTCACCAGTAAAGCGGCTAATGTTAGCGTGTTGTGTTTCCATCAATGTCGATCAGAGCCAGAGCCGAAAATAACTACAGTCATTTGACCTGAGTGTAAATGCCAATTAAAACCTTTCCTATGACACTGAAAAGCCAGATGTTAGTAAGTGGTAGTAGTTTTTTTTTTGTGCAGTGGAAAAGGTACTTTAATAATACATGAAACCCCTTGTGAACACGACTTGTGAAATTTAGGGGGAGTGGAGCTTCTTAAGTATTGACAATATGCTATTTTTGCCATGCATTTCTATTTTTCTGTATTAGTTCTTTCATATCTAAATTACTATGCAGAGGTTTGGGGCAGTGATCATATAAACTCATCATTCTTACTGGCAAAACTCTTAAAATCTAAAGATCTTGTGGAATTACAGACAGCTCTTATAGTATTCAAAGCAAAAAACAATTTGCTACCAGGAA
The DNA here is from genome assembly GCA_026686955.1 of Epinephelus cyanopodus. Classification (NCBI taxonomy): domain Eukaryota; kingdom Metazoa; phylum Chordata; class Actinopteri; order Perciformes; family Serranidae; genus Epinephelus; species Epinephelus cyanopodus. The sequence continues at coordinate 36,803,268 of CM048926.1, forward strand.
ATATTCAAACATTGTTCACTGAAAGGCAAGGTGGTTATAACTTAAGGGGGAACTTAAATTTCAAGGCTCTGTCTGTGCAATACGACAAGAAAAAGTTTTTGTATTTCCATCTGTGGAGTGAAACTATGGAACTGTTTGAATGTGGAGCTCAAGAAATGTCAAAATATAAAACGAGGTATAAAGAGATGATTTTCACAAGATACAAGAATGAAGAGGGTGTTTGACTATTAGCAGGTGTTTACTCTTTATTTATTCATTGATTTATTTCCATCATTTTTGTGTATGTATGAGTATGTATACATACATAGTTTGTGTATTGTGCATATATATATATATATATATATATATATATATACACACACACACACACATATATATATATATACATATATATATACATAGCTACATAATTCACTATTATCAGTTTATGGAGATGGGGTGCAAATAAATAAGTTTGTACTTCCTCCCACTCCCTTTTGGACATGTAAGTTAAATCAATATATGTTGTTTTCCGATAGGCTATAGAATATAGTACATCACTCTGCAGAGGATATTGTGCCCTGCTTAACCGATTATCATACATCAGCTGCGTTAACATGAAGCAAGTCGGTCTGCACGCTTGCAGCTATGAATGTTTCTTTGCAACAACAACCCCAGTCAATCCAGATCTTTGAGGCAAGTGCAAGTATAGACATGTCTTAACATACTGACATATATTATTATACCTCCGAATAATTGTAAGCCAGTTACGTTAGCTCCATCAGCCTCAGGCTATCTTTGAACAAAGAGGTGTATTTCTGTGGTAACTAATCAAACCTGACAAAGTGACAAGAGGAGAGCTTCATTTGTGATTTATCAACAACAATTAAGAGCTGCTGGAGACCATGAATATTGCCATCTGTTAGTGTGTCACTCAACACCATATTTTTCCAGTTATCCTTGTAACTGTTAAGGTTTTCCAAAATGTAAAAATAGTTTTTTGCAGTTAAGCAGTTTCATCATCCATAGGGCATAGAGCTCTAGTTTCCCGGCACAGCGCACTGTGGCGCAGGGTGGTGAACCCCACGCAGAGCTAGTTCTGAGCAGCGCAACCTGAGGCGCGCTCAGTTTGGTAGTTTGGCAGCCCGAGGTGTGCTGAGATGGGTGTGGCGGCACAGCAGGGGGAGGTTTCGACAGATCCGGCTTGGCGCAGTGACAGTTTCATGCCAAAAGGCTTCGCCGAAGGTGCGCTAAAAGCTCGCCAGCTGAAACCACGTCTACTGTCAGCGCAGGTGGAGCGCAGCCGGTGTAAGCTGAAGTTTGGCTGACCGGCGGACAGTGCACACACGTCACCAAAACCTCACACGTATGTTTCCAGAATGTCAGGCACATTAACAATGCAATAAATACCCACAAACACCACTATTCAATGCAACTATCTGCAATCAGCACATAAATGTATCTTTATATCGACTGTCCCGTCACATCTGATGTCAGATCAAAGGGGATTGGCACCGTTTGGCATGTTTGGCATGCGTAATGGAAACCCAGCCTGATTTGATTAACACAGTTACAAACTAATGAGTTCACATCCCTCTCAGCCAACCGCAAACAGCCACAGCATCAGATAGGGAGTATATATTCAGCATCTGTCATCTTAGAAAAGTCAGAAGAAAAGAAAGCAGTGAGACTGCGAGAGAGAAAGAGAGAGCGCATGCGCGCACGAGAGAAACACAACATTGATTTACAATTGTGGTGACCTCCTCCCAGGCTACCTTGGCATCATCAGCCCATGGAGGTCTGCTCGCAGTTCTGTATATTCAGACACTGCGAGCTTGGACCTCCCGGACCAAAACATTAGTTTCCTCCTGGGAGGATTTTGGCCGTCTGACACTGCTGCTCTCTTCTGCCATGGCGAATTGAGTAGACTCCATTACGCCTTTGCGCGGTGCATTTAAGGGCAAGGAGAGGGGCTCATTTGATTGGTGTGATGTGTGTAAAACCCACTCCATGCCTTCTCTCCTCCCTCTTTCCGACTTGTGCCGATAGGAGGGACAGAGGTGGGATAGAGGAGTAGCTGCGCCAGCGCACACGGTGTGCCAAACTTGCAAAATCTGGCTGGCCACACCCAGTTGGTGAAGCACAGGTACTTCTTATACTTGCACAGGTGCACCTCCGCTGCGCCTGGTCTGCGAAACTAGAGCCCATAATATCATCCACTGTGGCTGCTATCTGTTTAATCTGCTGTGAGCATACACAGTAAAGAAAAAGAGGGCCATCAACATACCTGATCATATAAAAGAGACTCCAGAAGGTAGCAGGCAGGGTGTTAGCCTGTGAAGCCCAGAGCAAAGCCACATGGGTCCTGGCCTTGCTCACATCATTGAAGGTAGATAAGGAATCATTCAGGATCATCCTCATAGAGATCAGATCAGACACATTCTCCCTCTTGGACAACTTTTCAGCGTGCATGGTCTTTGCTAGGTTCTAGACATTTAAAATCAAAACAAGTACAAAAAGACATTAAAATTAAATGGCAACACAGAGACATTGTGGCATCAGGTCAGGGCAGTTTGTTTTGTCATTGCTTCTTTTAATAGTTGTAGGAAAAGCCTACTGACCTCTCTGGCACTGTAGGCACTTTTGAAGACATGGATGGGCAAGCCAGCCACCAGTGCTGGGAAGATCTTGTCAAACTCTTTGAAATTCTCCAAAGCGTTTAGCACCAAGGCTTTCTGAGCCGCCTGCTGAGCCTGACGCTTGTCTTCACCAAGATCTTTACCAAACAGAGTAAGGTAGCCAGACTCAAACATCACCTGGAAGACAGCAGTAACAAAGAAAATCTGTTAGATGTGTTGAGAACACTGTTTTTATAAGTTCAAATGTAGGGCACTGAGATTGTGGAAGAGTAAAGAGTAAATTGAGTATACAGTGTCCAAACTTGAATAATTACTGTCTTGTCCCTTTTGGCTACTTTTGTTGGCATTTTGTTTTATTGAGTTGCAGCCATGACAATTGACTTTGTTGGATAACAGAAAAAGTTAATAGAGTCAGTTACAAGCCAATTTTGTGAGTCAGTCTAACCCAGACCACGATAAACTACAGAGCCTTAGGCCTGGTAGCAGACTACCTCTTGCAGCATTTATATGCCTACAGTCTAAAGTCCAATTACTGACCTTGTAGCAGAAGGCAAAGATGCCATCCACCTCCCAGTGGTCCTTGCTGGGGCTGAGTGTATCTGACCTCAGCATGATGTCCTGGAGATGGCCCATCATGGTCTCTATCAGGGAGGGCAGAGCCTCCCCCTGCAGGGTCTTCAGAAAAGTTTGGTGAAGATTCTCTGTGGTGTGGCCATGGCGAGGGTCGAAGCTGTCATGGCCAAATGCCTGGTGAGGATACAAAGAACAGATTAAGGATCACTGGACTCTCTGGAAACATGAAAACATGTTCTATTGTGGAAAACAAAATATGCTGACAGGACATGGTATGAATTAGAAAAGACAAAATCAGTACCTTGACAGACGTAGCAAAGTGGAACTTCCTCCAGTCGAGGTGTCTCCCCTGTCTGATGACTGAATGGTAAGAGAAGGGGTCACACAGGAAGTGAATGTACTGGCCTGCGATCTTGCAGGTGAAAATGTGGCCGTACTTCTTCTGGCGGCTGCGGAGGAAGTGAAGAGGGTTTGTCCCGAACTGCAGAGCACAACCCAGGTAGGGGATGAAGCCATTCTCTAGTGCAGGCTCACCAGGTTGCCTATGGGTATTGTCAAGGAAGATAGTAGACAATATTCAGTAAAACTCAATACAAAGTGCCAGTCATGGAAAGTCAAAATGTTTTCTATATTGGGCCTCAGTTTTTTTGTCTATACAGAGGATTATTATAAGGACTGTATCTGTTTAAAATAATTAGCAATAGTAATAGCAATATCAGCAATAGTGATGAGTGAACCTACAGCCAGCATATGGAAGTTTTTATGTATTTCTTTAATTCCAATGAAAGCCATGTATGTCAAAAATGTAAATTTTTCATGAAATAAATAAACAAATAAATACATTTCTGACACCCTTCTGGTTTAGTGGGCATTTTTCTCTGCAACAATGGTCTAAACAAGGGATGTCTCAAATCCAGCCCAGTCACTTGTAGAAATTTCTGGCATTGTACAGTTCTGCAAATTATTAATGTGTCGACACCATCAACGACAACATTCTCCTCTCCTTGAATCATTCCTCAACATCCCCAGTACTACTTTCTCCTGGCTCAGGTCATATCTCACAAATCAGCAACAGTACATCAATATCAATAACTGCACCTCCTCCCCCACTTCTCTGTCCCAAGGCATCTCCCAGGGTTCGCTGCTTGGTACTCTACATGCTCCCCCTTGGTAATTTTATATGCTATCATGGTCTACACCAATGACATCCAGCTCTACAACTCCACTAAATCCATCACCACAGCAACTCACTGACAATAAACTATGGATGTAAGCCAACCTCCTCAAACTGAACTGTGATAAATCAGAAATTACATAATTGGTCCCAGGTGTTTTACCAGAACCACTTCCAACTTCCGCCTCCAGTCTGTTCCCCTCCACTCCCCCGACAAATACAACCTCAAAATTATTTTCAAAAGCAACCTCTCCTTTGAACACTATGTCAATCAAACAACCAGGACTGCCCTTTTCCATCTAAAAATATAACCTGTCTCTGCCCATAACTCTCCCTCTCTGCTGCAGAAACTCTGATCCATGCCCTCATCACATCCAGAATGAACCACTGCAATAGCATTCTTATAGTACATCATCCAAACTAAATAAACTTCAATACATCCAAAACTCTGCTGCTTGTCTGCTCACCCTTTCCCACTCCCACAATCGCACCACCCCCCTCCTCAACAACCTGCACTGTCTCCCTGCTCCACAATGTATCCAATTCAGAGTTCCTCTACTCCCTCAAAAAGCCCTGTATAATCAGGCCCCTTCCCACCTCACCACCCTGCTCTACTCCCACACTCCTTCATGGAGCCTCCACTCCTCTGATGACAACCTCCTGTCTCCACCACTCAGGCCAAGCTCTGGACTTGGGGCAACAGAGCTTTCTTCAAAATTGCCTCCTCCCTCCAGCACTCTCTCCCCAAACACATTCAGGACCTTTTCAAGAGTGATAAGCACTCTTGAAAAGGTCCTGTGTGTAAATAACGTGTTACTTATTTTCATTGCAATCTTTTTTTATTATTGTTTTAATTTAGTTTTTGAACTTGTGAAGTGTCTTTGAGTACCAGGAAAAGTGCTCTATGAATAAAATGTATTATTATTGTTATTATTATAATCATTGTTATTATGCCCATATTCATTGAAACTCATTCAGACGTTGTCAATGAGTAAAGTTTCCTTGAAGTCAAAACTTGATCCTCCTAACAACTACTACATTTCCAAAACGTTACAAACCAGTTTCCAATGTTGTTACAGTAACATGCAAGCCTAAACGTCATAATGATGCTCTTGTAAACAGAATTCCTATTTTTTTTTAATTTATATTAGAAACTATTTTCAATCAATCAAAAAATCAATCAATCAAAATTTATTTCTAAAGCACATTTAAAAACAACCACAGTTGACCAAAGTGCTGTACATGATAAAAGGGCATGACATAAAACAAATAAAACACATAAAACACATAAGACAATAAGAATTTGTATGTACAATCTCAAGCTCTGTCGAATGCTAGTGAGAAAAAGTGTGTTTTCAGAGCTGATTAAAACTCCCAAGGCTAGAGATTTGATCAGTCTGACTATTTTTGACCACAGCAGATAAGCACTGACAGCACACAATGTTTTGTGAATCAGCAGCATACCAAACAAATTCCAGCACCTTCGCATAAGCCTTTGTTAGATCAGTACAGTCCTTATGTTATTAGGTAACAACATAATAGTTATCACGTAAGTGGCAGCATGCATAGCATTTTTGCTTGCCGTCCTTGTTGATCTGTGTCCATCAGCATATTTCTATTAATGTTTAAAGGACTAGACACACTGTGTAAGCAAAGTACGGGAACTGAGACAATGAATAATCTTACATGTCCTATGTCTAGTCTTACCTGCGCCGTATCCCCACAGCAAGCCACAGCAGGCAGCAGAATCCTACCACTACTGCCCAGATCAGAGCGATGCTTAAAATCATGGTGTGGATGTCGATGATGATAAGAGGAAGATGCAACACCCCAGGAGGTTCACCAAACACAAGTAATGCTCCACACAGATCACACTGACAGGAACTGTGATGAACTAACTGTTACCTGCTTCATTAAAGGTAACAGAAGAATGTGTATTAAAGATCCTGCCTGAGGTTCCTGTAGTTTTCCTGCCAGGTGACTATGAATGCAAAGTGACACTGCTTGTCACTGCAAATTGTGCAAGCAGCCTTTGTGTGAGCACTATCAGTTTAACCTAGTGTGATGACAGGCAGTGTGTGACATGTTTTTATACTTGCCTCTTCACTCAGGGTGGGCCCAAGGGCGTATTCAGGAAAATGATATGATATCGTCACTGAGATCAGCTTTAGCTGTGTCACACTGGAATTGCACATGGAAAAAGTTGTGTTTTTTTATTTGTTCTGCAACAAAACAAGCAACAAAACAAGCATTTATCTATCTCCAATTATTTTCTTTGTAATAACCCTACATGTATTTATGGATGAAGTAAGGGGAGATGATTTTTTTAAATAAAAAAAAACATATTTTCATATATAAAATAATAAATAATACACATTTCAACAAATCCATCTGTTTAAGTTTGCATGAACAGTAAGTCTCTTTTAAAAGGGTAATCAAGAGGCTTATCTGAGTTCTGTTTGTTATATTAACACATTTCAATAGAGTAAATAATAAGAATAATAATGTGTCCTAGACAATGAACTACGTGCATGTTATCTCACTGGGATTTCTCCAGGAACTAGAATTCCATGTATGGTGTGTGTGTGTGTGTGTGTGTGTGTGTGTGTATGAGAGATGGCCTTGACCCGGGTCCATGGACAATGTTACCTGCAGGGCTGTACTGCGATAATGCATCTGGGTTGGTAAATAGCTTCAAGGTTTCTGCTGTGCTCCCGTGTGTGTGTGTGTGTGTGCACGCGCGTGTGTGCGTGCGTGTGCATGGGCGCAGAAAGAAGCAGGAATGAACAGGTATAAGACAAGTCTGACCTGTTAAGACTTGTTGTTGTGTAACTGGAGACAAAATCTAGTTCATCAAGACAGACAACTTTGAAGTGTAACAGCATTAGTAAAAAACATCTCACAGTTTGACAGATGGTGACTTAGAGTTTTAATATATTAATATATTATCACTCTGTGAGGCTATTATGATCCATCTACATGGTTCAAGGGGAAAAACACTCTGAATGGGGCTTCTTAAGTTATGGTAGAGCACTAGTATTAGCCGCAGTGCATACTGTCTGAACAGGTAGGGACAACCAGCAACACTTCACTGTTTAAATTCCAGTAGTGCAAAGTTGTTTTGCAAGGGCTGTGATGCTAAAGAATGTATCCACTGATTTATAGCCTTCTCTTCTGTCATGTAGATCAATGGGGAAAAGTCATTTTGGGCTGCACGGCATCATGTGTAACTGTTTTGTCCCTTCAAAGCCCACCTCTTGTCTTGGGTTCTGGTGCATTCTCAAAATTAGAAAAAAACAGGAAATGTTTACTGTGGTCAGCATCAGCTAATTTGTAAACAAAATAAAGAGAGTGATATAAATAGCATTGATTTTGCAGGTATTTGGACATAAAACCAAAGTAATGGAAATGACCTGACAGTGTCAGATGAAAAGCCCATGGTCACCAAAGTCAGTATGATTGATCCTCTGGGGACTGTGAGTGTCTGTTCAAAATTTCTTGGCAATGCAGCCAAAAGTTGATGAGATATTTTTGTTTGGACCAAAGTAGTACATCAGCTGACTGCCCACATTGTAATCCCTAGAGCCAGACTAGCAGCATGGCTGAAATGCTTAACACTTAAATGTGAGGCTTTTTCACATAAGAGCTACTAGTTAAAAGAACAAGGGGCTTTTGAATGTTGTTCATGATATGTAATTCTTATGGCTGTGCTTTGAGGGTTAAGGGAGAAGGATCACTTTAACCAAATAAGAAAGAAATAATAGATCATCTTCCTTCTTACCTCTTGTGGTGCAGCTGACCTAATAGATGTTCACCACTTGGACTTCTACCAACACTCCAGTACATCAGAGCTACATTTGGCAACCATTAATGGGCCCATAAATGTCCCCAAGAGGAAAAAAATCTATTTTGGTCATACCTTGACTTTTCATGTAACACCACCAGGAGTTCGACATCTTTCATTTGAAGTGAAATATCACACCTATGGAATACATTTACTGGAAAACATCACACAAGATTTTTTTTAAATCAGCCAATCTTTTGTCTCTAAGTTAATGTAAACATATACATGTCATTAACTGGTGGTCAATCCACCTTAAAGTTCCTTTTTGGGATGACTTCAGAACTTAAAAACATCAGTTGTTTTGACATGGAGTCTTTTGAATTGAAACGATGAGTTGAGTGCATGTACTGTACTAAAGTCATTATATTATGTTTCTAAAGACATCTAATCAACAATTAGAAGACTTTCCAGCATGTATTAACTAAAAAAAAACTCATTCTTTTTGTCGTCTGAAGAAAACATTAAACTTCTTGTATCTGTAATACACTCTGAAAAGTCTGACAGGTTGATCTTACTTAGAATCTAGTTAACAACAGGTGTAAAAAAGGTTACATTGGCTAAATACCATTACTTTGTTACTAAACAACAAGGGGCACTGGCAAAAAAGTCCAGAGCGGGGTAAAAAGTGCTGACAAATTAATATTTCCATGTCATGTCAACACAAGTACTTTCTACACAGAGATGGTGCTATGGGGCCACTACAAAGTCCCTTCTACATGCCTGCTTTGCAATTTAACACAGCAACAAACTATGACATCATCATGGCGCTCCAGTGTGCAATCTAAGACAGCATTTTGGCATAGCAAAATCAATAGGGGCATGGGGGTGTGACATGTAACACAGCGCCAGCCTCGAGTGAGACATAAAACATACACGTTGGCAGCACTTTAGAACAACTACGGTATACCAATCATTTACCATTCCTATTATATGGCTGCTGATCTCATTGTCTGCTCGGAGGGGAGGAGCTCCCAGACCTCATTCTTTTCCTAATTTGCAGATAGTTACAGCCACTGTTCTTCTTTGAGTTGCGTGGTGGGTCACACACGTAATCAGGCTGGAATTTCGTCATTTTAGGGGCAAGGCCACTTGGCCTTATGTGTTGTCAATTTTTGGAGGGCACAAAGGCCAAAAGCCAGGGCAGCAGGGTCATAAAATAATACAATGATTTTAAGTCCACGTTCATAATGAATTTAATTTAAGGATTTAAGGATGTATAACTATCTGTGAAATGAATAAATAAAACAAGCTCAAGTAACTATAAGTAATAATGTGATTTATTTAATAGTACTAATAAACCCAATTTGTTTTAAATATAGAACAACCAGGTTCATGTATTTATAAGCAAACAATCTCAAATATTAGGCCTAAATATTTTTTGAGTGTACATGATAAACTGATTCACTGAACAAGACTGGCTTACAATTATTTTTGATGTGTTGTTACAGTAGATAGCTAACAAACAAACAAACTACAGCAGGGTTCAATTACTATTTCAACCGGGCCGCATTTCAAAACCAGATAATGTCAACGGGCCACATTTTTAGCAGCGAGCAAGCGATCCACTTTTTTTTTTTTGTATACATCTATATATTTATGTATACAGGCATGGCCCTCCTCATCATAATGCAGAAACAGACAAAAAAGAGCTATCAGAAGCATAATAAGTGACATTAACAGTATCTAACAACACACGCTATCTGTCTACCAGCATCTCCCTCTCCCCTCTCCTCCACACACACACATGCACACACCTCACCTCCTGATGCTTTCCTTATAGGTCAGTTACACAGGATATAGTTTTATACAGTCCATGGCAGCAACAGTCATGTTTACAACAACAAAGTCACTATTTAAAACCCAATAATATCTCACTGGAATATAAATATTCCTCCTGACATCACAATACTGAGTGAAGAAAGTCACGTTATCTCAGCATGAAGACAAACATCAGTATCAGTCATTCATCCTGCTCTCTGTACCTCCTCTACTGAGGCTACTCACTGTCTGCTGGTCGGCTGCCTCAGGTACATCTTCAGATAAAGTGTTCAAATATGCCCAAAATGCCCCCCGCCCCCATACTGTATATAACTGAAACTGAAAAACAACAACAAATCTTTTTTTTTTTCCATTGAAAATATATCGTATCGTTTTTGAATCGTATCGTAATCCGTGTATCTAGGTATGTATCGAATTGTCTATCACAGAGAGATTCCCAACCCTACTAAATCTACTAAATCTACTGGATGATGTGAATGAATGAACCATGAGCCACTAATAGCATTACCCTCCATGGAGGAGGCTGGAGGCCAAGAACAAGGTGACACAGATAGAAGTTAGTCACTTTCAGAGCAAGGGAAAGGTGTGGGGGAGAAAAGGTTATGTGCCTAAAGAGATGGATTTAGTTTTAATAGACTTCCTTCCCCTTTATCATTATTATTATTTGTGTTTATTTATTTTATTATCTTTTTATTTTATTTCATTTATTATTTATTTTTTCTTCCCTCTCATCCTTCCACCTGTCAATCTGTAGAGCAGACACACACACACACACACACACACACACACACACACACACAGACACACAAACACCAGCCAACATAATCTTGTCCCCCTATCCCCCGATATCAACAATTTACTGGCCTGTATTCACTTTTGTAATCACCTTTCTTGTCTGATCTGTATTCACATTTGTATTCACTGTCTTTGTTGTCTTGTTCGTGTTTTATATTGTCTTGCAATAAATTAAAAAAAGAGAGAGAGATACACAGGATAAGCAGAAGCCGAAAGAATAAATAAGATGTTCTTCATCGAACAAGGTGGTAGTTCAGTAGAAGTTCCAGAGCAAGGGCAGAGCTGATGAGATGCAAGGTGGATTCCAGGTGGTGCAGGAGTGGAGCTCAGAGGCAGGAGTTGAACCAGGATAATGCTGAGGGAACAGCAGGAATACGGGCATTGGCAAGATATATCAAGAGACAATAATAAACAAGAGGCTTGAACAAGACTGACTAACTGAGTCTACAATCTGGTGGCGTGCTGAAGTTGAAGCCTGGTATTTGAAGCAGAGTAGATTGTAGATGGTTAGCAGCTGCTGCTCGATTCCTCATGCCAGAGGAGAGGGGCAGACCTCCTGGAGGAAGAGGAGGCTGTAGCAGATATGCTACTTAGCTCCACTCCTACTCCACCTGGAATCCACCTTGCATTTCATCAGCTCTGCCCTTGTTCTCACCCTGAAGTGACGATGCTCCTTCTAATGTGGTTTTTTCAAAGCTTTAAAAAGCACCCTGAAAGGCCTACCATGTCTTTAACCGCCTGGAAATTATAAGGTCGGGTGCTAGGCACTACTCTCTGCCAACTTTCAAGAGCACGGAGGCAGGTTGTGTCTGAGGTTGCAAAGCAACCATAACCAGCACTGTTTCATAGCTTACTTACCAGAAATCCTGAGTCCAGAGCTGATCCTCTGGTATTTCACTTCACTTCACTTCACTTTATTTGTCCCTTGGAGGGCGATTTGGTTTGCAGCAGACAGATTCAACACATACATTCAACAGTCACATTTAGACATAAAACCTACAAAATGTGAGCAGTGAATTACATCAAATGCACCAAGGGCACAGTTTACAGTGCAAAGAGAGAAAGAATTAAAAAAAAATATACCACTGGTCAGCATATATAGCCTACACAGCAAGTGCATGGTTTACATTGCAAAGAAAGAAAGAATAGAAAAAAAAATAGACCACTGGTCAGTATATATACAGTAGCCTACACTTTAAAGTGCGTAGCAGATAAATAAATAAATAAACAAGTACAAAACAATAGAAATGGAACAAGTTTTAAACCACAGTGCAATTACCTCCTCCTCTCCGCAGCGTTTACAGCCCGGATGGAGGGAGTCACAAAGGAAAATTTTATCTGTTTTTGGTAGCTGGGGGAACATTTAGGCGGAGGCAAGAAAGAAGAAGCTTAAATTCCTGGTTAAGAGGATGAGTATCATCCATACAAATAGACGTTGCTCTCTTAAGCGCCTGGATGTTACAAATTTCATCCAGACTGCTGAACTTCACCCCAGCTACTTTAGAGGCAACATGCACAATTCTCTCTAGGAGCTCCTGTCCTTGCTGGCAAGGTTTCTGTACCAACAAATGACAGAAAAAGAAATGACTCTATATACTCTATATAGCACTGTAAAACATTTTCATCAGGGTCCTATCTACCTGGAATTTGGCGAGCTTCCTCAGACAAAAGACGTTGCTGACCTTTTTTGCAAAGCATATCACAGTTCACATCAAATTTGAGCATATTATCAATTATAGTGCCAAGATATTTGTAGTTGGTCACCAGCTCAACTGGCTGATTGTGAACGACACTACATTGAGGAACTGGGGATGGTCTGTTTTTACCAACTTTTCAAACTGTTTTATCACCATAGAGGTTAAAACCACCAGCCGAAGATCATTCAATGTGGTGGGGTTGTTTGTTTTGGCAACGGTCACCACAACAGACTGTTTCCATGAAAATGCACCTTCTGCTGGGAAAGAGACATGTTAAAAAATAAAGTTAAAAATAGGACCAAGCTGCTCAGCACAAGTTTTTAACAGGCAACCACCAATATGATCAGGGCCAGGGCTTTTCCTCGGTTTACACTTCTTAAAACACTTAATTACATCATCCTCATCAATAAAAGAGTTCTGAGGAGGAGTGGACAGGTAGTTTTTTTTATCTCAGCATGTTTATTACTGAAATCACAGGCATCAAATCTTACATAGAAATCATTAAGGCCCTGAGCCAGCTCTAAGTCTGAGTTGTAGCCGTTGAGCTAAACTTTCTTCCTGCTACATTCTTTGGCCCCAGTGATCATTTTCATACTGTCCCATGCAGAGCCTAGATTGTTTGTTTTGAGCTGGCACTCAATTTTCTCCTTATATTGGGTCTCATTCATGAAAAGTGAGTAAATCTGTGTGTAGATTTGCACATAAAAGCCTACTCTACTAAAAACCTACTCCGGATTTGGGACCGCCGCGGGAAACTGGGATTATCATGTGTATGATCATGAATGCCATCGTAAAGTGACAGCGCGCTCCCGGTAATCAGCAATTAGCATAAATCCCCGCCCATGAATAGCCAATGACCACCATATAAGGAGGTGTAGGTGCATCCTGTCAACCCGTCAGTCATGGCGCAGAGAAAGAAAGAGAGATTTTTTCCGAAGCGGAGATCAAAATAATTTTGGGTGAAGTGGACTTAAGAAAAAACATTTTATTTTCTTCAGTTAGTGGTGGTGTGACAGGGACAGGCAAAGCGAAGGCCTGGAGGGAGGTAATTGATGCTGTTAATGTTGTCTCCGTAGTACAAAGAACCATGTCAGAGGTGAAGCGTAAATGGTTTGATATGAAACTGGAGGCAAAGAAACGCATAAGCACACACACAAAAATACAGCGGTCACCAAACAAAACGAAGATTCATTTGTGGGGTTTTGAATGAAGTGGAAACGGGAAACCAGAGATGTTTTGTGCATAATGGATAAACTAAATCAGTGATGGCTGTCGGAATGTAGAGCTATTTAACATTTATTTTAACAAATGATACAGATAACATATAGCCTGCAGCAGTTTGTATGCATCGTCCTCAAATTATTTGAATCTTAATAGCCTAAAGCTCTGTTTGATACAACGTAAATTAATCATTTTCAAATCAGATTTATTCAGTCAAACGATCGTCCTCCTTCCACCTGCTGCCCCTGCTGAACCCAGGCATCGAGGCCGAAGAGGATGCGGCTGCCCTTACGGATATTTTTATTATCATTCAACGTGTAAGAACATGTAATCTATTGAGTCGATTTACGTAGATAATTCACAATCCTGAACCTAATCTGGATCTTAAACCTGCTAATTGCCAAATAATTTAACTAAATGTGTTATATTTTTAATATTTTGTCATGTTTAGATTACGTGTTTCAAAGGCATCTGTGTATTGTGTACATAACAGAGCGCGATACGAATTAATATTTTGTCATTTCCAAAAGTGAAAAGCAATATTTATGTGCTTTACTAAATTTACACAAGCACTACGAGTGGTCAGGAGCAGGAGTAGATTTTGTTAGTAGCTACGAAAAGATCGGAGCTACTAAAATATTGATGAATGCGGACACGCACGTAAATTTCCTTCTGCAAACACTTTACACACAGATTCGTTCTGCTCACGTTTCATGAATGAGACCCATTGTCTTTTGCAGGCCCTGATCTCACATTTAATTTCCTTCTGAAGGTTACACAAAATAAATGTATTCCCTTCTCTCAAGGCTTTTTTCTTTCTGTACAGAAGGTCTTTAAGTGTCTTAGAAACCCACAGCTTATTGTTGGGATAGGTTTTCACAATTTTTTCTGGTATGACACTGTTTTCACAATATGAAATCCAGCTGCTCACAACATCAGTTAACTCATATGTCAGCAGAGGACTCCTTGAGCATGTCCCAGTCTGTAGCTTAAAGGCAACCCTGCAGAGTGAGGCAAGCGTTTTCATCTCAGTCCTTCACTCTGAGATTCTGCATTTTGCCTCGCTTCAGTACAGTGCGGTAGACAGGGATGAGATGGATACAGTTGTGGTCAGAGGAGCCCAGAGGTGGAAGAGGGATGGATTTGTATGCACCTTTAATGTTGCCCTAGCAGAGATCAAGGATTTTATTGTGTCTGGTGGGGCATGTGATGTACTGGTGGAAGTTCCTCAGCTTGGTTTTCAGAGTACAGTGGTTCATGTCACCGAGGATAATGTGAGGAGTGTCCGGGGAGATTGATTGAAGCCTCTGTGTGACTTGATGGATAAGCTCACAGGCGTTCCTTTCATTAGCCCTCGGGTGTATGTACACAAGAGTCACAAATATCTGGGGAAATTCCAGAGGTACACTCTTAGAAATAGAGGTGCTAAGTAGAACCATATAAGGTTCTCCGGCTTGTCCTCATAGGAGAACCCTTTTTTGGTGCCTGGTAGAACCTTTTGTAAAGGTTCCACCTGGAACCCTTTCAGAGGGTTCCATCTAGAACCCAACATAAAGGGTTACACCTAGAACCATTTGTGAAAGGTTCCACCAGAACCCCCCATGCAAGGTTCCACAAAGAACCCTTACTGGGGGTTCCATCCAGAACCTTTTCACCTTCTAAGGGTTTTGTGTGAAACCCACCCAAGTGGTTCCATGGAGAACCTTTCTTTAGTAATTCCCCAGAACTTTTTAAGAATTCACTGTGAGTTAGTGTACATACTGCTGTAATGCCCTTGTCCCACCACTGTCTGAAACCAACATCACTGACTCCTGGTTTAAATTTGGTATCTAGAGCAGGCCAGATTAATAATTTGATGTCCCTTTCCACATTGTATTCTTTCACCATTTTACTCCAAATATCCATTGTTCAGGAACCTCTTTTCTCTCTTTTCGTAATTGAAGTGTCTTATACGTGACCCTTGGTTTCTGTCCAGCCTAGATAAATCTAGATAAAAGTTTGTCCCAGTGTCTAAATTGTGTCTCTGGCATCATTTGTGGGATGGATTGAAAAAGGTATAACAATCTTGGTAATACATTCATTTTTATTACCTCAATTCATGTCTCAAAATCCATATTGAAAGCTGACCACCACCTGATATCTTAATATATATTATATATTGTTATTAATCTGATTATAATTTTTCAAATGTTTCATTGAGATTTTTTGCCAGTATCACACCCAGATATTTGATCACTTTAGCATTCCATTTGATTTTGTATTTTTCTTTAATTTTTTGGCCTGGAGAATAATTTAATGTGGGAATTTGTGTTTTTGCTATATTTAATTTATAGCCTGAGTATTCACCATAGTTCTCTAGTATCGACATCATATAGGAAACGTTCTGTCCGGGTCTTGAAGAGTCACAGTAACATTGTCTGCGAAAAGCCTTATAATATGTTCCTGTTCTCCTATTTGGATTCCTTTTAAATTGTAGCTCTGCCTGATCATTTGTGCCAACGGTTCAATAAATATTGCAAACAAGGTAGGGCTAAGGCAGCATCCTTGGCGGGTCCCTTACTGTAAGACAAATCTCAATCAGTTAGATGCCCATTAATTTTTATCCTTGCTGCAGGTTCTTGATAGAGGCATTGAATACATTGTATTGATTGTTTTTTAATCCCTAGTCTCCCCAGTACCTGACATAGAAATCTCCAATTGACACGGTCAAAAGCCTTCTCTGCATCGTGGCTCACTAATACTGCTCTCAATCCCTGTTTTTGAATCTGGTCTATTATGTGTAGGGTATGCCTAACATTATCCTGAGTCTGGGAACTATGTGTAGTTTATACAGTACATTGCTCCACCACACATTAGTTGTGCTTAATAATCTCTAACTTAAAAGTGAAAGGATAAAGTTACTTACTTAATCAAATGCATATTGTTGTCTCAAACGATGTTTGTGTAGGAGTAATTCCTAGACTCAAAATATTTCGTGGAGGTGCTCTTTGGTTAGGGATACATGTAGACATCACAAAGAAGTTTCAAAGCAATCTCTTTAAAAAGTCAAATACCTTTATAATTGCATGATCATATTAGACATAGAAACAATCTCCAGCTCATTTCAGCACCAGTCTTTCGTGAAGGAACAAACCAAATTATTTAATATTGGCACAAACAATCACCTAGTGATATTCCTAATAGCTTTAATGCATTCCTTGATCCAGAAAATGTGTATTTTGACACCAAGATTGACCTTCTAAGTAGCTTGGAAGCTGAGATATTGGTACTTATAGATTTTACATGGCGGCCATCCACCATCTTGATGAAGTGGCTCCCCTTCTAAATTGAAAGTTATGATGATGAAGTGGAAAAAAATTGGTGCTTTTGTCTGGCACGTCCCCATTATTTTGCTAAGCCGCCTGACTATTATTTATAAGAGTGTAGATATGGGGGGCGTAATGAAACAGAGAGCAGTTCTAAGTCAGCAGTATAGAGTTTCTCCCAGACAGTGACAGATTTACACCAGCGCTGATTAATATACAAACACACACCCCCACCAGATGACTTGCCTGTTACAGCAGCGTCTCTCTCCAACTGTACAGGTGCTCCAAATCCGTCTGTCTCCAGATCCCCATCTGAGTCCCTGTCAGACAGCCAGGTCTCGGTGCAGGGTAGGATGCAGGCATTTCTGAAGTCGGTGCTGTAGCGGGCTTGGGCTTGAATTTCGTCGGTTTTGTTCCGCAGGGACTGAGAGCATTATAGATGGTAACGGGATGCGGGAGAGCGGCTGGTTTTTCACCCTCAGAGGAGCGCTACCTCTTCTTCCTGGTTTCCTGATCTCACGAGTTCAGCCACCGGGAATTCCTCGAAAAATGGCCACTTGGAGTCCATCGAAGTTTATCTGTTCGAGGTTGGCTGGTGGGTCGAGGGTATCCCACCGTAGAAGCAGCTCCCTTCCATACTGGAGTCGAGAGGGGCAGTCAGGAGGCAGGAGCGTGTGCTCGAGAGCCCAGGCTAGGTGGAACACCTGCCATGCCAGAATCAATTCCTCCTGTGAATTAATGATATCACCTCCTGTTGTTTGTAACTCAGGACATCTGCTTTCATAACGTTTTATTATGAACCTTAAAGCCATGGTCTAGCCATGGAGTTGGCTCACTGTGCGTTATCAATCTCTTCCCTTGTGAAGGTTTGTGGACTCATCACAGTTTTATATAGTGAACCAAATGAAAAGACGTTGGCATGGTAAGGGTACGTTGTCTAAGCTTCAGCTGTTAACAAGTGGTGCTGATGGCTTGTAATTAGTCTATAGCTTTAGGTGATCAAGCCACTTTTCATGATTTGCAAATGTGACATTTGTTCGTACCACTCTGCCCACTAGGGATGTGAATCTTTGGGTGTCGATTCCGATTCTCAGGGTCACGATTAGATTCAAAATCGATTATCAATTCAACCGATTCTCAATTCAAACAATTCTCGATTCAAACGATTCTCGATTCAAAAATTGATACAATGCATAGTGTGTTAAGGCATACTGAATGACTCATGTTGAGCTGCTGTGTCCCAGGGAGATAATAAAACCCAAAATGAGTCCAAACTCCCGCCTTCATTGAAGATAGGACTGGCTGAATTTGTTGCTCCTCCATAGCTCCTGCCCCTCTTCACAATAGAGCTGTGCCGCGTCTTTTTCTTTTTTTTCCAAGCTTGCTGCAACACTGTGTACGGAAGCCCGTGGGGGCGTGCAGAGAGACGGGGGAATGTTAAAGCCACAGTGTGTAGGAATTTTCCCATCTAACGTTGAAATCACATATTGCATTCAAACAGATGGCGCACTCTAGCGCCTCACTGTTTCAAACACATATTGCAACAACTGTACCCGCTGTGTACCAAAAAGCTATGATAACACTGATGAAACCATGTCATCCGATACTACATGGAGTATTAATTCAGGCTCCTACACAGACACACGCGATGCGAGACTCCCTCCTCACCATGCTGGCTGTGTTTACAACGTAGGACTGTTGGGGCGGGTGTAAATTGAAACAGCTGATAGAAGCCAGCGGCACTACTGCCGCATAACAAAGTCCCACTCTTTGAGCATAATGCAGGATCATGTATTATGCAGCATCACGGGAGACGGAATCCTTGTCGCCAAGAAAGTGCAAAAGGGAATCAAAAAGGCAGTGTGACCGGCGAATTAAAAAAACAAGGGTCAGCACTGGGGTTGCCTTTCCCAGGTGGAGAGAGCTGCTGAAGGAGAAAGGTAATACAATCACAGGCCAGCACTAACAGCGGCTAGCGGCTAACGGCTAATGGCGGCACAGTGATGCGAGGAGAGGGATGAGGCTGTTAGCGACTGGCCGCTAACACGGGCTAACAGCCAACAGCAGCGCCGGCCTGTGATTGCATTACCATCCTCGCTCAGCAGCTCTCTCTACCTGGGAAAGGCTACCTGGATGTGGGCCTTCGTTTTTTTAATTCGCCGGTCACGCTACCTTTTCTATTCCCTTTTGCGCTTTCTTGGCGACAAGGATTCCGTCTCCCATGATGCTGCATGATCCTGTATTATGCTCAAACAGTGGGACTTTGTTTCAAATTTGCCAGGGTAGTAGCGAAGCGCCTCTTGCTCCTCTCCTTCGGCTCCTCAGTCACGCAGTGCTGGCCTGGCTCTCAACAAAAACGCCGAAGGCGGTGCTGTATGTCCCTTGCTGGTGGGTGTATTTTCAAGATGGCGAAGCGTAATGGAACCCCCCAGATGACTTACCCGCACAATGTACAAACAAATCCTAAATTCTCCTTTTACGAGAATAAGTCAGATTATTGGTGGAGGTAATAGTACATCAGTGATGACATATTTATGAATGCAGATATCAATTTTTGCCAATAAACAACTGAAAATGTTACACAATGTCCCTTTAATAAAAAAATCGATTTTTGAAGTTTATGAATCGATTCAGAATTGTGGATGATTAGAATCGCGATTCTTATGTGAATCGCCCACACTGTGCCTCAGTAGCTATAGAGTGCCCCAGGGATGATGTTTATCTGTAGGCGGACGCAGAAGTTAGCAGTGTACTTGTTCCATTGACAAAATGCCCATGGGATTATTCCGATGGATTTGGGATTATTGCCAAAAATACGCTCTGTGGCAAACAAAAGTTTATGATACTTACACATTTTGTACAGCAAGATAATCTTCACAAAGACTGTAAAGCCAATTTCAGTTTGTTTTGATTTAATTTGTTTCAAGGGTCTATGATCTATGTGGAGAAAGAAAAAAAGTTTTGTCTCCAATTTAGAATCTTATTATCAATTAATATCTTTGTGCACAGTTACATACTTGTCAGTTTCAGATTGCTGTACATATTAACAGATTTATCTACACTTGTATATATCTTTTATTAATCAGCCAATTTGATTACACACATTGATTAAGACACAGTTACACAACTCTGTAACCCAGTAACCTCATTCACTAGTCTGCTGATGTGGCACACTCTGGCCCAGTGTGACATGACAGATGTTGTCACCCACCTGCCCCACCCTTATTTTTTGTCTTTTGACTTGCCTTGTGGTTTCTGGGTTTTGTTACATTTGTTTAGGTTCCCACCATCTCACTTGTGTGGCAACCTCTTTTGATTACCAGACAATTTGTATTGTCATTGTGTTAGGTCTTCTAATAGCTGTAGCTTGCATAAAAGTTATTTGCCCAGTATTAAAACAATATTATGGTCACAGATATTTTCATCCTTGTGTGGCACCCCTGAGAGGGAATGGCCACATTAATATTATTTTGTATAAAATCTATGTGTGTATGGGACACTTTTTCATCAATATATGTATTTATTTTCATTTATTTTATTTAAAAATGGATAATCATTATGAAAGGGGTCATTTTATGTTGAAAAGCAGTGGGGCGGAACGTTGTGGTTGCTCCAGGTGTTCGGGGGGTACGGTAAAGGAGCCCCACCTTCCCCTGCTTCCTCAGACACATTCTGGAGGAAAACAGAGACGTATGGTGTCTTCATTACTCCGCTCTTCACCTGCTTTTACAGGTCGGTAAACGGTTTGAGAACCAGAAAATGTTGTTTGATGATGTTGCCTGTTATCCATGCTAATGTAAATAGGAGAGTTTAAGACTGTTTACTTGCGTTATTTACGGGTAAAATGCGCTAGAAACGGGAGAAGTTTCCCGAACGGCCGCCATTACGGGCCGAGCTCGGTCAGGTCAAGCGCTCGTTAAGGAGAGTTTGCGCATTTTATACACTCTAAAACCAACGGGTTATGTTTTGTATCTTTCTTATTGAAATATATTTTGTTGAGATGTGAATACTTACAATTATATTTTGAAGTGACTGAGTTTATTAGCTAGGGCAGCACAAGCACTATGAGCACTTCTATGTAGCCAACAGATGCATTTAAAGGGTTATTCCAACATGTTGGATTTTCATGATACACTGAATAGTGATTTCTACCAGTAAAATACTGAAGTAGACAAATATGTGATGTATTTACTGATACTGTTTATTGAATATAATTGTGTATGAAAAGAAATGTGATGGTTAGAGAAACTGAAACTGTTAAAGAGAACATATTTCACTGAGGTTGTGGAATAGTTGAATGTAAATGATGTGAACAAAGAACCAGCTGAATTGTATAGTGAAGGCTCATGTTTAGTGTTTACATAGCTTTTATTTTGTGTAAAATAAATCAGACTCAGACACATTCTGGAGGAAAACAGAGACGTATGGTGTCTTCATTACTCCGCTCTTCACCTGCTTTTACAGGTAACATATTTGTCACCACGGTCCTCATCCTTGGGACCCGTAACACTTGCTTGCAACATATTGACAGCACTCAGACACTTTGTACAGGTTTTTTTGGATAATATTCCTACTTGGGGAAAAGGTATTCATTGAACTTTCCCATCACAATGTCAATATAATCTCAGCAAACATGAATGACTTAAAAGTGTTTTCTGCCTCATTTCCCATGGCATACATTAGACAGCAAATCTGCACTGGCCTTACTTTTTTGTCTAGTTTAGTGGCAATTCTGAATTCTGAATGCGATACATCCAGTTTGACTGATTAATCAAAAACAAAGTGTTCAGTGGGATTAAACTTTGCCACTCTGTTGTTTAACCTCTTTTATTCTCCCATATACTTGTCTTTCTAATCCTTGTAGGTCACTTCTGACCTTGTATATGAAGTGATGCATACGACAGTGTTAGCATTATCCATATTAAATGTGCGATATAACAACTGAGCATCTGTGTAGAGGTGATGGCAAGGTTTCACACTGGACTTATTATGGTATAATAAAATGTTTTGTTGAATGCAGTTGGTTGACTTGTTTATCTTGCACTATTAATTCAATGTCTTTCTTGGCTTAGACTGAGCATTTGTTGTAATTTATCGATATTCACATGTGCAGGCTTATATGAATGTCCTACAGCAACATGACATGAGTATTTATGATCATCGAATCATGAGAAAAATATTAATGCATACATAGTGTAAAAGTATTTTACCTTAATGGAATTGCCCCCCTCCTTTAAGATCCTCGAAAGCCTCAGTTGCTCATAAGCAAGGATGGTCACTTCGTGACAAACTTTGTGGGCAAAGGGTCTGTTTAAGAGCAAAGTTGTTAACATAAAATTGTGAGGAATTTATGGACTTAACCATCTGCAATCCATAATGTCATCAGAAGATTTGGAGAATCTCAAGAAATTTCTGCAGGTAAAGAGCAGGGCTGAAAGCCAACACTAAAAGCTCGAGACTTTCAACCCCTCAGACAGCACTGCATTAAAACGAAAGTTACGTATGTAACTATGGTTCTATGAATCCTGGATGACCACCAGAGGCGGTGCATCAAGCACTGAATGTCTCCATCTCGTGCATGTGCAGGTCGAGTATCTATACTAACAACGTCACTTGTGACCCCTGATGACCCCAGATAACCTATACCTCCCGGTGACATCAGAGGATCAATCAATTCAATCAATCAATTTTATATATAAAGCCCAATATCACAAATACAATTTGCCTCACAGGGCTTTACAGCGTACGACATCCCTCTGTCCTTTAGACCCTCACAGCGGATAAGGAAAAACTCCCCAAAAAAACCCTTTACCGGGGGAAAAAAATGGTAGAAACCTCAGGAAGAGCAACTGAGGAGGGATCCCTCTTCCAGGACGGACAGACGTGCAATAGATGTTGTATAGAACAGATCAACATATTAAATTAACAGTAATCTGTGTGACACAATGAGAGAGAGAGAGAGAGAGAGAGAGAGAGAGAGAAGGTGCCCGGTGCATTATAGGTGGTCCTCCGGCAGACTAGCCCTAAGTCAGCCTAACTAGGGGCTGGTACAGGGCAAGCCTGAGCCAGCCCTAACTATAAGCTTTATCAAAGAGGAAAGTCTTAAGTCTAGTCTTAAATGTGGAGACGGTGTCTGCCTCCCGGACCGTAACACGAAGATGATTCCACAGGAGAGGAGCCTGATAGCTGAAGGCTCTGGCTCCTGATCTACTTTTGGACTTTAGGGATCACGAGTAAACCTGCATTCTCAGATCGCAGAGTTCTGGTGGGATAATATGGCACTATGAGCTCTCTAAGATATGACGGAGCTTGACCATTTAGAGCTTTATAAGTTAACAGTAGGATTTTAAATTCAATTCTGGATTTTACAGGGAGCCAGTGCAGAGAAGCTAAAACAGGAGAAATATGATCTCGTTTCTTAGTTCCTGTTAGTACTCGTGCTGCTGCATTCTGAATTAGCTGGAGAATTTTTAAGGACTTACTAGAGCTACCTGATAATAGAGAGTTACAGTAATCCAGCCTTGAGGTAACAAAAGCGTGGACCAATTTCCAGAATCTTCTTGCGAAACCACAAGGATTCCGAGTGACAGAACACTCTGGCGGTCATCCAGGATTCATAGAACCGTAGTTACATACGTAACTTTCATTCTATTTCATCCTTCCTGACCACCAGAGGTGGTGCTTCAAGCACTGGATGACCCATAACAACAAAGTCACGAGGAATCCCAATACATACCTCAGGCAACAGGACCACACCCAGTGGATGGGGAGTGGCAATATTTACCCGATAGAACCTGGAGAAGGTACTCTGTGAAGCCCATGATGCCGCAGCACATATGGCCTCCAGGGGCACACCTCGCAGGGCCGTCCATGATGTAGAGACAGCCCGAGTAGAATGTCACCTCACCCCGGATGGCAGGGGATGGCCACCTGTTTTATATGCCTGGGTGATGACGTCCACAATCCAGTGAGACAGCTGCTGTTTGGAGAGAGCGCAGCCTTTCTTAGGACCGCTATAACAGAGAAACAGCTGTTCTGACCGCCTTATACTCACAGTTGCAGCTACATAGACCCTTAAAGCCCGCACAGGACACAGCAGCCTCAGCTTGTCCTCCCCCTCGCCTTCTGTGGGGGTAAACTGCAGATGGATCGGTCGATTAAGGTTTGGTGGTGACAGAACCTTAGGAAGAAAAGCCATATTCGGCCACAGAGTGACCCCTGAGCCACCAGAATTCCACCTCAGACAGGAGTCACTCACGGACAGGGCATGTAGCTCCCCAACACACTTTGCTGAAGTGATGGCAAGTAGAAAAGCCGTCTTTGCAGACATCCACTTCAGGTCCGCCTGTGCCAGGGGCTCAAAAGGAGGTAAACATAGAGCATCCAACACTATGTGCAGATCCCATGCTGGAGCTCTCGGAGCTTGTGGAGGATGTAGCCTCAAAGCTCCCTTTAGAAAGAGGGACACAAGTCTGTGGCACCCCACCGTGTTGTTATCTACTCGAGCATGCCGAGAGGAAATGGCTGCCACGTATACCTTCAGGGTAGCGGGGGCCCGGCCGTCCTGTAGGAGCGACTGTAGGAACTCCAGCACTGTAGGAACTGAACAGCACACTGGGTCCTCACCCTTGTCCGAACACCACGCAGAAAACAACTTCCACCTATTTTCATACTGGACTCTGGTAGAAGGTGCCCTCACATTCAGTACGGTATTGCGGACAGTGTCTGTGCAATTGGTCAGCAGTGGGTCGGGCCCTGCAGCAGCCAGACCCATAGCTGCAGACAGTGAGGGTCGGGATGCCAAATTCGGCCCACTAACTGAGACAGGAGATCCTTCCTGTCGGGGAGGCGCCATGGTAAGCTGTGGCAGAGCCTGTGCAGCAGAGGAAACCATGTCCTCCCTGGCCAGAAGGGGGCTACCAGCAGCAACCTGTGGCCCCGCTGGAGGACCCTCTGCAGTACTGGAAGAATCAGAGGGATTGGTGGGAATGCATAAAGAAGACCCTCTGGCCAATCGTGGGCGAGAGCATCCTGGCCCAACGGGCTGGTCTCTGTCCAGGAGAACCAGAGGGGGCAATGGGTCGACTCCTCTGTGGCAAAAAGATCTACCTCTGCCCTGCCGAATATGTCCCAGATGTTGAGCACCACCTCTGGATGAAGCCGCCACTCGCCCCCGGTGGAGGCTTGCAACGGGAGAGGAAGTCTGCAGCCCGGTTCTGCTCCCCAGGCAGATACATTGCCCTCAGGCTGGCTAGGTGGGGGCCCGCCCACATCAAAAGATCCCGGGACACCTACAACAACCGTGCAGACCTGGTGCTCCCCTGGTGGTTTATGTGAGAGACGGTTGAGACATTGTCTGACCGTACAAGCACATGCCTCCCTCTCAGATATGGAATGAAGTACCTGAGTGCCACGTGCACGGCCCGTAGCTCTAGCACATTGATATGCTCTGTGCAGTCCCGAGCAGACCACAGCCCCTGAGCTGTCTGGTCCTGCCACACTGCACCCCATCCTGAGAGGGAGGCATCTGTTGTAATGGCCTCTCGACGGGACGGAATGGAGCCCATGGACATGCCCTGAAGCAGATATGACTGCTCTCTCCATGGAGCCAGGGCAAGGAGACAATGCCGTGACACCTTCAGTTTCCTGTGCCAGTGCCATTTGGCATCCAAGTGGAAGCTGTTCAGCCACCTCTGAAGGGGGCATAGTGACAGCAAACCTAAGGGAATCACAGTTGCAGCAGCCACCAGCTTTCCTAGGAGGTGCATAAACTGGATATAGGGTAGCCACCTGCCCTCTCGGAAGAGGGGAAGGAGGCGGAGGATGTTGTCCACCCGGCGAGGCGACGGACAGGCCTTCATGGTGATCGTGTTCAAAGCCATCCCCAGAAAAATTGTACCTTGTGAGGGAACCAGGCAACTCTTTTTGAGATTGACCCTGAGATCCAGCTGGGCCACATGAGAGAGGAGCAGCGCCATGTCCTGGGCCAGCTGACTGGGATGGTGCACAGATGAGCCAGTCGTCCAGGTATGGCAGGATCTTCATGCCCCACGACTGTAGTGGCGATAGGGCTGCTGCCACGCACCTGGTGAACACCCGTGGGGAAAGTGAAAGGCCAAACGGGAGCACCCTTAACTGAAAATGACAGCCTTGAAAGGCAAACCGCAGGAATTGCCTGTAGTGTGGTACAATGGGCACATCGATCGACGTAAACCACTCCCCTCTTGCAACAGTACGCAGAACCTCTGCAGTACTGAGCATGTGGAACTTCAAGACCTTCAGGAACCTGTTGAGTCCCCTGAGGTTGAGGATAGGGCGGAGTCCGCCGTCTTTCTTTTTCACAAGAAAGTAGGTCGAATAGAACCCCCCGGGTTGCAATGGCACCCTTGTCCAGGAGGGCGGACAACTCCTGGTTCAGGGCCTGAGTTTTTGCCCGGTCGCATATGATGGTCATCTTGACCCGGCCAAAGGCTGGGGGCCGGCGTTGGAACTGAAGAGACCTAAGGCAGCCACTGGGGTAAGTCCGTGGGTAAGAGCGGTGCTGGGGGGCAGCCGAAGAATCCCTAGGCCTGCTGGTAGGAGGCAAACTCCTGTGAAACCCAAAAAGCTGCTGTCTCGTCTGTCTGGCTTGGGCCGTGCGCTCAAGTGCCTCTAAAGCAGCTGACCCAAACAGCTCACCAGGTTCCACCGGAACACTGCGGAGGGTCCTCCTGCATGACTCAGTGAGAGGTGACTGTGCCAGCCAAACCTGGCGACAAGCCTGGACCAGAGTAGACATCAATCGCCCAAGCTCTCTGGACATAAGCGCGAAAGCCTGCAGAGACACATCACTAAAATTGTGGATGGAAGCACCAGCGTTGCCTCCTGCAGGGAGGCTGAGAGAGCGAGCATGAGGTGTGACAATGAATTAACTATGCGTCCCATGCGTGACGCTGCATCATAGGCTTTGGAGAGCAGGTCATCTGTGACCCGACACTGGGGGCGAGGACACCTTGCATCCGGCCTCAGAGCCCCATCAGGTGAGACAATGAGAGCGCCTGTAGTCGGCTCAATTGCTGGCATGTGGCCCAAGCCAAACTTGGCTGCGTCCTGCATGGCTGCCAGGGTTCGGCCGTCAGATGTTGCATGAGAGAGGGCTCTAGTATCCCTCCAGCATGAATGCAACTCCCTCAAACATTCATCCGACGGAGGCACAGTAAAGGTGGCAGGGACCGAACCACGCCTGAAAAAAGCACTTGCAGGAGCCGGCTGAGCTTGCGGAACATCCAACTGAAGGCAGGCCAAGGCCATACGAATGATGGCTCCCACAGAGTTATCCTCGGAACCAGCCCCAGAACTGCGGGCCGAAGAACGGGAGCTCACATCAGAGGCACAGGAGGCTGGCTCCTGGGAGACCACATCTGCCCCATATTCAGCAAATTCAGTGGCCGAAGCCACCATAGAGAGCACATCATCATCCTCCAGGTCCAACATGGCCGCAGGAGGAGCAGTAGCACCCACATCCCCTACACCAGTCTCTGACTGGAGGGCTAGGAAGAGGGACTTCATCTGGTTAAGCTCCTCAGTTAACTGGTCCACCTTGGAGGAAAGTTTGGACGCTTTGGCCTTCTTCCTGGAGGAGGCGCCCTCAGTCTCAACAGCCTGATGCTTTGACCGGCTAGGTTGAGCTGGAGTCAACTGTGCCGGTGATGGAACATGGCCCAACAGGTGTTCCACTTCAGCCAGTCTAGCAGCCCTCACTGCCCGAGGCATGAAGCTGCAGTTCATGCAGGGATCCTCTGAAAGGCCCTCCCTCAGATGCTCAAGACCAAGGCACGAGGGACACATGTCATGGCCAATCTTCAGGCTGCAGAGAAGCCATACAGGCCGAACAACAGTGGTTGCCCAACATAGTGACAACTAGCAAAATTAGACCCAAAGAATAACAACAAATGCTGGGAGGGGGAGCAAACACACTACCGTCACCAACAAGGGTTGCAACAAATACATATAAGTTAGGCTTAAGCGTAAACACCTCAGCTAACTACTAGGTCAATAGGTTGACAACACACCTATGCTGGGAGCGGGAGGGAGAGCGCTGCCTTCACCAACTTAGATCGCTGTGGCTATCAAACACAAAAACTGGCACAACCAAGTTGCCACCAAACTGTATAAATCAAAGTAGGCAGAGCGCAAACGCCAGTGATAACCATGAAATGAAGCAAGCACAGCTACAAGTCAGCTCAAGTGGGCACAATGCTAACCGCTAAGACAGGTAAATAAAGTATGTTAAATAACACTACAAATGTTGGGAGAGGGAGCGAGTAGACTGCCTTCACCAACAATTAAGCAGCGTTAAAGCAAACTTATCACTAAGCTTTATTAACTGTAGAGACCAACCGCTTCTAAGATGATGATCTGAAGTAAAGTCCACGGCAAACCGCAACCATCCTCTCATCAGTGCGTTAGCTCGTCGCAGCCCTTGGAAGGCGAGTTGCTCGCAACTCCGACAAGGTTGTCACAAGGCTACCCGCGACGAACAGCAGTGAAGCAACGTTAAAGTTTTAGCTTTTAGCCAGAGCTCAGTGACGTACAGTCCACCTGCGAAAGCGAGAAGATGAACAGGAACAGATCCTCCGATGTCACCGGGAGATATAGGTTATCCGGGGTCATCAGGGGTCACAAGTGACGTTGTTGGTATAGATACTCGACCTGCGCATGCGCGAGATGGAGACATTCAGTGCTTGAAGCACCGCCTCTGGCGGTCAGGAAGGATGAAATAGAAACCAACATGATTGTGTAAAGGATATAACTACATGAGCCCAGGAAACACCAAGAGGAAAATGAAACAGAGGAAAACACAGTTCATCAATACATAATACAGGTTAAGACCATACCATGCAAAGTGAAAGCTGTATATCAACAACATCTGGAGACACTGCTGACATCTCTGGGCCCGAGCTCATGTGAGATGGACTGACTGAGTGGGAAAGTGTGCTGTGGTCTGATGAGGCACATGAGACCACATGAGGGGTAACATCTGTGATGGTATTAGGGTGTGTTAGTGCTCATGGCATTATGGGTAACTTGTACCCATTTCCATTACAACTTTTGGCCATGCCTAAATAAACCATGCCACACTGATTTTTTCTTTTCTTTTACCAGCTCAGACATACCGAGCCACACTGAGCCAGACCAGATACCAGAGGGCTACCTGGTTGATCCTGCCAGTAGCATATGCTTGTTTCTAAGATTAAGCCATGTCTAAGTACACAAGGCCGGTACAGTGAAACTGTGAATGGCTAATGTAAAATGTTGGCACGCCCCAAACACATGTAGCCTAGGCTCCCATGACCGTAACCTGCAGCTGATGACCTAACAGTGAGCTTAATATATTTTAGGTTCTTTTTATTATTTTTAATGTCTCTATAATATTTCCAATATTCCTATGATGTTTCTCTGTTATCTGTATTGTATTTTCATGACTGAATATTTAGGATTGACACACTGCCAGTTTCCTGCTGTGAAACTTAAGGTCAGAGTCAATGCTGCTGTTCTGTATTTTGTCCATATAAAAACATGATTACATCTAATAAAACTATAGTAGCCCCAGTCACAGTCGGCTCTGCCAACGAGACATTATTTAGATAGCTGACTGGAAGTCCGACACGATGGCAGGGTCAGACAGGTTACTCAACTCACTTACTAAAAGTGTATTCAGACAAACTTCTTGTCGAAGATAGGTCTTTCATGTGGTCCATCAGTGTACCGCAGGTCAAAGACAACACACAGTGGAGGTTTACGTGCTGTTGTTTTACAGTTATAAGACTGCAAAAGATGGTTATGTTTGTTTGATGATAATGCAAGTCACTGTAGTAAAAGTGGTACTCTATGAGTCACCAATATACTTGTCATTACCTGCAGAGTCTGTCTATCCTTGATTAGAAATTGTATGCTGTGTTATAAATGCTGATAAAGAGTGATAAGTATCCTGGACAAATGCAGCCAGCTTACTGTTTCAAGTTCAAGGTTTCAGGCAACTAAGGAGCTGTTGTAGTAGTTTGTCAGTTTTCAGTTTTCTTATCTGGTAATCATATAGTAGTCTGACCTTTGCACTTTTGTCTCACTTTTGTCTCAGTATGAACCTTGAGAACTGGCTCTGCACGCATGATTTAGGGTTGAAGGGCTGTAGGGTTCACACCTACAAAATAAAATGACTTAACAGCCAGGCAGTTGAAAAAGAAGGCCCCATGATGATACTGTAATATTATTATTTTATATTATTATTTATTTAATGCTATAAAACAGGGGCATAACATCATGACTGAAGGCTGTGTGTGCTAGTAGGTATGTTCGTTGTGTTGCTCTTGATTGGTCAGACAGGTGTGTGGGCAGGAACTCAATACTGCAGAGATGCTACTACATACAATCTGGCTCCAAATCACCAGTGCAAGATGGCAGTGGCTCTGTCTGGGGTTTTTTGGTTTCATTTATGTACAATCCAGCACAACTTGCATTACTTATAGAGTTCAGATCTTATAAAGCGGGATTGCATGGGGTACTTATCTGTAGACAGTATATTACATACAGCAGATGTCAGCTGGCACGTCCCCAGCTTGCAGAGGCAGGCTGAAAAAAAAAAAAAAAAAAAAAAAAATATATATATATATATATATATATATATATATATATATATATATATATATTTATATATATTAGGTTAAGAAAGGTGAAATGTGAAATGCTTTTTGAGGAGGGGGAGTATCATGACATAATGATAATAATGTAATCTGGATGACTAACTTCTATCCAGTTCATATTAGTTCATACGACAGTAACCTGGAGCTGCCCGCCCCTCTTCAGGTCACTACTGGCTAAAAAACATCTGGTATCATAAACACACACACACACACACACACACACACACTCCATGTTTGCATACAAATTACTGTAGTTTGTTAGGACGTGCAAAAAGACACACAAGCACTTTTTTGGGGATTTCAACATTTCATATTTTTGGGGTTTCATAGTTTTCATGGCTCTGTTTAATTCTGTTGTGACATGTCCCACACCTATTCTCACACCTACACAGATATTTTCAATATGTTGTAACAGGAGAGGGTTTTTTTTTTTTTCAATAGTTACTGGAAATCAATTGCAGTCGTGCATTCTGACACATTTCCTTTGCAAGACAATGATGAATAAGAACAACCAGAGGTGGAGATAGAGGAAAACTTTGTTGAACACTTCATCTACAGTGACTTTATTGGTTTTAAATTAATTGATTTATATCTTTAGAATGTAATTTAGTTTTTTAACTTCACTTGAACTTGAACTTAGTTTTTGTAGCAAAAACAATATTTTGACAATAAATTTGTAGAAAATGTTCATTGAAAAAAAATGTGTGGGGGGGACAGAGGCGTCAAGAGTGCAAAGAGCTGCATGAAGGAGTAGGGTACAGAGGGGAGGAGTAGAAAGAGAGGGGAAAGGCTGAGCAGTCACGAGCAAGGTTCAATTTTTTTGCGTTGCACTGAATAGTATTAGACAGTGTTATGAGTTTACTATATGCGAACACACAATATGAACAACTTAAAAACATTAAAAAATATTTTTATAGTTTCCCAAGAGGACATGTGAAAAACCTTTTAAAAAGTTATTGTTTTTTAAAAAAACGGAACTTAAATTGTTTTTTCATGCCTAAAGAGGAATTAAAACACTTCTGTTCTGTTTTCGTCCCAAACTTAAAACCTTCTGGGCTTCCATTTTTGGAAGCTTGTCTAAGATTTAAAAAATGGATACTGCTATTCACTCTTACTCTTGGTCAGCTTTATTGACAGGTTGAGATTTTTCAACCATCGATAGAGACTTGTAGGAGAATCTCAGGCAGTGGTTAGGCTCATAGGGAACTAGCAGATCCCAGATGTAGGCAGGAGCCTGACCATTCAGGGATTTAAAAACAAACAGTCAAAGCTTAAAATTAATTCTAAACCTGTGAAGGGCAGTGAGGGTCACTGGGATGTGGTTGCTTCTCTTAGTACACATTAAAAGCCTGGCAGCAGCTTTTTGTATGAGTTCCAGTCTTTGGATGTTTCGCCTGCTGATGCCAGAATAAAGTGCTTTGCAGTAATCAAGTCTGGAGGAGATAAAGGCATGGATCACCTTTTCTAATTCTGCAGAGAAAAGTAATGACCTGATCTCCATTAAATGTCTCAGTTGGGCAAAGCAGGACTGCACCACTTCAGTACCCTGGGCATCAAAAAGCAAGGCTGGGTCAAAGATGACTTCCAGGTTACGGGCCTCTTTTTTGATGTTATAAGATAGGGCACCCAGACTGCAAGAGACACTGTTGATAGTACTAGCACTGGAGGGGTAAGCGTAATTATTTCTCATTCAGAGTCATTCAGCTGCAGGATATTTTTGGACATCCAATTCTTGATTTCAGTGAAGCAGGACATAATACAAGAAACATTGGTGGTGCTGGGCTTCAACAGGACCTACAGCTGCATATTATCTGCATAGCAATGAAAATCTATACTGTTACGCATGATTTGCCCTAGGGGTAACATATGTATATATATATATTTAAATATATATACACATATATATATATGTTGTAAATAGGAGGGGACCCAGGATTGACCCCTAGGGAATCCCACAATGAGAGATGCATGAGGGGAACAGGCATCTCCAAGCACAACAGAGGAGGACCTGTTTGACACATAGGAGATAAATCAGTTTAGAGCCATGTCACTAATACCAACAATGTTTTTTTAGGCAATTGATAAAGATATTGTGGTCCACTGTGTCAAAAGCTGACCTGAGGTCAAGGAGAATTAAAATGGTGTAGGGGCCTGGGGTGGTGACAAACAGTAAGTCATTGGAGACTGTTAAAATGACCATAGCGGCTGGATAATGCAGTAAAATAGCAGTCAAAAGGTGATGGTATGGTGCACCATATCATGGGTGTCTATTCACCAAACCCGAAAAAAACACATACAGCGGTACAGGCATGACTGCATTAACAGATGGGAGACCAGATCATCCACCACCGCACCTGGCAGAAAACACACATCATCACAATTCATCAATTTCACCATGGTTTGAAATGTTCATCCACATGCTTCACATATTCAGTGAAGCCCATGTGCAAATATGCAATGTACAAACTTCTCTGTGCAAATCCTGCTAATAAAGTGCAACTATCATCATGAAAGTGCCATGTGCCATTATTAAAGTGCCTAATTAAGTTGTTTGTTTAAAAGTGACATTAATACACAGACCCAGTTGTGCAATATTTACAAGGCCAAAGCCATCAGTCACTAGTAACTAAGGGCTCTTTGTTAGAGACCTTAACCAGAGCAGTCTCAGTACTGTGTTGAGCAGAAACCAGATTGGGATTTTTCAAAGATCTGATTGTTGCTTGTGAAAGAAATTTCTAAAAATGCATTGTGTGTTAACACAACCTATATCTTTGAACTTGTATCTTTATGAACTTTCAAGGTGGGGACTCAAGGGGATGGGTGGGAGGTGGGGAGGGATGTTTGGTAAAGAAAAGTAAAATATAAGGAAAAACACTGTTTCAAATGTAATTCTGTGTGATTTTCATTTATCCTGATGACAGTTTTTATTGATGGTTCGATGACATCTGTTCTTTTACGAGTATAACATTACCAAAAAAAAGTTGCCTTTTGGTTTTACCCAGGACATGGACAATTGTGTCCTGGGTGAAAGTCTAGTGTTTGTTTGACCCATCCACCAACCCTCACTCACACCCTACATAGACTTCTCGCTCTTTATACTACGATTGTTTTCAGCATCAAATATTGAGCGGATGCATTTACACTGGAGCTAGTTAAAAGTCTAAATCCAAAGAACATCTAGAAATGGTGGCTCCATGTTTGATCAACTTCTGTGTTGCCAGGTTATTGTGACCTTAACCTGAAATAAACTGTGAGAGGTGTAAATGAAGGCCAGCAGAGGGACAGAGACAGACAGACAGAGGAAGAGAGATAAAAAAAAAGGTCAAGAGAGCAAAAAAAACTGATAATCACTAAGCTGCAATAAACAAACACCTATAATCAACTGTTAAGTCTGCACAACCTTGAAACTCCTGATAAACTGCAGTGACACCAGAGGGCTAATGCAGTAAATCCACCTGCATGCTGTAATAACACTGATACAATATTATTTTTAATTAAAATAATACATTATGTATCTTGTTTTAGCTTGTAGTAGTTAAGCTATTAAAGGTAGGAGAAAGGGGACAACCAAAGACTTTAGCATGAAGAGCAGTTAACAATATTTTTTGTCATACATTTCTGCCACACACCACTGCAGCCACATATTATTTTTCTGTTAAGACATTTCAAATGCCTTTTGGTCACCTCTTGAGGAAGACAAAACATGCTGAAACGTTGACCCATGGAATTTAAAATAAGGAGACTGCATCTTAGGGCTGTCCCAAATGATTATTTTTCTAGCGATTAATCTAGCAATTATTTTTTCGATTAATCGATTAATCTAACGTTCATTTTTCAATTAGTTTAACACTTATTTTTTTGGTCATTGGTTATTTTTCCATTATTTGATTAACAAGGCAATTTAAACAATATGAATACCAAGACATTTCTTATTAACATTAACATTTATTGAAAGATCAGTGTGTCCTCTATGGCATCCCCCACCCCCCCTTGAAAGTCAAGTTGATTTGTTCGGATCACAACAGAAGTCATTTAAGGTTACCTTTCCTAGAACAGGTCTATACCTTGTCCATTTATTAAACAAACTAAATAGCCTTATGTTATTTATCTTACGTCATTTCTGTCTCTACATGATCACATGCTTACAATTCTCCTCTGCTCTCTGTAATGTGCACGGTGGAGTTCGGCCACGTAAATAACAAATTCCAGCACTTGAATAGGCCATAGCACAATAGCATGGCACTGCTGCTGCATGCCGCCATTTTTTTGTTTGAACTGACACAAGTCGATGGTGTCATTTAGTAAATCAATGTACTGGATGTGTGAATATGGGTGAAAAACAAATCAACACAAAGACAAATGTCTATTTAGGAGCTTACTGTACATAAAGAGGCCCTAAACTGATTAGAAAAGCTGTTTTTGTCTTGTACGACAACAAATAAGCCATTTGTTTATAATTTCTGTTTGATAATAACAGTCTATGGTGACAGTAATGGGTGAAAAACACCTCTAGACATGAGGAACGTCATTGTCTACAAGACCCATAAGCCTCGACCAATTGTGAGCGCTTAAACTAACTTGAAACTACAGGAAATCTCAGTAATGTACGTTCCTGCAGCTCAAGCCCTGGTTTTCTTAAGTGACATCTCAGTAGAAAGGCCAGGAGTTCGCCTCCATCATGGCAGCCAGTCGGGTTTGGTTATATTCAGAATGGGAGAAATTATGGATAATATGAGGAGAATTATGAACATCTGAAGCAATGCAATGGCAGTTTGTGATTATGAATGTAAAAATGTGTTTGGACAAAATTTTTGCTGGATTTAGATTGGATCTTTAAAAGTTTGGAAGCTGTGAAAGCTGTGATTGGGTCCGGATAATATGGATCTGTGGATTATGATTATGATTATTATAACATTTCATGGGTGAGTAATAGCTATTTATTTGGTTGTTCTTTGTCTGACAGAAGCGCTTGAGCCCACTGTGGTGGTTGTATCTAGAAATGGCAACATTAAAGGTACCACAAGGAACATAGCTTTCGATTGATAAGTCATATGAGTAAACCACTTAAACAACGAATGCAGGAGTTGTTTTACATATCATGATCATCACAAATCACCTTAGGAGGGCCTGTTGGCTTTCCAGCTGTTTAATCAGTCTTTCTGCACAGCTAGAACCTACAACTAACATCTAATAGCTTGTTATATGTAATCAAACAAAATTTATTCAAATAAGACAACCACATCCTTAACAAAGTTGCAAGAAAAGAGAAAGACAGCAATTCCACAACATACAATAAGTACAAGAATAGCATGGAATGAAAAGTGGCTGTAAGGTAATATGGATGGATATATGCACAGTATTTAGACAAAATGCAATCCCACTCAAACAGTATTCAGGAAATATCAGAGGAAATATCAAATAAGAGACGTCCTTGTTTGAACCAGAAGCTGTTACAGTGTGCCATTTTGCAGACCGTCCCAAAGCTCTTATTTTGTGACATGTATAGCTGCAGACACATCCCATTTGTAGCATACACAACACACTCCTGCAAACCATGCCCACCACCAGTTAGAGCTTAGATCGGGCCCAAAAAATTAGGCCCGACCCGGCCCGAGCCCGTGCTCGTTGTGTCCGGGACCAGCCCGGCCCATCCAATTAACTGTAATTATGGGCCCGAGCCCGATTTAAACCCGACATTTTTCAGTAAGTTGGCTGTTATAATTAACGCTAAGGACACACCGAGCGTGTTAGTGCCGTGGAAATGTCGCAGGCGCTTGACTGTCCACACAGGCAGCGCATTTCTCCTGTGCTCTCCGTGCCGGTTAAACACTGACTCCACTCATCTGTTCCCGTCAGTACTCGTTCTTTTCACTTCAACAGGTCATTTTAAACATGGGTAGGTCCATAATTTTATCGTTTTTTATAGCGTAATAAGTTAATGACAATTTGTTATCGCATGTCCATGTATTGAATAGGGGATCTCTCTCTCTCTCTCTCTCTCTCTCTCTCTCTCTCTCTTGGGCCCGGCCTGGGGCTCTGGCAGAGAATCTAAGCTCTACCGCCAGTACAAGACAAACTTACCATCGCAACAACTACCTGAACAGTTACAATGCTACATTGTAAAGAATAAGGGAGACCAAATGCAGCAGTGGTCCACTTTACAATTTCTAATACATGAAAACATGATTCTCTTTATAAGTAACGAGATGTAACTTTTCCTATTACCCTTAACCTAACCTTAATTACCGCTCTTTTAATGTAATACTTCATTGCTAACATTAGCTAATTGCTAACTTAGCATTAGCATAAGTATTGAGATGTAGCCTTCCCATTACCCTAACCTTAACTACCTCTCTTTTAACGTAAAACTTCACAGCTAGCTATTGACTAACTTAGCAGTTATGTAGGACTTCCACTTCTGGGCCAAGGAGTGAAAGGGGCTGATCATGGACTTATATATATTGTGGGCGAGTCATGTAGCTAGAGGGTGGGTTATGCAGCTGCTCCAGCTGCAGTGATACCTATTTGCTTATCTGTGCTCAGAGGAGCAAGGATCAAGGAGCAAGGAGGGATCTCTGAGGAGCAATGAGCAGGGAGCCACGAGAGCGGCCTTCACAGAAGTCTTTTATTAGCCAATATTGGATTGATTGGACACTGTGATACTGTGACACGTCACAGCATACCAGAGTTTAACAACACCGGAGTGAGGACCGATAATTTGAGTGACAGGCAATTATAATTGCCATGACAGAGTCCATGGTCTCTTTTAACTCACCACGTAGCTTGGCACACAGGAGGCTTTGGTGGATGAGGCAATGAACCGATCTCAGCTGCGGAGCCACAGCTGTCATCCTCGCAGCAAGATGCCAGCATACACTCTTTGACAGTCTCTGAGTCTGTAAACGGCTTTTTCTTTTTGCTTAATATCCATGCTACCCTTAACGATGCAGCCGTTGCTCTCTCCTGATCCGTACAGGCCCGAAACAAGGTGCGACGTCTTTACTCATAACAAGATGTAAGCCCCGAAATCTTCTGGCTCTGAGCAGCAGAGTCCGGTGGGAAAGTGGCGTCAAAGTTAGCATGTGTTGTCTTGAAATGCCTTCTCAAATTATACTCTTTACTCACGGAGAGGCACTTGTTGCAGATTAGGCACACAGGCTTTGCACCAACAGCAATAAACACATATTTCTCTGTCCATTCACTGTTGAACTGCCTATTCTCTGAGTCAAATTTAGAGAGACATTTTGTCTTCTTAGTTGAGCTCCGTGCTTGGCTTGAAAGAAGAAACAAATAGGTCAGAGCAGAGTGCGGCTAGAGCGCGCATGGGTGACTTTTATTGGTCCATTGTGGTCCCCAAAAATATGTGTCCGGCCAAAACAAGTAGATATTCTTCCTCCTCTTTTGATTACATAGCAGATTGCCACCATGGTGTAAACGGGTGCATACCACCACTTACTGCACCAGATAATGTACCATGAGTCATAGCCATGAGCTGTATATGAAACTACCCGCATGTATTCTCTATGTTCCGCCCAAAGGGCCAGCACAAAATCCCCCACGGGCTGGACCCGGGGGCCGCCAATTGAATAGCCCGGGTTTAAACCAACCAACCAGTGTTTGACCAATGCTTTTTTCATTCCAACTTGTAAAATATTGCTGCTTGTGCAGTTCATGTCTACATATTATGCGCTCGGTATCCTCCTGCGTTTGTTATTAATGTTCCAGGACGTCGTGTCAATTTACATCATGTAACACAAGAACGTGGTTACTGTAGGTTTAGGCAACAACAGCTTTGTGGTTAGGTTTAGGTAAATCCAGGGTTTGGTGGACTCATCCACCATTCCTCCTGTCCACATTATAGGAACTTTGGAGCTCCTTACATTATGTTGTTACTGCCAGCATTTCAAAAATGACGCCATCCAGCGGCTATCATACCACAATGACAAGTGCTGCCTGGTCACGTTATCAACTGATGCTGTGGTTTAGGCAACAAAAGCACATGGTTAGGTTAGGTTAGGTTAGGCAAGTCTAGGGTTTGTTGGACCCATCATCTGCCCCTCCTGCCCACCCTAAAGGGACTTTCCACCTCCTTATATCATGTCATTACTAGCAGCGTTTCAAACTGACACCATCCTGTGGCGTAACATACCAACCCGGGAGGTGCTGTCCTTCCACGTCATTAACGGATGCTGCAGGTGCTGTCTGGCTTACTGGTGGCAGTTCATAACACCATGAAAGGTTCTGTCTGGCCGTGTTACAAAGTGACGCCACCCGGCAGCGTGTCATACTGCTGCGAAAGGTGGCTTTTGGCATCAGTGTCTGATGCTGGAATCACTGACAAGTGTGGCGGTATATGATGATTTTGGAACGAGAAAGGACTGGAATATCAATAAATACTTATTTTCCTTTTTTTTTTTTTTCTTCCAT
Source organism: Epinephelus cyanopodus (assembly GCA_026686955.1). Lineage (NCBI taxonomy): Eukaryota > Metazoa > Chordata > Actinopteri > Perciformes > Serranidae > Epinephelus > Epinephelus cyanopodus. The sequence goes on from CM048926.1 coordinate 36,842,380, forward strand.
GGTTTCCTTGCATCTCTTCGTGTATCCATGGTGACAAAGATAACGAAACAAGGAAAAGGATTTCTGCCCTGCCTAAAGTGAACCCGTTGTCCAACAAGGATTTCTCTCCCATTTACTAAGCTTTTGATTAGGAAACATGACCAAAGTGTTGTTTGACTTAGATGTGTATTCTCCAGAGGGAAGCATATGTATAGACACATTTTTTTTTATGTAAGAGCTAAATAACACAAAAGATGTGGAGTAAGTTGAATCAACACAAATGTCTCACTGGACTAAGTGGACTGACACCAAGCTCATCCTACAGAGTACACATAGTACAAACTGTTGACTGTGAAACTTGTATATCTTCCAATGCTTTCCTGCCTTATCTCTATCCTGATAGTGTGTTACTGTCTATACAGTGTACTGTTCTTTGTGTTGTCCTTGTGTACCTAGCATGGTGTGCAGCAATCAAGGCCAAATGGAATGGCAAATAGAATAAAAGTACCATTGATAACAGTCACATGCCACATGCCCATCTTAATGGGGATCTATGCCCATTTTTAAATGTTATTCCTTCCTATGGTCCAAAACAGTCTAAAAATATTAGTAAAACTTGAAAAATTCATATTTACCTTTAAAATCACGAATGCTGTGTAAAACATAAATAAAAACAATGCAATGATTTTAATTAATTGTTGTTAAATGTCCTTTTATGATGTGTTTCTTTAACACTTTGAGTTGTCTTTTTGATATTAAATTAAAACAGTACAAAGACAAAATATTTAATGTGTTAACTGATACTTTGTTTTTTGTAAAATACACTTATCCTTAATTTAATGTCTGCTCATAGCTGTCAAGCCGGGAAACTACCGTATTTTACTCATTTCCACATCAAGTTAGTGGAGTGAGCGCGAGCCGTTCACATTTCTCTCTTGTGGCAGGTAATGGTATCACGGCTGAAAAATTTCCCTTATTTTCAAATCCAAAACTTGACAGGTATGTGTTTGCTACATTTTACAAAAAATGATGAGATGATAGTGTCATTAATAGGTATGGCATCCTTGAGAGGCTCAGTGTTTCACAAGCAAGGATTGTCACTTTGTGAAAAACTGCAGTCAAAAAAGTCTGACATTTAAAAAATTACGTTTCTCAATGCATATTGAGGAATTTATGAATTTCACCATCTACAACTCATATATCATTAAAAGATTCAGAGAATCCAGAGAAATCTTTGCACAAACATAACCCCTTCAGGCTACATTGCTTTAAAAACTGACATGATTTTATTAAGATTATTACTACATGGGCTCAGAAACACTTTGGAAAACCATGGTCTGTAAACACAGTCCATCGCTGCATCTACAAATGCAAGTAAACACTCTACCATGCAAAGTGAAAGCCATTTATCAACAAAAGTCAGAAACACCACAGACTTCTCTGGACTATCTGAGATGGACTGACACAAAGTGGAAAAGTGTGCTGTGGTCTGACGAGTCCAGCATGGACATCATGTCTTCCAGGCTGAAGAGGTAAAGGACCATCCAGATTGTTACTAGCTCAAAGTTCAAAGCCAGCATCTGTGATGGTCTGGATGTGTATTAGTGCCCATGGCATCATGGGTAACTTGCACATCTGTGAAGCCTCCATGATTGCTGAAAAGTAAATACAGGTATTGGATCAACATATGTTGGCATCCAGATGATATATTTTTCAGGAATGTCCCTGCTTATTCCAGCAAGACACTGAGACACATTCTGCATATGTTCCAACATCACGGCTTCGTAGTAAAAGAACAGCGGATATTAAATTCAGAATGAGTGTCTATTTACAAAAAACAATGAAGTTTATCAGTTTGAACATCAGCTATCTTGTCTTTGGACCGTATTCATTTGAATATGGTTCAAAAAGAATTTGTAAATCATTGCACACTGTTTTTATTTATGTTTTACACAGTGTCCCATCTTTTTTAGGATTGGGGTTGTGGTATTAATAAATTAGTTTTATTTTATGCCAAATTTGAATTGGCATAATCAGTGTATAGAATAGGTGACCTTCAGCTGCATGCACTAACATCTCCTGATCTCAAGTGCAGTTTTGAACTTTTCACTGGAATTATAAACTGTTATCAACACACAGAAATAATAAATGCGTGGCTCCTTTATTGTATTAAAGGAAAAAATTGTCTCTAATCAATTTTGTTTTTTTAGAAGTGTTTTATATACAGCTCCTAAACAGACATGTGTTTCTGTGTTAACTAGTTTTTCCACTCATAAAACCTTTTCTTTTCCTTTTTTTTTGGATGGGGAGAGAATGTGTAAAAAGTGGTTATTTTCCATAATATTGTAATGTACTTTGAATTTTGTAAGTAAGGCTTTATGCTTTGACCCCATTGTATTTTCCAGCTAATAAGTCCCAGTTCTCGTCATCTGCAGCTTCTTTTTCAAGACAAAAAAACACCCTTATATTTCAATGTTGAAACCATGAGACCATGCATGTACATGTAATGAAAAAGGAACACTTTTTAATATACTTTGAATGAGCAATGGTTAGATGTTTTACGTGGATTTTACAGGAACAGAGAGAGGATGAAATAATCTATTACCAAATCTCAGTATCACTGATGAAATTATATATCTGTCTTCTTTGGGAAAAATCCATTATTGATATTCTTATTAAAATGCTTTACCAACAAGGACTTCTATGGGGTGCCATTTGTAAAGTGGCTCACGCTGAAAATAACATCAACATTTTGCCACGTTTAGCTTCAAACAGTGTTTAAAAAAAGTGTTGTGAATTTTACCACATTTACAGCAATATTTGTTAACTTAGAAATATATTAAATAGTTAAATCTAAATATTAAATGTGGCACCTAAATGTTAAATGTTAAATGTTAAATTTAAATATTAAACCTAAATGTTAAATGTTAAATCTAAATATTAAATCTAAATCTAAATGCTAAATATAAATATAAATGTCAAATCTAAATGCTAAATATAAATATAAATATAAATATAAATATAAATATAAATGTCAAATCTAAATATGTTCAATCTAAATGCTAAATATAAATACAAATGTTAATTCTAAATGCTAAATCTAAATCTAAATGTTAAATCTAAATATTAAATCTACATCTAAATCTAAATGCTAAATCTAAATCTAAATGTTAAATGTTAAATCTAAATGTTCTGGGTGAAACTAAATATTTAGCTAATATGCAAATTCACACTGCCGGTCACCGGGGGTACCAAAATAAAAGCTTAAGATGGTCAGACTGTGTTTATACAATCAAATAACAAGTTAAAGCCAACTTATCGTGGGAAATGAACACTTGAACATACATTAGCGGGATAATAACTATCTAAAATAACAAAAAACATGTTTGGAGAAAGTTTATTTGACGTGTACTTTGAGTTGTTAGTGTCCCTTTGGAGGGAATCGCCTGGTTGTTTACAAATACTTCCGGGTAGAAAACCAGCATAGTCGATGTCGATCTAAGAGCAGAGTTTAGTTGATGTTATTTTCAGCAAACGGCAAAGGCAGAGATGGCTACCTCTCGTCAACTACTGGGAGACGTAATTAAACAAGAGATGGCTTCTTTCCATTCTGAAATCAAACATGATCTGGAGGCCCTCCGACAGGATACCAAGGCTGACATCGCTCTTTTAAGAACAGAGTTTAGAGCTGAGGTGGCGTCTTTCAGCTTAACGCAGACCGAGACAGCTACCACTATATGGGACATGGAGGGTGAACTCAACCGCCATGAATCCAACATCAGTGAGATGGAGAATGCCATTTCAGACCTCAAGCAGGTGGTCAATGACCTGAAAGACCGCAATAATGACTTAGAGAACAGAAGCTGCTATCAGAATTTGAGGATAATCAGGATCCACGAGGGTGAGGCAAATGGCAAACCGGACAAGGAAAAGATCCTACAAATATCTAGAAATAAGGGTGAGCTCAAATTCAAAGGGGGAAGAGTTCACATTTTTCCGGATATGAGCGCTGAACTACCGCAGGGCAGCTTTTAAAGCCACACTGAGACAGACAGGCATCTCATGTGGACTGTACCATCCAGCGGAGCTGTATCTCACCTCCGATGGTGTCCCGTACTCTTTTAAGACACCTGCAGAGGTGGAAGATTTGTGTGTAATGTTTGTACACACCTTTACATATTTTGTATTTTTGTGTGCACGCGCCAATGTCAGCCATATTTTTTAGATGTTGTGACCACAGTTAATCCTCTAGTAACCTGTAAAGATCATGGCTGATGCTTTGCCAGCCAGAATTAATGGTGACACTATTAAGGTAAATTGTATTAGGTGGAACTCCAAGCGTGTTAATCATATCATCAAACATAATTGAGTTTTATTCCATTTGAGAAGTCTGGATGTTAACATGGCTTTCCTTCAAGAAATGCATCTCAGGACTTCTGCCCATAGCAGATTATAGACAATTATATCATTCTGATTATCAAAACAGGTCCAGAAGATTACGATTATTTAAGATTTAATAAGAATACTCCTTTATTTTGCAAAATATTACTGCAGATTATCGAGGGAGGTTTGTTGTGGTCACAGGCACTCTGTACAATGTATCTTTAATACTGGCCAGTGTATATGCCCTGAATGGGGATGATGCCCAGTTTATGAAAATGTTTTTATCCTCACTACCCGACTTAAACGCACACAGACTTATTCTAAGCAGGGATTTCAACTGTGTGCTACACCCAGTACTGGATTATTCCCCTAACACTCCCTACAATATCACTAAATAGACAAAGATTATTAATTCCTTTCTACAAATTAATGATATGTCTGATCTCTGGCACTTTTTATGTCCTGATTTAAGACGCTTCTCTTTTGTCTCCCCTGTGCATCATTCTTACTCTTGTATTGATAATTTTCTCACAGATAGCCAGTTGCTGACCTCAATTCAAGATTGCAGGCATGAAGGCATTATTATCTCTGACCATGGGCCTGTGGTACTGCAAAAGCTACTCGACCCCCATGGCGTTTTAATAATGCATCTCTCACTGATGTTAATTTTGTCAATACACAAATTGATTTCTTTTCCCCATAAATGATAATAGATGATACCAGAGCCATTCTTGGGAATCCCTTAAAGCAGGGCTATTCAATTACAAATTCAGTTGGGCCAGATTTTAAAACCAAGAAATTTAGCTGGGCCAGACTTTTTCAGTGGCCGGTAAGCAGCAGTTAATGACAAATTTTAAACCAACACAAATTAATGTCATGAAAAATAAAACAATGTTTATTTACTGCTTCCCTTTTAAATTTGGTCACATCTGACACAAGCATATCAAAAAGTGTCTAAAAAACAAAAGAGCTGTAATTCAACAGAACCCGAGGTAGCAGCAGTACATTTTTTTTCCACTTTTCAACGTAAACTTTACGTTTTCACAACAACACGCTGCATTCTGGGTTGAGTGTTGCTAGGCTACGGCAGAGTGTTGCATTCACGGTCTGAACTACTGTAGGAATTTCTGTAGAAATATCTGTAGGCTCGCTGAGCACATTTTTCCCGGTTTTTCTCGGCTTTTCTCGGCTTTCCTCGGCTTTTCTGGTTGGGCCACTGGCTGGGCCACTCAAGGATTGCTTCTGGGCCGCATGTGGCCCGCGGGCCGCCATTTGAATAGCCCTGCCTTAAAGCGTTTTTAAGAGGGACATCTCTTGGGAGGGCAGGACTAGGAAAAAATGTCTCAAAGAACTTGCTGACCAAATTAAGCAATTGGACTATAAATATTCATATGCTCCCACTCCTGAACTTTTCAAGGAGAGATCAACTCATCAGACAGAGTTTGACTTGTTGACCAAATACCACACAGAACAGTTACTCCTTCAGTCTCGCTCTGGCCTGTATGAACACTCAGACATGGCTGGCAAGACTCTCGCCCAAAAGGTTAGACAGACCACGGCCTCTACTGTAACTACAAGCATTCGAAAACACAATGGTCAGATCTCTAAAAATGAGCAGGAAATTAATGATGAGTTTAAAAGATTTTAATCCGCCCTATATACTTAGGTGTATCTTATACTGAGGTGGTCTACAACCCTTTAAGACTTATTTTTTCAGAGCATAAACTTACCTCAAGTAAGTGAACCATTCATGGAGTAATTGGAAAAACATCTGTCTATAGAAGAAACAGGGGTAGCACTTTACAATATGCAAAATGCAAAACCCCTAGGACCTGATGGATTCACCGTTGACTTTTTTTAAGAGGTTTGGGGAAAGCTCTTGCCAATTTTGCTCCGTTTTTAATGAATCTTTTGTCGAAGGCCGCCTTCCAACAACCTTTTATCAGGTCTCTATTATTGCCCTACTGAAAAAGATAAGGACCACTTTAGCTGTGGGTCATTTCATCCTATATCGCTGCTTAATGTTGATTGTAAACTTGTGGCTAAAACCTTGGCCCATCGCTTGGAACTCGTCCTTCCTTATATGATTTCCCTGGACCAAACTGGTTTCATAAAAATAATTTTTTAAAAAACAATAAAAAATCTTTCTTTCTTTAATATTCACTGCCTTTTGAAGCAGCTGTGTGGAGCTTTTTATCATTAATAAAACTGTCCCTAGTTCGTATCACCCCCCCTTGAAGATCCGCATATTTATTTGACACCAACAGTGACAAAAAAAGCCTTTCTCTATATGGCTATTTAGCGTAGCCTAGCTCGGGTCGGACACACAGCGGAAGTCAGAAAACCAGAATAAGACACCCGAGGCGGAAGTGATTCTGCTCGCCAGCAGCAGCCCGCAGCGATTAAACCACAGAAGAAGAAGGAGCCGTGTTTACAGTGTTCTTCAAGTAAGCAGTACGCAACAGGCATTGCTGGTCACATAACACCTAACAGTTTTACCAGAGATGCATTTATGAGGACTTGACTGTACTTTTGATGTCATGGCGGATAACGAAGGATAATCAGCTAAAATGATCTGTGACTGTGACCATGAACACAAATATACAGCAGGCAGTTGTCCTCAGTTTATAAGAAATTCAGAGCTACACCAGAACATGTATGAACAGGTCTTACTTTACTACTAACTTGTGTGTAACGTTAGCATGTTAGCATGTTAGCATGTTTCCACTGAGTAATTTTGCTGTTTCCACTAGTTACTTGGACTGACCTGACGTTAGTTAATCCTCTTGCTCTCCAAAACAAATGCATGCGGTAATTGCCGGCTTTACGACACCAGGCTGTGGGTGTCATACCGCTTTGACCAAAGGGGCGCTATAATCAACGAAAACGAAAAGTTCTGCACAGCTGCTTTAAATGTTATGTGTTCCGCACACCCCAATCAACCATTACCCGGAGTAATAATCTCTCTGGATGCTGAAAAAGCTTTAGATAGGGTTGAGTGGGGCTACCTGTTTAGGTGTCTAGAGAGATTTGGATTTGGTCCTAAATTAACGCCATGGAAAAAACCATCATACAGGTCCCCAACATCATGAGTGCATACCAACAATAGTAATTCCCAGCATTTTCCATTACAACACGGCATGAGGCAAGAATGTCCAATTTCTCCTCTTCTATTTGCACTGGCTATTGAGCCCCTAGCAATCTTATTATGCTCCTCTATGCTGACGATTTATTGTTATATATAACTGATCCCCAGAATACCTTACCCCGGATTATGACTGTATTAGATAATTTTAGTGAACTTTCTGGTTATAAGATTAACTTTTCAACGAGTGAGCTTTTACCTGTCAACTCTGCTGTGCAAGCACTCTTAACAAATCTCTACAAATGGTCCATGCTTCCTTTTTCATTGGCAGGCAAAATTAATTAAATTTAAAAGAAATATTTTGCCCAAGTATCTCTTGATGCACTGAGAGAGGCGTGGCAGGTGGATCTGAAATTAGAATTTACAGATGCTGACTGGACAAATATGTTCTCGAGAATATTATGGATTTTATTTTGTAGCCTACTACAGTAGTACAAGACTTCTATAGTTCAGTGTGCTATTTCAGGATATATTAATTAAATTAAAAATATAGTAGTTTATCATGTTCAGATAGGAAATAGAATCCAGCGTGGTCATTATTCCAAGACATTGGAGCCAGTTCTGTACACGGTGAGTCCGTGTACACGTTTACATGTGTACACATGTTGAGATCATAAACGGTTCTGAGAAATGAGTACACGACAAACTTTTTTTTTTTTTTTTAGGGGGCGGGGGGTGGGGGGGGGTTGTTGAGACTGTGTTACCTTCTCCAGTCTGATGCACCAAACCGCAGTTGGGAGACACTGGTTTTCTGTAGATTATCTTTACAACTTGGGAAGTTGCTGGCAACTAGCTCTAGGAGTCCAGACCAACTCTGCTTGAAGACTGCATATGCAGAACTGACTTCCGTGCAGAAGCACATTTATTTCTCCTCTACAGCAGGAAAACATAACATAATGCATGGCCTTCTTACAGAGACTATGCTGTAACTGGAGCCTATCTAAACAATGTAAACTGACTGCAACCACCCGTAGCATGAACAGTACTATTTTCACAGTGCATTCCTGTCCATACACTCTACACTATATGCCGCTTTGCTTCTCATAACATCTACTACGTCACAGCCACCGTCTTAAAGCGACGGGCTGGTATAATGCACTAGCATCACCCAGCGGTGAAACCTGTGTACAGGTTTACACGAAAAAGATTACCCACTCTAAATGTTTAGAGATTTTTTTACACGAACTCACCCCTAGTTCTTATGTATCTGCACCACCTATCATAGGCATGCTAAGCACCGTTGGGTGACATCACTTCTGTTTACGTTCAATAATGTTATCAAACACAATGGAGCTAGCTCACTCCTTCCCCTCGTCCTCCATGACTCTGTCATGAATGTGCATATCAGAGAAAGTACGTGCCAACCTGATGCTTTCAGGATTCAAATTCAGAACAAACTATGAATATTATGAAATAAATCATACCGACAAACTGTCTCCTTAGTAGTTTCATCATCCTGCTCACCGGGCTCCCCCCATTGTCAGTGGTCACCGCCCACCCGTATGACTGGGGTTTGATGCAGAGCCCAGTAACAATCATGTCATTGATCCTGGAGTACTGCTCCAACTCCGCCACTCTCTTCTCCAGTCCCGCCAGATGCCAGTCCTTCTCAGCATTCTGGATCCGGAGAGCCTTCAACTCCTCCACCAGCTCCAGGATGCCTTTCTGTTGCTGTTTAACCATAGAAATCTCCTCAACCAAAAACTCTGTCATTGCACTTTTCAGCTCCATGCTGCTGCTAGGTAATGCTGCCCAGCATCTGTCAGCTGTTAGCTTAGCTACCGGCTAGCTAGTTTGCAAACTAGCCAACTTTCGTTGCACTTCAGTCCGTGATCCAAAATCAGTGTGATAAACCAGGCAGTGTCCAGAACTGAGGGTATCAGCAGTTAGTCCGATGGCAGTATTCCGAATCAGTAGTAAAAAAAAAACCCAGAATAGTTCAAGCCAAGCACCAAACACACAAGCGAGCAAGCACCACACAGAAAACAAGAAACTGTTTCTGACTAGCTAATTTTCTTCTTCCTGGTCCTCTCATCTACTCTACACTCCACCCTCCTTCATGTGAAAGCGTGCTAAACCCCAAACCCCATCCTGCAATTGGTGATTGGCTGGTTGGTGCAGCCTGGACCAAAATGTTTTTGCTGCCATTTGCGGAGCCTGGGCTGCCTACAGAGACCGGACTTTTTCACAGCATATTCAGAGGACATGTAGCTAGTGGATTGTGAGGAGATGTTTGCTGTATGTGATAAAATCTTTCAAGTTTAGGAAGACGTAGAGAACCTTTAACCTCAAAATTTTAGCAGTTTCCATGTTTTTTCAGAACTTCCCAAGGTTTAGACATCATAAAAGCTGCTTAAATTGAACGCTCAGCATGTAATCAATTTTGTTGTTTACCTCCCTGTATCCCTGTATTGGCCGTGCATTTGGATTACTGACCAAACTGAGCAAACACTCCATTGTGAATACATTCATATATGATAAATTTGCACATGATTTCTTTTAAGGTTTAAGTTCAATATACAACTAGGTATTACCATGTGTGTTGTAAAACTTTCACTGTTGAAATTAAGTTGCGACATTTTGTCAACATTGCAAACCCAGATTTTTTTTTAAAATTTAAGATTATTTTTTGGGCTTTTTGTCTATAAAGGACAGGGCAGATTGAAATGGGATGAGAGAGAGAGAGTGAGGGTTGACATGCAGCATAACCACTACGCTACTGATGCCCCACAACGCCAGATTTTTAGGCTCTATCCCAGATAGATTTGTATATCGTTTGTATATTGTTTGTATATCCAAAGACCTTATTGAGAGGTTACATTTCACCCCCTAATCAACTACGTCCTTCTGTTCAGGAATAGCAATCTGCCTTTTTATGCTGGAAGTGAAGTGTCCTCAGGTTATCAGCTGCTCTCTTGACCTTGAACATTAGTAGCTGTTAAACACAAAATTATCATCTTTATCTACTGTTGTGAGATTAGAAAGTATGTGTGTGTGTGTGTGTGTGTGTGTGTGTGTGTGTGTGTGTGTGTGTGTGAGTGAAAGGGACATGATGTTCTTTTAAACACCACTGTAATTGACATGTGTGTATATGTGTAAATAGTAATAGGAGAGAATGCATGGTTAATTTATCGGACAAATGAATGGCTTTGTGCTGCCTTGTCCATAACTTGACCCTTCCTCAACACCAATCATTTAGCCATTTTTAATTTATAATTTGTTAATTTGTATAAGAAATACAGATACTTTTTCTGGATTGAGTAACTTTACTATTGTAATCTGATGTTCTTTGTCATTCAGTGAAATGTCATTATTACTATATTATCATAATTTCATTATTTTACAAATAAAATATCATCTGTTTTATCCAAGTTCTCATCACATAGACATCTCATGTTTATTTTTTTTCTTCGGTGATCTGAGTGGTCAGAGGTCAGGATGTTGACAGCCTGTGATCCAGTACCCAGAAGTTAACCTGAGCAGGTTAGCTGTTCAGCATACAGTAAGTTACCACAGTGATTTATCCCGTTAAAAAGAGAACCAGCTTCATACTACTGAAAACTTAGCACTGACCCTCAACTTATCTTGCTAGCTCCAAATCCTGCTTGGTAGTACAGGCCTCTGGACTCCTGCACTAAAAAAGAACATTATTTTTTTTTTTTAGAGATTTTTAGATCATATCTGGGGTGTAAGGCCCTACTGAAAAGAGGATTTTGCTCAATTTTTAATCTCACCATATGTGTCAAACTTCAAATTTTCATGAAACACACATTATATATCAAAGTACATTTTAAGCAAACAGACACTCATGCTCTCTTATCATCCTGAACACACATGCTGGGCTGATAAAATCTCTGATACTATGGCTGCACAGAATACGTAGACAAAGAGAGGACTTCAAACAGGCCACTATATCATTATTTTTGGCCTTGACCACTACTCAAGGTCTTCCCTTAGGAAGACCTTCAAAACATTTCAACAAGTTCGGTCTAAACTAGTGTCAACTTCTTCTTCTCCATGAAACTGGTAAAACTGGTCAGAGTGATTAGAACATTTTTCAAAATGGTATAGGAGCAGCTGAGCTCTTACGAGATCACAGGGTCACTGCAAAATTAAAAACCTGCAAGGGCCTGGTCAAGACCAAAGTCAAACCCCAAAATGGAAAGGATGACGCCAAACCTGGTTGTACAGCAAATATATGTTTTAAGGACAAATCACAGAGGGATTCCACAAAAAAAAAACCCATAAAAAACCCCTGTGTTCATTTAATGACAAGTAAGGATGGCAGAGGAGACACAAGAGAGAACTGACTTAATTCAGCTTTATCCAAAGCTCGCTCCTATACCTCAATTACTGGGCTGCCCACTAAAATACCTCCATCTGAAAAACCTGATATGTTGTACAACCTACAGCCCTATCAGCAACAAATAAAGGAGGTCATAATCAGACACTAGCATATTCTATCTGCTGGTGACTTGAGAAAAAAACATGTTTTCTAATTTGCCCCTTTTTGTCCATTCCAGAGGCCGCAATCACTGTGACATGCTGGTACATGCTGGTACGTGCTGAAAGTAGATAGATCTTTTTTCTCAGAACTGAACAGCCTATAGGCCTGAAAGAAACACTTAATTATGGGCCGGGCAGCCTAAGCTGCCAGGACCCTATTGTTCTGCTAGATGTTCTTCTTCTCCTTCTCCTTCTCCTTCTCCTTCTTCTTCTTCTTCCATGGAAGTCCTACTTCCCATGCATGAAAAATCCCCAGACCTTTCATAAAAGTCCAGTCCCATGCCAGATTGCCTCAGCTGCAAAAACAGGCCAATAGTCCTGATGGTGGCGCTACAGCAAGCCTCTAAAGTTCAAAATTTTGAAAATTCACAACAAATCAACCATACGTGCTACAGATTTGCAACTTTCACTTTGAAATTTGCTTTTCCATGGCATGGATGGCTACTGTCTGGCACCCTGATGCTTGGCTTAGTCAATTTGTGAAGCCACACATGAACTGTCACTTGCCAATTAGCTAAACTTTTGAACATTTAAACCTATGGCAAATTATTAAGTCCATCATTCTGGGTGTTTTTGGGGTTTTTTTTTTCAGAAAGTGTAAAACTTATTAAACCTATCTCCTCTCACAATTTTTGCTCAATTGACACCAAACTTGCTACAGAGCATCTTCAGACTGTCCTACACAAACGATCCACACAGATTTTTGATTTATTGAAAATTGAGCCTACAGTGCATCAAAATGTTTGACTGTAAATGGTATTGTAAACATATACTTGCAAATTCTTGCTAAATACATTTAAATACAATACAATACAATTCATTAAAAAAGTGACAAAATTTTGGAGTCATGGTAGATGATCTTTGGAAAATATCAGAATTTTATCTCAAAAACTGAATTTTTTTTACAGCATTTTGAATTTCGCTCTTATGCGAACAATTGGAGTCAATGTAAAAATGGCATTTTTAAACAGCAGTTTTTCACTTATGGAGCCAATAAATCATTGTTAAAAACAAATTACCAACATCTCCATGCTGTCTAGATGCAATCTGTGTATTTTCGGATTTTTGTCTTAATAACTGAATTTTTGACAGCCGTTTGAAATCTGCCTTTACACACTAACAGCTGTTGTCTTGCACACAGGTGACTGGCTTAGTCAATTTCTGAAGTTACATGTATCATTTCTGTTTGCCAGTTAGCTCAGTGAGATAGAGGATGATTCTTGGTGTTGAAGATTGTGAGTTCAAGCCTCAGCTCATGCAACATTTCCATATGAGAAATCTAGCCAAACTTTCATAAAAGTTTGGGTCCAGTCCCATGCCAGGTGTCCTCAACTGGAAACACAAGACAATAGTCCTGATGGTGGCGCTACAGCAAGCCTCTAAATTTCATAACTTTGAAAATTCATAGCAAATCAACCATATGTGCTACAGCTTTTGAACTTTCAGTTTGAAATGTGCTTTTCCATGGCATGGATGGCTACTGTCTGGCACCCTGATGCTTGGCTTTGTCAATTTGTGAAGCCACACATGAACTGTCACTTGCCAATTAGCTCAGTGAGACAGAAGATGGACCTCAGTCTCAGAAGTTGTGAGTTCAAGCCTCAGCTAAGGTAAAACGGACATTCTAATGTCAAAGTCCTATGTTCAGGCATCATGCTATGTGGATCAGACACTATAATAATTATGATTAAGGCAGATTTGCGGAGAGACAAAAACTCTTTATCAATGCTTTTCACTGTTATCCCTTGTCTCTTTTCCCTGTTTATTTGGCTTAGCTATCAGTCAATATGCAGAGTCTATCCAGCTACTTTTACATTTTAAAAAATGTTTTCATCTTTGTCACCATGGATAATGTTTAGCTTTAAGCTAGATCAGGCCAGTTTGTTCATATTTGCTAGCAGTTAATGTTATTCTTATTTTCTTGTTCTTGAGTTTTTTCTTTCCTTTGAATATTATGAGTCTGATCACTTCAGCCACTCATCCACAATTTGAAGGGCATGCCATAATTATATGATGTAACTTCTATGTTGTGATATGCTTTGTTTTAGTATGTGTGCTGTTTAAAATTGCCTAATTATGCCCGGCTCCGACTATTGCTGCACAGCAGCTGTAATTTGTCTTGTTTTTTAGACATCTGCATGTACCAGCATCGCACGTGTTGGACATGCTTTGTTATATTTTGTCCTTTCTTTTTTATCATTCTGTGTATAGTTGTGTGCATTCATATAATATGCTCTACTATCATATATTGGTGTTTGAGGATGTTGTGAATAGTGTAGTACTCATATAGCAGATCATTGTGATGTGGTAGTCATGCCTCTGCTCCTTAGAGTTGACCTTATCAAATAAGTGGCACCAGCTGATTGATTTATCACAAAAAAAGTCTAGAAATCTATAACAAAATAAAGGTTTCTTTATGCAGGAATCCAGAGGTCTGTACTATGAAGAAGGATTTAAAGTTAGCAAGGTAACTTAAGAGTTAACTCAGGGTTTACAAAGCTGGTTCTCTTTTTATCATGATAAATCACCTGGTAACTTATGCTGAACAGCTAATCTGCTCTTGAGCGGGTTAACTTCAGGGTATCAGATCACAGCCTGTCAACATCCCGAAATCTGACCAATAAGATTAGTTCAGTGCTGTCCTTGAAACCTTTGGCCTGACTCAGCATGTGTGTGAGCCCACCCACAGCAGAGCGCAGCACACTCTGGACCTGCTCATTACAAAGGGGGTTAATATGGGGCTGATCATTTCTGTGTCTTCTTTGACCTGTCTGTTTCTCCCAAACCACCAGCTGGTCCTGCAGTTGTTCGGAGGAGACACATAAATAACAGCACAGGCGCTCTGTTCATGGAAATGATAAACTTTGCAAATGCCTCATGTTCTAATTCTAATGTTGATGATTTGTTGAACTCTGTTACTTCGAGTGTTTTGACTGTTCTGGACACCATTGCCCCTGTGAAGGTTAAAATGGTTAAAGATAAGCAGAAGGCGCCATGGAGGAATGACGACTTGGTCAGGGCACAGAAAAGGGAGTGCTGGAGGGCCGAGCGGAAATGGCGCAAGTCAAAGCTTCATGTACGTTATGAAATTTATAAAGAAAAGTTGTATGTGTTCAACCAGATCTTACGTAGAACAAGGGAGAGGTGCTTTTCTGAAATTATTGGAAACTGCAGTAACAACTCGCTTGTCTTATTTGCAACAGTGAACAGATTAACAAACCCTCCAGCTCAACTGCCGTTGGAACTGATCTCCACATCTAAGTGTAATGAGTTTGCAGTATTCTTTTGCGACAAGGTTCAGACCATTAAAAATGCCATCATTTCCACAACACCAATAACAACCCTGCAGCCACCTAGACACTTAGAGCTGACTCATTTTGCACCTGTAACTGACAAAACTGTCCAAGAGATCATCACCAGTCTGAGTTCATCTACATGCTGCCTCGATGTGTTACCCACTAGATTTCTAAAGTCTGTGCTGAGCAGTTTGTTACCACCACTCACTACAATCTGGAACATTCCCAAAGGCCTTGAAAACTGCGGTCATTAAGCCTCTCCTAAAGAAGAGCAGTCTTGATGCCACAGTACTGAACAACTACCGGCCCATTTCAAATCTGCTGTTTTTAGGCAGATTTGAAATGGGCCTTGAGAAAGTTGTTTACCAACAGCTTACTGACTTTCTCCTGATGAACAACTCCTTTGATGTTTTCCAGTCAGGTTTTAGACCCCATCACAGCACTGAGACCACTCTTATTAAGGTGACAAATGACATCTGCCTGAACACTAGTCCTGCTAGATCTGAGTGCTGCTTTTGACACTGTCGATCATGAGATCCTGTTACAGAGATTAGAGGACTGGGTGGGCATCTCTGGCACTGCCCTAAATTGGTTGAAGTCCTATCTAGAAGACAGGAGGTACTTTGTTGAAATTGTAACTGTGCCTCAGACCACATGGCCTTGACCTGTGGGGTGCCCCAAGGGTCAATCCTGGGACCCCTTCTGTTCAACCTCTACATACTGCCTTTAGGCCAGTTAATACAAAGTAATAATGTGTCCTACCACAATTATGCAGACGACACTCAGATCTATGTCTCACTGACAGCAGGTGAATATGGACCAGTGGATTCACTCTGTCACTGCATCCAACAGGTCAGTGTGTGGATGCAAAACAACTTTCTCCAGCTAAATTCAGACAAGACTGAAGTCATCGTATTTGGTCCACAGAAACAGAGAAAAAGAGAAAGTGTCAGCAGTCACCTCCAGTCTCTCTCTCTAAAACCTACAAATCAGGTTAGAAATCTCGGGGTAATAATGGACTCAGACTTGAACTTTAACAGCCACATCAAGTCAATAATATCAGCAGCCTTGAATGAATGAATGAATGAATGAATGAATGGTTTATTTCGGTTACAATCTACAGTACAAAACTTAAATTGTGTGCATTCAGCTGACAAAGAATTATTATACATACTTGCACTAAACATTTTTTTTCCTCACAAAAAAAAGTTTTAACCAGCTCTGTAACCGAAAAAGGAATAGGCTGAAGCCAAGGCTTATTTTTGCCTATCTTGTACAATCCATAAAATAACCCAGGATATCAGTAATACAAAGAAGAAGAAACAAAAAACAACAAAAACCCATAAGATTTAGTCTAAATTCTTCTTCTTAATCATTTCACATGTAAGTCATTTTACATTGTAATCCGCAATTATTTTACCTTTCAATGTTTTTTTAAAACTCAACAAAGATCTACACAATTTCAAATCATCACTAAGTCCATTCCATAATATAACTCCCAAATATGAAACACATCTATATTTAACATTAGTTCTCACATTACCTCTTTCAAAGACACCCATCCCTCTCAAATTATAATTTTTCTCTCTTAATTAAAAAAATTTTTGAATACAGGTGGGAAGACTTTTATTCTTTACTCGAAATAGTATTTGTAATGTTTTTAAGTATACAATATCTAAGAATTTTAAGGTGCAAGACTCTATAAATAGTTTATTAGTTGTTTCACGATAGGAAGCTTTATTTATTATTCTGATAACTCTTTTCTGGAGTTTAATTATAGGTCTATATATGTTCTGTATGTATTTCCCCAAACCTCAACACAATATGACATATATGGCATTATAAGTGAGAAATACAATATACGCAGACATTTCTTGTTCAAAAAATCGCTTATTTTGTAAATAATACCAATAGTTTTAGATAATTTCTGTTTTATATATTCTATATGTGGCTTCCAGCTGAATTTATGATCTAAAATTACTCCCAAGAATTTAGTTTCATATACTCTTTCAATTTCAACTCCATTTAGGATTAACTGAACTTCACAATTTGCCCTAACACCACCAAACACTATAAATTTTGTTTTACTTTCATTTAATGATAACTTATTGATATCAAACCATTCTTTTAACCTGACCAACTCCTTTTCTACTGTTGTCAACAATTCTTTAATGTCTGGTCCTGAACAAAATAAATTTGTATCATCCGCAAATGTAATAAATTTCAACTTATTAAATACTGTACCAATATCATTCAAATTAAGTACAAATAACTTAGGTCCCAATACTGAACCTTGTGGAACACAAGTTACCTTTCTAAAATGTGACACAGTATTATTAAATTTTACATACTGAAACCTATTATTTAAATAACTTCTTATCCAATTTAGTGTAACAGCTCTTATGCCATAACGCTCCAATTTCTGCAGAAGTAAGGAATGATTAATTGTGTCAAACGCTTTACTAAATCAACAAAAACACCTACAGCATATTGTTTCTTATCTATAGCTGTAGCCATATTTTCTACAAATTCCATCACTGCTAAGGATGTTGATTGGTTGCTCCTAAACCCATATTGATGGTCACTCAGCAGCTCACATTTCTCCATAAAATCATCCAGTCTATTTACAAACAATTTTTCAAGTATTTCTGAAAACTGAGGTAGCAAAGACACAGGTCTGTAATTTGATATAATGTGTTTGTCACCATTTTTATAGATTGGGACCACCTTAGCCATTTTCATCATGTCAGGAAAAATACCTGTTTGAAAGTATTTATTACATATATAAGTAAATGGTTTGAGGACACAGTCCATTACTTCCTTCATAAGTGACATATCAATAGTATTATCATCTGTAGATTTTGTACTCTTAAACTTTCGGACCACTTCTAATACATCACTCTCACAAACTCCGCCAAGGAACATTGAATTGTTACTGTTGAATGCAAAATCATAATTATGGTCTACATCACTAATTTCCCTTGCTAAATTTGGGCCTACATTGACAAAAAAATCATTAAACTCATTAGCAATTTCCTGAGTATTTTCAATAATTAAATTGTCATTATTTACAAAATACCTTTTACCATCTAAAAAACATTGCCAAAATCAAAGGTATAGTGTCTAAACCTGACTTGGAGAGACTTATCCATGCATTTGTCTCTAGTAGGTTAGACTACTGTAACGGCCTGCTCACTGGCCTCTCCAAACGGGCCGTAAGACAGCTGCAGTACATCCAGAATGCTGCTGCTCGGGTCCTGACCAGAACCAGGAAGTACGAGCACATTAGTCCTGTGCTCAGGTCTCTACACTGGCTTCCTGTGGCTCAGAGAATAGACTTTAAAGCAGCTCTGCTTGTGTACAAGTCTCTCCACGGCCTAGCACCAAAGTACATCTCTGACATGTTAGTGCCATATGAACCATCTCGGACTCTGAGGACCTCAGGGACCGGCCTCCTGCTGGTGCCCAGAGTCAGGACTAAACATGGGGAATCAGGGTTCCTGTTTTATGCAGCTAAAATCTGGAACAGTCTTTCTGAAGATGTGAGACAGGCCTCTACTCTGACAATGTTCAAATCTAGGCTCAAAAACAGCTCTATTTCACTGTGCATATGACTGAAAGGATCTTATCTGCACTCTTCTCTTTTAAAGTTCATTTTATAATGATTATTTATGTTTTTATTTTGTATTGTGATTTTATTGCATTTTCTTGTTCTGTAAAGTACTTTGAACTACTTTGTGTATGAATTGTGCTCTACAAATAAACTTGCCTTGCCTTGCTTTGCCTAAGATCACTGAAGAAAAAGTATCCATGGAGTCCAGAGTCTCGGGTAAAAAAGAAGAGCCTACAACATATATCTTTTTATAGGTCAGTATGCTCACTCACTATGCTCAGGTGTTTTTTTTCCACTGGTTTTGAAACAGAGCTTCTAACCAACAGAGGTCATTAACATCAACAGACTCATGATTTTAGCACCATTAGAAATTATGCAAAGTTTACTTTAGTCTACAGTGATTGCTGACAGTGTTGCTATTTTACACTCTGGTTCCATCACTGGAGCTCAAAATAACATGAGACACCTGTGTGATGAGAACTAGGATAAAACATAATATTTTACTTGTAAAATAATCCACACACTATTAATTGCCTCCTGTTATTATAAATGTCACATTTCGGTCAGATAGACCTCATTAGTCATTAACTATTTTTCTACTCTAAACTTCAGCAGCAGAAACAGTCTGGTATTACTTTAAAATGTTTTATGTGACATATTCAGAGTAGTTTCATCCTCATCCAACTAAGCAGCAAAAAATACTCTATACTAATGTCCCATAAGCCTATAGCTCCGTGATACCTGCATATAATTTAAGTTTTGGCCAACTGTGAATTTTCTGATAGTGTTTTCAATGTTCTGTTTTAAGATTTTGTGTTTTAAGATAAAGGGTATCATTTACATCCCATGCCACTGACATTTTATTGTAGGTGGGTCCTCAGTGGAGGAAAGTGATGGTCAGTGCATGTCTGCCACCATGAGCGACACCCACATTCATGTACTTTTGCAAGGGTGTATTAAAGTATTGTCATGTCAGGTTTGATGAATTGCTAAAAATATGTTGTATAAAAACAATCAAATTGAAATAAGAGGATTTATTGATTGTTTGATGCTGCCCTCTGGTGGAGTGTCTGCATTTGACATGTCACATTTAAAGTCACTGCCAGTCATCATTTCTTCTGAGGGAGCCCTCTCTGTTATGAGGAGCTGACCCCTATTTGGACTTACACAGTCTATTGTGGGTTTGGCATAGAGTTCGAGATGTTGACACTCTCTTGAGCTTTCTGTTTTTCTGTAGATTAATGCATGCTACATCTCCAGTTCCATAACATCTCCATATTGATTTTTTTTTTTCTTTTTAATGCCTCCACAACTGCGATAGCAGTGGCCTGAGGCATTATGTTTTTGGTTGTCCATCAGTACGTCCATAAGTTTGTGCCATTCTCATGAACATGTTATCTCATGAATGCCTTAAGGGAATTTCTATATATTTAGCACATATGTTCTCTTGTATTCAAGGATGAACTGATTAGATTTTTGTGGTCAAGAGTCAAGGTCACTCTGACCTTGCATCCATCGCATTCTCGTGAATGCAATATCTCAATAAGACCTTAAGAGAGTTTCCTCAACCTTGGCACAAACGTTCACTTGGATTCTAGAATCAACTGACTGCAATTTGGTGGTGTGACCTCATAAAACCTTTATTATAACAAAATTCCACACAAATGTCAAATAGGATAAAATGAGTGCTGACTTTTTGTGTCCAAAAGTCAAAGGTCAACTTTGCTGTGACATTATAATGTTCTGCAAAAACACTTTCCTGGCTGAAACTATAATATCTCAGAAACAGAAGGGAAGACATATGGTCAGATACTAAACTGGTGACATTCATCTTGGGTGTCCACCTTCAAACTGTGCTGATTGAATAGGTCTTCTGTGTTGTCGTGGGGAAGATGTGTGTGAAGCATTCATGTTTTATGGATGTAAACTGCAAGAGAACCTTGAATGGTGAACGAATGTATACAACTGTGGGGCGCTAATTTTAGATTTATTTTTTCAAGTAGCATTTTCTGTTGAAAGCTGGGGGCAATCATCATTAGTTCTCTTCCAGATGTCAATTATCTGGATCCAGCTGTGTTTGGTCAAAAAACTTGTATTAGCCAGTGTAAGATTTGTACTGATATTTTACTGGTCTTTCCAAGGGGAAGCATAATTTTTTTCAAGACAATGAGAAAAGCACAAAGAATGAAAAAATGGCTATAAAGAGAAGAACACTTAAGCAAAGTTTTATACATATAACATGAAGAAAAAACAATGTGATGCTACAGTGGCTTATCAAACAGAAACATATGTGTCATTCAGTGTCAAACAGCATGCCATTACACTGCAGTGCAGTCAAAGGAATACAAATGCAATACAATCAAATGTCAGGATGTAAGCCATAGATTTGTATGCGGGTAACAAACATTCTTTTCCAGAAACATCATCCTACTTCTGAAAAATAAAAGACAGGTCAGGCCTATAAAGGTCAGATTTTAGAAGAACTAAGAGTCCTTTGAGTCCATCTGAAGACTTAGCAAAGAGTTGTTCTACCTTGTTCAGGAAGAGGCTGACCTCTAACCCCAAATTCACTAAATATAAACAAATTAAAATCAGTAGCACTGGTGAATCTAGGTTCCAAATACCATGTAAATAAAATAAAAGAAACTTTCTCAGGAGCTGGGGAAGTTGTAGTTCCCAACATGCTGCCAATAGAGGCTGATTATGTCCATTTAAAAGAAGAGAGAAACTAGCATTTAGGCAAATTACTTGTTTTGCCATCTTGGACGAGATGACCAGTATCAGTTTCATCTCCCATCCAGCACAGAGATAACTGCTCATCTATCACAAGTGAAATAATTACACCTTCCAACCAGAGCTGTAGTACTCAATTTTTCTCGATATGTTTTATTTCAAACTTAATCTTGCGGATGTTTTAACCTTGGTTTAGCCTTGTCTTTAGCTTTTAATTTTCTGATTTTTGAACAGCCAGCTGGCTGCTGTATAAGCAGACGAGAGACACTGCTCCACTGCCTGTAAGTGCCCTGAACTCAAGATCACATATACTGTTCCTGGCTCTCATTTACACCATACTGATCATTTTCAGTAGTGTGTCTTCACCTTAAACTAAGACACAGATATTTATAGTTAGCTTGTAACACTGTGGAGGAGTGTGCTTGGGACAAAAGTATCTATTTATTTTGCTGACAGTTGTTCCTTTAGAAGTTGTTGACTTACACCAAAAGAAACAGGAGGGCAACAGTATTTTTTTTTCAGTTTCATGTCAAGCCCATTTGGGCTCTATCTAAAAGAGACAGTTCAACCTCAAATCAAAACGTTAGTGCTATTTAGCAATCTAAATTGTTTTGATGTGAGT
Organism: Epinephelus cyanopodus; assembly: GCA_026686955.1. Classification (NCBI taxonomy): domain Eukaryota; kingdom Metazoa; phylum Chordata; class Actinopteri; order Perciformes; family Serranidae; genus Epinephelus; species Epinephelus cyanopodus. Next base: position 36,864,657 of record CM048926.1, read on the forward strand.
TGCCGAGTATTGGAGATGTCTGTGTTCTCTCCAATATAATGGAACTAGATGGCAACCAGCTTGTGGTGCTAAAAAGCCCCCCAAAACACATTTGAAAAACTCAACAGCAATGTCTCTATCTAAAAATCATGATCCTTCTTGTGAGCAGTTTCATGTAGGAACTATTTTCTTTCTATTGAATGACACCTGCAAACTGTATCACCATGCAGAAGAAAGCGTGCATCTACTCATGCATGAGAGGCTCGTACTCGTGACTGTGCAAGATGCATCCCCCTCAGCTGAGCTGTAACGTTAGCTGGTGCTAGCAGTGAATGCATACTTCCTTCTGTGCAATGATACGGTTGGCAAGTGTCGTTCAATAGACTGAGATTCTACAAGGTAGACATCTCTACGGGCAATATTCCCAACACTTGGTAACTCACACCAAAACTATCTAGACTGATAAATAGCACTACAGGTAAGAGAAAAATGTTTATTTTTAGTTTTGGTGTGAACTGTCCCTTTAAGTCACATCCTTTCTTAAATTTATTGTAAAACCATTTGGACTTGGACCTCAGATTTAAGTGGCACTGACTTCAGGCCTGCTTCTAATAACTCCATTCCATGTTTCACACATTTTATCTTGTGTAGAAATCAAAAAGACATAATAGTTTTAGGTGCTGTACGTATTGTTGATGTTTCAACCAATCAGAACACTGAAAGTCCTGTCCTCATAGTAGAATTGACTTTAGTGAGGGCTGGCTGATATGACTGAAATAATATTGCAATATTTTAATGCATTATCACGATTCATGATATATATCACAATGTTTTGAAATCTCCTCTAAACAACTGTTGTCTATGATTATACAGAATTATTAAATGAATGATAGTGACAATTAAGTTAAAAAAAAAAAGGAGCTAATGTCATGATAAAGTTAACTGAAGTACTGTTATTCATACATTCATCTTCTGTAACCGCATATCCTGTTAGGGTTGCAGGGGGCTGGAGCCTATCCCAGCTGACATAGGGCAAGAGGCAGGGTACACCCTGGACAGGACGGCAGACTATCGCACAGCAATTACTGTTACAATAAAGTCAAATACAGTATTGTTACAATCAAATAAATCAAAGCAGAACCACTGGTGCTTTTATTTTGAAGCACCTGGTATATCTGGCAGAAAGTCTTGATGTCTTCTTTATGAAGTTAAACTATTGCTGTAACACCTTTAAATGTGAGGATTTATTCACTGTGAGCTGGAAACAAACTAACAGCTCTCCAGGCCATATATTAATAATATTTACAAGTTGCAGTGGTGCTCCAAGGTCACAAAATATGAGTAAATGGGCATGATCTGGAGTCCTGCAGATGAGAAACGCACCTCGCCTGCTCACACACTATTGCTCAGAGGAAAGTGATCTGGATGGGTGAAGGAGTGTATGTGATGTATCATGTTTGTGAGTCTTTCTTTATGCATTTGTGTCTGTGGGAGGCTGAGAGCCACAGGAGAGTGTGAAAACCGAAACACTGAAGCGAGTCTCATGCTGGTGGCTTAAAAAAAAAGAACACGTGACCATTTATACTCGATGTTTGCGATATAGTCATTTCATACATCCCACGTGAAACAAGCCCCGATCAATCGAGTATATTAGATATATTGCCCATCCCAAGTTTGAGCTCCATTTTAAATCTTTCTGTCAACAAAGTTGGCTCTTGGAGAGAGCTTACTGTACTAGCTAACAACACTGACAATATAAATTGGACAGCATTGGAGTTGTTGGTAGGTGTATTGGTTCACTTGTGATGGAGCCAGACTAGCAGTTTCCTCCTGCTTCCAATCTTTGTGCTGTCATACTAGACACACCAAGATGACTCAATCTTATCTGACAGTCAGATGGCAAAAAAAGATTTCCAAAATGTTGTAATGTTCCTTAAATAGCATTTCTGTTAAGAGACCTGTTAAGAAACCTCCTGGAATGTGGTATTACTTTTTGGCAAGTGTTTTTTTTTTTTTTTGTTTGCTTTTTTTTGCATTATGTACCAGCATTGCTAACATAAGAAAACCTCTGCCTCACAAATCTGAAAAACACAAACAAACCAGTGAATCAAGTTCTTGTGGACTGACAGGACTCAGTTCATTCTTCAAAAACTGAACTCACCCCTGAACTCATTTGGAAGCAGAAACAGTTAAATAAAAATAATGCAATCATTAAGAATTTCAACAATCAATGCTCAAAGTCATTAAGAGACACTTGTCAGTTATGTAGATGCAAAAATAAATAGAAGTGTGACGTTTCCTTTCTGTTCACAGTCCAAATGATGTGGACAAAGTCATGGCTACATCTCCTTTACAGACAAGCAAGCCAGCGCGCATGCACACACACACACACACACACACACACACACACACACACACACACACACACACACACACAAACCAAAGCTTTCAGTCCTAAGGCTAAAATTAAACTGAACTGAAATTAATTAAAATAAAGCAAATGATAAAACATGAGATTCAAAACTGAAAAAACCTTGACTTTATGACCATTGCTACAGATGTAGAGAATTATTGGGATTAATGATCATTACCATTAATACCCTAATTGTCTGAAATACCAGCACATTTCACGAAGGCATAAAGATATGAATCTATAAAAATAAATAAATGTAAACAAAGTTAGAACTTTTATGTAAAAATATATGACTTAAATATGAACACATAAATACATTACATAAATGTGACTGAAATCAAATTAAAAATTATATAAATAAATATTAAAATAAAAGCTAATGAACACACTCACTTATCCAAGGCCTGCAACTTCATGGCACCATCCTCAACACCATCTGAAGGCTGTCATCCTGTCACACTGTCCATTTTAAATAAAGTTAAAATAAACCACTCCACATCTTCACACGGGCTCTGCCAGGCAACACTGTGCCCTGTGCTTTAACACCCACGCTGTAATGCCATGGTGTCCATTGTCCATAAAGTTTTTAAATAAACCACTCGGCACATCTTCGAGGTTCCAAAGGTGGTGACCTCACTACTACTCCCTATGCTTAGAAAACTACATACATCCTAACGTCATGTGTCCGTGCTGTGCTGTGCAGAGGGGTTCAGATGAACCACTCCTTCTTGCTCTCGTCGATGGTTTCGGTGAAGGCTGGGTCGTTGACGATGATTGCTGCGTCGGCACAGTCTGCTGACTCCGCTCCCTTGGCCTCGTTGGTGTGGTAGGAGCCTTTATGACGGAACATATGACGGATCACAAACACCATGATGCAGAGGACAGTGAAGATCACCATGGAGATGATGCCTGGAAACAAAACAAGTGAGTACTTCACTTTTAACTGTAGACTGTAAAGATGAAATGTACAGTTTGATGTTTCTAAAGCTGCACTCACACAAACACAGTGAACAGTAGAACTCTTCATGAATAAACTGGCCATGTGTGTGATCAGTGCAGTGCCTCTTTCGACATTTTCAGAATACGAGTCATTGCATCAGCTACAACAGCCAATTTTTCTTTCCTTCATTAATGGAGTGTTCATTCCTATGAGTCAAAAGATGTACTGAATACTTAATTTGACTTGTTTTTATGGAGACGAGCACACAGCCGGAAAGCCGGGTTAACAGACACAGCTGATAACCACCTTTGTGGTAACGGGTACCACGAAGGTGGTGTCATGCAAGAAACTGCATCGTCAACAACACAGTCATGATAATAATTCATAAGTAAAAAGCCTTCTGTTGACAAATGAAGGGATTCTTTCAACAGAAACTTTGTCAGAGGGCTTTCATTTTGAAAAGGAAACAGGACAGGTTGAGTTAAAAAAGAAATGGTTTATATTTTCATGTCTGTGACAGATACAGACAATGGGCCTCATTCACAAACAGTGCGTATGCACAAGTCTGTGCTTAAACTGAGCGTACAATCGTTTGACGCACAAATCCGGGATTCATCAATATTTTCTTACCCGAATTTGTTCGTACTCTGCGAACAAATTTAGAACTGCCTCAGACCATGCGTACACACAAATGAGGAAGGCCGAACTGACTTAGAAAATACAAACACATACCTTTTAAGTACATGCAGAGTCTATAAAACCCACATTCACTAAAAAGAAATTGAATAAACATTTTTTTTAAATAATTAATTTACTAATATATTGGACAGATGTATTAAATAACCATGAAATGGACACACATTCACCCTCATCATTGTGACAATTAAAATATTAACAATAACATGAACATGCAGATGATCTGTAATGCCGACTGCCAAATCCTTAAGGCTTTAGCCTGCTGGCCAGGAGGCACCCACTACTCATTTACTTTGCAAAACAGTACAGTGGGAATGCGTTTGGGGGCAGGAGCTGTGAGAAGTGGATGGCTTGTTGGTGAGCATCTTTTGTTCGGGTCTTTTATTTCAGTTGTTTTAAGTTAGTATTTTCAGTAAGTCTCTATTCTGTTAATGCTAAAATGTTATATTGTTTGGGTGACCAGGGATATGGCCTTAAAACATGGCTGATGACACCATACGCAAACCCTGAAACCCCTCAAGAGGTGCGCTATAATAACACACATGCCCACACGCGCGCCGTAGAGCACACTTTTGGCGTGCTTAAGGGCCGTTGGATGTGTTTGGATCGGATACAGCCGGTGGCAAACTACTTTATACCCCTGAGAAGGTATGCAAGATCATCCTGGCATGCTGTGTCCTCCACAATCTTGCAATGGCCCATGGCATTCCGGTAAGACCCGGCGCCATCGCTTCTAACAAACTGTGAAATTTACTACTTCTCTCCTTGTGTAACCACTTCCTTCATTCATGAATCAACTCTAGGCAAGCGGTTTCCTTATATGGAGAAATGGGGGTGTGGTAGTATGCTAATCATAAATTGCGAGCACGTGCCTGTCAATTTAGAATGATTCTCATTCACACACATACACAAGTTGGTGAGAACAAAATTGGCCAGTGCGCAGGTGTCATGCATCCCACGGTGATTTTGCGTATGCACTTATTTTGTGCGCAAAGTAAGAACATTTCCACGCACATATTAGTGAATGATGCCCATTGAAACTGTAGTGAAAGATGGTATAATGTCAACATAATTATCAAAAGACCATTTTCACTGTCTATTTTTGCTGAAAAGCATGCACAACACGCAAACAAAATAGGTGACACTCTTGTTCTCTAGATGTTCCACTAACGAGCAGCAGCTGCAACGCACCTGAGCAGCGCTGCTCATGCGGGCAGCGTGGCCCAGGTGTTACACCACTAAGGTTCTTGTGAGTACAAATTTAGTTAACATTAAATATAGTGTTACATTAAAGCATGTGAACAGAAACCCAAAATACAAGTATGAACCTGAAAAAGAGCACAATAGGTCTCCTTTAAAGACTGTTCCCAGCTGCAGCTCTAAGATTAGTTAAAATTTAATTGAGATTTACCTCCAATTATTGCAGAGTTTCGATCCACTCCATCGCCACTGGCCGTGTCCTCATTAAAGGGGAAAACAGCTCCAGCTGTGGACAAAGCAACATTTGTTCTCTAAATTCTGACATATATTTTCACTCTGGCATGTTCTAATGTTCCTTGATGCTGGATTGTCAGTTTGTCTGTGTCTCTACCTGCTTCTATGTGCCAGGGGTCACTAGCTGAGGCCATGGGGGAGATGGTCAGGGGTGAGGCTCCACAGTTGGATGGGACCAGAATCCCATGGGTGCTGACGGGTGCTCCCAGACCTGAGCGCAGTGCAGCTTTCAACGGCGCCACACTGTTCCACTGAACCCTTGATAGACAGCCTACAAAGCCTGGCGTGTTGTAGCGCTCGATTAGAATGGGGTCAATCTGTCCCGTTTCTACAAGACAGACACAGCAAGCATTTTATCCTTTTTAACACTGTCAGACAATTACAAAACTTACCAAGCAAAACAACCGAACCTCTTTTCAGGGCAGAGTGTTACCTTTTACAAGACTAAGAAAAACGTAATATCTCCACTCATAGTCTCAGCATGGTCAGTAGACAGAATCTGCACAAATTTGTTTGGCCATGGGGAAAGCAGTGCCACATTGCTTCAGCTTCACATGATGACTGTGTCTGGATGTGACAGTTCTGTACTATCTCTGCATATTTTATGTGCATTCCAGGGACAGGTAGATCAATACTTCAGTAAGTAGACACTACTCATTACTACTACCCTTTATAGATTTTTTTTGTCCATTGTGTCCAATAGCAAAGCCCCTGCTTGGAATAACCTTAGTTTTTGCTGGTTTTCAACCATCTACTGTTAAATTTCTTTTCCTTTTTTTGATTGGCTTGAAATTTGAAATCAGTCTGTCAGATAATGCTTCTTCGTCTTGTAGACACTTTAAAATACGACTATAGAATTAGGATCCAGTTGGATGAGATTATTATTCCAGAGGGAGGTGGGTAATAACATATTTGCCATGCTCCTTGAAATTTACTATTCTGGATGCCAGTTTTAACGACTGCCAAACAACATTAAGAGGTTCTGTAATAGACAAGTGGATAAATCATGTGACCCTGTTCACCAGTGGGCTTCCAGTTCTCATAGATATACTTTAAATTACCAGTTGTACTGTGCATGATTGGTGGACCAAGGAGAAAACTGATAACTAGTTGGTGACTGGGGCATCGGTAGGGCAGTGGATAGTGCCGGCGCTCCACAATGGTGATGCCTCGCCGCAGCGGTCGCTGGTTGACTCCGGCTTGCAACCATTTGCTGCATGTCACCCCCCTGCTCTCTCTCTCTCCCCCATTTCACTCTATCCAGAACATTTAAGGCAACAAGCCAGAAAAAATAATCTTTAAAAAAAAACTAGTTGGTGACTGGGATTGTAATTAATTATTAATTAATAGTGATGTAATGTGATAGTGGAACAGGAGCAGAAAAATCACACACAGACACCATCTAAACAGGATTAAAATCTAACAGCGCTAAATACAAGTGTAAACAACCACCAAGACAAATTTAGATTAGACCACTTAAACCACTTGCAGGAGTGTTCATTACACTGACAAAAACTATGGCAAAAATTGTCTGTCGATGACCTTTTTTCCATGACAAAAACAAGAGGGTGTCAAGCTAAAAATAGATCTTGATAAAAAAAGCAAAAACAAAATCAATGTTTCATTTTCATTGACGAGACAAGACGGGACAAAAATGTTTGGACATTAAAAGTGGAGAGCGGCCGTGCTTGTAATTATCTTCAAACGCCACATGAGTGACAGGCTGGCAAACTCCAGTAAATAGTCTGAGCCAGGATGTTTTGCTAGCCAGCAAAAACACTCATACTGGACTAGCGTCAGCTGCTGGTGAGTTGTGAGCTGTAATTCAGCAGTAAATAATCAGCCATGTGTGTCTATACTATCTCCGCTTGTTAGCTGCTGAACGGCAGTGGAGCAAGCAGCCACCAGTCGCCGGCCTGACATCTGTCAATCCCCGCAGCAGTCCAGACTGTCTCCAGATGGATTTAAGGACTGATGCTGTTTGACAGGCAGGCCGGAGGCTCAGTTATCTGGGAATGTAGCTGTGCTGTAAGTAAACAGTCTGAACTCAGACCAGTTTTCTCTGACAGAGATGAAAGTTTAGTTTTAATCACATAATCACATTATTTCTCTCTTAACAGTGAGGTGGATAAGTTTAACTAAGTTTACAAAGAACCTAGGTACAAATCCTAGTTGTCTCAGACTAGTTTTTGTGACATCAAAGTTTTTAAGAGCATAAATAGAGAGAGCTTTCTGTTGAGCTTTTCAAATGATGATCAGTAAGTGTGCTTGTAAACACTCCTTAAACCTGTCAAATACTGCTGGACAAATGACAGTTTGTAAGTATGCAGTGTTGCTGTAGAAAAAAAGGTCTAAATGAAATTTTTATACAGCCTGTCACCTTCATTCTAATTGTGGATACATGAATTAGCCTCACTGGATTAGTTTAAATATAAAAAAACACATGATGACCTAAAGTTGACTAAAATGTCTTAAGTTTTTGTGAACTAAACTAAAACTATGAAGGCTAAAATGACTAAAATGATACCAAAACTACTGAGCATTTTGGTCCCAGGACTAACACTAAATCTAGAATAGCTGTCAAAGTTAACACTGATTTGCAGAGTTTGTCTGGGACACATTTGACCTCATATCTTTTGTAGTGTGTCCTGATGCATCGTCAACAAGGCTATGTCATCAGTGCAGGATGTGGTAATTGTCACCAAAACAATTACCACTGTAACCACAGGGTACTGTGTTTAATTCTGCTTCCAGCGAAATCTCCAGTTGTACCGACATAACTGTTAACATGGCTAGTGAGCAGCTAGCGAATGAGAGTGAGGACATAATAACTGTGTTTAGATCACTGAAAAACATGTTAATACCAGGTGTAAATAGGCTTTAGAGAAATCAATCCTGTCTGAAAAGGATATTCGCACACACAAACACACGCACGCACGCACGCACGCACGCGCGCGCACGCACACACACACACACACACACACACACACACACACACACACACACACACACACACACACACTTCAACTCATCTTCACACTTACCAAAGACCTTTCCAAGAAAGATACTTTTGACCAAGTTGAACTGGGTGTCAGAGGCCTCAGGTAGGGTGTATGTGGCAACTGGGTAGTGGTCCAGCTGGTGAATATGGACAGAGGGAAGGAACAGTGACAAGTCTTACTTATAACTTTAATCTGCTCTGTTGTCATTACCACCAAGAACTATTCATCTGTGGGCTTTAAAAGGCAAGGTGACCTAAAAATAAAATTAAATAGATGTTTAACTTTCCTCTTGTGGTATCTATCCCTGCACTTATCAATATTATTTGTCCTCGATTGGAGGTGTAAAGAATTTTATTGTTCTGCTCACAGCATGGAAAGATTACATACAGTAAATTCAACAACAATGTATCTTTACAGAATCAGTGTCCCTGTTCTTCTGAATGAACTGCAGTAGGTGCATTTAGAGGAATACTTCACCCACACAATGGCCATTTGTTAATCAGTTAGTCATGCAAAGTTACATCGAACTTGCAACGAAAGCTGCACACACATGCATTTTCACAAAAAAAACTTGCTATTTAAAAACTGAACTAAAAGTAAAACTTGTCTATGCTCTCTTCAAAGCCAGACTCCACCACTAAGGTTTTTTTTTTATTAAAAATGCCTGTAATTGGGGAGTACTGTGCATACAACTGGATAAATGAGACTTATACTGCACGGGTTGTCCCAGAGTTTTTGTTTACAAATGTTTTGATATAGTTTTGCTGTTTGAAACGCAGTCCCTATTCAATCGATAAAACAAGATCTGTCATTTTCTGTGGAGGCATGCAAGAAGAAGAAAAATTTATTCATAAAATCAAGCAAACACAGCATGAATAACTGATTTACAAATGGTCAATTTGTGGGTGAAATATTGGTTCATGTTTTCTTTCAACCTATTTCTTCAGTAGAAAGTAATATAGATTAAAACTATTTACAGTTTGCAATTTTGGGTGAACAGTAAATTAATTCTGCCATCCTACCAATACACTCTTCCTATTTCCTGAAACAAGTATCAAAGCCCCATGTTTAAAAGAAATTACAGTCTATAGGACATGTGTATTAAAGAAATATTACAACATTTTGAAAGATCCATTGAAAAATCCTTTTATCCAAACAGTGATAACTGCGTTGACCAAAACTATGACAAAAACTTTTCGTCAACAATCTGTTTTCCATAACAAAAACGAGACTATGATGAGCTAAAAAAAGATCTTGATAATAAAAACTAAGAGGAAATCTACGTTTCATTTTTACTGACGAGACAAGATGGGACAAAAATGTTTGTGGTCGACTATCGGACATTGAAAGCCAAGAGCAGCCATGCTTTTAATTATCGTCAGATGCCACATGAGGGACAGGCTGGCAAACTCCAGTAAATAGTCTGAGCCAGGATGTTTGACTAGCCGCTGAATGGCAGCAGAGCAAGCAGCCGCCAGACTTCTCATTTCATCCCTGCAGGACTCCACTCAGTCTGGACTGTCTATAGAAGGTTTATGGGTCGATGCTGTTTGTCAGGCAGGTATGAGGCTGTAAGTAAACAGTCTGAACTCAGTTTTCTCTGTCAGAATTGAAAAATTAGTTTTAACTACCGACTCTGTGAGAGGACACAAGTTTAAACCTCCAGACTAATGTTGCAGATTAAGAAAGAATTCAGGATTTAATGAAGTTCTTTATCTGCTTCTTAACAGTGAGATGGATAAGTCAGATGAGTTTATAATGAACCTGGGTACAAATCCTAGTTGTCTCAGATTAGTTATTTGTGGTGTCAAAGTTTTTGAGGGCATAAACAGAGAGATGCTGAGCTTTTCAAATGATGATCAGTAAGTGTGTGCTCATAAATCACCCCTCAAATCTGTCAAATACTGCTGGAGAGATTGTAAATGTATAGAAATGATTCATAGTTGCAAGAAAAAATTGTCTAAATGAAAATTTTATACAACCTGTCACCTTGATTCTTATTTCAGATACATGAAAAAAAAGACATAATAACATAATAACAACTATTACTTTAAAGCAATGTGACCCTTTTTCCCCCACATATTTGCAGCATACAGTATTTAGTTTGACCTTGTCAGGTACTATTGTAGCTGCAGGAAGCACTAACCTGTAGTCGTATCACCCTTAAGTTCCTTGTTATGTTGACAGAGTGAGGCTGTCCGTTGGCCATGTTACGATGGTCAACATCTATGGTGTAAGGTTCCGTTAGACCCCCGAGACTGTAGCGAATCTGGAGTGTGCCTGGACACACACACACACACACACACACACACACACACACACACACAGACATTAAGTATGTCTTATAGGAAGGTAATAATGTAACAGCTGTTTATAAAATATACTTTTTTTCAGATAAATTTATGATAAATAAAAACAGCAATGATGTTGATAAGCCCACCATTGTGTCTGAGCACCACAGCTAGGTAGTCCTGAGTTCTGGAGCTGATGTAGACCAGGATGCTAGGAGCGCTAGAGGTGCTGAAGCTAAAAACCAGCTCCTCCTGGGTCAGGTTGGCCTCACTAGGACCACCAACACCTGACATGCTCTTCACCTCCTGCGGCGCAAAAGATCCCACCTCTGACAGAAAGTCATAACGCACCAGGGTTCCTGTCTCAAAGTAGCCGCCAACATCTAACACACAGAAGAAGGAAGGGTAATTAAAAGACCTTTAAAGTGTTGATCACTCTTAGTTGCTACAGTACATCTTTTTGCATCAATCTAATCTAAAATGATGTAATTTACTGTACTGTAGTTTCTTTCAGTGTTGAAGGCCATACCATCGGTGCAGAAGGGTCCATCGTACGCAGTAAGGGAGCAGTCACAGGAGTATCCATTGTACTGTTCCACACATTTCCCTCCGTTTCTGCAGTGCAGCCCATAACTGCTGCAGTGGCCCTGGCAGCCTGGATTTACCCCTGGAGTTACCTGCGCCCTCTCCTCAAGGTCAAAGGTCACTCCATTTACCTTCAGAGCTCGCATACAGCCCAGGAAACCCCTCTGACCACTTGAGGCACCTGGGAAAGAAGACATAAAGCACGGCATTAGTTTAAGCATTGCACTGAAGTCTATAGCTGTTTCATTCATGATTTACAGCCACTGACTCATTAGCCATTCCATCAGCACACCGAATGTTACAGAGAAGTTGTAGCTATACAAATGTACATTGTTATCATTAAAGAGTAACTAAACCCTAAAACCATTTTTTTCAGCTGATAATCATTGTTTCTGGTAGTGAAGTAGTGTTACTGACTGATCCTGCTCAAAATCTTGACAGTTTAATGTGGTGTGGAGTGCCCTCTACAGCTTGAAACCTGGTTACTACATTTGAATTTACATTACATTACATTGGAGGGAATGACTCTTTTTCGGGGCGAATGACGTCACTAACCGTCCACACTAAAGCCTGCCCTCCTCCCTTTACTCCTCCCCTAAAACCAAACCAAACCATTCTGTCCACAGTTATCAAACTGATAGCAAGTAGGTTGGATCAGAGCAGAGAGAGTAGTAGAGCAGAGAGAATAGCTAGTAATTTGTCAAACTGTATTGTTAGCATAGTGTATTTTAGTGTAGGTTTACAGTTAGTAGTGTCTGTATAGTATTTAGGTTAGTTGGTCAAGGAGAGGCGCCGAGGCTCGGGAGTATATGTGCGTGGTGGCAAGGGAGAGAGGGGTGGAGGGCCGTTGCGCTGTGACAGAGAACCGAGCCTCGGTGGTATATGTGCTGGGCCGTGAGGGAGGGAGGGGTGGATGGATGCAGTGGGCTGCTGCACGGTGAGCCCAGGCTCCCAGAGAGGGATAAAATAAGTTAAAGTGTGGAGAAGGGGACCAGCTGAGCTCCGGCCGCCTTCCCTTCTGCCCATGTGACACAGTTAGGGGGGGGGTTTCCAAGCCACCATTGGCACAATGAAAACCCTCTCTCCACTCCCCGCAGCGAGGGACAATCTTCACTCCGCCCCCTTCCTCAGCCGCTCGCCTGAACTTTTCCATGAGCATCTTTTATTAGTAAAATATATGTCACCTTAAATCTCAAATCAAATCTTGCTTTGTATTTCATTAGCGCTGTCTCACCATCACATTCCCACCCTGGGAGCACAGATGAGAGGAGAGGGGCTGGGCTGTAAGCCGCAGACACTCGTGGTCAGCTGTGCAGAGCACCATGTACAGCTGGATGATACTAGGCTGTGGCAGGTGACAGGATTCAGAAAGTTTGGCTTTCCTTTACCCAATAATAAGCATGAATATACAGATTCATTGTCACCTCAACGTTACCCATGCTAAGTGACGAAATTAACGTTGTTCATTGTAGAAATTCAGCATTAAATAATTGCAGTATACTGCGTCAACAGTTTTTAATAATCTTTTCTAATACTGTGCATATATTACCAAGTACCATTTTACTTTTCGTGTATAAAACAGCTGCACAGAACACAGGTGTGCTGTCAGGCACACAGAGCACACTGGAGACTATGCAGTACTCCACTTCTCACCTGCACATCTTTACCACCTGCACGTATAGATGGCATAAATTAGCAAAGACATACTGTAAGGGTGCAATTCTTCTTTTGTTTTTTTGGCATCCACTTTAAAAAATAAAATACGTCAGCCAGTATCCTGTTTGATGAACTCACTGAATTAACAGCAGCAACAAGCAGCGACCTTTTCACTGCCTTCTCTTTAGTTTGTGACACCACTGTCCACCAAACAACAGGCTATGTGCTTTCTAACCTCCAGCTTACCCACAAGCACCTCTTAACGTGAAAACAACTTGATTTTCCTCTTGGTCTTTGCATTGTTTACCACACTGAACCAGTGATCAGATGGCTCATGTCTATGCATCAGCTTTGATGAGATGCTTTGCATTGACCATTTATGATTGAATGTGGGCGTGTAGGGGGCAGGGCATGAAACTGATCCACAAGCTGATCTCAAGGTTTTTGAGATCATAAATAAAGAAACTGAGCTTTTCAAATGATGGTTAGTAAGTGTTTGCTCCCAAATTACACCTCAAACCTATCAAAAACTGCTGGATGACAGTTTAAGTTTTCAGAAATTTGTGTTCTTATTGAAATTTTTGTACAACCTGACACCTTGATACTAATTTCTGATACATGAATTAGCCAAACTAGATTAGTTTAAAGATAAAAAAAAACATATAGAAAACATAATGACTTAAAGTTAACTAAAACATGGCTTGAAGCAAGAAAAAATCCTGTGCCTGAATTTTTTTAGAGGGCTGTGCTAGGGGGGCCCAGAAGAAAATTTTGAACATTTGACATCTAAATGAATTAATCTGGTGCACTTTGTTAGTATCAATCAAGTATCACATCAAGAAGCTAGAATAACAATTTCAAGGTTATTATGTCCAAAATAGCTGCCAAATGCACACTGACAGGCAACTATCACATTCAACATTTTCTGATCTCTGCTGAGTCACCGTAAAGACAGGAACAAGATGAAGACGTGGTAATACTGGAGTGGTGTATGACATTACATGTGACAACTGTGGAGAACAGTACAGCACATGAGGTGTGTGCGTCTTACCAACATATAGCTCACTGTAGAACTCCAGTTTGGTGTGTCCCTGAGGGGGCATGGGTCTGACCTCTCTGTACTGTCCATTAAGCTGCAGCACCGCTTCCTTGATGTTCTTCTCAGCCTCCACACGATACCATTGGTCGTTGTTCAGAGGCACCGGTGAATGAACGCTGAGCTCCACCCGCTCACTGCCCACATCAAAAGAAAAGAGGACCACCGAGCCTCCTGGGAGCACCGGGATCAAAACATGAGTGATGTTTTAAGACTTTAGCATCTTATAATCACTCCTGGAAACTCTTTAACTTGAGGGCCTTTTACTACTTATACGTTGCCTTTTTTAACTATGCATGATACTGTCAGTTTTTTACTACATTTACATCTCATTATTATTATTTGTTTAATTACAGTTTCCTTTACAAAGGAAAATCACTTTGTGACTTAAAAATACATTTTACTGAATTTCTGTCTGTTAGTGCCTGCCATACTAAATTTAAAAAACACGTGGAGCAAACATAGCATACTGTTATTTTGGTGTAAAATATCTATGTTAATTTTTTTCTTTTTTTTTTTACTCATATCTTAACTTGCAGTGTTTAATTGCCATTAAGACAATTCTAAAATGTGTGTTGTGTCCACACACAGACACACCTCTGAGTTCAATGTGAAGGAAGTCACTGGTTCCCAGGTTCTCCAGAAAGACTCCATGAGTGGACGAAGTCTTAAAGTAGAAGGAGATGTCAGTGCTGGTTTCTCCTCTGAAGGACGGAAAGTGAAGGTACGAGGCAGGGCTGGTGAAAGATGCTGCGTTCCAGAAGTTCCCTTCAGAAAACAACAGCAAGACACAGAGGAAAAGTATTAATGGTGGAGAGAGAGAGAGAGAGAGAGAGAGAGAGAGAGAGAGAGAGAGAGACACTCACGGTCCCCCTGGCATTTGAGTGGTCCTATAGTCACTTTAGCCTCAGATCCAGCTCTGCTTGTGTCACCAACCACAACCTGACTGACTGGCAAATGGTCTTTATACACCAACAGGCCTGCATCCTCCCTCCTGTACACACACACACACACACACACACACACACACACACACACACACACACACACAAGGAGACATACACACACAACAGTTAAATCAGGATCATGCGACAGTAATATCCGCAGTTTTCGATTATTACACTGATTTCCTACTCAGAGAAAATATTTTTACAGCCTGGGTCTGATAGTACTTCACTGATGACACTGTATCTATTTAAGCACACAACATTATCGGCGCACAAACAGCTTTATAGTATAGTCCTGTAGGGCAGAAATACCAGCAGCACACACATATATCCTATAAATAAACTATTATCATAACTATAGCCTCTAATTTGAAGATAAACATAGCCGACCTATCTACTAACATAGTCTACTGCATCATTTAAGTGTGCATGTTAGGGCCTGTATCCACATAGTGTGTTTTTTTCTTAGCACCCGTTTCTTTTTCCAATTGAGGAGAGAGTGCATGTGGTGACCTAGAGAAAAAAAACTTGTGCCCAGTGTCTTTTTTTCAGAGCGCTCCGCCTTTTTTGTGTGGCACCTTAAGTTGTTGCTGGTGAGTGCTGTGCTTTTCTAACCATTTGCTTTGTTAGCTTGTTGTTACCTGTGTAGTCAACCCTCTGTTAATGTCAGTGTTAAAATATTGTCACAAACATACCCATGCGGAGCACGGCATTACAAAAAGAGGCAGGAGCTCTTTTTGATGAAGCGCTGGGATGAAGTGCTCCCCAGCGTCCAGTCAATACTTCCTCGTTGAAGACACAGACTATGTGGACAAACAGCCTAATAATTTTCTTTCCATCCTAATTGTCCTACAGAGAGCGCTCATTCCTTTTTCATGAAACAACTTAAACCATCACTTGATAAAAGTGGTGTGGTGTGTTTTCAGGCATTTGATATGTTAAACCATCATATTCCCCTTTGTAAACTCTCCATCTTTTACTGCTATGATAAAACTAAATGAAGAGTTTTTAGAGAACACTTCACCCAACACGGCATGACTCAATTTACAAATGGTCATCTTGAATAACTAAAACATCTGTCTTAAAAAAATCTCCAACAAAAATTGAGTAAGGCTGCAAAAGCAGACTGAAATATATTTTTATACTAATCACAAAATGTGCGAGCTGCAGTGCAACAGTTTGTTAAGAAGAATTCATATGGCAGACTGGAAACAAACATGCAGTGGAAAGGAAGAAAATTGAATCCACACACATCCTGGTTTTATACAGATGAGATACAGTAGTCATGTAGCATTAGTGTTTTTAGCCAAAGCATTACCAACGTAAATGCTGCTGGCTGTCATAGCTGCTTTCCTAAAGGTTAGGACTGTAGACCGGTGTGAATATAACAACTGTGTAAATATACCAAGCTAAAACTAATCAGCTACTCAGCCAAGTGGCTCAGCAGTGGTCCACTCACCAGGTGCGCTGGTCCGCATCACAGTTGCAGTAGTGTTTGTGGTCAGTGCAGTTGTGTTCGATACCACAGGCGCACTTCTGTATCCCTGGTCCTGAACCCCCCCAGTAAGAATGCCTCTCATTGGCTCTTCCTACCCACCAGGTAAATGGGACGCCATCTGAAGAGTCAAAGCAACAGCTTAGAGTCAGTTTACTTTCACTTTCATCAGATCATTTCTCAGTCGGACTACATGCTAAGGGAAACTTTACCAGGAGTGTTGAGCAGACGAGACATTCGGCAGGCGTAGGCTACATACTGATCGCAGTACTCTGCACTGCTGGTGACTGACAACATCTGGACACACACAGAGAGAAAGGAGTCAGAGATTTTTGACTAATGACTAGTAGCAGTTATTTGGAATTGATTACAAAAAAACAATATAAAAATGTTTTGCTCAACTTTTAGATGTACTGGCAAAACAGCAGTGTATCGCTGCCACCATGACAAAATACTCTGGTTCCATATTGTTACAATATCCTTCTCATTTATATCAAAGATCCTTCTCATTTATAACAAAGTTTCTTCAAGGTATAATATCATATTTTCCATTATCAGTAAATAGCAGATTATTCTGTTTTAATAAGAAGCTTTTCTTGTTATAACAACATATCACTTCATCTTGTTATATGAAGAAGTTTTCACTTTATTACATACTGTAATACCTGCTTATCTTGACATATATTTGTATATTTAAAAAAAATTTCCCCTCTGGGATTAATAAAGTATATAAAATTTAAAAAAAAAATAAAAAGGAGGGGAAATGTTTTCACTCTGTTGTCAATTACACATAGGTCCAAACACACACATGCACAAACAGGACCTATACATGCACTAAGTGCAGAGTCGTCAGAGTGGGGCTGCCCATGGCAGACGCTCCGAGCAGTTGGGGGGTTCAGTGCCTTGCTCAAGGGCACCTTGGCAGTGCCCAGGAGGTGAACTGGTACCTCTCCAGCTACCAGTCCACGCTCCATATTTTGGGGTCTTGAACAGGAAACCCTCCGGTTTCCAGATGTTTTACATGCTACACTTCATGATCCCCCCAGTGTTGTAAGTTAGTTATCAACTGGTCCACCTTTAAAGGCATCGTCATGCCATAAAATACTGATTATTGTTTTTTTTTTTCTTGTTGGAGTGGCCTTGAATCTGTGCAACATGTCATGGTTATGTACTGTACAATTTTATGTTCATAATGTTTCGGTGCTGAATTAAACCTGTTGAGGCTTCATTGATTACAGATTAGAACTATTCAGTGCTGAGCGGACTAAACAGATTGACCGTAATTTAACATCAATGGGAAAATCCAGTGAGGAGAAGCGTGGTAAATAAATGGGTGATAAGTATTAGTGTTAATCAAAGAAACTACAGTAAGGGCACAGGGTGGTGAGTATGACATGATGTTGTTGTACTAATGAAAAGGAAAATATTGTGCTGTGGAAGTAAATTATTCTGAAATTATCATGTGTGCCAGAAGAGTACAGGTCTGTGACTTTTTTTGGTCATTCTGGCATATACAATATTTTCTAATGTACAACTGTCAGTTACACAGGCCTGTTTTCACTTACATTTAAACTTAAATTTACCTCCTCCCAAAACTGATCTTAAGTCTAAGGGCTACATCCTGTCCACAACAAAACAAAGAGTGCAGCAGGTGAACTACTGTGAGTCTAAGTAAGTGTGTAATCATTGTGTACCTGTTCGTCAGTCACATTGTAAATAATCTGCAGCACTGCCTTCCCCTCCTGGTCTGCACTGGTGACTGATGTCTGAGGAGACAGGTTGTTCTTCAGTGTGGTCCAAACCTTTTCCTCTAAAAGACCAGAAAAATGGTAATAGTATCATTCGTCAGCAAAGATTTATTTACACTACACACTGTTAGCAGAGGCATAATAACTTGTACAATAAACAGCATATGGAGTAAAAAAGCACGACAGATGAATGGTTTGATTCTATAGTAGCTACTGTACTACATTCACAAACGCATGTTCTTGAATGTTTAACAGACATTTTGGGTGTGTTACGCACAGTTGTAAAAGATAAGTGTGGCAAGTAGAACTTTAGTTCTACGTTCCACAGTAGCTGCGGTTACATGAACAATATTTTTTTATGATTGAAATCATTGTGATCAAAGATTCCGACTTATTTGTTTACATGGATGCTAAATAAAGTGATCCAACAAGATGTGTATTTACATGCCCCAAAGCAACATTATACAATACATACATACAATACAAACAATTTTCTGATGTTTCCTAAATGTCTCATATGCAGGCTACTGATAGTGATAGCCATATATAATTTTTATGTCTGGTGACACTGTAATTCAGCCTGTAGCAACACCATAACATAAGGCTACTGTTTCAAAATCAAAGCATAAAATCATTAATCATTAATCAGAGTTAATCATAAGAAGACCCTGATCTTGATTTACACCTACATGCAATCAATTTTCTAAATGACAACGATTTTCCAGCATTATTTCACAAGCAGCATTGCAAACAAACTCTGGTAGCTGTCATAATAAAGTAGTTGTCTCAAGCACCCCAAGTGCTGCTCTAGCGTTGCATTCTCCCTCAACCTATGACAAAGCAGCTCCACATCACGGGATTTCATGTAGAAGCCAGAAGAGGTAACTGGCGGCAGTCTTTCGAAACTAGTAGGCAGGGTGGCCAGGTCCGCTTATTAGCCACGCTTGCTAGCTGGGCTTGTTTCCATAGCCCTGGTTGCTTGTTTCTCCCAAGATCTGGCAACACTGATAGTAGGCTAGCTGCAGCAGCGATTGAGTAGGAGAGAAAAGTTTGAAGAGTGCGGATACGGAGGAAAGTCGTGATAAAGACAACTAAATACAAAATAAACATTGATGAAAACCCAGGTGGTAGTGACAAGAATCAGGCAACCACACAAATTGAACTCGTTCTGAAAAAAGGCTCGCATTCGGTGGTGCAGAAATATTTTGGATTCAGGCAAAACGATAAAAATCAGTCTGAAATCCGTAGCAAGCTGTGTTTTGCCATCATAACAGCACTGCAAGGCAACACCACAAATCTTTACAATTACCTTAAACGTCACCACAAAGTGCAATATGATGAAGCCATGCAAGGCAAGAAACAGGAAAGTTCCTGTTGCCTGACAACACAGACGTTTTTAATGGAGATAATGTACAATGTAACGCCATACCCATCTAACAACAACAACA
Organism: Epinephelus cyanopodus; assembly: GCA_026686955.1. Lineage (NCBI taxonomy): Eukaryota > Metazoa > Chordata > Actinopteri > Perciformes > Serranidae > Epinephelus > Epinephelus cyanopodus. The sequence goes on from CM048926.1 coordinate 36,884,447, forward strand.
ACAGACAATGGTCAAAACGTAGTTAAGGCCATCTCAATCAATGTGTACCTGGCTGCAATGTTAAGGTCACAGACTTCATCTGGCTATTGGTGAGTTGCTGCTTTTTAAAGCCATTCAATTAAGTTAGTATAGTATAATATTTAAAACAGCAACAACGGCCCAGACTAAGATAAATTAAAAATGAATAATAAAGTGGTAAATAATAAGTGGTTTAACTTTAATGGCTGATTGAATTATTTATTTTTTTTCATTTGTCAAAGTTTATGGGTGCAGTAAAAATTTCAACTTGTGTGGGAAAAAAATTGTACCAGAGAATCGTGATCTCAATTCTAAGCAAAAAAATCACAATTAACATTTTTCCCAGAATTGTGCAGCCCTAGTGTCCACCTTAAAACTGTGATGATTGTATAGATCTTCTGTGCTGTTCGGGGGAAGAAGTGAGTGGAAGCATCCATATTTTCACAGACATGGGTGTAAACTGTAAGAGAAACTTCTTCTTTTGCTGTCCTTCCCAGAGTGGCATGAGAAAATTAAATGGCTTAACCCTAAACTGTTTTTGCAGTGACATCTCACCTGTCATGTCACAGCTGACTCTGAAGGGGGTGACAGGTCCACTGCCATCTGGGTCAATCCAGTAGCTCCCTGAGCTCTTGCCCTGGTGCTTATACTCCTCACAGGACTGCTGATACATCGCTACATGGGAGACACACAGCTAGTGAGGACCTAAACATTGTTTTTAACCAAAAGAGTGAGCACATTTATGAAAAGTGAGGACATTTTGACCAATCCTCATTTTTTTAAAGGCCAGACATGGTTATGAGTTTCAGGTCAAAATTAGGTTTAGGTTAGGGTAAAGGGCCAAGGAATGCATTATGTCAACAAAAGTATTAGTACAGGTACGTGTGTGTGTGTCCACACTTACAGGTATGGCAGGTAGCTCCAGTGTATCCAGTGCTGCTACAGTTGCAGCTGAATGTATCCCACGTCTGAGAACAGCGCCCACCGTGCTCACAGTGATTAGGAACACATCTGACAGGACACACACAGAGGGACAGGGGAGGGAACTCATGTGAACTCAGCTAGAACACAGCAGGGACCATTTTCTAACCTATGATATTTGCTGTGAGGCACCAGAACTTCCCCTGAGTCTGAGCTTTCTCTATTATGTCAGTCTTAAGTTTATAACTGTGATTGGGTTGCATACCTGTCTATAATGGCACACATATCCAGGCTGACATTTTCAAAGGTTCCAATGAGGCCCTGCTCCACAGCCCTGAGGTCAGCTAGATGGTCATCTATGTGGATCATCTGCATGCAGCCTTGAAAGGAGCGCTGAAGTGATCGGGCGTTGGTGTGCAAGAAGTTACCTGGAGACAAGCAGAGGAGGTCAAAGGTCATTATCACAACCAGTGGAGAAATAGTGATAGAATGAACTCCATGCTCTTGACATTGAACACTTTGTCTGTGGTGCATCTTTCTTTCCCCCAAGCCTCAGAAATACTTGAGTCCAAGCCCTCACTGCTCCAGGAAAAGTTGGCCACCAAAAACACAAAATCAAAACAGGATTTCAAAAGTCAATCACAGACCTCTCTGTAATGCCAATTTTTGTTGGTCTTACTGTGGTTTATTTTATGCTATATTTTGGTTAGTTTTTTATTAGTATGTTTTATTTTACACTATCAATGCTGCTTGTTTATACACTGTGTTTGTATTGTTTTCATTGTAAAGTGTTGAAGACACCTTGGTACAGAGTCCTGCACGAGCCAGATTTTCAAAACTTGCTCCCAAACTTGCAACTTGACACACAATACTGCACCTGCCCCATCACCTGCACATAACCAACTGGTTCCACAACCTGACCCACAAATACAAAATCCACAGTCAAGAAATTAAAAACGATTAAAATGTATTATTTTTGCCTACTCTCATAATATTGAACAGTAAATCTATCTAAAATGATAAAACATGAAATCACATTATCATTATTCTTATTTGATTTTAATATATTTACAATCCAACACCCACAATTGGAACCACACAGTGTTTTCCCTACCATTATATTGGCAGACAAAATACCATTCACAAATCACCTTTATTGCAGGTCACCCACTACATATCTGAGGGTACCCGACCTGATCCAGGACTCTGCCTTGGTGCTAGGGCTAGGTGATATGGCTTAAAAATAATAGTGCATTACAATAGAGTTGTATATATGTGTAATATGTGTAAATGTAAAAAATTGCAATAAATAAATAAATCAAAGAGGAACCCCTGTAGCTTTTATTTTGAAACTCCAAGTTCGTCTTGGGCAAGAAGTGTTGATGTTTTTGCTGTGAACTTAAAGCTTATGGTCAAAGCAGCATTGTTATACATGAGGATTTATTCACTGTAAGCTGGAAACAAACTAACAGCTCTTCAGTTCATATATCAAGTGTTTGCAAGTTACACTGGAGCTCCATGGTCACAAAATGTACCTTAATAGTCACGGCCTGGAGCCTTACAGGTACAAAGACAGACATTCCCTCAGCTCACGCTATCGTTTATCTCATTAACGATGTTATTTAGATAAACTTAAGCTCTCCAGGCCTTATATCACTAATGTATGCAAGTTGCAGTGGTGCTCCATGGTCGCAAAACATGGGTAAATGAGCACACTCTGTAGCCCTGCAGATAACAAACAAATATGATGTGAGCATTTTAACTCGATGTTCGTAATTTAGTCATTTTATACATCCCACGTGGAACAAAAACTTTGACTTGAAACATGATTCATTGCTTGAAAATATAAAAATTCTTCACTGCCACCTCTTCATGAAATATACATGTTCCTTTGGATGGTTAGTTAGCGGTATGAGGAATCACCTCCAAAGTAGTAGGTTCCTCCTGTCTGGATCTGGACAGGGATGGCTGTTCTGACTGTGGATGCCTCGTCTCCATCAATTGTCAGCATAGCATAGTTCTCCAATGCATTCAGATGGACACTGTGCCACAGGCCATCATTCAGACCTGAACCTGCAATATAAAATAAATCTTAAGCTATGAACTTCAATATAAAACTGCCAACAACAATAGCTGAGAAAAGCAGCAAAATAAAAATGGAGCTAAAAGTGATCAAACTAACTGAGGGTTTCTGAATTCCAAAGACCAATAAACTGAGCTCACCTGATGAGATATCAATGCGTGTGTTCTTTTTCTGTGTCACATTCATGTAGACAGTGACCTTGCCCTCTGTCAGTCCCACTTCCACCCAGCCATCAGCCAGTGCCGTGAACATTAGCAGGCCATTGGGGTTCCATGTCCGAAATGACAGACTGACTGACAAAGTGTCACTGTCACTCTGACCCGGCAACCGCAGGAAGGACGTGGAGTTGAAGAATACAGAGAAGGAGTTGGACTCAGCACATGAAAATGTCAGGTTACGCTACAGTGGGAGACAGAGAGAGAACAGGTTTGACCTATCCTTTGTACCCTAACACTTCTTCAGGAGCACTATTTTACCAGAGCCTTCAAGCTTGTCCAGTACTGACCACCAAAATCTAACCAGTTCATCCTTGAGTCCAACTAAATGTATGTGCCAAATTTGAATTTGAATTTGACATTTCCTCAAGGCGTTCTTGAGATATAATGTTCATAAGAATGAGACGGACAAGGTTACAGTGACCTTTACCTTTGACCCATGACCACCAAAATCTAATTGGTTCATTGCTGAGTCAAATTGGATATTTTTGCCAAAGAAATTCCTTTGAGGTGTTCTTGAGATATCATATTCACAAGGATGGGACGGATGTAGGGACGGATGTAGGGACGGACAAACCACAAACACAATGTTTACGGCCGCAGTTATCGCCGGCATGTCAGTCAGTTGTGTCAAAACAGAGAGAGAGAGAGAGAGAGAGAGTGAGAGAGAGAGAGAGAGATGCAAATACACTAATACACACACGCACGCACGCACACACACACACACACACACACACACACACACACACACAGAAACAGATCTGTGTACATGTGATAAGAACAGAGCAGAGGAGCGGCGTTGCTCGCTGACTGGTGCGGCGAAAGGTGCTTCTGCTGTGTACAACCGGGCAACTGCTGATGTGGCTCTGCAACAACTGACATATCTGGGTGGCTCTGCGTCCAGTGTGAGCAAGGTGTGAGGCTCAGTGTCTCATGGAGAATATTCAGGCTGGCAGGCTACTTGTTGCACATTTATTTTACCAGTAGATGGCAATGTGATATTGTTTTTTTTTCTCTTGAGAAGTTACTCATGCCCATGCAAAATTTACATTTTTTGAAATACAATAAATAAACAAAGCCTTAAAAAAGTGATTTAAGTAGTATTCTATTGTAAAGCCAGATAAATAAAAATGTTGTGTGTGTGTCTCTCTCAAACACACACACACACACACACACAAACACACACACACACACACACACACACACACACACACACACACACACAGAGGCAGAGAAAGTTGTCTTACAAAGCTGGAGGTGTCCACCTTCTTCCTGCGGACCAGGTTAGTGATGTTGTCTCCGTTGTAGGTGATTCCCTCCATGCAGCCAACAAAGTTGTCTCTGCCTCCTGAGCTTGGCTTTGCTGATACAGGCAGCCCTCCGAAACTGATCTGAGGACACAGCAGGGCAGAGAAACATAGACTTAGTGACATTAACCCGATATTATATTGTATTATCAGGTGCAGTAGGACTTTGCAGAAATTTTGTTCTTGCGTTCTTTCAGAATGTTGCGTTGGTCAGACAGCTGTTACTGGAGCTACTCCTGTAAACTTGCTGTGAATATCAGTCACAGTAACATCTTTAGATATAATTAAAGACTGATGAGTAGACTTCCAAACTAGAAACTATGCACTAATCCATTTTGTATGCACTTGGCCAGGTTTTAAGACAGGTTGTTCTCTCCACAGGGAGTCTTTACCTCATAGTCCAGGTCCAGATGGTCAAATTCTCCATTGGTCCTGAACTGCTGAGTATGATGGTCCAGAGTAAAGTTGACATTTCTTCGGTAACGCTCTATAACAACTGAGTGCCAGTGGTCATCATCCAGTAAGCTCCCACTGGTCACAGAGGTGTGACCCTGAATGGAACCGTACTGGTTACTGCCTGGAGAGAAGCAGGCAAAGCACACATGCAGGAACAGGTTGTAAATGTTTATCATGGTTTTTCTGACAGCAGTAGATAATACAGTCCTTAGAATTTCAATAGCAGAGAAAAGGCTGTCTCTGGAGACCATGTTTGTTTTTCTTAAGACCACACAGACATAATGGAAGGCTACCTAAGTTGATGCTGAGCTGCAGTCTTGCCCTGCGGAGCTCCAGGGAAATGTAGTCTCCCTGCTGTCCCTCCCCGTGGAGCAGGACCCCGTCTCCAGCAGTGGTTCTAAACTTTAGAGAGATGACATCTTTCACAATCTTTATCTTCTTACTCCTGAAGCGGTAAGAGATGACACCATGGCCATCAAAACTGATCACATCTGCCCCTGGAAGACAAAAAAAACCAAAACAAATCAAAAAAGTTCAGAAAAATATCTTTCTTATTATATCAAGATGAACCCCTTGAGATCATCTTATCTTCCAGGCTGTGCAAAACAAACTCTCACAAGAACACGAAACAAAACACGATGCAACATATGTGTCGACAATGCAAAAGAAAAAATAAGACAATCAACTCGGTAACAACTAGAATTACCACGCTAGTTTTATGCCTCTGAGAACCAGTCAAGTCTCTCTTACAGTTTACATTCATGTCTGTGAAAACCAGGATACTTCACACACACATCTTACCCCCTGAACTATCTGAAAAAAATGTTTCCCCTTCTGTTCCTGAGATACGATGTTGAATAATGGCCAAAAAAGTGTTTTTGCCTAACATTATGGTGTTGCAGTAAGGTTGACCTTTGACCTTTTGGATATAAAAATTCATCACTTCATCATCTTATCCTATTAGACATTTGTGTGAAATTTTGTCATAACTGTGCATGAATTCTTTAGTCACACTGAAAAAACATTCCAAATCAGGGTCTGGCTATAAGAATACATCCACACAATGTTGGATAGCTTTGAAAACACTTGTTGTGTCTTTCCATTTTGAACCCCCATCCACACTTAGAAGAGGTTTTTAGGTGTGTTACTATGGACAGGAAAAACAATGACAGACCTGACAAACAGGATGAAAAAGAGGAGATTAAACCATTTTCCTTTTATTCAGGTGTTTCAATGTGGATGGAGATCTTCACAAAGACAACCTTGACCATAGTGGCTCAACCGCAGCCTTCAGAAACATTTTGTGCTACCCCTAAACAAGACTAGAAATTCATGCATTAAGGCTCGGAAATACTTCCCACATTGTACATCCATGGACAGCTGTGGTCACACTGATAAACACACAGTTCTATTCATAGTACAACTGAAAGTCTGTATCAGCCCCTGGCAGTAAACAGGAAGGCTGTGAGATACGCTTACTGTCCTCCTACTGCCGTCTGAAACTGAAACTAAGAAGACGCTGCTAGGTCTGGAGTGGATACCTTCTTTAGTTACAGTGAAAAAAACATGTTTTGTAAGGTCACAGTGACCTTTAACCTTATACCACCAAATTCTAAACAGTCCATTTTTCAGTTCAAGTGGACATTTGTGCCATATTTTAGGAAATTCCCTCAAAGCCTTCTTGGGATATCGTGTTTTCAAGAATGAGATAGACACAAGATCAAAACGACCTTTGACCTATATATAACCACCAAACTCTAATCAGTTCATCACTGAGTCCAAATGGATATTTGTGCCAAACTTGAAGAAATGCTCAGGAGGCATTCCTGAGATATCACATCAACAAGAATGGGACAGATGAACAGACAACCTGAAAACATGTGGCCTCTGGCCACAGCTATCATTGGCGCCAACTAGTGCTGCATGATTAATCTAATCACAGTCGCAATTGGGATGTCAGGGTGTGCGATTACATAATCGCAAAAAGGCTGCAATTTGCGATTTAATGTAAATAAATGTTAACGTATGCGCCTGTGAACATGACTGCCTCTCCTATAGTGTGTGGAGTTTGTTGACATCATGCCCACAAGCTATCCTGGTCTGTGCAGCACGTATAGTCAGGTGACCACCCGGCCTGCAGCAGTGACCAACATAGACGCTGAAGAAGAGCCTGAGCAAGACCATGAACAGGAGAGTTGGTGGCGATAAAAGGCAACTTCTATTACATGGCAATACTTTGGATTCAGGTACGGCGATGATGATGTTCATCATCGACGTGCTGTGTAAAAGTTTAAAAGTTAAAGTTGCCACGTCCCGCGGCAACACAACCAATCTATATCAGCACATAAGACAGCACAGAGAAAAGTAGGAAGAATGCATGCGAGAGAAAGTCAAGTCTAGTAACCTTAAAGACAATGAGACAACTGAAAGCTGCCAGAGCCTCATAAATCAACATCCAAGCACAGTTACACGTGACAATGCCTGAACGCAACACAGGCTCGCTCACTGTGGGTACAGTGCCGTGCCACGCTGCTGTATGAGCTGTTGATGGTCATTTACACACTGTCCATAACAATAACAATGTCAGATCAGGTCAGTGCCCCCCTGACATAATGCAGGGGAAACACTGAATCAAGCAAGAAGACTAATGATTCCATTTATTCTTTTTATTATATTGTAATTGTAATTGCAAATCAAGATATTGTCTACTCAAATTGCAACTGCACATTTTTATCAAATCGTGCAGCACTAGCGCTGACACATTAAAACAGAGAGGAATTAAAAGCACAGAATCACCAATTTTCTTAGAGAGAAAAAGAATCATAAAGCGGAGCTAATCAGAGCATCTTTATAAGTAACTTGGAGTATAAGGGACAAAGAAGTAAAAAATAAATAAATAAATAAGCAATAACTTTGATACCAACTTGACACCAATGAAGTTGTCATCTTGAGTTTTTGAAAATCGAATGGGACACACAGCCAAGGACACTGTGGCCCTCTGCTGACTCAACTACCCATAGAGAGAGGAGATTTGTTGTGTCAAAGTCTTTTTCCCCTTACCTTAAAGGGATAGTGCACCCAAAAATTAAAATTCAGCCATTATCTACTCACCCATATGCTGACGGAGGCTCAGGTGAAGTTTTAGAGGCCTCACATCGCTGGCGGAGATTGGCGAGAGGAGCGGCTAGCGCACCTAATGGCAGACGGCGACCCAGACTAACGTCCAAGAACACAAAATTGAAACCACAAAGTATCTCTATACTGCTCATCCGTAGTGATCCAAGTGTGCTGCAGCCCCGACATAAAAAGCTGTTTCGATAAACGTCATATGTTTTTAGCCTCACTGTAGTCTGTAGCTCTGACTGCTTCTCTGTGCTCCGCGTTCACGTGTGCGAGCTTGCACGAGACCAGCAAAAGCATGAGCTTTGCTCACCCGTGTTTACATCACGTGACACGTGCACCGCAGACGGAGACAGCAGTAACCACAGAGTTAAAAGATAATTTGCACTACAGTCTTTTAGCAAAGGACAGCCGAACATGTCTGAAGACTTTGAAATTAAGAAGGAAAAGCATTTCTTTGTTGAGCCATATTTGTTTGAGCCCAAGTATAGGGACGCAGAACTCAGGCTACTGGACAAAGCAGCCGCCGCAGCTCATGAGCCTAACCTTCAGCCAGCCGCAAGATAATACCAGAGTCGAGCACTGGAAACCTGGTGGTGTAGTTTTTTCAAATGCAAAGCAATGCCAACGGATGAGGAAAGTCTTTGCTGCTCAGACTGGGAATTGGCGATGCCTGCACTTGGGAATCTGGACATCAGTACTGACGAGACTGCTGCTCTTCAGAGACCGTGCATCACCGATCACCCTGAGCGCACACACGTGAGCGCGGAGCACAGAGAAGCAGTCAGAGCTACAGGCTACAGTGAGGCTAAAAACAGAGTTCATATGACGTTTTTCAAAACAACTTTTTATGTCGGGGCTGCAGCACACTTTGTGGATTGAATTTTGTGTTCTTGGACGTTAGTTTGGGGCGCTTACAGCCATTAGATGTGCGAGCCGCTCCCCCCGCCGATCTCCGCAAGGGATGTGAGGACTCTAAAACTTCACCAGGGCCTCCATCAGCATATGGGTTAGTAGATAATGGCTGAATTTTGATTTTTGGGTGCAGTATCCCTTTAACCTGGACCCAACCATATCCCTAACTCAACCAGTCATCTTGTGTTGAGCCTACCCATAACCCGGCTAGCTATCTCTACTACACCTAACCAAAGCTCTGACTCCAACCAAACCATTCCATTAACACTGAATTCTGAGTGTTATGAATGGGATCCACCTTTCAGTCAAAATGAGTCAGCATATCAGCCTTACTCTTTTGTGGCTGAAATGTTCGCAACTGCAATCAAGATACAATGAAAAGTTTCTATAGCAACCCAATCAATTCAACTACACTTGAGCTGTAGGTGTGTTCAGTTATGCTGTGGCAATATTGGATTTCTGTTGACATGTTACTGAAACCAAACTAAACATGACATACCTGCCCCACATCTGCAGCACTCAACTCAAACTGATCTGGTACTTGCAATTATCTCTAAATCAGTGGAACTTTGTAACAGCAGACTTGTCATAGCAGGAAAAACATATGATGCAAGTCAATGTAAGATGTTCTGATAAACCAGCATGCAGAACAGCAAGGCTTTTCCTGTTGTGAAATATCAAAATATCTGCTGTAAAAAAGGTATTTTCTGCACATGACTCATTCATATAAAACCTGACTTGACCTGTAATCAAATCCAGGCTGATGATACTGTCAGGGCACACAGTGGCTAGTGGAAATAAATAAATTCAAAACAAATCTGATTGCGGAGATACCCTTCATGTTTTCAGTGATTATGTTCACTTGTGTTTCCTCCTGCTCAAAGGCCACACTCAGTCCTCTTCAAAATTCTGCACACTTAACACACAGCTGACACAGCACGAATATCTTTAGTCACTTCCTGAAACAGACCCACGATTACTGTCATTGTGTGTTTTTCTAAACACAATTAGCAAATCTCCAAACCTTATTTGTGCATGTATGTTTTCCTTCCTAGTATTTAATGAGCCTGCACATCAGATCTGGCTGCTTGTGGTTTGAAAAGATCACACTTCTCTAAGGTTGTTTCTCTTTTTTACAACTATTTTTATCTGTGACAGCAACAAAAGGACAATATTTAGATGCTTACATATCACCATATTTTGTCTTTTACTGTAACTATAACATCACAACTCAAGAAGATGTAAAGGAGACAAAACACATGGGGAAAAAAAGCACAAATAAACTGACACCAAAAAACAACATAAAAGAAAAACTAGAATTACTGGCCCGCTGCTGTATGCCTCCGCACACCAGTCAAGTTTCTCTTACAGCTTACATCCAAGTCTGTGAAAACATGGATGCTTCACACACAGATCAATACAATCAGCACAGTTTCAAGGTTAATACCCAAAATTTGTGTCACCAATTTAGTAATTGACCAAAGTATTTCCCCTTCTATTCCTTAGATATGACTGTCAAATTCTCAAAGATAAGTTCACACACAATACAGGGAAAGGATTAACACTCTCAGGGAGTTGGTAGTTGGTAACTGAAGTGCACTGACAGTTATTAAATCACAAATATGGTTTCTCTCTGCCATGGTAAAATATCTTGCCTGACGTTTTGAGGAATGCTGCCATGATCTCCGTTTTTGGTCTCAGTGATCCTCCTAACTCTTTTCTCCCTTTCCCTCAGGAGCTGTGCAGGAGGGCGGGGCTGCCGGCTCGGGGACGAGGCGCACCTGATTCACATTGATAATTAGCGAGCTATTTAAGCTCCACTCTCCCATGCTCCGGTGCCAGACAATTCCTGCGTCCAGCCCGTTTACAAGTGATCCTCGTCCTCGAGCCGTGCTTCAGATTCCTCGCTCCTCTAGTGACAAGTAATTGCTGTTTTTTCAGTCACGAGTTCCTGTGCCGTGTGTTTTTGAGTTACTTACCGTTTGCCCTCCCTTGTGAAGTGATTTTCTGTTCGTTTGATACTTTTAGTTCCCTGTTGTGGGTTTTTGAGTTGCTTTGTTACTTTTAGTTATTAGTCATTTTTTCCCTCTCGAGGTGATTTTCTGTTTCCCTGTTCTCAATAAACTTTGTATTTTTTCTGACTCTGCAACTGGGTTCTGGTCTGGTTTCTTGGCACATGACAAATGCCTCTGCATCTCATTGGTCGAGACCCATTCTCGGAACCCATCAGCTGTATTCGGCGTCTGACTTCCGGCAGACGGCGATACAGCCTCTGAGGGCAGACCCCCAATTTTTTGGCATCCCAGTTTGATTTGGGCGGAGGAGGCGAATTTCCGTTTCCGACTTCCGTTTATATATAAGTAAATATGCTGAACCATTGCGATGGCTTTAGAGTTTGCAGTGACGCCGATTATGTTCCGCCTCGTTAGTTCACCACACAGACCATTTAACCTGGCAACAACTGCAGCCGGCTCAAACGTGATTGGTCAATATCATGCGGACTACAAAAAGCCTACAACCGGAAAACAGGGCTCTTCCGCTCTTCTTCCAGAGGCAAGATCTCAGGGGTTTGCCTACAGACTCTACATTCACTCAATGTAGAGTCTGTATATAGAGACTAGTCCAGACCTGTAGCTCACTGTCTGAAAAGTTTAGTTTTCTTTTGCTCTCTGTCATTGTTCTGCCTGCGGACAGTGACTGCAAGTGATGTGCAATTCATGGTACTATCAGCAGCCACAATCCAATTCTTTGTTAATTCACCTGTGTCTGTACTGCTCAAAGCAGTGAAAACTGACTGAAAGAGTCAACAGGAACATTTCCTTCTAGTCCAGTTCCCTATGTATTTTCATTCAAAATTTTTGGGTAGTTGATAAACTGTTCATTTTTGAATCTTTAGAACATTAGGAATATGAAAACTTGTGTTTCCATATTTTTTTTTCCCAAACTCTCTATGGTGGCCATTTTGGATTTTAAAAATGGTGAACGTGTTTGTTTTTTTAATGTCAGGTTTCAAGCTATGCAGGTGTTTACTTTTGGTGGTATGCATTCATTGAATTTGTTGGACGGAGGTCAAAGGTCAAGGTCACTTTCATCTCATAAAACATGTTTTAGGCCATAACTCAGGAATTCATATGCTAACATTTCACACAAATGTCTAATAGGATAAAATTATGAAGTGATGAATACACTGATTACAATTTTGTTGTGGAAGGTCAAACATCAAGGTCAGCGTGAAAATACACTGATTATGAGAAGACTAACATTTCACACAAATGTCTAATAGGATAAAATGATCATGTGATGACATTTTATATCCAAACGATCAAAGGTCAACTTCACTGTGACATCATAATGTTCCTTATTAAAGACAGCAGAAGGGGAGACATTTGGTCAGATATGAATTGGTGACTCTTATCTTGAAACTGTGCTGATTGTATACATCTTCTGTGTGTGAAGCATCCATGTTTTCACAGTCATGGATGGAAACTGTCAAAGAAACTTGACTGATGTGCGCAGGCATACAAACATACAACCATACCAACATGGCAGTAATTATAGTTTTAGTGGCTGCCTGTAAACTTAAAATGTCATTCTTCATCTTCAGTATCACTTTCATTTTAATCCTGTTTTTTAGATCTTGAGTCCTCATTGTTCTCACATTGTTAACTGCAAAAGCTAAGGTCAGTGCATCTTAAGTCTCTTGACCTACAGGAACATCTTGGTGTTGAACAATCTCCTGTGCAGTGGCATCTAACCATTTCAATGATGGCCGGAGGAGCTGGTAGTACATCGGGGTAGTGGGTCTAAACTGGCCTTTATCATCCATGTAGTAGACATTTTACAGAGGAATGCTTCCCTAGCCCCAAACTAGAGCCTGCACATGTAGTTCCCCTATCAATTAGCTGTTTCAACACATCCTCTGTAGGAGGTAGCTTGTTGCTTTCTACCTTATGCTTGTCAAAATGTGCAGTCTCAGCTGTGGAATGTTTCTTATTGCAATTCCTTTTCAGTAATAGGAAGCACACACAAACCAAGTAAAGCATTTCTGTTGTTCTTCTGTTCTTCTAAAATTATCTGAAAGCATCCTCAGAGCTTCGGTGATGTCAACCTCAGGTTTGAGGAAGATCTTGAACCATGCTGCGCTATGCCTAGTTAACAGTACATGACTTAAGCCCTGATTTACCACTAATTCAAAATATCAGTGTTGGCTCCATAGTCACAAAATTGGTGCTCGAACGCTAACTGTTCAAAAATCTGTATTCCAGGCCCTTTATAATGCCTGGATAATCTGTAGACTTCAGCGTAAACAGATTTTGGACTGACATCCACCTGACTATTCTCCAAGGTTTGCTGTACCTGTCAGGTTGCTACTAACTGCACCTTCATCATTCTTATTAATGCATAGGCTGTGTCTGAAACCACCCCCTGCCTATTATCATGCCACATTAACCAACCAATTTATGTAAGAGTTTGAATTTACAAGTTGTGTCTCAACACTTACTGGTGATGATGCAAAATGTTGATGATTCATATCGCCTGCTTGGTGCTTTACTTGCAGTGTTATTGGTTTGTCTCTTCTTATGCAGTGAGTTTTTAATCTCACAGCCTTATCTCACCATGAATCTCAAGGTCTTTACTTTTTTCCTAAATAGTGAAGTTCTCTGATTAATTGTCATGAAGCAAATGTACAATTTGATTTATCAGTCAATCAGTTATTGTAACCCACTGAGCTGAATCACACAGATCCTGAGGAAGCATCTCTTGATATGATCACTGACATTGATGACAGCTATATCATTAAATATGTCATCTTTATCATGTGATATAGTAACTCCGCTTTTATCCCTAAAGGTTCATGCGTCATAGAGTGTAAGTATTTCCTTAAACACTGACGCAGGTCATCTGTATGCACCCACCACAATTCATAGTAGGATGTCCTGACAATAACATAGTGTGGATGGGAGCTAGCTGACAACACTCAATAAAGTCAGGCCATGTTTATCTTCAAGAAAACAGAAAACAAAAACTAGAATTACCTCTTTGCAGATGTATGCCTTCACCACACAAGTTGCAGTTACAGTTCACACACAGTACACAGTGCCTCAAATATGGATGTTGCTGCAAAGAAGCTACAAATTCTAACACATGGATGCTTCATATACATTTTCAACCTTGGCAGCACAATATATGTATACAATCAGCACAGTTTCAAGATTAGAGTCACAAATTCAGTATCTGAATAAATGTCTCTCCTTCTCTTCCTGAGATATGACACTGAACATTGGCCAGAAAATTGTTTTTGCAGAACATTACGATGTCACAGTGAAGTTGACCTTTGGGATATACAATGTCATCACTTCATTGTTTTATCCTATTAGACATCTGGCAGACATTTTGTCATAGCCATGTATGTATTCTTGAGTTATGGCCAAAAATGTGTTCATGATGTCGCTGGGTCCAAGTGGACATTTGTGCCAATTTTGAGAAAATTCCCTCCCTTTTTGAGATACTACAATCACGAGAATGGGACAGATGGACGTATAGGTGGACAGACAGACGCAAGGAACAGCATCATTACTACCCAGATAAGATGCATATTTTAGAGTGTCCTTTTATTGTGACGATCCCAAGACATGTGTATAGTAATGAATGATGCAGTTTAATCAGCCCACACACACACACACGCAAATGTACATGCACACACAAACACACACACACCTTTACTGACGAAACATACTTTAGAACAGAATAGCTGGAAGAACCAGGTCTCCCTGTCTTGTCCACTTGTACTCACAGTACGAGCAGCCATAGAGCTCCAGGCGCACTCCGATGCGTCCCTCCCTGCTCCAGTCCACTGGGATGAAGCGGATGTAGCGAGCCAGGATGACGTGCTGCAGGTCATGGCGAACAGCACCTTCACTGTTCACGTTCCCCTCAAATGTCTGAAACACACAGAAACAAACATGCTGCAGTATTCTAGCAGGAGGGGCAACCCTGTCCTTACAACCATATTCTAACTAAAATAAAAGGAGTCTGTCTGTCTGTCTGTCTGTTTTTTCGATTTTGTAGGTAGTTCATTTGATTGAAAGTGTAGAGTGGAGTGCGAGCTCTTGAAATCTATTACACATATTTATTATCTACACAGTGAGTTATTTGAGAGGGGACCTTTATTAACTATTACACCACCAAACGGCATGCTGGGTACAGCATGCCCTCCGTCGCTCACTACATATATGTACATATATATATATATATATATATATATATATATATATATTACTCAACTTAGGTTTGTGATGGCAAGTGTATTTCTCTTGACACAAGGAGGCACAAAGTTGTTGAGTGGTTGTGAATAAAACTGCAAGCAATATTTTCTTTTTTTTTATGTATTTTCATTATTAAATTCGTTTATTTCTTCCTGGCTAATATTTTTACAAATAATGGTTTTGTCAGGGGTTGAATTATCCCTTATAAGTTTATTTTTATTATACTACTAATACCATTTCTGCATATATGATTGGTCATACAACAAATGTTTAATTTTTATTTGATCACTTTATTACTTAATTTTCAAAGAAAAAAAAAAGAAAAGAAAACTTTGTAATTATGATGTGCTGTAGGACTTGCTCCAACTTTGTTCTCAATAAAAATCTAATAATACCAAAAATATATAAATTGTACATAGCCATATACTGTAGCTGGTTTAGTATATATTGTAGCTTGAAAGCTGCACTGTATATGGTACTTTTCCCATATTGATTGGGGTTTTCTGTATTGAGGTAGGCATGCAGTGGTTCCTTTCCCAGTAAACACCTGCAGGTGCATCTGCATGCATCAGAGTAAAATACAAAGAAAGCTCAAATTCAGATTATAGAAATCAGCCTTTAACTTCAGGCTGAGATTAATCCACACTGTAAGATTAAGTAAGTAAATGTCTAATAAAGAGTTTCTATATTAGTGCTAAGCAGCTTAGTGATCTCACTTGTTTCAATCCAAATCTTTTGCCCGACTCGTCTCCAGCAGTGATCTTTGCTAATCCTGATATTTTGACTAAGCTGCACTAATTCCAGTAATATAAATGACAACTTTGTGCCATTTTTGACACATAACGTATCAAATGGTTTCAAAGAGTTAATAGGAATGTTTGGATGAGATAAGATGACATCACAAAACAAGACATAAGATTCTTCCTTACCCAGATGTTTCCATCCTGTAGATACGGCCTCCAGTTTTTCTGTGTGTCGCTGTAAAGTAGGCGATACTTGCTGGTCCAATCAGAGCTGCTGTAGCGTCCTTGTGTCACTATGGCAACCACCTGCTTCCTAGAACCCAGGTCCACCTGTAACCACTGGTAACGATCTGTATCCAAGGGCGACCAGCCTCCAGCACCTAGTTTTGTGGGAGTTGTAGGGCGCACGGGGTGAAAGGTTGGAGGAAGGGGAAAAAAGAAGAGCAGAAAAATGGGTCAGAACATTTGAACAAAATGAATATTATGTTTCATCATTTGTTTTCAGCCTTTTTTTTTTCAGACTTTAGCAAGTATGGTCAGTTTAGGCAGTGTATCAGTATCTGAGGACATTTATGTGATTACCTCCCATTATAAAGGCATACCTTGTTTGCGATTGAGTTTGGCGTAACCAGCTCCATATGCTCGGGCATACACTGATGAACTGGTGAAGGAGCTGTAGGGGAGAGGAGTAGCCAGGCTGTCCTCACACTTTCCTGAAACAGAAAGAGAAAAAGCAGACACAAAGGTAAGCTCATCATCAGCAATAAAGTCTGTCTGCAGAAGCCCACTGACTGAGGTGATCCCCAGAGCCCAGCTGTTCAAAAAACGTAATCTAGATCTGAATGATCTTGATTTGGAAATCCCATGTATTGCTGCCCAGGATCAACTAATCCATTTTACGTCTGAGCTGATTTTTCAAAACAACATTGGATTGTATCACTCTGATCCAGTCAGAAAGATGACCAAATTTCGGTAATCAGTGCTCTACATAGGACTACATCACAATGTAGGCAGCCTGCTGACAAACATGCTGCAATTACCACTACTACCATTCTTACTATCGTAGGTGCTGCTAAAGAAAACCAAACAGATTATAACTTCAATATTTTTTGTTTGATATTGCTGCTATTTGATTATTTTATGGGGACAACATCCTTTTTGTTGGTTTAATAAATTAATAGGCTATATATGAGCAAAAACTAGATATTTCTTAGTTTACCACACCAACAAAACCTCAGCATGTTAGCCAAGTTACTGTGAGCAGGTACAGCCTCACAGAGCCATTCACATAGCTGTAGACTCTTAGCTTTGTTGTATCAATTTTATTGTTACTCTTTCATCAGGCCTGTCACTGTGACATAAGTCAGTGCCGCCCAGTATGGCCTGAAGGAAAAATGCCACTTCTACGGTTGAGGTTTGGTTACATTTAGGCAATTAAATCTATTTGTTGAAGGTTACGGAAAGAGAGTGGTTCAGGGATGTCAACTACCACTCACCACCCTCATTGACTGTGACACTCACGTAATTGACACTTTCCCACGCTCTCATGCCACACTTACATTTTCACATGCAGTGGAAAAACAAAAGTATGACTGATGATGGTGCAGTGTGAAAAGACATTGAAAGAGCCCACAGACAACAAATATTTAAATTAAACAAACAAAACATGTTTTAGAAATGCTGTATGATTAACTAACAAACTAAAGTAAACTATTGCATCTGTTTTACAAATACAGAACATACCTGTCAGATGAATACATCATTTTTCTGATACATCATGTTTCATGAACAAACATATTACAAGTACAAAAAATATATTCTACAAAGACTAAAAAATATCACATGACTCTAGCTGGGGTGTGTCCAGTGTGTACGCTGAGTTAAAAAACACATGCCGCTGTGAAGAAACAGTCTTTAGTGAGGAACTAACCCTATAGTACACAGCACACACATACCCTGAGCAGAGGAGTAAGCCTCGGCACAGCTACAGGCTCTCCTTAGCATCTAACAGCAGCTAATGTTAGCACAAAGCATGCTACCAGAGCCAGCCCAAGGCATAAGCGAACTAAGCACCTGCTTAGGGCCCCGTGACCACTAGGGGGCCCCCAAGAGCAATTAACTTAAAAAAGAAAAAAAGAAAAAAATTAATTATTTTTTTTCCATGTGTAAGTGATGATTCATATATTATCAAATGAACGTTGCTGTACAAAAAGACAATATTATGTTAAGACTGTAGTTTCCTACTGCCTTTCTGCTCTAAATGTCAGAGCTCCGCTATTAAGGTGTGCATCCAGCCGTGCAGTGCGCACTGCGCATCCAAGGAGCTAGGAGCAGGTGGAAGGCCTAATAATGTCGCAATAAAGGACACACCCTTCAGGGGCAGAAAAAAGAAAAAGGAAGAAAGAGGAAGAGGAGAAAAAACAACAAGATAAAGGCATGTTTGCATGTCTTGGTAATGTAAATCTCAAGGAGATTTTGAAAAGTTTACTCAAATTAGGAAAGTCCCTAATTACTGTTGAGACATGTTTTCAGACAAATGCATATTATTTCAAAACTTCTCAAGCAATTTTCAGTAGTTCCACTTGCAGATTGTTTCTTATTACAAGCTATAGCTGTACTATTTTACTTAGAAAATAAGGAGCATAATTTTCAAGTGTAATATGACATCTAACATGACTAGCTTTTGTTGTTGTTTTTCATCTTAGGTCCATCTCCATCCTTTGCTCCACCCACTGTGCCCACTGTCCCCTCTGTGTTGCAGTTTATTTTAAACAAAAAATAATAAAGCAGATTGTGTTTACAGTAAATGGTTGGTTTATTTTGTTACTTTTATTTGGCCTAGATGACATTCGGTATCCCACTTAGTACTATATCACTTTGAATATTAAGTGTAAATCAGTGGCGATTGCTCTAAGACTGCAAGGGAAGCTCAGCTTCCCCTAAAATGTCAAAAAATAAGTGGTCAAATATGTACTGTTGTGTTTACATTTCATTGACTAAATATGCACTAGAACGCGTTCAATTTTTGTTCAGAATCAGCTACTTATCACAGGTCAGTGACGCGACTTTCTTCTCATTCATTCCCGTAGCGTCACAGTGCATTAAACAGTGTAGAAGCTCAGCGTCCAAAGACTTCAATGTGGAAGCACAGAGTGGGTTGTTCCACTGCAGCGAAACTAGACAGTCACTGGATAAATGCTCGGCTTTGTCCCGCCCATCGGACGCTCAGCGTCTCTGGGGGTCTATGGGGCAGTGGGCGGGCCTCGGCTGGTCTGGACGCTGGGCTTCTGCATGATGATTGGATGAACTGTCTGAGGCTGAATCCCTTTTTGATTGACAGCGAAATGAGCGAATCAGCGATCTTCAAATATAAACCACCACCGGAGCGATTTTCAAGTTTCATTCAGTTGTTCTGAGTTGGTGTGGAGAATTTTCCAATCCTCTTAGTGACTTTTTCTTTGTTAACAACGACTAGCGACAAATCTAACATCTTTTTTCTGGTGTTATTGGAGACTGTACTCGAGTTTGGAGACTCTGACTTCTGTCGTTCTGCAGTTACTGTCCCCAACGAGCAGCGGGTGCTGTTGAGCCCTCCACCGTCCCAAAGCACTCACAGGCGGTCACACTACAAGCCCCAGCTAGCGAGCGAGCTAGCAAGCTGCACATAATGGCAGACAATTTGAATTTAGAGTTAAACAGCAGGGCAGATTAACAGATTGATTTGGTGCAAAGGATGGGGAAAAGTAACAGTTCTTTTCACCCATCTGAAAATCTTTGAGGTGTGTTTTGCTGTGGTTCTATGGCATGAGTGTGGTTGAAAAACAGCTTCAATTAAATGCTCCTTTTATAAGTTACTGCCTCGCTACAATATGACAACTTTTATGATATAAACTTAAAGTGAGCTTCCCCTGTTTGAAAGACCAGAAACCGCCACTGGTGTAAATCAACCCCAGGCTTGCACCATTTCAGATTAAAAACCATAAATGGGTAAAACATGCCAGGCTGCTCTTTGAGGTTTTATGTATTGATTCTCTGTGTGGCCAGTAGGTGGAGTTGCTGACTTTGACTCTTCATCCGATGACATAGTTTCTCTCGATGGCATTGCTCTGGCCTCTAGCAGTACCGTAAGAAACCTCAGAGTAACATTTGATCAAGATTCGTCTGACTGCATTTTTTTCATCTGGTTAATATTACGAAAATTAGGCCTATCCTGACCCGAAAAGATGCAGAAAATTGGTCCACACTTTTGTTCCCTCAAGGCTGGATTACTGTAATTCTCTATTATCAGGTAGCTCTAGTAAGTCCTTAAAAACTCTCCAGCTAATTCAAAATGCAGCAACACGTGTACTAACAGGAACTAAGAAACAAGATCATATTTCTCCTGTTTTAGCTTCTCTGCACTGGCTCCCTGTAAAATCCAGAATTGAATTTAAAATCCTACTGTTAACTTATAAAGCTCTAAATGGTCAAGCTCTGTCATATCTTAGAGAGCTCATAGTGCCATATTATCCCACCAGAACTCTGCGCTCGGAGAACACAGGGTTACTCGTGGTCCCTAAAGTCTCCAAAAATAGATCAGGAGCCTTCAGCTATCAGGCTCCTCTCCTGTGTAATCATCTTCCTGTTGCAGACACCATCTCCACATTTAAGACTAGACTTAAGACTGTCTTCTTTGATAAAGCTTATAGTTAGGGCTGGCTCAGGCTTGCCCTGTACCAGCCCGTAGTTAGGCTGGTACAACTGGGATCCCTCCTCAGTTGCTCTTCCCGAGGATTCTACCGTTTTTTTCCCCATTATAGGGTTGTTTTTTTTTGGGGGGGGGGGGGGTTTCCTTATCCGCTGCGAGGGTCCAAAGGACAGAGGGATGTCGTATGCTGTAAAGCCCTGTGAGACAAATTGTGATTTGTGGTATTGGGCTTTATAAATAAAATTGATTGATTGATTGATTGATTGATTGATTGATTGACTGACTTTGACAAACATTAATCGAAAGATTTTTCAGCAAGTTTGCAAATCTGATGTCTACTTCCATGGCCTTAATCACTGTGGATTACAACAAAAAGTTCTCACATCTATTTTTACAAGTGTATCTGTAATGACAGAGTAGAATATGAAATTACATAGTAGGTGTGTGAATAATCAATTATCAGTATTATTGGCAGTAATATAGGGCCCCAAAATCAAATTTTGCTTAGGGCCCCATGGAGGCTTGGGCCGACCCTGCATGCTACCACAGCAGTGAAGTAAGCGCTGGGCCGGGTGGCCAGTGCGGGCTAAAAGACTGAAAGTGACGGCTATTTTGCCTGTGTTTACATGATTGCGGCAACAAACAGAGTTATTTATTTGAGCAATGTCACATGAGAGGGAGTGCTGTTGTACTGAGTATCATTAGGGCTTTGATTCTGTCGTAGGCACAAGGTCGCAGGCCATGATGATATTTAGTACGACACTACTCCCTGTCCTGTGATTCTGCTTTTACACAGCAGTTCTACAAGCACCATTAATTAGTCAACAGTAATAAGTGACAATTGATTCTGATTTTTGCCTTTATCTAATACTTTTTTGGCTCCGCCAACACAAATAGTTCTGCAACTGATGAGACTGAACTGTTAACTACTACACATTTGAGGGATGGCTGTGGATAAGGAGGCAGAGCAGGTCGTCCACTGATCAGATCGGCAGTTTGATCCTTCAGTCCACATGTAAAACTATCCCTGGGCAAGATACTGAACCCCCAATTGCTCCCAATGACTGTTCCATCTGTGTGTGTGTGTGTGTGTGTGTGTGTTACAGCTCAGTAGGAGGTGGAACTTTATGGTAGCCTTGGCCACCAGTGTGTGAATGTGAATTGTTGTGTAAAAGTCCATTCACCATAAACATTCCTGCACATTAGCATTAGCTAGTTACCTTGTGTAAGCTAGGTTTAAAGTAAAGCCTGTTTCATCATCGTTTTTTCAGTGAAAGGTTTTAGCTGTCTCTATGATTACCCCTGCAGGACCCCCTGTGTTTTTTACACTACAAGTCTATTTCTGCCGCATTTAAATCACTATATAAGTTTTGTTGTTGTTGTTGTTGTTGTTGTTGTTGTTGTTTTATTAATCTGCTCCCAGTCAGTCTGTGAGCGGAAGATTCCCCTCACTTGCTACTGTGGGCTGGGAACTAAAATCAATCAATCAATAAATATAAACACTGCTACCAAAGGAATAGAGAGCAATGACTGTCCCAGTTTACTCAGTGAAGAGGTCCATGGTGTTGGCTGGCAGTCTAAAAAGGCATCCAAGGCACTCTCATTATGGTAAAAAAATATCCTTTATTCACATGGATAGACTTTAAAGTCTTTAAAGTTTTTATTCTCATGTGACTATTCACCCTATCCTTGAAGAGCACCTGATTTTTTTTACAATTACCTAATTTAAAGTGGCCTTTCATTCGTAGTACTATAAAGAGTATGTGTATTTCAAGCTGTGGGGGAAACTGTAGAATAATTTGGATGTGAAACTCGAGCAAAGCGGAAACATTACTCAGTTCTAGAGAATGATGTAAAAAAGTTATTTTCCAGAAGTATAAAAATGAGGAAGGGCTCTGATGACGGCCAAGTTTTTTTTTGTTTTTTTTTTATTCATTTTTGAAAAGGCATGGTACATGGCATATATTTCACAAGCTGTTGTTTCCAGGTCACAGAAACATCTGGCACATTTGTATTATATTGCAATATGAAGGTAGACTCCAATATTCAAGTCCCATAAAATAAGTAGATGCATACATCCAAAAAGAAGAAAAAAAAAAACAGACCAGTGGAGAAAGTTTTTGTCACATCATGAAACACATTACAGGATCACACAGTCATGCGGGAGACTGCTGTCTGTTCAGACCTGTTGTCAATTGCAATGTAGGTCCAGAAGCTGTCCCAGAGAGTCGTCACTGCTTCCTCCTGATTACCGTTTACTCTAGTGAGCATACTTTCATAAGATGCTATTTCTACCATTTTATCAACCCATTCTTTCAGAATTAAAGCCCTTGCTTCCTTCCAGTGTCTTAGGATAATCCGACAGACTGTAATCAGACTCACAATAATAATAGAGAATGCACATTTAGATATGTTAGGCACTTGCGACCGGTCCCCTAGCAAACACAACAATGGGCTCAAAGGGACCTCTGAACCGGACCATCTACTCAGGATTTCCAACACCTTTTTCAAAAGTGGTTTGACCAATCCACATTCCAACATACAGTGTAGAAAGGTTCCTATTTCCGTCTTACATTTCCAACACAGGTTATTGTTCAACAGCTTCATACTATGAAGTCTGGATGGTGTAAAGTAATATCTATGCAATACTTTATATTGAGTGAACTTCCCCCTCGCTTCCTTCACATATTTACCACAATCTGCGACAATTTCGGACCATCTATCATCCCCAATTATTATCAGTCTCATTATGATACTTAGACATCAAACAGCTTCTTATCTGCAAGTATTTCCAGAAATTTCCTCCCCAGACCAGACCAAAATGTTCCTTTATATTATTATATGCCAAGTTTTAATTACTGACACAATGTTATATAGAGACATTGTGACTGATTACAAAGGGCCCAAATAAAAATGAAAAGTATGGGTTGTTTTTTGCAATTTTTATTTTTAAATATAAGTGCAATAACTAAATCAAAATTGGCTGAATGTGTCAGTTGAAAGACAGAACTTTGTATTAAAAAAATGGAGGCTCTCCGAGACCATTCTCACCCCTCAGGCTCAAAATGGTTTGGTCTGCCCCTGCACTAGGATTTGTCTCTAAACTCAACTAGAGCCGAGTGAGTGACTGCTTATGCTGCTCACTTCTTTTCCAAAAACAGGGAAATCAGGGTTCCCAAAAAGAAAGAAAGAAAGAAAGAAAGAAAGAAAGAGACAGAAAGAAAGCTTTTTTTAATTTGTAAAAAAAGAAAATTCAAAAAGGTGCATGAGAGAGGCATGGATCAAGAGATGAAGGGAAGGGGCCCACAGAGACTGCTTATACAGAGGGCAGGGCCATAATGGTGCTAAACCCCCATTACTCAAAACAGCAATGTGTATTTTTTACAAAGGCCAAAATCTACAGAATTCCCTTCTACAAAGATTAGTCTAACACTTCTGAACTTCTGCTTGTTTCTAATATCATTTCACTGCAACTTATCAATTATGTGTATTGTTATTGTTAAGCTGATTAAGGCTTATACCATAAAAGTCTTGAAATTCCCTTTAACACCACTTCAATAATAAATAGAAAAACACAGTTTTTCTGATTTGGTTTTGATGAGGGCTGATCAGCAGTTTGGTCATAAACAGAAAAAGATGTTTGTTTGTTTTTTTTGTTTGTTTTGTTTCTACTACCTTCTAATTGTCCATATTCTTAGCATAAGGCTGTGTGTGTCTGTCTTTGTTCTCGACACGTTCATCAGAATTGATATAAGATGGAGTTTTGGGGCGGGGGAGGGTCACAGCTCTGTTGTGTGTGTGTGTGTGTGTGTGTGTGTGTGTGTGTGTGTGTGTGTGTGCGTGTGCGTGCACGTGTGACAGGTGCGGGGTATGGTAATGAGCCTCCTCATATGCATTACAAAACAACAAGCCAGGCACGTACAAAGCAGTTTAAAAAGGAGCAATAAAAAGATTACTCAACAGAACCTAGAAAGTAACCTCAACACACAGCGCATCTCTCTGAGTAAAATACTTCTTATTTGGAAATTTAAACAATACTGTCCCCTCTGGACCTCCTGCTGTTAGTATCAGACAATTCTGCA
This sequence comes from Epinephelus cyanopodus, assembly GCA_026686955.1. Classification (NCBI taxonomy): domain Eukaryota; kingdom Metazoa; phylum Chordata; class Actinopteri; order Perciformes; family Serranidae; genus Epinephelus; species Epinephelus cyanopodus. Next base: position 36,909,260 of record CM048926.1, read on the forward strand.
AAAGACCACGTTACATTTAATGATGTTTTTGAACATCCATCGACAATGTTTTTGATAATTTATTCCTGTTATATCCAAATCTTCATCAACTGAAGGGATATGGATTTTGTAATATTTGGTCTTTTACTTCATTAATCATTAAATTCAAAAATATAAGTTAGAACAGGCTGATGCAAGAGTGTAATGTGTACTTGTTTGCAAATTTTACAGGTCAAGACTGTAAATGAAGCAACAATTATGAGTGACTGCAATATACAGGGCACAAAGATGATAAGTGAGAATGGGATTTTGCTGAGATGGTTAGTGTCTTTGGATTTTCGGTACTTTTTTCTACTACAATAATGTGTCACTATTAAAATTATTTGTGGCTTATTCAAGCTGACCATAGCCTTTGGGCTCCATGATGGAGCAAACTACAGACTGTTAACAGCAACCATTCAGATCTACAGGAGGTGATAATGGGTGAAATATTCCTTTCTTTTCTTTACTGTGGCCTCGTGTCCATAAATCAGACATGATATGAAAGTTCAATTACCATTTTAAGGTCTAATGTGTAGGATTCAGAGGCATCTAGCTGCCAACTTAAATTACTGTGTGCCAAGCATGTTGGAGAACTACAGTGGATGATGCAAAAAAGTGAGTGGCCCAATCTAGAGCAAATGTTTAGTTTGTCTGTACTGGGCTTCTGTAAAAACATGGCAGTGCAACCCTGGAAAAGGGCCTACTCGCTATCTAGATATTAACCTAGTGGTGGGGGAAAAATTGATACAGCATAGTATCGCGATATTTTTGTGTGGCAGTGTCTTATTGCCACACAGTGCCAAGTATGGATTTTTTTCTTGATTATTATACAAATGATTAATATCATAAATACAGATTAAATTTCCAGCCTACAACAATAATAATATAATCAATTGCCTTTTCAATCCCATAGATACATTTTGCTGCCACAAAAAATGGCAAAAGTGAAATGAATAGACTGAAAACTTTATCTTATTAGATAAAAAAGATGATGACAAAGTTTTAATTTGGGGACATAATTTACAGTTGAAAAGGGTAATAAAAAAACGCAACATATCACAACGTATTTAAAATCGCAATAATATTGTATCGTGACTTAAGTATCATAATAACATCATATCGTTTACCCTCTGGTGATTCCCACCCCTCGTATACAAGGCAACAGAAACGCAACAATTCTAATTTTCAGGTGATCATACAGTAAAGAAAATGTATTTATTATAATATATTCCATTTCTGGCAATATTACCAGTGTTGCCAAGTCCGCTTATTATAAGCGACTTTGGGCTTGTTTTTCTGTGAAGTCGCTTACAAATATTGGTAGTCACAGGTCTCATTTTTTTTTGGGGCTTGTTTCTAAAGCGTAGTTGCTTATTTGGGATTGTTCTCAACTCCATAATAAGTTGTCAAGCAAATATTTTCGATATGTTATTTAAACATAGGATAGTTTGTCTTGCCTGTTCCCTCTGTCCCTCCCCTTTCCCCATACACACAGGAGACAGCAGAGTTTTTTCCCCACCCGCGTCCTGCTTCTAACTGGCTCTAACCCTGATGGCAACAAGTACTAGCCAATTAGAGACAGAGCAGGGCGATGTGTTTTTTTCTGGTTAGGAAAACGTCAGTCCTGTAACTTTAAAAGAAAAAAGTTAGATGGGTGCATACAAAGCAATAATAAATAAAGAATTTGTGAATTCAGAATGATATTTATTTGTGTGTGCAAATTTTAATTATCAGAGGTTTACTGTGTATATAATGTACTTGGTACATCAGTCTATATTTGATATCCCATCTGTTTTCTAATGTTAAATAATGTTAAAAGGTGGTTTAACCCCCTCTTGTGGTCATTGTCCTGAAGCTCAGGGGGGAGAAAATTAAATAAACTGTGTACCGTGGGTACAGTTTTGCAAAACTGCACACAGTTTACTGCAACTGAAACTACAACGCGGAAGTGCGCTCAACGCTCCGCTTATAGTCCGCCCGGGTCTGTGAGCACCTTAAATTAAAACTCTCGGCGCAGACTGCAACACAATCAGACAAATACGCAACTCAGAGCATCAGAAGTGTCTCTGAAACCAGACTCAGAGCGGCTCTGAGTGCGCTCGGGGCTTGTTGACGGTGTTAGTGTTGCGTTTACGGCCTCCCCCCAAAAAAACGGGGAAAAAGCGCCAAAGCTTCGAATTTTTTTTTCACAATCGAATCACGTGCCATCGAACGAAGCTTCGAAGCTTTGAATTTTTTGGGTCAGCCCTAACCCACAGTTTAAAATCCGGCCCCAGGGATTGTAAGACCATGCACAGAGTTTATTTAATTTTATCTCCCCAGAACCTAGGGAGGCTCTGTAGAAAAAGTCACTTGTTTTAGGCTTGTTTTCACAGGCCTGGTTGCTTATTTGTCTCGCGAGATCTGGCAACACTGAATATTACCCCCTAAATCCTACACACTGGACCTTAAAGTCATTACTGAGGTTAAATATTAGTTTTTGTAAAGGACACACAACATTGGGTTTTTTTCTAGCGGATGTGCCAATATGTAACAACTCATTTGGCCAACAATCGATAACAATATCGATAAAGCCACTTTTTTCCCTACCTAATTTTAGTGATCATCAAGTCTCTTCTGTAGAGGAATCATCATCATATTATACATGCATGAAATAGAATGCTTTTCAATGTATGTAATATTTATTCATTGTGCAAAATAAGAAAAAGCACGTAGGCCGATTCCCATATTTCTTAAAAAACCAATATCAACCGATACCAAGGACAAGTTTTGCAGTCGGTGGAAAGCAACTGATAGCCACTGCCTGGATCCAAAAACTATCGCCTCCTTGACTTTGTAAGGTTTGTATGACATCAGAGCAAGTTGAGATCAAATTGAACAGAAATCTAACTAGCATACATTGTGCAGCAATTGCTAGCGATTGATTCCACACAGGCAAAGCTCCGAGCAAAAATGAAAATGAGAGCTCCCTCGCTACACATTGGTTCATGCAAAATAAAATAAAACAACCCCTAGCTAAACACAATCAACTAACATGAACACACTGTCAAGTTAAATGAATAAACTGGAACAATTTTGCAATTTAGTGTGATTATCAGGCTACTTGATTAATGTGTTGCTGTATATGGTAATAGTACAGTTTCAATTCTACTCTCATTTACTGGTAGCTTAATCTCAACTTGGTTAGGTTACTATTTTAGTGACAACTGAAAGTAAGTGTGCAAAAATAGTCTCTTACGTAACCACTGCCAGTAACCATACTACACTGTGAAACATTTAAATAAGCTCACAAACTTCAACATGATCACATTTCACTGTAGTACACATATCTGAAATGGGAGCCCTCCCTATTAACAGGCTGACTGTGCCTGACTGATACGCCTTTCCCACCAACACTGAAAAGTGCTGTTAAAGTTTCCACATCTAATTGAACTGAATTGTTGGGAGCATATCAACCAAAGACAAATTGGTTTAGAATAGGGATGTAACTATTGTGAATTACTACTTACTACTACTGTGAATATTGGAAAAAAGACACATTTGGTATTCGGTGGAATAAGTGAAAAGCAAGGCCGAATAATAGCAGCATGTTTTGATAACGCAATCACAGCGTGCCGTGACGGGCGGAGTAAAATGTTGGCAGTGTGGCGATCCGTCCATCACCACACTCGCATTTGCGACTAAAAATAGTTTTGAGCGAACAAAATAGGCTTAAATCATTCAGCACGCTGTGCGAGTACAGATTTCAACCAGCAGCAGAAACGATAGGTGAATCCCACCGGTTGTGGGTTGAATGGGGGTCACAGACACGGACAGTAATGTATTCCTGTCAAATATGGCGGCCATCGGCTTACTGGCAGCGACAGAGAAGTTGGCTCCAGTAATATCCTCTTCTTGGCATCATGACTGCCCAGTAGTACCTGAACAGCCGAGCCAGCCGAACACAGGTATGTGGCGTGTCAGAGGAGAAACGAGCCATTCACATTTCTGTCTCGGTGGCAGGTAACAACCCACAAATCTCACCGCACTTTAGGGACTGTTCTTTACTTATGAATGGACTGTTCTTTACTTGTCAGGGGAGGAGGGTGGCTGGTTGATTCTTATTTTATTTATTTAATTTATTTTTGATCCCCCCTATGTTAATCACTTGTTGATGCTGTTTTTGAAGTATGCATAAGTCAATAAGTAATTTATTCCATTGAAATATCATTGATATATTATAGAAAAGTGATTTATCTTTTTATAAATGACAAAAGGCACATCTGCCTTATTTTCACTGTGGTGTCGTGATACTACTCAGAACCATGATATTTTCATTGGTATCGTACAGTGGGTCCCAATTTTGGTACTGTGACAACACTAATCTGGAGGGGGTTCATCTGCAAAAACTAATGAAAAACTAAACAACGATATTCGGTATTCGGTACTCAGTATTTGGCTTCAGCCCCAAATTTCATTTCATTTCGGTGCATCCCTAGTTTAGAACCCCAAAAGCTAGCTCTCAGCTGGAACTAAAAAATAATAGCAGATTTCCCTTGACCTGAAGGCAACAATAAAGAAGTCAAGTGAAAAATCATCAGACAAAAAAAGAGTGTGTAGTGGTTTCATTAATAGCTGGTTCATGCATGTTTTCTTGGGTAAAAAGAAATAACTGTAATTACTAGGGATGGGGGCAAAAATACAAAATAGTATCACAATACTTTTGTGTGAATGAATGAATGAATACTTTATTTGTCAGAATCACTTCTGAAAATTTTCTTGCGTCCAAGACACTTGTTTCTCGTGACAGAAAACAACATAATATAACAGACAACCAGACAAAATGTCACATCAGACAAAAGCATAACAAAATATAACATGAGACAACCGTCAGACATGTGACGTGCTATATGTAACCTATCAAAGTGGCTGCAGTGCCTCCAGGTCCCTACCCTAGCGACTATTAAATGCCCCCCTGCCCTGACAAACCCGACTGATTCAACATTTTAACAGATTGAGGAATAAAGGAGTTCCTCAGTCTATTTGATCTAGCTAAAGGGACTCTATATCTCCTGTTGGATGGCAGCAACTGGTATTCTTCAAATAAAACATGCGTCGGATCGGACAAAATATTGTCTGCCAGGGACAGCATTCATCTGTTATATGCAGCTCTAAAAACTGGTTCAAGTGTTTGGCCTACAATCTTTGAGCAGATACGTAGCTGTCGGCCCAGCTTTAAGTTGCACTGAGAGACGACTATACAATGCACTGACTCCATACTGCATAACACTGAGAACAATAGATTGAAAGAACAATAACAGAATAGGCTTACTAGTACCAAAAGATCTTAGTCTCCTAAGGAAATAAATACGTTGCTGTATTTTGCTACAGATATAATCGATGTGTACGCTCCATGATAGAGCAGCGTCCACATGGATGCCTAAGTATTTGTAGAAAACAACTTGTTCGATATTTGTGTTACTGATAGTGACAGGTGTAGGATATGAGTTCTCTGGAAGACCAAAAATGACTTCTTTTGTATTCTTTGCATTGATAATAAGTGAGTTCTTCTCACACCACTCCACAAGACTATCTGTACGAACCTGATGAATACTGGGGTCGTCTTTGGTCCCCAGCAGAGACAACAATACAGTATCATCAGAGAACTTCAAAATAAACGTATTTGGTCCATTATTTCTACAATCATCAGTGTAAAGTGTGAAAATAAATGGAGAGCTTACACATTCTTGGGGTGCTCCAATACTGGTTACTACAGAAGTTGAATATGTCTGGTTAACGTTGACCCTCTGTAAGAATGCATGGTACCAGTGAATTAAATAAGGATTTACCTCCTTCTCAACCATCTTAGCCAATAAGAGCTCTGGCTGGATCGTATTAAAGGCCGATATGAAATCTAGGAAAAGAGCTCTAGCTGTCGTTTTAGGCTTATCAAGATGCTTATGGCAATATCATATCACAACACAATGCCAAGTATAATTTTTTTATTATACAAATAATCAGTATGAAAAATACAGATCAAACTATAGGGAGCCTACTAGAATATTATAATGTGCGAAGAACAGACTGAAAACTTTACCTTCTGAGATACAACAGATGTTGACGAAGTTTTCCTTTGGGGATAACAGTTACGGTTGAAAAATGGTAATAAATCGCAATATGTTGCTATATATTTTATCACAATACTAAGCATAGTTCAACATATTTAAAATTGCAATAATATTGTAAGTATCATGATAATACCGTGTTTCCTACCCTAGTAAGAGTAAAAGTTCAAAGGTAATTAATACAATCCGCTGTTTTGCTGCTACTGATTATTTCTGTTGTGCATTGTGAAATACCCTCTGCTGATGACACACATCTTTGGTTACAATGGTTCTGGTCAAAACTGGCAGAAACACGGGCTGGTTCGCTCAATAGCACCAAGGCTCCCAGAATCCTGAACAGTACCAGTTCAAGAACCAGAGCTAATTTGGTGGAAGGCATATGAGTGACTGACTGACTAACTAATCTGAGTTAAGAAATATCTGAACTGCACCACATGTGTTGGCAACAGGTCTGATAAAGACTAACAATGGTTAATACACCTAGAAATTCAAGGGACAGTCAGGGCAACTCCACTATGGCTTTGCTCCCCTCTTATATCACTTTTATGATCATTTGTGTCTCATGTTATAACATGATATTTCTTAAGACTCGGCAGCATCAGTCAGAAAGTATAGAGAGTGACAGCAATCCAATCCAGTTGATATTCTAATCAGCATGTTATGCCACACCATCTGTTTCACTGCAGATGGCATCACCCAATGTCCTGATAATGTTCTGTTTCATTAGTGAGGATATGTCATCTGGATCCTGTGTAAAAGAGGATCTAGTACCAAGTCAGAGTTGAAGTTTTCAGTTTCTAACAATGTTCCTCATAATGTTTCCACCTGTTGTCTTTCCTAGTCTACAGACACCACTCTGATGCCACAATCCATGGACCTTAAGCTTTACGCCATTTCAAAAACAATCCTAGTCATAATGTGAGAAACGTCTTCATGCATACCTGGCAACAGCACAGTGTAAAGTCTGTTTTTTCCACGGTAATAACTCTAGGAGAAAAGTTTAAAAAATTTTTTTTTTTTTTTTTAAAAAGTTGTTTGCTGAATATACACACTGATCAATAGAATGACATGTCAGACTGTACTATATGTTTCCCATTTTAATGGTTGTTCAGCACCTAAAGGATTGACCATCTGGTCTGTGAAGAGACTAAATGAGAGCTACAGAGAAGTGAAGAGTTTCTTACAACAAAAGCCATCTGTGAAATCGAGGCTATTGGCAAAATAGATAAAAGGAGACAGCAAACAATGCCGGAGGTACTTCTAACTAATTGTTAAATAAACATTTGAGGATTCTTTCCAAAAGAATACGCCTAATCACATTCTAGGATGCTAAATTCTATAAAAGTGCAAACTCTATACTGTTTCAAGTCATTTTATACATTAACTGCTAGAGGTTATTTTACTATTCTGCTCTCAGTCCACAGCAGGGTCATGGGTATAAGAGGCAGCATCATGTTGAAAGTCTGTTTCAGGATACAGGTTAGGGTGAGAAGGTAAGAGAAAAAAGGGAAGTGGGGATCTGCGATTTTAAACTTATTGCAATATGCAGAGTATTGTGATAAGATATATTGCAATATTTTACAATTATGTACCTTTTCTCAACTGCTCATTATGTCCCCAAAGGAAAACTCTGTCAGAATCTGTTTTATCTAATAAGATGAAGTTTGTAGTTTTCAGCAATATGTATCTAGTAAACTGAAAAACAACTTATTATATTATCATGATAGGCTACAAAAAGTTTAATTTGTATTTATAATATTAATAATTTATATAATTTAAAAAAATCAATACTTGGGATTAGTGTAAGACACACTTAAATATTGTGATACTATGCAGTAACAATTTTTAACTAATATAAGTAAGCACCTCTCACACACTAGGGATGCATGATAGCATTGGCATGTCATCAGTATCGGCCAAAACTCGCTTTAAAATCAAATATTGAAATTGGCCAACATGCTGATAATATTGAAGTCATCAGTATTGGCCAAAATCAACTTTAAAATTAACTATCAGAATACAAACATGCTTTTTCTTATTTTGCACAATGAATGAATATTCAAAAGGGAATATATCGATATCTGTATCGGTTATCAGTAGGGCTGCCACTAACAATTATTTTCATTGTCGACTAATCTGTCGATTATTTCTTCGATTAGTCGACTAATAATTTCATCGAAAAATGTGTTAAAATGTTGAAAGATGTCGGTCTGTCTCTCCCAAATCCAAAAATTATGTCATCTGATGTCTTGTTTCATAATCATGCCAAAGGGTTTTAGTTCACTGTCACGGGAGAGTGTGTAAAGCCGCCAATATCTGAATGTAAGAAGCTGCAGTAAGAATATTTTGGAGTGCTTTTATAGTACTTTTCTATGAAAAATGACTCAAACTGATTAGTTGACTACTAAAATAGTCACCAATTATTTCAATAGTCGATTAGTCATTGATTAGTCGACTAATCATGGCAGCCCTAGTTATCAGCCAAACAAGTTGTTATATATCGGCATATTGGAAATCAGAAAAAAAATCCAATATCGTGCATCCCTACTTTGTACACAGAGACTGCATTTTGGGGCCACTACGACATCCTTTCTTTATGCTGATGCTGCACAGAACCAAACAATGGCAGCATCATGCCGGTCCAGTGCGTGATTTTAGACAGCATGCCATCATCCAGCAGGCAAGAGAGGTGGGACAGGCATGACACAACAGCGTTAGCCTCAAGTGTGACATATAACATACGCATCAGCAGTGCTATAAACAATGACATTAACATTACAATAACAATCATTTACCATCCCTGTTATATGGTGGCTAATCTCATCCTCTGCTCAGAGGGTAAGGAGCCCCCATACCTCAAGCAGCAACTGGGATCCCCACAGCCACATAGCCGCATGCCGGCCACAGTCCACTGAAGGAAGGATAGACATGTTGTCCAGGTCCGCTGTTTGAAATGGAGTCACTGGACGTTTAGGAGGTGTACCGTCCACCAGCATTGGCTGCTCTCTCCTCAGCTCAGCATCAACTCTGCACTGTGCCACACTGTTTTTTTCCTAATGGGACTTTTTGACTGAAAGTTGGCGCCTCCCAGTGTATTGACCTATTAGAGGCCGATGCTGGTGGACAGTGCAAACTTTCAGCATGTTCTAAAACTGCATTTCAGACGGTGAACCGCAGTAACATGTCTATCCTTCCTACGGTACGCTGTAGCCGAGCGAGCAAATGAAAGAAACAGTCAGTGTGTTGTGTGATGCAGCCATTCACCGCACATAGACTACAAATGCCATTATGAAAATAAAAAGATTAACTAAAGAGGAGAGGAACTCACAGAGAGATATAACTGAGGCTATGATGCTCCAATTATGGTATTATAAAAGCTGAGTTGACTAGCTGGCTTACTTTGTTGTTTATGGTGTTCATGACAGTGAATGTGAGGATATGTCATCCTCCAAGCTAGGAGGATGACATGAATTACAGATATAGTCATAAGTCATCCTTCTGTTTTAGCAACAACCTTCTGTTTTTCACTTTGAACATAAAATTAAGTTATTTGTCTGCAGGTTTGGAATAGGTTAATTGGTGACTCTAAACTATCCGTAGGTGTGAATGTGAGTGTGAATGGTTGACTGTCTCTATATGTCAGCTCTGCGATAGTCTGGGGACCTGTCCAGGGTGTACCCCACCTTTCGCCCAATGTCAGCTGGTATAGGCTCCAGCACATCCGCGACCCCCATGGGGATAAGCAGTTACAGGAAAAAGGTGAATGAATAAATATAAAAAAGCTCCCTCCAAAACCAAGACATTGTGGTTGATTTTTAATAATTAAATAAAAAATAATAATTAAATAAATGAATGCCCCTTAAATATAATTTTGTTGCAAAACATCATTTATTCAAACCGCCTATTTAAAGTAGCGTTATAAAGCAGTATGTAGATGATTTACAAATAGTTTTTAACACAGTATAAGATAGGCCAGTTATATGTAGATCTATATTCATTTTTAGATGTTATTTACCACATGTCTCAACAACTGTAACTCATCCACAAAGGATCCATGAGTCGTGTATAAATAGTGAATGACATTCATTTTTAAAGCACTTTTGAATGATTTTAACTCGTACATTAAGAATTAATAAATGCATCATGCTCTACTGTATGGATTCGTTCTTGTGGAATCATGTAACAGTTTATATGATATTAATTGTTTTAGAGTGTTAAGAAAACAATCTCCCCTCAAGGGCCATTTAGTAGCTGTTTTGGAGATTTTAATCATATTGCATGATCTTAGCTATACCGTGTTGTTAACTATTTACACACTGACAAGTACAATAATACTTAAACACTGTCTCTCATTGGGAAAAATTTGCAGCAAGGATGAGTCGCTTTCCTGTTAGCCTGTTGCCAAATGGCTAATTTAATGGTTTAGTGCTCTACTAACTTAAATGGGGTTATAAAGATTTAACCTTAAGACTTTTCAGGACCTTCCGAACGTAATTGGGCGCAGTGGAACAGTTCCTGATATTAAAACAAGTCATTTTGCTGGGGTTGTGATGCTCAAAGGAACTTATCCACTTATTTACAGCTGTCTATTTTGCCATGTAACAGTCTATGGGAAAAAGTCTTCTTGGGCTGCAGGGCATCACCTGAGGGACCCTGGAAATTGCAGTATCACTGTTTGGCCACTACGAAAATTGACTGAAAAGCCCAGTGCACTTCCTGTACTTTTTTGAAGCACCTATGAATGTAATGGTTACTGTGGGGTGAGGGGTGGGGGGCAGAGTTCTTATTTTTGTCTTATTTTTATTCTATTCTGCAGAACTGATATTGATATGTCGTTGATATAGCCTGCTTGCACAGATTTTAACTGAACTGCTGTGCTTTCTAGCTCAGTATTTGCTGGACCCTGTGCACTTTACTGAAGGATGTATAAATACACACAGTAGCGGATTCTACCACTGCTTTAAAACATGTCGATGCTGACTTTCTTAAGTACAATGAGATAGCATTACTGTGCATGTCGTCATTATTACAATACTGTATAATAGCCAGCTCGGCTGTAATCCTGCTGGTGGTTTGGCCTCATGCTGAGTTCTGGCTGTAGTCCACATCCCTGACTGCACAGAGAGCTGCACTGGCCCCAGCAAGAGCAAGCCACCAAATTAGCCTCGGTTGCTACTGAGAGAGTGTGTATGTGTATCTATGTGTGTATTAGCCTACTTACGGGATACTGATGATGCAGCGCTGGATGTGCTGATGATGCTACACAGAAGTGGCAGCAACCACAGCACTGTCATATAAGACATCTTCAGAGATAATCCACACAGACAATAACGCGGGTCCAGGCGGGTCTCGGTGCGGTGTTCCGCTGGGGTGTCTTGTCTGTTGTTCGTGTGATACACAGCTGAGACGCTGCTTTCTTTATTTGCAGCGAAAGGAAAAAAGCAATGGCTGTCCGCCCTGTGCTTATTGTCTTATCTCTCCTTTCTTCTCAACCTGCCCAGTGGCACTCCGGCGGGATTTCACTGACAACCTCCGAAACTAGCCTGTGAACAGAACGCAGTTGTACTGCAGCCGGGCCTCGCGCTCCAGGTGCATGGTCAGACAGACAGACTGACACACAGAGCTGTCCAAGTGCTGAGCTGCCGGACTAATCAATACACCCCTACTCTCTGCTCCACTTGGTACCGTCCGATACATACAACAATACAAGACTCCCTGAAATGAGGAGGGGAGAGAGGGGAGCAGCGGGGTCCGCATATGGCGCTTTATGAGGGACAAATTTAGGACAAACGTTACCGAGAAGTCGGCAGAGGCTGTATTCTTGCCGAAGCCAGCTTCAGCTCTGGCCAATGATGAGCCGGCTCTGGTGCGTTCATATCTGAGCTGTTTGGGCTGTTGTAACCGAAAGTTGGAGCGTTTCGTCGGATTTTCCGGTTCCTATGGCCTTGTGTGAAAGCTTTCAGTCGAACCCTGTCGCGGACCAAACAACCGAAACAAGTGCACCCGAAAAGCCCCACCCCATACACTCGATAGACCCCCTATTAATGCTGTTTTTGTTTAAGATGGTACTGAAATTAGACAACCTAAGGTATCCATTGGTCCCTACCTATCACTTATCTATCACCTATCCTATCAGAGAGGGGAGCTAAATAACACGATAAATTAGGCTGCAATTTTGTGAGGGAACAACTGGCATTGCCATTTTCAAAGGGCTCTCTTGGACTGTCACCTCAAGATATTTGAATGAAAATGGGTTCTCTGAGTAACCCCGGATGTCCCCTAAGCTTGAGAAGGCTTAGTGTCAGTGAATGGTTTGTTCTCTGCAATACTGTACTTCTTCAAATTAAAGCTGTAGGCTACATTTATCTTTTAAGGAAAAGAACAACCAGACTATTTGAAGAGCAGTGAATTGCCTAACATGTATAAATACAGAACAGAACACATTGAAATAGGGTTATTGTGGAACTCAAATGTTAACTATACCTTTATTAGTCCATGCACATCAGATAATTAGTAATATCAAGGGACTGTTCTTTATCAGAGGAGAGGGGAGGCTGAGATGTGACTTCCTTTTCTTGTTCAATTTATTTTTTTATATGTCTGTTTGTTTTGTTAGGCTCTGTTTTCTTTTGTTTTGTGTTTTTTTTTTTTGTTCTGTTTTCTTTTACCCAAAGCTACAAATATAGCCTCCTGAGTGACAAGCGAAAAATGCATGACCCTCCCTCCACAGTATATTAAGCCCTTTTTTAAATAGGAATTGTGCAAATTTGCAGGAAAGCCCTATCAGTCTTCATTCAGCATTGGCAGTATAAAAGTAAAATCGGGGAGTGCAGCGAAATGCCATCTCCCTACTCTTCTTCATACAGAATGTGCCTTTTTTGGGCCAATGGGGGGAGTGAGCAGGTAACAAAACGTGTAGATCAGCGTGCAACGCAACGTGGCTGGTCAGTCCTTCGGCGATTCTCTCATAAGTTGGCTCGTCCTTCACCGTTCCCATCATTTGATGGTTAATGGCCTCTTCATTTGCGAGGGCAAGGAGGGCGTGCAATTCTTGTCTCCCCAGTTGCTCATCTTTACAGTGTCTGTCAGGTTTGCAATTCCCTCTTGCTACTAGCTGCTCGCTAATTCCTGCTATCAGCTGTTTCCTGTTAGTCCACCACCAGTGGCTCGCATGTGCAGTGTCGTCAACAGCCCCTCCTATGGCATAAGGGCGCCTCACTCTTTTTAAACCAAAAGGTTCCGCCAATATGTTAACCCCTTCACGGTGGAAACTTGGGCACCTCAGATCAACTCACCAATCCAGCTCTGTGTGTCTAAACACTCACAGCTTGCCTGCAAAACATTCGCCAAAAATCTGGCAATGTAAAAGGGGCTTTTACTTAGTAGATTTTAAAGACTTACCCTTTGATGCTTGAAAGTCAAAAGCTGAAGACAAAATCCTGAATTGAAAAAAAGCCTTGGTTGCTCATTCTTTGCACAACCCCCTCACCTCTCGTAAGTAATGAACAATCCCTAACCTAGAAATAAAATAAGAAACCAAAGTATATCAACATGCAATTCTTTATCTCTCATATTGACAGTTTTAAATTGTCTATATACTTCAACAGCATAATCTAATTCTCAAAATTCACTTATAGCTTTTTGTTTTGGTGTGCCAATCCAAGAATTTCAGTGGCCCCATCTGGTCACTCCTATGAAGCATTTCTGCGGATGCCACTGCCCTTGGTGAGGACCAAATGACCTGAACTACAGATGTGAAAGTACCCCTGGACGAGCAGCCAGTGGAGGGAAATGAGAAGCAGACTTTTCATTCCTATAAGGTAACTTAGGTATCTAACCCAGCAACCCACTGACTTGGCTACTGACTTCTCTGGTCACAAGTTTTGTGATTGGAATCACTGGATATCGAAGAGTGAATAAAGAAACTAACAATAAGCATGGGTTTGATACCTGGTAACGGACTCTGTATATCTCTGGCATTATTCCTGGCAGCGTAAAGAGGGTTTAAAGCTACTCTTACCTTTCTTGCATTTCACACAACACTAAGAAAACATTTGAACATCCACAACTCACGCCTCCCTCCAAAGTCCCATCCCCCTCCTCCTGCAACTCCACCTCCCTCCAAAGGCCTACTCCCCCCTCCTCCATTACATCCGCATTACATCTATGATAGACGTAGGCGTTGGCAAGGTAACGTTAGCTACACAGAAGAGGAGAGCGAGTGTAACGTTACAACCAAGACAGTCAAATGCAACCCCGGAGTTTTAAAATTCATTGAGTCAGTGATGACTGATGAGTTTTAGAATAAGGTTACAGTGCTAACGTTAGATAGTTGCGTTAACATTACTAGTAAGTGGAAACACACAAGGAAGATAACGTTAATGTTTCAGAGGCTATACTACAGTAGACTAATGTTAGCTATTAGCAAATGGCTGTTGCACTGTCAAATACGTTATAGCCTATTTTACATTACAGGCAAACTAACTCTGCGACCATCTAGTCCCTTTTTAGTTTAGGATGAAGCATCATCATCATCATCCGTCTTTGCTATCGCTTGAAAGCTCGGAGATGTTACACGAGTGGTTACGTCAGTCGGAGGCCCCCATGTGGGGAAGACAGACAGGAGGCTCGGCCAATCGTTGTATTCAGTCCAAATGCAATGACTGGTTGGAGTTTTCTTAGAACCATATGAGAATTGTATAATTATGAGTTTTTATCTCTGGTGGAATTCCCTTAAATTTTAGTGTGCCACCAGCTTAATAATAGCATTTTAACCTAAACAAAGAAAAGCATAAAATTTCCAGAAAGGTAAGTGTCGCTTTAACTAAATAAAATAGAATATACTGGGGAAAAAATTACTATATAAATAAACTTCTTCTGAGTGGTTTTGAGATATTAAGCGCAAAACTTTTTGCATTCCAAATAGCAAAAATTAGATGTGGAGGAAGCCTCTTTCATACACAAAAATGACAGACACCCTAAAATTATTCTAAATATAAAAAAATCTAAATCCTGTCAGTTTTGTTAAGGAGTTTTTAGGGAAGGATCAAATATAGATAGAACCTTGGGAGTTTGAGAAAAAAAATCCCATTGAAAAGACCTTTAGAGAGCAGAAGGAGAGAGAATTTGACAGGTTTAGAAACATAGTGGCAGAAAAAAAAAACTGACCTTGCCTCAGAGGCATAAAAATCTGTGATATTTCAAAAATAAAATATAGCTATTATGTTGATAAATTATTTGAGACAACAGTTTTGAAAATATTTAAATTCATATTCATTATATTAAGTAGACCTTTCCATAGGAAAAATGTGTTGCTCATCTGTGGTTCATTCTCATCTCTTGAGATCAATTTGAGCTTCTCATAATCGTATCATTCTGTGATCATTTGTTTCTGAGTTACTTCTCCTAAGGGTCCCTTATGAGCAAGAGATAAGCTAAAAAGAGACAAGACATCACTAAAACAAAGGAGGTTGAGCTGAGATAACCATTTGAGCAGTACTTGAGAAGTGGGATAAACAGAGGAGATCTCATAATTGTCTGCCCCTGATCTCAATTATGTCTTGGTTATTTTGAAGGAGAATTAAAGAGATCTCTTTAATTAACAAATTTTCTTCTAAGAAAAATCCCAGATATTGGTAGACTGATAGTCGCTCAATCACTTTGTCATTTAGCGTAACAATCTGACAAACATCATCATCTGTATTCTTTGACTGCGAAAAGCACATCATTTTAGTTTTGTCAGAATTGAGTACAAGTCTCAATTTATAAAGATTTTTCTGAATGATATTCAATTCAATTCAATTCAATTTTATTTATAAAGCCCAAAATCACAAATGCAATTTGCCTCACAAATTGTATGGCAGATTGTAGATGTTCTATGGCACTTGATAATGATGAAGCAGAACTATACAAAATGGTGTCATCCGCATAAAAATGAAACTTTGCGTCAACTGATGGGTATCGGGTTTGAATCCACTGGCTAGAACTAAGAGTTATTTATTTATTTATGTATTGATAAAGACTGTACAGTTTAACATAGTTCCAATATTAAGTATGAGACTGATGTGTTGCACAGAGAGTTTATAGCTATTGCTAATTTTCAACTGTCGTCCCTAGTTGGGCTTTTACATGTAGGCCTAAGGCTGTGTAATTGATCGTCTGGTGATCGTGATTACAATTTTAAAAATTAATTAAATCGAGGGTAAACAATTTTTGGTAGCCTAATTTTTGGTCACAGATGCCTGGAGATTTTATTTTGTCATCAACAAAATATCAACAACCACCGGTGGTCGATTGCGACAGGCCCTAACATCAAACCAAAAGCTTCTGAGGTTATCAGAGAGTTTATTTACAACTGTATTACCAACCTAGACCAAACTGTCTGCCGCCGCCATCTTGGAAAGTCAATACAAGTCAAATGACGAGATATAACGTGATCTGAAGTCTGTGGAACATCTCCGGGTTGTACTTTTTCATCTTCTTCCCACAGCCGGAATAAGCCCACACACAAACCATTTTGTCTGTCTGTGATGATCCATCCACTCATCGCTCACCCGTCGCTCGCACTAACTCTAATCCAATCTTGTTCGAGTTTGTCGATCGACTTGTATGGGCTTTCCAAGATGGCGGCGATGGTATGTTGAATTCTGGTCTGGAATCGTTGAGTCTTCATTCATTCATTCATCTTCTAACCGCTTCATCCTCTAGAGGGTCGCGGGGGGGCTGGAGCCTATCCCAGCTGACATCGGGCGAGAGGCAGGGTACACCCTGGACAGGTCGCCAGACTATCGCAGGGCTGACACAGAGACAGATAACCATTCACACTCACATTCACACCTACGGCCAATTTAGTTATCAATTAACCTAATCCCCAAACTGCATGTCTTTGGACTGTGGGAGGAAGCTGGAGTGCCCGGAGAGAACCCACGCTGACATGGGGAGAACATGCAAACTCCGCACAGAAGGGCTCCCACACCCGGGATCGGACCGGCAACCCTCTTGCTGTGAGGCGACAGTGCTAACCACCACACCACCGTGCCGCCCTTATTGAGTCTTTCTTATAACAAAAAAAAAGTAAGATACGCACAATATATTGTGGCAGTGCACTAAAACTTGAGAGAATTTATTTTGGACAAATTTAAGTTTTACTAAGTAGACTTTTACTTCGAAATGTCTTCCGTTACAAAGTTTTTGAGCAATAAATAATCGATACAGCATGTTTTCAAAGTCAAAACATAATCGTTTGCATAATCATGATTTCAATTTTGACCAAAATAATCATGATTATGATTTTTTCCATAATCGAGCAGCCCTATGTAGGCCTACACTGCTATTAAAAAATAGTTTTTAACATACAACATAAAAAAACCACAATACACTATAAACATGGAAGGCATAATAAAATACTTGGATGGAAAATACACTTACACAGCACCTTTCTAGTCATCCGACCACTCAAAGTGCTTTTTACACTAGGAGTCACATTCACCCATTCATACACACATTCAGACACTGGTGGCCGAGGCTACCGTACAAGGTGCCACCTGCTAATCAGTTTTTAGCCCTCTCACACACTGATGGAACAGCCATCGGGAGCAATTTGGGGTTCAATATCAGGCTCAAGGATACTTTGATATGCAGACTGGAGGAGCCAGGGATCCCACCGCTGTTCTTACGATTGGTGGACTGGATTGAGACCACAAACCACATGCTACAATACATATACCACAGTATACCACAATACATATATCACAACATACACCAGCCACTTTATGAGGTACACCTTGCTAGTATCAGTTTGGATGTCCATTTTACTTCAGTTGTTGTTATCGATGTTAACGTAACTTGTTGTGTTGTATCCGTTCGGTTAACTTGATGGATGCACTGGATGTCTTCTGTTTAGATGTTGTAGCATTGAGGATGTGCTATTGTAGTATGCTAACTCCATTTTGCAATATATACACTGAAATGTGTTTTCTTTTCATTTTAACTTGTAATGATCCCACACTCTTGACACTTTGCTGTTTTCTTGTCCCTCTTCCTCCATTGACACTTCTGACACTCATAATAATAATAATGTGAGCCTGTCTGTGGTGAAAATAACCTCTTTTATTGGACATACAGTGACAGTGTTCGATTGCCCCATGTGCTAACATTACAGTTGTGTGAATGCTGGCCGCTGTCCACCCCGGCAGTACTGGACAAATTTCAAAAACTGTTGTTCACATCAGTCTTTTTGACCAATTTACATGGAAATTAGGGTCCAGGTTGAAAAATGCTTAAGTTAACCATTAACCTTGCCTACAAATTATGACTTGGCTCTACAAGTCATTGCACTCAGTGGGTTGTTTTAGAGCAGGAGTGTCAAACATGCAGCCCTGGGGCCAGAACTGGCCCGCCGAAGGGTCCAATCCAACCCACTAGATGACTTTGCACAACTAATATTGATGCGCTTGTGAAGGCTAAGAGGTCCCAGGTTTCAGGAGCAAGTTAAACAGTGAGTAGATACTTCATGTAAAATGCTGCTTCAGAGGCTTCTCTACCGTGATGAGGATCCAGTTCTCTGAAAAAACAAAGAATACTTACTGTGGCCATATTTAAAGATATTTAACATTGTGCAAAAATATTGTCTACCAGCAGCTCCAGTACAGAAGTATCTCTATCACACTTCTGTCTTAAAACAATATGGGTGAAACCCTGTTGCTAAAGCACTGACAAAACTTCAGATTGTAAATGGTTTGTAAGGCAGGGGATGACTTAACCTGCTTCAATAACTTCCACTTTATTGAGAGAAAAATTCTGGAAAAAATGCTCATGTAATGAAAATGAGAGGTAGACTGACTGCATGTAGAAAAATGGAGACATACTGTTGAAATTGCATATATTTTAGGATATAGCGAGCTATTTATCATTTGTTTTGTAAATGTTCTTATGCTACAGCAAATAAAACATGAGCTCAAAGATTTTTCTGATATGATTCAGTCTTACTTCATTCACATTAGCATAATCTGGTAGAAATGTGGACACTGATGACTCGTGGAATGTCCTGAAAAATGCCTTGATGCCATAAAAGGTACTCTGAGCAGGTTATAATGCAATTTTATACCAAAATTAGCCCTAAAAACATATTGTGCCACCTAATATTACATAAACACATATCTCATCAGGTATGAAGAGTTTATTCACGCAGAGCGTGCAAGATGAAATGTACATGTCCATGTTGAAAGGAAAAAACTAATATACACAGGCATTACTCATTAGAAAATGTTTTATTATGAAAAAGCCTATGAAAAATCTATTGCAGTTTCATAAATGTTTGTATAAAACAGCTGATTGGAGCCATACTACCCAACAACCTGGAAGCTGTTGTTTTTTTCCTTTTATTTCTGCATTTGATGGATGGAGTGCTACTGGGTTAGTAACTATGATTATATGCACACTTGTTTTCACCTAGGAATTATGAAAAGCAGTCGCTATGGTGAACACCAAGATCCAAACAACGTAAAATCTGTGAGAGTAACTGCTTTCAGTAAGGATATCTCAGCCTCTGATGCCTTGATTTTGACCAGGAGTATCACTTAAAATAACACATTGTAACAAAAACGGGGGGCACGGCGATGTGGCGGTTAGCAATGTTGCCTCACAGCAAGAGGGTTGCTGGTTCAATCCCGGGTGTGGGAGCCCTTCTGTGCAGAGTTTGCATGTTCTCTCCGGGCACTCCGGCTTCCTCCCACAGTCCAAAGACATGCAGATTGGGGATTAGGTTAATTGATAACTCTAAATTGTCCGTAGGTGAGTGAATGGTTGTCTGTCTCTATGTGTCAGCCCTGCGATAGTCTGGCGACCTGTCCAGGGTGTACCCTGCCTCTCGCCCAATGTCAGCTGGGATAGGCTCCAGCCCCCCCACGACCCTCAAGAGGATGAAGCAGCTAGATGAATGAATGAATATTTCTAATGTGTTTCCAGTGTAATGTCTAAAACCAAATGTTCAAATCCACTGTAACTCATCAGAGTACTTTCTAAGATATTTTTTGGGGCATTTTAGGCTTTAATTGATAGGACAGCTTAAGCGTGAAGGGGGAGAGAGAGGGAAGGACATGCAGCAAAGGACCACAGGCTGGAGTCAAACCCAGGCCGCTGCGGCAACAGCCTTGTACATGGGGCTCCTGCTCTACCACTAAACCATCAACACCCCACTCATCAGAGTACTTTCAATGTGTTGTTAAGCTGTTAAAGGAGCTAGTTTATTTCATCATTAATACAAGTTTTTGATGTACTTATCTAAATTGTATTTGGCTATAACAAAGACACATTGTGTCCTAAAGCCTTTTTTTAATCACTCTATTTAAACTTATTACCACTTTGTCCACACTTACTCAATGTTGTTTCCCAGACTTGACCAAACTGATTCATCAAAGGAGTGAGCTTTGCTGACAGGGAGCCACTCCAGATGTTCTGCCAGAAAAGGGAATTGATCAAATCATCCATCCAGTCTCTCAAAATACAGTCCAAAGAATTAGAGACAAGTTTCCATATAATCACAGATGACACAGAGGATAGATTGGCGTATTTATTGGATAGTTAAGATACAGTTTGTTTTAAAGCACTTGGACAAGATGTGTCAAATATACCACACTTGTACAAACATACACATTGCACTCAATATTGAATCAACAAGATCAAAACACTCAGTATAAGGACCAGACCATGAGGAGGCCTGAAGCAGATGCATCAAAGAACTCAGCTGCATATAAACATGGGAAGACGTTCCTCAATAAAAGCACCCTTTAACAATGACTTTGTACAAAATTCTGTCTTTGTCCTTCACTTGGCTGATGAAGGTCTGACTCCTCAACTCTCATGACATTAAAACCTGGGCACAACCAGGTAAGGGAGCAGGTGTTTAAATAATGCTCACGACAAATTACAGTGCCCAGGTGTTTAGGTTGGGTTGACAGTGAGAAAAATATAGAATAACACTCGTCTCAGCCTTTAAAGGTCCAGTGTGTAGGATTCAGGGGGTATATAGGGGGTTATCATTTTTGAGTGCCTTCTTCAGTTTTAACTGTAGTTCATTGTACTACATTGTTGTTTTTATCATTTGTTTTATAGCACTTTGAGATTCCCTGGAATGTAAAGTGCATTATAAATAAAATGTATTATTATTATTATTATTATTATTATTATTATTATTATTGGCAGAAATGGAATAAAATTTCAAAATTATTATTTCTTTAGTGTATGATAATCTGAAAATAACTGCAGATAATTTGGCCCTTGATGAAAAACCCCTGACCAATGAATTCTGGCCAGGAGAAGCTTTAGCTGGTTGCAATCTGCAGTTCATCACGAATCCCCCTTAATCTGACAGACTTCACCTTTAAGGCCCATATCTGATTTTCAGTTAAATTAACACAAATCAGTTTTAAGGGCTGCTGAAGTTGCCAGCTATGCACAGTTGGTAACTCACTCTTTACTTGACATAATCATAACCACATTACATCAACATATCAACAGCATAATCTCCTTGCAGCTGTATACAGTAGCTATTGCTTTCCTATGGAGAGAGTGGCAACTTTAATGGTCAATGGACCTGCATTTGTATGGCACCTTTCTAGTCATCCGACCACTCAAAGCGCTTTAACACTACATGTCACATTCTCACACACATTCATACACTGGTGTCCGAGGCTACCATAGCTACTGCTACTCAGTTAAACGTTTATATGTATTCACACACTGATCTGCGGTTCAGTATCTTGCTCAAGCACACATGCAGACTGGACACACCGCACCACACTCAACATTTAAATCTCACCGATCAGCCACCTGAAGACACAGGCTGCTGATTTAAAATTCAGTCTTGACCTTTGACAAAGCAGTAAACAACAATCTTTCTTTTCGTCCACATTTTTCCTACATTCTTTTAACAATAGTTGAGTAACAAAAGACACATGAATAAAATGACACATAAGCCTTCATGATGTAAACTTGTTTAAATCAGAAGGGATTTTTGATAAAAATAGGCCTACATCTGCTAAAAAAACTGTTTTAATGTATGAAGTACACTATAAAGGTATACTGTGGAGAATTTTCCTGAAAAAATGCATAGATTCATACTTAAGTAATCTCTCTCAATCATAACTTGTGATTTTCTCTAGAGATAATCAGCCCCCTGCCTGTATTTTCTTCTTTTCTCCATGTTTTTGTTTGTTTTGTTTGTTGTGTTTGGTACATTTCTTGGAACAGTGCATAGGTGAAGTTTGTTACTTTGTGAAAAGTTCGTTACTGGGTGCCAGACCATCAGAGGCAGGCATCCAAGAGAAAGCTACCATAATTGTGAACACTGTACCAAAAAAATGTAAATACAGCCAGGCAAAATCCCAAGCGGACAAAGCTGGGGTTGGCTTTCACTTTTGCCAACAGTTTATAAACAGTCAACAATAGTATACCTTAAAATGGTCTGTAGTTAGGCAGTCTTAAAGCTGCTAAACTTGTCTAATTAAGCTGATAATAACAGATTTATCTGTTTCTGATCATGAGATTTTACAAGAGTCTGGCAGTAAGTACACAGGTAATAACTCCATGTTTGGAGTGAAATATGTATTGGCATTTTTAAAGCGTATGTGTTTGTGATTTTGTATGGCTGATTTAGGCTGCCTTCAAGGACACATTTTAGACAAAAGACCAGTTAACTGGGGACAAAAGCCTTGTTCCTAATCTGGAAAAAGCAAATTTTTTGGGATAGTGGTTAAGGTTAAGGTTAAGAGTAGGTTAAAGGCCCTGACACACCAAACCAACATCAAAGAACTAGTGGAGACGAGGGCCAGTGCTGTGTCTCCTTGAGTTGCCTGTGTCTTGGCCAAAAAGCTGCATTTGAATACCCCGCAATGACGACAGGTAACAGCAAACTAGCCATGGATGTATTAGTAGAACTGGATACACAGTTGGTGGCTGGGCTCTGTTTATTCCCATGAGAGGTACTCAGTGGCTTATGAAGCCAAAATGGTTCGACTGCAGCGCTTTTGCATTATGCAGCCCATACTGCAGGTGCACTCGAGACTTATGGCAGCTGAGGATGACAGAGTGCGTCCGAATGTCTAACTTCGGCTAACTTCCGCTTGATTTTAAATTTGATAAAATAATTTAATCCTGCAGCTCCTCCAGATTTTCGAAATGTTATCAAACTAAATGGATCAAATCCTAGTGAAAGTAATTTTGAGGTCGTAGGGCACCACATGACGGGCCCAGGAAATTGCAGTATCACTGTTTGGCCAATATGAAAACTGGCTTCAAAGCATAGCAGCAGGTAGTGGTAGTCTGTATTTGGAAGACCGACAGGAAAGATTTGAAATGCTGGTTACCCAGTTCTGACACTAACAACATAACCCTCTTGACTTAAGTCATTTTTTGACTTTTCTCTGAGCTGGACTGCCTATCAGATTTATTTTATTAAGCAATGGACTCCGCCGTTGCCAATGCCATTTCAATATGCTGAATCAGCAAAAAACTAATCATTCACTAATGGGCCAGTATTAATTCACGGCCAACCGTCAGCTTGGTGTGTCAAAGCCTTTATAACTATCTCTATAATGTCCCAAGAAGTGGGCTAACTAAACCTGCGTATCTGTCTAGTACTCAGAGTATGGTGTCCTCTGTGATGTGGTTCTGGTGCTCTGGCTGCTGCTCATGTGTCTCTTCAGACAGGGGATCCTCTTCGCCAAGAGCCTTTTAAAGTGGCTCTGGAACTTCTTTCCCACAAATGTGTAAAACACAGGACTGATGCAACAATACAGATAGGCTATGTTCCGCGTTACATACAGTGCATAGTCCAAGCTCTCTGTAACAGAACATGAGCTATCATCCTCACTGGGGCTGGAGATCTGAATAGCTCGAAGCAGGATGACAATGTTGTAGGGCGTCCAGCAGGCAAAGAAGGTAAAGATGATGATGAAAATGAGCTTGATGGCACGACACTTCTCCTTCATGCGGGTGGCCAGGATGCGGACGGTGATGCTGATGTAGCAGTACATCACCATGAACAGAGGGAGGAGGAAGAAGAGCAGGAATTGCTGGTAATAAGTGACCAAACGCCAGCGCTCCATGGTGCTCTCAGGGTATCCTGACTCCTCACATGTCAGTCCATTGAACGGACTGCCCCCCACATTTTTCAGAACCAGCTCTTTTACACTTGCCAAAATACTGATGCACCAAACTACCACTGATGAAATGATGGCATAGGCCTTTTTCCTGCTCTTAGCAGCTGTCACTGCATGCACCACTGCAAGGTATCGGTCAAATGTCATCAGTGTGAGGAAGAGGATGGAGCTGTAGAAGCCGATGAAGTAGGCACTGCTGACTATCTTACACATAGCCAAGCCAAAAATCCATTCAGACAGATGGTACGTTGCCCAGAAGGGGAGGCTGGAGGCAAAGAGAAGGTTGGAAAGGACCAAATTCAGGAGGAAGATGTTTGTCACCGTGCAGAGCTTCTCATACTTGTAGATGATGAAGAGGACAAGCCCGTTGCCAAGGTAACTCAGGAGGAAGTTGGTATAGTAGAAAGCTGGGATAAATTTCGCACCAAAGTGGTTGACAGCCTGGTTTGCACAGAGCTGGACATTTTCACTGACAACATAGTTGTCATTGAAATATGTGTCAGTGTTGTTGGCTTCCTCCCATAGATCTTGAAAGAGCTTAAATTGAGATTGGTCATCGTTGCTCATGGCTGGTGTTTGACCTGTGAGACATTGAAGATCCATGTGAGTCTATTTGTTGGCAGTTGGAAGACACTTCACATAAAACACAACTCGTCCTTATCACATATAAAGAACTGGACTTTAGCTCAACCCTCACATGCAACAAATGCTTGATAGTTATCAAACCTATACAACCAACACGTTCTCATCCCAACTAAGCAAATATCGCTGCTTTGTCAATGTTGTTTATGTCTACATATGACGCACTAGGTACCATTCTGGTTTGTTGTTGATGTTGCACCTGTTACATGCATTGGTTCCTCTCTAAATATACAGTAAAACACCTCGTATTTACGTTTATTTTCTTCTACAACAAAAGTTGTGGTTAGGTTTAGAGAAAAACATGGTAGTTTGGCTCAACATTCATTTGGGAAGTGAACACCAGGCGTCTGGGTGAATGTCTGGGATTTGTTGGACACATCCACCTTCCGCCTGCCCTACAGGGACTTTATAGCTGAGACTGGCAGTTTATCATACCACCATGAAAGGTTCCATCCAGCTGCCTTACAAACTGACGCCATCCGGCGTATCATCCTGCCATGAGCGGTGGCTTTTGGTATCAGTGCTGACTCACTGACTAAACAACATTTGACGATTTGAGAATGAGAACAGGCTGATAAACACTTAATTAAGTCAATCATCAATCACCACATGAGTCTTTTTTGTTTACACACACACACACACACACACGCACACACACACACACACACACACACACACACACACACACACACTCACACACACACCTGAAATCTGAATACATAATACACTAATAATTAACACAAACTGATGAAGACCAGTAGGCTAAACATGTTTGTTTTTATTGTGATTTATGACCCTTTATAAATAATAAGTTTATCCTATGATGTTTTTAGCACCTCAGAACCATTGGTAAAATAAGATCTATTTTAACTTTTAAAGTTATAAAGCTGTTGTACATGCTGTAATCTCTTTGCATCTTGATTTTTGCAACAGCCTTTATTCTTGTCTTAATCAAAAAAAACAAACCTTGCACCGATTACAGATTGCACAGAGCTCAGCCACTAGGCTTTTCACCAAAACCAAGAAGTATGATCAAGTCACACAGGTTTTAGCCTCTTGACATTGGCCGCCTGTTTGTTTTAGGGTTGACTTTAAAATCATATTCATTACATTCATGGCCTGGCTTCAGATAACATTTCAGACCTTTCAGTCCCTTATGAACCTTTATATAGTCTGATGTCCACTGGCAGAGATCTGCTTATTCCAGAGTCTAGACTGAAGACTAAAGAGGGCAGAGGCTTTGCAGTCAGGGCATGAACGGCCTGCCTGAGGATATAAGCCTGTCTGAGTCACCAGCCTCATTTAAGTCTCCTAAAAACATTTTTCTTTAGGAAAACATATCCTGAATTTATCTGAGCTGTTTGTCAATTTTATTGCCATCTTATTGATTTTATTTCCCAATCATTATCTTGATTTTATTTTCTAGTTTTGGCCTCTCCTTGTGTTTTAAATGTTTAGTTTTATTGGACAGCACTTTGTAACAGTGTTTTGAAATGTGCTATATAAATAAAGTTAATTATTTATAATCATCAGGTTTGAACTGTTTATTGTAACAGTGAGTGCACATTGAAATGAGCGTGTCTGTTGTGAAACAGTAACGTATGTATACAGGCATTACTCAGTGGAAAATGTTTTATTATGAAAAAGCCCTCATAAAAGTTTGGATGAAAGAGATGATAGAGTCTTAATGATTCACACTACCCAACAACAGCCCCAATAGGGATTTTATAATATGATCACCTGGAAGCTTTTCTTGTCTTTTATTGCTGATTTTGATGGATGGTGTGCTACTGGGTTATTAACTACGCTGCATACTACTGATAATATACATGTATTTTTCACCTAGGCATTATGAGGAGCAGTTACTATGATGAACACCAGGATCCAAACAACACAGAACCTGTTTGAGTAATTGCTTTCAAATTTTTCAAGTATGGAGCACTGTTATGAAATAACTGACAGTTTCACCACTGGCTTATGCCTGGTTCGTCATCTTGGTTTTTTTTTTCTTTTAAACCTCTCAAAACAGAGAAGGGAAACTGCTGACTGAGCATTAAAAAAGTCCTGTCTGTTCCAAATGGTGCGCAATAGTACTTGTTCCTAGAAATGAGTCATTTCCAGTGTAACTGGGCTGACTTTTAGTTTGCACGTCTGAACTTTGACGGTTGAGTTTCTGAAGAGTACTGTCAAGCAGCAAAAGTGCTGCCATCTAATTTTCATCTCTAAAAAAGAAACACATTAATTCACAATTTGAATGTCTGAACTGGGCTCACAGTCCAAAGAAATAAATTAGTTAACATTCCTGTCTGTCAATAAAATAAAATCATCATTAACTTGCAGATACTGCCCAAGACTGGTTGAATGCTTTAATTTGATGTGTTGTTTCAAGTTTGTTGTCAGTGTGGTTGACATTTAGCCTTGTTTTTTCAGGCCCTGCAAGAACAATCAGCAGTAAAGGTTGCTGTGTTGTCTGAAGTGCCATTAGGATTCACCATGCCAGCATTTTGTGTGTTGGCAGGTAAATGCTTGAATGTACTCATACAATGGAATGCTTTGCATTAACCCACCCTACTGTGCTGTGACTACACGCTGTGATTAGTGTGTCAAGGTTAGATGTGGGCAAAGATGTCAAGGTTAGGGTTAGTACTAGCCTATCACAGCACAGTGGAGCAGGACTAGCCAGATTTTCGGCAAATGTTGGGCTGTTTTGCAGGCAAGGTGCGAGCGTTTAGACACACAGAGCTGGATAGACGAGTTGATCCGAGGTGCCCAATTTTCCGCCGCATAGGGGTAAACATATTCGTGGACCTTTTTGTTTTAAAAAGAACAAGGCACCCTTCCGCCATGGGAGCGGCTGTTGATGACTTGTGGGAGGAACTGTTAATGACGCCGCATGTCAAACCCACTGGCGGCGGACTAACAGGAACAGCTGATGGCAGGAATGAGCAGCTAGTAGCAAGAGGGAAACCAAACCTGAAAGACACTGAAAAGACCGATAGCCAGTGGGTTCCGAGGTTGTTCGCTTGTCCATGCAAAGTAGGTGAGGACGGGAGCTTGCTGACATTGTAACCACTAATGGCCAGTTAAACTTGTTCTCCTGTTAATGTAGTTCAGCTACTGACAGGACAGTTTCCAAGGTTTATTCAAAAGGCATATTTTAACCATGGAATCTCTAATAATGGTCTGCAAAACCATTGCTCTGTACAATTTTTACTTTGACAAAGAAATTAAATATAAGTAAAGTAGTCCATACCCATTGATTACAACATACCATGCCATGACTTAGTCACACCAAAAATTAGAAAAAAACCCAAACATTCGGCCACGGGGGAGCCACAGCGATCGGTTGCATTTTAGCCATTTTTAAGCATTTTTCTGTTGTTATAGCGCCACCCACTTGCCAATTAGAGTTAAATTTCTCCAGTCACCTTGAGGTGTCCTGTTCTACATATCTGCCAAGTTTAGTAAAAATAGATATGGCCATTAGGCCTAGATAAGAAATTAGCTCTCTAGCGCCCCCATTTTGTTTGATCAGGTCAATAATGGAGGGGTCCCCTCCGGTTATGTTGGGTCATATGCCTACAAAGTTGCGTGGTGATCGGTGAAACCCTTGAGATGTTATACAGCTTTATGTGATGAGCCACGCCCTCCGCAATATTCATTGCCTCATAGAAGCTCAGTTTTAGTAAGTTTTCCAACTTTTGCCAAGAGGGAACTTTAGATATTGGTCCCTAGATTATGTTCACTGAGTTTCATGCAGATCGGTCAAACTTCCTAGGAAGAGATCGATTTTAAGTGTTTTTCAAAAAATTCAAAATAGCGGAAAATCTAGGCCTATATAACTGGAAGTTATGGTGTCTCAGGCAAATTTGTTCCTCACAAGGAGAGGCATCTCTGTACAAAGTTTCATGTCTCTATGACATACAGGGCATGAGATATGCCCATTCAAAGTTTGCGATTTCAATCAGTTGCTATAGCCACCTCCTTTGGCCAAATGATGTAATATTGCTTCATTCGCATCCTCCCATGACCCTCTACCATTGTGCCAAATTTCACATGGATTGGCAGGCTAAGCTACCTGTGAAAATGTTGACAGAAAGTTGAGCTCGCCCACCCTACCCTCAGCTTCAAGGTGATGCAGACCTGTCAGTTTCTATACTGACACCATTTCCCTCACTGGAAACGAAGCTTGTATTTACTTGTATTTATTTTTACTTTGTTACATGTTGCTGTTGTCCCTGGTTTTATATGAGAAGAGGAAAAGATCGCTAGACGCTAGGCTAATTTATACAATGTAAGATGCCATATACTTGTGCTAATAACGTTAGCATGTTGTATTGGTGGGGGAAATGTGTCCAGATAAAGACAAGTGTTTGTCTGTCAGTTCTGTGATTCACAGTGAAGCTGATTTGCGTACTTGCGTTTGAAATTGTCTCTATTAAACCATATTTAATGTGTGTTTTGAATCAACTATATAAATAAAGTTTCATTTGAACTAAACTTTATAGCACTTAACACAGTCCTCCACCGCTGACTAGTGTTTTGGAGGTGTAACTGCAGAGTGACACAGACATTACTGCAGAAGTAAAAAAAATAACGTGCAGATTTTTTTCCCCCACGACTAATTGATTAGTTGAAGATTATGTGCAACTTTAGTCGACCAAGATTTTCTTTGGTTGATACAGCCCTAGCTTCCTCTTTTTCCTGCTACTTCCTTGCTGGTTCTCCGTCCTCTCCAGTGGTCAAGACAGCTTGCTTTTAGTCAACAGTATGAACTGGCATGTCGAAAATGTATTCTTGATGTGACTGGTCTCACTTTGAGATCTGTATCAACTGGATAAAGAAAACAGGAAGTAGTTCTTTACCTTCCTCTGCAGTTTACATATTGCAAGCTGAGCGATGTGGAGCTCATATTAAGATCTCCCGTCATTTCAGGTGTAGCCCTCAGAAAGCTGTTTATTTTTTTGTACACTGCCATTGTATAGTGTATATTGACACATCAATCAATCAATCAATCAATTTTATTTATAAAGCCCAATATGAGACTGTGTTGTTTTTTATGATACTGTAGCAATGAGTGAGCCAGTGGTTAGCTATGAATACAGTGCAGATTTGTCACATTATACAAAGTGAATGTAAATTTTATTTATTCATACCTGACTTTGTATTTTACGTATTCTTACACTAATTCATCTGCCTGGTATATCTCTGTGAAAATTTGTTAAAGGAGCACGGTGGTTCATTTCCTGGCTCATAACTGAGTGTATCTCTGTCAGTGTTTATCATCCGTTTTTATCAAATTTCTTAGTATGATAGCTGTGGGTATCTTACACATGCAGGTATTAATGTTGATAATCCATCAATAAATGCACATCTAGTTTCCTCTGTATAACAAGCACTACAGTCTGCAATTACAAGTGTGATTTTTGTATTTTCAAAGCTCTGATGAACTGTTTCAGGACTCCTTCTCAGTTAGAAAATCAATATAGAAGATAATTTTGACTTATTACAATAAATATAGAATTTTGTTATCACCCTTCTCACCCTTTAAAACTTGATTATCCTTCAGTAGCAAATATGCACACAATAGCATTAATAACAACCAAAAGAAATCTTAAGATTATAAATAAAATATTTACCATTTTTGTAATATCAAACCATGCACTAGTGTGTCTAGGTTGAGCTTAAATCTTATGAACCCCTCAGCAGGTTTGTGTATTTTACATTAAAGATGGTCATAATGTATGATGTAATCATAAGATGTTGTAGTTACTTTTAACATCAAAGTTCGAAACCTGAATTTCTGTTTGTCATCACAACAAACTGTTACAGAATAGTTTTCATATCATGAGTAATTTCAGTATTTCGTATGAAATTGAAAGTTAGCTTACAAGGGCTCTGTTTGATCTGATGTGCCTGTTTGTGCCTGTTTTAAAATCAGAATTAACCAAAAAATATGCATATAAACATTTCATAAAGAGGTGTAAAGCTCTAAGTACATATTATAGAAAATAAAAAAAAGAAACAAAAATAGAGACTTGATGTCAGTTTTGTCAGGGCTGATTGAACTCACCAGTGCAGCTTAGCAGGAGTGCAGTACGACAGGCACAAAGACACACTGAGTGACTCTGGAGTGCTCAAGAGTTTTAGTGACAAAGAGACTTCCTCCAAAGGGGCAGTCCTGCAACAGACTGATGTGCTAGTGTGTGTGTGTGTGTGTGTGTGTGTGTATGTGTGTGTGTGTGTGTGTGTGTATGTGTGCACGCACGCGCACATGTCAGTCAGCTGTCATTCAGGCTTTAGCTGCAGCTGTGTTTTTATTGACTGTAAATAGCATTGACTTACAGGCCTATAAACCCATATCTCCCACATAGTAAACACTGTAAAATAAGACTGAATTTGCCTTACTTATTAAAAAGTGCTTTGCTGCAGTTATGTAATGTAGCTAAGTAATAATACTTCATTACAATACCGAAGAATTTTGGTGTATCTGTATTTTACCTGATTTTTCATATTTCTGACAACTTTCACTTTTAGTCCAAAACATTTCCAAAATAAAATGTATAGTATCTCACATAAGTGAGTGCACCCCTCCCATTTTTGCAGATATTTCATTATATCTTGTCATGGGACAACACTATAGAAATGACACTTTGATATAACTTAAAGTAGTCAGTGTACAGCTTATGTATAGAAATATAGATTTACCTTCCTCTTTTTTTTAAGATTTTTTTGGGCCATTTTGCCTTTAATTGATAGGACAGTTAAGCATGAAGAGGGGAGAGAGAGGGAGTGACATGTAGCAAAGGGCCACAGGCTGGAGTCAAAACACAGCCATCAACATCTAAACAGCTGGCAACATAAGTGAGTACACCCCACAGTGAACATGTCCAAACTGTGCCTAAAGTGTCAATATTTTGTGTGCCAACCATTATTATCTAGCACTAGCCTTAACCCTTTTGGGCATGGAATTCACCAGAGCTCACAGGTTGCTTCAGGAATCCTCTCCCACTCCTCCATGATGACATCATGGAGCAGATGGATGTGAAGATACCTTGCACTACCCCACCTTCAGCTTGAGGATGCCCCACAGGTGCACAGGTGAGTTTAGGGCTTAATACATACTTGGCCAGTCCATCATGTTCACCTTCAGCTTCCTCAGCAAGGCAGTTGTCATCTTCTAGGTGTGTTTTGGGTCATTATCATGTTGGAAAACTGCATCCGTTTCTGAAGAAGGGCGATTATGCTCTGCTTGGAATTCATGTTTCCCTAAATGAGCCGAGCTCCCCAGAGCCAGCAGCACTCATGCAGCCCCAAACCATGATGCTGCCACCACTATACCTGACTGTAGGCAAGGGACAGTTGTCTTGGTGCTCTTCACCAAGGTGCCACACATGCTGAAAGAGCACCAAGACAACGGTCCCTTGCTTACAGTCAAATATAGTGGTGGCAGCACTCACGCAGCCCCAAACCATGATGCTGCCACCATTATACTTGACTGTAGGCAAGGGACAGTTGTCTGGGTGTCCCTTGCCTACAGTCAAATATAGTCCCCTTTCTCAACTGTGCCCTGAGATCTTGTCCATGAATATCACAGAATTGGTAACAAGGGACAACCCTGGCGGAGACCAACACAGACTGAAAACATGTTTGACTCTTTGCTGATTATGTGGACGCAGCTCATATCAACAACCTAGTACTCCCTGTTCCCACAGTATCCCACAGGACTTCCTAAGGGACAGGGTCATAAGCTTCCTCCAAGCCTGAAAAAGTCGGAAAAACACCGGTCCACTGTTCCACGGCCAGGACAGCATCCACATTTGTCTTGAATCTGAAGGTGTGCAAGTTAAGATGAAATTAACTTCATAATCCTCTGAATTCTACCTGGTATATGCACTACCGGCACAGGTCTGCAAGCAGGAAAACTCAGCTTTCTCACTTCAGTTGACTGAATTTACCATGCTCTTGCACAATATTATAAAAAAAACCCAAACACTTCCCCGAAGTGCAGTTCAGAGGATGAGAAATTGTAGTACTGTATTTGGAAGAAGTGCAAAACATCTGGTTAGAAATTTTACCGATTTGATCAGCTACAGTTTCCTTTGCACTTCCTCTGTACCGCCAACATATTTCAGTTCTTGTTCCTGTTCAACTGAAACTACAAGACTGAGGGTAAATTGGTTGGCCTCTGTCGCCTTCTGTGCAGTCCAAATACTGTATTGCCAAGTAGACTAAAACCAAAAATGGCAAATGTTGATCAAAGGGCAATGAACCTGTCAAGTTGCAGTGGAAAGGCAAACACAATTTATTCACAAACATTCCAAAATATAGACCATTTCAAACATGACAACGTACATTCTAAATGGGTCCTTTTGTATTACCTGTTGCAAAGTTGGTAATGCAGTGGCTGTGACAGGAGGGGAACAGAGATAGGTGTAGATTACAGTATCGTAGGTGTAGTTGAGAGTATTGTAGGTGTAGATTAGAGTATTGTAAATGTAGATTAGAGTGTATTAGGTGTAGATTAGAGTACTGTAGATGTAGATTAGAGCATCATAAAATTAGAGTATTGTAAATGTAGATTAGAGTGTATTAGGCATAGAGTATTGTAGATGTTGATTAGAGTATCACTGGTGTAGATCAGAGTATTGTAGATGTAGATTAGAGCATCATATGTGTAGATTAGAGTATTGTAAATGTAGATTAGAGTTTATTAGGCATAGAGTAGAGTGGGGCAGGAATTTCATGAGGGCCATGTGGGCCATGACCCCTGTGCCCTCCTCATTTGGCCCTGTGCCCTTGAAAAAAAATATTTGCCTGTATATGTATATACTGTATAAACACAATATCCCAATACAAAACATAGTATAGCATATTAATACATTTATTAATATATTTTAATAAAGAAAATGCTTGATTGTTGGTTGAGTTTATTTCTCACACACACTCACTCTCTTTTATACCCACAGCCATCACACTTCATAATTCTTTGTTAAATAGATGATCTTACAGATTTCTTTGAAATTTCCTTTGGGGATTAATAAAGTTCTATATGTGTGTGTGTGTGTGTGTGTGTGTGTGTGTGTGTGTGTGTATGTATATATATATATGTATACTGTATAAACACAATATACACAATACAAAACGTAGTATAGCATATTATGTATAGCACACCTTTGTGCACATATTCACTTTTCCACCAGCTGTGCTGCAAATATCCCCTGCTGCTCATCCTTCTGTATCTTTTTTCAAATTATCTTGAACACAGTCCCATTTTCATAGTTATAATACAAATACCAAAATTAATTTCAGTGTTTATGTAAATATTGAAAATGTTTTTTTTACTACTTTTGAGGGATCACAGCAGTCAGTGTAATAAGAATAAGAAGAACTTTATTAATCCCCAAAGGAAATTTCAAAGAAATCTGTAAGATCATCTATTTAACAAAGAATTATGAAGTCTGATGGCTGTGGGTATAAAAGAGAGTGAGTGTGTGTGAGAAATAAACTCAATCAACAATCAAGCATTTTCTTTATTAAAATATATTAAAAAATGTATTAATATGCTATACTATGTTTTGTATTGGTATATTGTGTTTATACAGTATATACATATATATATCTATCTATATATATATATATATGTATTCCACTCTGGGGATGAGGTGAATAAAAGAACTGTGTTGTGACCTAAATAACATACTGTTGCTATCTGCAGAAAGCATTAAAGCATGAAATCCCGCATTTTTAATGTACGAAAGCATCCTGTATCATAACTACATGTGAGCCGTTTGTAACAAACCAAATCGCGTGAAAATCAGTTGAAAATTCAGTGAATTATTCTATTTTACTTGTGCATACAGCTCCTTCCTCAATAGAAGTGAATGTACTGTGGAGGCGAAGCAAGACCCATCCAAGATGGCGGCCGGCTAGGACGCACTCAGGCAGTCAATGCGGCGTCTATGTATATATGTCTATGCATGTAGGCCCTACAGATCAGGAAAATCACCGCCGCTTCAATAAACACTGCTGCTGCGCATGCGTACACTGCAGTCTGGCTATACTACTATGCAGCTTTAACTAGTCCCATTTATTACTGGAAATTACAAACAAGACTTTCTTCACTCAGTATTGTAATGTCAGGAGGAATATTTATATTCCAGTGAGATATTATTGGGTTTAAAATAGTGACTTTGTTGTTGTAAACATGACTGTTGCTGCCATGAACTACATAAAACTATATCCTGCCGACCTATATATATGTATGCATCAGGGGGTGAGGTGTGTGCGTGTGTGTGTGGAGGAGAGGGAGATTCTGGTAGAGAGAGTGTTGTTAGTTGCCACAAAATATCTGTGCGTGGCACTGTTTGCAGTTGATGCTGCACAGAAGCCACACAACTTTGGTCTTTTTGAAGCATATTTATGGGTCGGGCTGCTTTAAGCGACGGGTTATCCGCAAGGCGTCCCCACAATCCTATGAATCATATCCACCCCTCGCTCCTTCACAGCTCCACACTCTCATCCAAATATGGTCACTTCCTGGTGACCAAAACCAGGATGGCAAAATGCCAAATTGAAGGCTTCCAGATGAGAGTACCAGTGGATGACGTCATGGTACGTCCATTATTTATGCAGTCTATGGCTGAGACAGACCCAAGTCATCACTGCTGCTGCGATGTTGCATTTTTTTCAATTTCCAAATATCTTTGTGTTGTGATCACTTTATTACTGGCTTTATATTGTTATTACATTGGGTGGGAGATGTGAACACATCTTTAATGAGATCGACCACAAGCATGACACCTGCACCATCTACTCTGTAACATTTCATTTACTCACTGTCATTCAGTGTTTGGAGAATATTTCTACATCTTTGGCTTTTCACCATTTCCTCATCTGCTTAAGAAACTCTTAAGTTGCTTAAAAGTCCTCTTTCTTACTTCTAACAGTTTTTCATCTTAGGAGCTCCTTTAAGGGCAAAGATGCTTTGTGAATAACTTGTATCTTGAATCTAGTCTTCACAGGGGAAATTCTTCGAAAAACATTACCATTTTCATCTCTCTGTACTAAGAAGCTTTGTATATACAGCTCCATGTCTTTTTTAGGGCAAGTGTTAGAAACAGCATCCATAATAAGAATGTTTTGTATGTAAAGCTGGACATCAGTGACCTCTGTAGTAGAGATGGAAGTAACAAATCGCTTTGCAAATTTGAAGGTTTGCTCAGTTCCGTTCAAAAATTCAGTCACTGACTGTGTGGTTCATTCAACTAAGCAGCCATATCATCAGCATGTATAGTACATTAGTAAGCAAACACATCATCAATTCAAATGCACTTCACTGTGGGCAACAGTAAGTGCATTACTGTTCATACGGCCAAACATTTGGTGCTGATTCTTACTACAGGTCAGTAGCATATTCAGACTGTTGCTAGTGCTGACATGTTCAGTTCAGTAGAAAACTAGCCTACAAGCACTGTACATAAAGTAAAAGCTCAGCAACCCATTAAAAACAACTGAGTAATGAGATTCAGATTATGGCATCTGTGGGCTTTTAACAAGCTCTTTTTTTGTGGATCAAAAACTACACTGGACTTCTTGTCGGCATGTGGGTCAGTGCTGTCTGTGTTTTCATTCTAAAGTGGCCATTTCCTAACGCTGAGGACGGCTATGAGCTGAAACACGTCCGTTCAACTGCTGCTGTTCAATCCACTATATTAAAAAGTATTATACTCATTAGTGAGTGCTGTCGGGTTTTTCTGCTTTGCTGTAATTTTACAGACCGGCACCCAATTACACTTTGAGACTTGTGAGTGAGCATGCCGAGTTTGCTGACTTATTTCCATACACAACAGTACTAGCCAGCCGGCAGTGACCTCCCAAAGATGGCGGTGACATTGACGCACAGTAGCCACAGGAATGAGTCATCTATGATTATATGTCTGTGGTCCAAACGACACAAACTACACAAACGACACTGTCTGCACAAACTCAGCAACCAACCTCATGCTCTTACTTTCTCTCTTGCTCGCTCTCGCACATCTCCGTGATCCACCCGACACACCTGAACCAATCAGCGACGAGTATTACTCTCGTTTACACACACTGCTTCCTCTTGTTACCAGGAACTTTTCACAACAAAACATTTCAAAATAAAACACATGTATAACTTCACAGCTGCATGTTTTTATAAACTTATTTATTACACTTTAGTCTTTTTAATCTTTAATTAAATAACTTTTTAACCCTTTCAAACATATTTATGATGTGACTTTTAACTTTATTTATTACTATGTAAAGAGTTTGTTTCTCAACCAAGGTACACACATTCATTCACCTTCATTTTAACATTGTAACACTGTATAGAATTTATTTTACCTGGTTACACAGAGAAGAAAAGCTTTCACATGTCCAGTTTAGATTGTAACAAATGACAAATCATCTGTGGTCATGGATTTTTCTACATCAAGATATGATGTGCAAGGTACCCTGGGTGCCTTGGTTGTTGACGTTCTGGGACACAACTTCAGCCTGATACATGCGTTGTCTGTATTCAAAATACACTTTCATTTTAACAGGAAATGTACAATTTGCATGCAGTCACAAAAGTGACATTAGTAAAATGTTTTGTACACACTGTATACAAAGATACAGTCTGTGGTTTTGTAAATTGTATTTGGTAATTGGAAAATTTAGATTTGGGGTTTCATGTTTAATTTTCACATACATTTACGACATAACCATATACCATCAAACAAAAGTTCGACACTACACTTTATTAAGAAAAACAAACAGAAATTTAATTGGGAACCAAGTCAAATGACCACCTGTGGGTCCCACTGAAAACCTATAAAAACCATAAAACTTGGTTTGATCTGACTGATACGTTTTCATCCTGAGATTAAAACTAGATGCCATTTCCGTTGGCAAGCGGCAACAGCTGATCTGCATACACACATCCTTTTTGGTGGCTTCAGTTCTGAGAAAGAAACTAAACCACAAAACCTGTTATTTCGTGTGGGTGGTTGAGTTTTTTTTTTATTGTTCAGCTGTATGGCTGCAAATTGTGAAGGTGTAGCGATCAAAATGTCAAATGCATTCATCAAACTTTTTCTTCGTATAGAAAACACAGTTCCCAGCAGACACTCCTCTGCGCACACTGAGAAACGAAGGGAAATGTGTTTCTGCTAAGTCAGCCTATCCATTGTGTAACATTCAGCAGAAACAGAACGTTTGACACCCCAAGTCTACGTCACTGCTAACTAGACTTGCATGAGTTTCTTGCAAATGTTTTTACTTCTCACCCAAGCGGCTTCTTCAATTCAGAGCTGAGAAAGCCTCTTGGATTCTAAAACAAGTTACTGAGGAGGCCGCCACATTAGCTTGAGATGAAAGCTAAAATCATCTGTGAAATGATTTGATTTCAGCACCCCACACATTTCAAGTTGTGAAAAGCCTTATACTTCACAGGGTCCGACATTAACGGTTGCCTGAATGCCCGGGGCAAGTAAAAATATCCGGCGGGCTAGCAGACCCTGAACAGACATGCCTGATCGGGCAAGCAGCACCAACTCGGAATTTTTTATTTTTATTATTTCTAACCGCAGGGCAGGAATTATACCACGGCCAAACGGCTAATGCCGTGGAGTCCCCGGTGTGTGGTCGTAATGCCCCTCCTACCCATACGGCCAGTGTACCATGCCCTGTTTTTTTTTTTTTTTTTATGAAAAAAGCATAGCAAGGCTACAGCCAAGTTAACGCACTGACTCTCTGAGACACACACACACGCACATACATAACGTTACCGGACAGCCTTTCAGTACTTAGCTGCTAACGTTAGCTCATTTACAACACTGTACCACACAGAAACTTTTACAAAGGGTCATAATGTGCTTCTAGTGACTGTCAAATCGCCAGCAAACGCTGTTTACACTGAGGACACGGAGATGGGACAAAGATCCTCTGTGAAGGAAAATGGTTCACTCTGCTCTGTCGCCAGGAACAAACTGGGAGGCAAAGATCCATCTCTGAGGAAGAGGGCTCACTTTGCTGCAGGGTTCACCAAAACGTTTTTTGTTTTTTTCTTTTAATTCATTGAACACACATTAAAGAACATACAAGATCCTGTAGAGAATCATATAATACAATACAATAAACATTGTCTAATTAAATGAAGACGATTTTTTTTAAAGTCAAATAAAATATTGGGGATTTCAGAGACTTAAAAAATAAGGGACATGAATCAAAACAACAAGAAACGAGATATATCCCCAGTCATGCACACCCAGTTTTAATAAACTCAGTACAGTTTTTCAACACATATATTGTTTTGTCTTCATTCAATGTAATTAGCACATTGTTATTGCGCCATTGGTTTTGGCCTTGGTGCCCCACATTTTGGCCATGATGCCCCAGTAAATTTGTGTTTATCAAAGGCCAAAGTGGCCTTGCCCTAAAAATTGTGTATGTCCTCTCCTGTTTCTGTCCTCGGAGGGGCCAGTTTCATTGTGCTGCTTTTTTATGTGGTGCTGCCTCCATTGGCTGATCGTCTCTGCTGACGTAAGATAGAAGTTATGAGTGAAAATATGCACCACACAGCCAGAAGAAGAACCTCTTAAGCAGGGCAAGTAAGAATTTAGATGGGGCAAGTACATTTGAGAAGTACTTGCCCGACAGGGTCCGACCTTAATGTCGGACCCTGCACTTTATTTAAATACTCGAACAATAGTGTTTTCAGAGAAGATGCTTTTGTACAGCTTGTCTATTGCTAGTTTGCATTTTCGTAATTACCAGCAACAACAGTGTCGCAATGGCCTTTTTTTTCACCTCCTGGCTGTGGGTGTCATCATGTTGAAATGCTGACACTTAATGTGGCGGGAAGCAGAGGAGGAGCCACAGGCTCCCTGCTTCACACCCCTGGATCTTAAGACTTAACAGGTGTGTAGTTGAGATCACACTGAAGGCAGGATTCAAAGATGGGTGGGTGTGGTCCGTGCAAAGGCACCAGAGGTAAGGGGTTGGGAAGTAGGGACAGGGGCCTCTGGCTCATCACTTTATGCCCCTGGCCAACATTGGTTTTAAGGGCCCTAATACACCAATCTGGTCAATGTTGAGCCATCAGTGAGCATCTGTTGTCAAAGCTTTTGTTGGGTGTCCCGCGCCCATGGCACTGGATAGCCCCTGTTTCATCTTTTTTTTTAAAATTTGGCCAATTCAGCATGTTAAATCAGCGGTGGAGACGGTAGAGCCTGTTGGTGAGCTGTTCTTTTAACACAGCATTGTTTTATCAATGTGTTTGCACCTTGAATCTGTCCTGTTTGTCTTCTGGTTTGTGTTTTTTAGTGAGAAATACATGTGGAGAATTATTTCCTCTCACACAGGTGTACAAAAGATGCCAGTTGGCCATGGGCTGGGATCTTTGCAGTCCGTTTAAGTGCAAATTTTTGGCTGAGACACAGGTGATGTGAGGCAACCCTGCACTTGGCCTTTATCACTGCTGGTTCTTCCATGTTGGTTGGTGTGTTTGGGCCATTACGTCCTGTAAAGTCCTGTGTGTTTAAATCACTACTGTTTTGCTTTGACTGTCTTGTGCAATATATTTCCTTCATGAAACCAAACACAAAACACTCCGAGCATACTTTTCCTGTACCTTCCCTCACTAAGACAAACCTGCTTTTATTTTTAAAAAAAAATGAGCTCATAGGATAGTCAGAGTCATATGTTATATTCTGTGGATTTTTATTCTGTCAAACAAAAAAGGATCATGTTTTTTATGTGGGTGAGGTGACGACATTTCCCTTCAATACATCTGCAAAGGAAGCAGGAAGCTGTGGTAAATTAAGGCAGCGAAACCGCAGGACTTTGTCATGCTATATGCAGGGCAGGTTGTTTGAAAAATGAATAGATGGATGACGAGAGGGTATTTTATATATTAGAAGGCAATATACTCCTTGATACATGTTCAACACTATTGCTCGTGCAGGCCACGACCTGTGAAACAACATCATACTTCAAAAGGAAATTCATTATAAAAGAAAAGAGAAGCAATAACATAACAGTTAGTGCAAAAACATGGCTGCACCACATTATTTATCAAAACCAAACCTGGAGACAACACAACGATCCAGGGCAGTCTGTTAGCAGCTCAGTAACAATCACAGAGCTGAGTAACTGTCTCTCCAACATGACACTGGAGTTGAGGATTTGCCATTTGGTAAATATACCTCTATATTATTACAGTTGATCAGATCTCTAGTCATTAGCGGTAGGAGCAGGATGGCTTCCTCTTTGATTGTTCTCAATTATACATGGAGCTGGTCAGTGCCAGTGGTCTGTGTCCAGCCCCTCCACTGTATCTTGGGTTTGTGCTGCAGCTGGTGGAGGTGGATTCAGCAGGTCGATGATCTGTCCTTCCTTGAGCTTAAGAACTGCCTGCCTCAGACTCCACCTGCAGGGAGCGACAAACACAGCTCAGGACTCATGCATACGAAGCAGACAAATGAAGCTCTAGTGAAAATTCAGTCAGGAAGACAATGCTTTTCATGCTCAGGCTGTAAGGTTTCTTCTCATCCTGCCAATAGCACCTTGCACGCATGCCTACTCACTATCTCTACTGTACAGTTGTGGTCAAAAGTTTACATACACTTGCAAAGAACATAATGTCATAGCTCTCTTGAGTTTCCAGTTATTTCTACAACTCTAATTTTTCTCTGATAGAGGGATTGGAACAGATACTTCTTTGTCACAAAAAACGTTCATGAAGTTTGGTTATTTTATGACTTTATTATGGGTTAACTGAAAAAGTGACCAAATCTGCTGGGTCAAAAATATACATACAGCAATGCTAATATTTGGTGACATGTCCCTTGGCCATTTTCACTTCAATTAGGCGCTTTTGGTAGCCGTCCACAAGCTTCTGGCAAGCTTCTGGTTGAATCTTTGACCACTCTTCTTGACAGAATTGGTGCAGTTCAGTTAAATTTGTAGGCTTTCTGACATGGACTCGTTTCTTCAGCATTGTCCACATGTTCTCAATGGGGTTTAAGTCAGGACTTTGGGAAGGCCATTCTAAAACCTTAATTCTAGCCTGATTTAGCCATTCCATTACCATTTTTGATGTGTGTTTGGGGTCATTGTCCTGTTGGAACACCCAACTGCGCCCAAGACCCAACCTTCGGGCTGATGATTTTAGATTATCTTGAAGAATTTGAAGGTAATCCTCCTTCTTCATTATCCCATTTACTCTCTATAAACCAGTTCCATTGGCAGCAAAACAGCCCCAGAGCATAATACTACCACCACCGTGCTTGACGGTAGGCATGGTGTTCTTGGGGTTAAAGGCCTCACCTTTTCTCCTCCAAACATATTGCTGGGCATTGTGGCCAAACAGCTCAATTTTTGTTTCATCTGACCACAGAACTTTGCTCCAGAAGGTCTTATCTTTGTCCATGTGATCAGCAGCAAACTTCAGTCGAGCCTTAAGGTGCCGCTTTTGGAGCAAGGGCTTCCTTCTTGCACGGCAGCCTCTCAGTCCATGGCGATGCAAAACACGCTTGACTGTGGACAATGACACCTGTGTTCCAGCAGCTTCTAATTCTTGGCAGATCTGCTTTTTGGTGGTTCTCGGTTGACTCTTCACCCTCCTGACCAATTTTCTCTCAGCAGCAGGTGATAGCTTGCATTTCCTTCCTGATCGTGGCAGTGACAAAACAGTGCCATGCACTTTATACTTACAAACAATTGTTTGCACTGTGGCTCTTGGGACCTGCAGCTGCTTTGAAATGGCTCCAAGTGACTTTCCTGACTTGTTCAAGTCAATGATTCGCTTTTTCAGATCTGTGCTGAGCTCCTTTGACTTCCCCATTGTAGCGTTTGTGGGTGTTCGTATCCAATGGGCCCTATTTAAATGGCCTCAGAGAAGTCACCAGCTGTAGTCACTTATAATCACTCAAAAGAAGTTAAGAGGTCATGCTATGAAGCTCATTTCATTGACACAACTTTCTGAGTCACCAAAATTGCAAATTCATGTTGCTGTATGTATATTTTTGACCCAGCAGATTTGGTCACTTTTTCAGTTAGCCCATACTAAAGTCATAAAAGAACCAAACTTCATGAATGTTTTTGGTGACAAAGAAGTATCTGTTCCAATCACTCTATCA
This sequence comes from Epinephelus cyanopodus, assembly GCA_026686955.1. Lineage (NCBI taxonomy): Eukaryota > Metazoa > Chordata > Actinopteri > Perciformes > Serranidae > Epinephelus > Epinephelus cyanopodus. The sequence goes on from CM048926.1 coordinate 36,952,340, forward strand.
GAGAAAAATCAGAGTTGTAGAAATAACTGGAAATTCAAGAGAGCCATGACATTATGTTCTTTACAAGTGTATGTAAACTTTTGACCACAACTGTAGGTGTCATTGTCTGTGTCTGTCAATTGAGTCATCAGCTGATTTCTCAGCTGATTTACAATCAACCAACTGCACAGTGACACACCTTCTCTGTCATGAGTGAGACAGAAAACGTCTCAGTGTCAGAACAGCCAATCAGAATCAGTTCAATCAACTCTGATTATGTTCGCGTTGACTTAAACTTGTGCGCAGTGAATGAAAAAAGCCATCATCAATGGAGCTCCGCATCTATGATTCACAATGACAACAGGTTAATAAAAAGGACCTCCATTTTAATCCAGTGCATGCAGAGATATTAATGCAAGAATATGCAGACTGTCACATTTATCTAAATGGAAAGAGAGAGAGAGAGAGAGAGAGAGAGAGAGAGAGAGAGAGAGAGAGAGAGTCTGAGTCAGAGCAGGGAATAAGGTTGATAAATTAACATAATAAAGGTTCAGTGTTATTCATTAATTCATCACTAGGTCATAGCTTCCATTACATTTTAAATATATCTGTACACCTTTAATCTCACAGGGACAAAACACAGGAGCCAGAAACTGAAGATGACAAATTTAGTCCAAGATTTAAAATATACATTTTTACATCAGACACAGAGATTATTTTCAGCTCACAATCTGATACAGTAATAATGTGTTTGGTGATTTGCATTTGAAAAGGCATGGAGGTTAAAATACAGCAGATTTCAAATTTAAGTCATCTGTTTGAATTTTTGGCTCAACAATGTTCAGTGGCTTTATTTCAGCTACTTTAACAAATGTTGTAAATTTACATTCTGTTAAAACATGTTCAGACTGTACGCAGTCTACTTAAAAAAACTCAATTTTATTCTGCAGCTGCACTACGATCCTGCTCATTATAAATATTAACATATAATTTCCAATATTATAGAAACTATTTTCCATTAATGCAACCAATAAACATTATGAGTTCAATGGTGTTCATTATGTCTTTAGTTTTTGATAATGAGTTTTGTTCTTTTATCTAAGACATGTAAGGATGTTAGGCATACATACCTTGACATGTTTCTGCAGAAACTTCCGCCTTCCTCAGAAGTGTCACTTGGTGGTGGTGGTTGTGACGCAGTGTGACCGTCCTGACAGTTTTGACAGGAGTTTTGACAGGACAATCACACCACCTGCTGTCCGTCTGCTGCCTCTCCAGGATGCTGCTCCAGATGTGGGAGAGCATGTACAGTGGGGAGAACAAGTATTTGATACACTGCCGATTTTGCAGGTTTTCCCACTTACAAAACATGTAGAAGTCTGTAATTTTTATCATAGGTACACTTCAACTGTGAGAGACGGAATCTAAAATAAAAATCCAGAAAATCACACTGTATGATTTTTAAGTAATTAATTTGCATTTTATTGCATGACATAAGTATTTGATACATCAGAAAATCAGAACTTAATATTTGGTAAAGAAACCTTTGTTTGCAATTACAGAGATCAGGCATTTCCTGTAGTTCTTGACCAGGTTTGCACACACTGCAACAGGGATTTTGGCCCACTCCTCCATACAGATATTCTCCAGATCCTTCAGGTTTTGGGGCTATCGCTGGGCAACACAGACTTTCAACTCCCTCCATAGATTTTCTATTGGGTTCAGGTCTGGAGACTGGCTAAGCCACTCCAGGACCTTGAGATGCTTATTACGGAACCACTCCTTAGTTGCCCTGGCTGTGTGTTTTGGGTCGTTGTCATGCTGGAAGACCCAGCCACGACCCATCTTCAATGCTCTTATTGAGGGAAGGAGGTTGTTGGCCAAGATCTCGCGATACATGGCCCCATCCATCCTCCCCTCAATACGTGCAGTTGTCCTGTCCCCTTTGCAGAGAAGCATCCCCAAAGAATGATGTTTCCACCTTCATGCTTCACAGTTGGGATGGTGTTCTTGGGGTTGTATTCATCCTTCTTCCTCCAAACACGGCGAGTGGAGTTTATACCAAAAAGCTCTATTTTGGTCTCATCAGACCACATGACCTTCTCCCATTCCTCCTGTGGATCATCCAGATGGTCATTGGCAAACTTCAGACGGGCCTGGACATGCGCTGGCTTGAGCAGGGGGACCTTGCATGCGCTGCAGGATTTTAATCCATGACGGCGTAGTGTGTTACTAATGGTTTTCTTTGAGACTGTGGTCTCAGCTCTCTTCAGGTCATTGACCAGGTCCTGCCGTGTAGTTTTGGGCTGATCCCTCACCTTCCTCATGATCACTGATACCCGATGAGGTGAGATCTTGCATGGAGCCCCAGACCGAGGGAGACTGTCTGTCATCCTGAACTTCCATTTTCTAATAATTGCGCCAACAGTTGTTGCCTTCTCACCAAGCTTCTTGCCTATTGTCCTGTAGCCCATCCCAGCCTTGTGCAGGTCTACAATTTTGTCCCTGATGTCCTTACACAGCTCTCTGGTCTCGGCTATTGTGGAGAGGTTGAAGTCTGTTTGATTGAGTGTGTGGACAGGTGTCTTTTATACAGGTAACGAGTTCAAACAGGTGCAGTTAATACAGGTAATGAGTGGAGAACAGGAGGGCAGGAAAAACTAACAGGTCTGTGACAGTCGGAATTCTTACTGGTTGGTTGGTGATCAAATACTTACGTCATGCAATAAAATGCAAATTAATTATTTAAAAATCATGCAATGTGATTTTCTGGATTTTTGTTTTAGAGTCCATCTCTCACAGTTGAAGTGTACCTCTACATGCTTTGTAAGTGGGAAAACCTGCAAAATTGGCAGTGTATCAAATACTTGTTCTCCCCATCGTATGCCTCCTCGTCCCTGTTCATCGTCCCTGGGCCCCGCTTTCTTATTTCAATATCCTCCCTGATCCAGCACCAGTATTTGTTGTCCTCTGTGTGTATGACTCTGGCCTTGTCCCAGTCCATAGGATAGTTTTCTCTTTTGCAGTGATCTGTTATTGATGATTTGTACGTTTCTTGTTGTGCCTTGTCTTTTATTGATCATTTGTCTTGTTTTCGTCTCCTTCTCACATTCCTTTTGATGTTCTTTTTTACGTGTGCTGAAGCTCCTCCCTGTCTCCCCGATGTATCTTTTATTGCATGATTGGCATGTTATCTCGTATATGGCGTTGCATTTATTGTTTTTGTGTTTATGTTGTGTTTCCTCATCGTTCTTTGAATGCATTCGTTGACCCCACTGACGTACAGTAGCATCACCACTCCTCTGTATTCTGTTTTGTTTGTGTGCTTTGTGTGACAGGACAGTCACGCCTCCCTAATATCAGCTGATTGACAGATCAGCTGATAAAGACGGGTCACAACCACCACCAAGTGACACTTCTGAGGAAGGCAGAAATTTCCGCTGAAACATGTCAAAAGCATACATATGCAGATATCTGTGTGAGATTAGAGGTAACGTAATGTGTGATACTTTAATTTTTATGTGTTTAATGAAAAAATTGCTGTTCAAAGAAATGACTGACAGCGCATGAAAGCATTAACTTTAGATGGTCCTGAGTAACAAACTGATATCCAGTGGTGTAGTCTACGTGATACACAGGTATACGCAATATACCCACTAAGAAAGCTCCAGGATTTCCGTATACCCCCTTAAAAATGTGCAAAGATCCGTAACAATATAGTTTTGTGACAGAACTTTAACTTCAGTGATTTTGTTTGGCAAATACCGGGTAATTAATTGCAATAAAATACATTTTGCAGGGAAATGCGTCTCCTCTTTTCCCCTCCATTCATAAAATTCACCCTGTGCTGTGTGTGTTTTATTGCTCTCATTGTGTCATTTCTGTCTCTACATCAGGGGTGGCCAACCCGCGGCTCGCGAGCCGCATGCGGCTCTTTGCCTATCAATGTGCGGCTCTTCGATCCATTAATGAAAACCATGGACGTGTGGCTCTTCCATTATCAAAAAATCAATTTATTGTTATGAGTGCATATGGCCCTTTAAGAAATGTAACAGGCTTAAGTGGAGCGAATGAGAGAGAGAGGAGTGCGCACAGGCAGGTGAGAGGGTGTGGAGTTCAGGAGGAATGCAGGGTTGCAGAGCAGTGGCAATAGCGTACAACAAAAAATGTCAGGGAAGAAATGCTTGTCTTTGTGTGTGTGTGTGTGTGCATGTGTGGAGAGATTACGAGAGAAGGAGAGACTGTGTGTGTGAGGAGTAGTGCTGCACGGTATACTGGTATCAACGGTAGACCACAGTAGGCTGCTACTTAAACACCACAGTACATGACATGGTGCAACTTTGTGGAAGGTAACAGCCACAAACCTCACTGCACTTTAGGGACTGTTCTTTACTTGTCAGGGGAGGAGGGTGGCTGGTTGATTCTTATTTCATTTATTTATTTTATTTTGATCCCCCCCATGTTAATCACTTATTGATGCTGTTTTTGAAGTATGAATAAGCCAATAAGTAATTTATTCCATTGAAATATCATTGATGAATTATAGAAAAGTGATTTATCTTGTTATAAATGACAAAAGGCACATCTGCCTCATTTTTGCTGTGGTATTGCGATACTACTCAGTATCGTGACACTGGTATTGTACCGTGGGTCCCAATTTTGGTACCGTGACAACACTAATCTGGAGAAAGAGTATGAGAGGGAGAGACTGTGTTTATGTGTATCTCTATTCATGGTTATTCATTTGTGTGTGAGATAAATAAATCTGGCTTAGAAAACTGGAAATCTATGGATTTTGATTTTATGTCATTTCGTGTTTGTGTGAGAGAGGGAGTGCATTTGTAAGCACACGTATGATGAGGCTCTTTGTACTACCACGGTAATTTTTGTGGTTCTTGGTCTCTGACTAGTTGGCCCCTGCTCTACATGGTCAGGCGTTAACAGTTCTTCTCTGCTCTCTGTATCGCACACGGCGGAGTTCCACCACACACAGGTGAGCACGCTAGAGCGGCACGGGCCGCATTTTCCTGACCAAACCTGACCCGAGCCCGGTGCAGTTTGTCAGCTGACAAAGTTATTGTTAAAGCCACAGTGTGTAACATTTTCAGTTGTTTATTGGCAAAAATTGATATCTGCATTCATAAATATGTCATCACTGGTGTACTATTACCTCCACCAATAATCTGACTTATTCTCGTAAAAGGAAAATTTAGGATTTGTTTGTACATTGTGCGGGTAAGTCGTCTGTGGGGTTCCATTACGCTTCGCCATCTTGAGAATACACCCGCCAGCAAGGGACATACAGCACCGCCTTATGTGTTTTCGTTGAGAGCCAGGCCAGCACTGCGTGACTGAGGAGCCGAAGCAGAGGAGCAAGAGGCGCTTCGCTACTACCCTGGCAAATTTGAAACAAAGTCCCACTGTTTGAGCATAATGCAGGATCAGGCATATGCAGCATCACGGGAGACGTAATCCTTGTCGCCAAGAAAGCGCAAAATGGAATAGAAAAGGTAGCGTGACCGGCGAATTAAAAAAACGAAGGCCCACATCGGATTAGCCTTTCCCAGGTAGAGAGAGCTGCTGAGCGAGGATGGTAATGCAATCACAGGCCAGCGCCGCTGTTGGCTGTTAGCCCGTATTAGCGGCCAGTCGCTAACAGCCTCATCCCTCTCCTCACATCACTGTGCCGCCGTTAGCCGTTAGCCGCTAGCCGCTGTTAGCGCTGGCCTGTGATTGTATTACCTTTCTCCTTCAGCAGCTCTCTCCACCTGGGAAAGGCAACCCCAATGCTGACCCTTGTTTTTTTAATTCGCCGGTCACACTGCCTTTTGATTCCCTTTTGTACTTTCTTGGCGACAAGGATTCCTTCTCCCGTGATGCTGCATAATACATGATCCTGCATTATGCTCAAAGAGTGGGACTTTGTTATGCGGCAGTAGTGCTGCTGGCCACTATCAGCTGTTTCAATTTACATCCGCCCCAACAGTCCTACGTTGTAAACACAGCCAGCATGGTGAGGAGGGAGTCTCGCATCGCGTGTGTCTGTGTAGGAGCCTGAATTAATACTCCATGTAGTATCGGATGACATGGTTTCATCAGTGTTATCATAGCTTTTTGGTACACAGCGGCTACAGTTGTTGCAATCCGTGTTTGAAACAGTGAGGCGCTAGAGTGCGCCATCTGTTTGAATGCAATATGTGATTTCAAAGTTAGATGGGAAAATTCCTACACACTGTGGGTTTAAATAACAACAGACTGCTGTTACGCACAGACAAACACGCTGCTCGCACAGCAGCGCAGCACGGCACTCGGTGCTGAGCTTGTGTTGCGTTCAGGCGTTGTTACGTAAATAACAACTTCCAGCACTTAAATAGGTCATTGCACAAAACAGCAGCATGGCAAGTGACTTTTTACTTTTATTATGTTCAATAAAATTGTATTTTCCTAAATCTTGAGACACCTCATATGTAAGCTAGACAGACATTTCACGTGCTCATTACTGTGCGCAAATGTAATGTATGTACTTAGTCCTAAAAAGCCCTTCTGGTGCCAGTATACATAGGAACATCCCAGCAGGCTGTGCTTTGCAAGCATACAAAAAAGTTTCACGCGTGTGAAAATGATTTTTCATGTGTGTGCTTCACCTCTGCTGCTACAACTCCATCCTAGGGGAAACACTGCTGTGTGCGTTTTGTGCAGCAGGTGGATGTGGTAGTCCACTGGTAGAGTAGAGAGAGAGCTAAGTAGCCTTGAAGTAGAGTAGAGCAAGGCAGAGAGATGGAGGCAAAATATATTAAACCCGATGTTAACAGCAGAACTGGAGAGAGGGGCGAAAAATAAATAGAGGTGGGCATGGCTCAAGTAGGGCGCAAAATTATAGAGAGAGAACGATTGACAAAGACTGCCGCTGCCCTGACACTGTCATTTTTGTGTAGGAATTAAGCTACAATACATGACATATGTTATTTTAATTAATAAATACAGTGTGAATAAACATTACATGACATAAAATAACTGCAGTCTTTGTTATTTGATAGCCACTTAAATTAAACAATTTTTATAGGGCAAGTAAAGCTGACTTCGGGCAAGTAGATCTCTGACCAACTTGCCCGACCGGGCAAGGGAAAAACAACCGTAGCACTGAACCCTGTAATACATACCCAGTCTTTCAGAATGCTTTCAATTATGTGTGGATGCAAGTAGTCTACTGTATGCGTTAGTGAGTGTGGTGGTGCTTATGGGGTGTCGGTCCGGGACGTGTGTGTATGAGGCTGGGAGGGAATCATCATAATATACCCACTACAATAAACTAGACGACACCACTGGAGATATCCAACCAGGATTTAGATTTTTAAATCCAGTAAACCACTGCTAATTAATGCATTTTGATATGGACTGAATTAAATGAAACAGTGTGTCTGGCTCTGTAAGATGGAGAAGACAGAGAGAAACTCAGGGTTTGTTTAAGAATACCTGCCACCAAACAGATTAACCACAGTAACTGACTTAGAGTTTAAGTTACCTCTCTTTCTGAAATGGAAAACCCAAAGTTTCCCCCATCTTAGGGTTAACTAGCTTAGGGCTCTGGTGTTAATTGCCAGTGACACATGAATCAAAACTAGAATTTCCGCCCCGTGGTTGTGTGCCTCTGCAGTTTCTCTTACAGTTAACATCCAAATCAGTGAAAACATGGGATACTTCACACCCAGTGTTCCCCCGACAGCACAGAAGATCTATACAATCAGCAAAGTTTCAAGGTGGACACCCAAGATAAGTTTCACCAATCAAGTATCTGACCAAATGTCTCCCATTCGGTTTCTGAGACATGATGTTGAGTAATGGCTAGAAAACTGTTTTTGCACAACATCATGATGTCACATCCTTTGAATATAAAATGTCATCACTTCATTATTTTATCCTATTAGACATTTGTGTGAAGTGTTGTCATAATTAGCATATGAATTCTTGAGTTATGGCCAAAAACATGTTTTGTGTGGTCACGCTGACCTTGACCTTGGACCACAAAATTCTAGTCAGTTTATTCTTCGGTCAAAGTGGACATTTGTGCCAAACTTGAAGAAGTTCCCTCAAGGCATTCTTAAGATATCACATACACAAGGATGAGACAGATGAGGTCACAGTGACCTTGACTTTTGACCAACAAAAACTCAGTTCATCGGTGAGTCCAAGTGGACATTTGTGCCAAATTTAAAGAAAATCCCTTGAGGTGGTCTTGAGATATGGGCCTCTAGTTTTGCAGCGCACCTGCACTTCGCCAACTGGGTGTGGCCAGGTGGATTTTGCAAGTTTGGCACACCGTGCATGCTGGCGCAGCTACTCCTCTATCCCACCTCCGTCCCTCCTACCTGTGCAAGTCAGAAAGAGGGAGGATAGTAGGCGTGGAGTGGGTTTTACACAGCCGATTGACATCACACCAATCAAATGAGCCCCTCTCCTCGCCCTTAAATGCGCCGCATGAAGGCGTAATGAGAGTTTACTCAATTCGCCATGGCAGAAGAGAGCAACAGCATCAGACGGCCAAACTTCTTCCAGGAGGAAACTAATGTTTTGGTCCGGGAGGTCCAAGCTCGCAGTGTCCGAATATACGGAACTGCGAGCAGACCTCCATGGGCTGATGATGCCAAGGTAGCCTGGGAGGAGGTCACCACAAATATAAATCAATGTTGCATTTCTCTTCTTCTCTTTCTTTCTTTTCTTTTGACTTTTCTAAGATAACAGATGCTGAATATATACTCCCTATCTGATGCTGTGGCTGTTTGTGGTTGGCTGAGAGGGATGTGAACTCATTAGTTTGCAGCTGTGTTACTCAAATCAGGTTGGGTTTCCATTACGCGTGCCAAACGGTGCCAATCCCCTTTGATTTGACATCAGATGTGGCGGAACAGTTGATATAAAGATACATTTATGTGCTGATTGCAGATAGTTGCATTGAATAGTGGTGTTTGTGGGTATTTATTGCATTGTTAATGTGCCTGAGATTCTGGAGACCTGCCTGTGAGGTTTTGGTGACCTGTGCACACTGTCAGCCAAACTGTCTGTGCAAAATTTGAAGAAATTCTAATTCTAACTAATGGTGTTCTTGAGATTTTGTGTTCACAAGAATGAGACAAAAGGTCACAATGACCTTGACCTTTGCCCTATGACCACCAAAATCTATTCAATTCATCCTTGAGTCCACAAAAATATTTGTGCCAAATATGAAGAAATTCCCTTGAGGTATTCTCAAGATATCACATTCACAACCATGGGACAGTCGGACATCATGGACAACCTGAAAACATAATGCCTTGGGCCACAGCTATCGCCAGCACAGAGGAATAAAAATTAATCGTCACCATCATTTACATTGAACTGAGAATAGAACAGACTGTACTCACCTGTTGGTATCAGTGTCTCTGATTGAAGAAGTATAGAGATAACCTCCAGTTATTGACCCGGTCACAGGGATCTTTATCTGCAACACAATGTACATTCAAATTCATCTGCACAAGTGTAAACAGATATTAGAGCTCTTCACAACATGACTGTGCTACTGCTGCCCATCATTTGAATCCCACACCAGCCTCATGTTTGACTGATAAATATCTATCAAAAAAGGAAGAGAAGGAAGCCAAATGAAATATACAGGAGGGTCCATCAGCAGAACTGCTCCGACCATGACAATGTAAAACATCTTAAATTAAAAAATTGACCTTTTGACATGTCACAGTAAGAACAACACAGGTGTAAATAATGAAATTAATGATGGCTGAATTCCATTTAGCTGCTTTGATTTCAGGATCCTTGTATCCTGCATGTTGGCTTACTGTCAACCTCACTGGAGCACTTGAACAGAGCCATCTTAGGTATTATTAGTGATACCTGTGCTTTTCCTACCATGATAAGTCAAAAGGTCTGCTGTGAGAAAGGCCTATGCCTGAGGAGGCACTGGCATATTCTGCATCCCCTACGTCTTGAACTTACAACATTGGAAACCAAGGGGAAGTCATGATCTTGTTGTTGCCATGCCAGTGTCCTGATGACCCCGAGTTCCAAAGCCCCATCAGTCTGAAAAACTGGACAAAAAGTCCACTTCTCTGACAGCATGTTATCCCAGAAACAAACACCTATTGCTCTGAAGTCCTGTTTCTCCAAAAACACACACTCCATGCAGTTACTTTCAGATTCAAAGCAGCATTTGAACCAGTGATCCGGGTCGTTTTTGTCGACCCTTCACGGCATTTCCCAGCAGCATTTGAGCCACCGAATTTGTGTGATTTCCACCAACCAATCCCTGCTTTTAAAGTAACTTTTGTGCCACCAAATGCGGATGTTTTAAAAGAATACTTCGCCGACAAAATTACCATTTGTATATCACCTTAAAATTCATGAGAAAAACTTTGTTTTTCTTGCATGCCAGAAATGGGCTTTGGGTCCAGTGGGGTTTTTCTTGAACAATCGGGCCTTTGGAATTTAGGGCTATCAAAACAATGGGCAGCACCATGCCAGGTAAGATACCCTAGATTGGCTTCACACTATGACTTCAGCAATTAGTAAGGTTGCATGTAAAGGAAGATTTCAAATCAATGCAAAAAAAATCAATTAACAAGACAAAATTCTAAGATGTCTCATTTATTTTTACAAAGACTGGTTGCTTCATTAGTGACAAATTGATGTTCTGAGATGGTATTATTTCAATTGACTGTTATAGTTTACATGAGGATAAAGTTCAAAATATTGTCAAAAAATCAGCTTTTGAAGATACAATACTGGAATTTACCAGTGGTGACCAAGTTGCCATCAAGAACATGGCTACTGTTTTATGGAACAGTCTGGTGACACAGAACTCAGAAGAAGAAATTTTGATGACTAATTGAAACATAGTACCTGTGCAGTGCGCTGATCTATGCGGTTGTTTCTGTCAGTCAGATGGATGTTGTAGACTTTTAATGGCGGGGCCCCCAGGCTGTCCATGGCAACTGAACATGCTTCCAACTTCTGCAGAGCCAGTCTGTGATAGTCTGACTCAACAAATTTCTCTAATTGGATATGAGACAAAAAGGTTGAAAAACAGTGAGGAGGGTTTTAAAATAATAAGTGAGAGTGCTGAAAACAGTTTAAATGTTAAAGTGTTACTATTGACAGGCAGCTCAAAGAGAATGAGATGAAAGAAGGTAAACTGTCAGTTGAGGAGTAAAAGATGAGAGTAGTTGAATACTGACGACTTTTTAGGCAATTTCTCTGGGCTGACAACTTTCCAGTGTTGTAATAAAAAAAAAAAAATCATGAGGGTCCATGATCTCGATGATTTAGGGTGGTCATTAAACTCAGTCCTCGCTGTCTTATGTCAGTGTTTTTCTCGTCCTGACAAAGTGAACATGTTTAATATTATCGAAAGTTTTTAGTCTTTGCTGATACTGAAGTTCAATGATGTTCATTGTCAACAACCAATAGCCGCGCTCTCTCCAACACCAAACAGGAAGCAGCAAACCGGGAAGACGGTAAACACGGAGGGGACTCCAGGAAGGCACAAGAATGTGAACAAGTCTTGATTCTCCTGTTCTGTGGAAAAAGAGGAGAAATTGGTGGAGCTGTGGAATAAGAGTCAGTCTTTAATTCAGTGTGTATCTGATCCACTAACCAGCACTTATTTTAATGAGAAATCTTCATTTTTTGTCAAAGTGACATTACCAGAAGTTGTCTTTGTCATGACAACTTTACATTAAATTTGTTTGAGATGTCCTTATTATGACAACTTGATATTAACCAGGATGACATTAGCAGAAGATGTCTTTGTCATAACAACTTGACATTGACAAAAAAAAAAATGCACCTCCTTTTGTGTTTATGACAAGGTGACATAATGATTATTATAATGAGATGTCCAAGGTTACAGACTGATTCTAACACTCAGTCAGATAGATGTCTGGCAGGAATTGACACAAAACTGGCTGTCATGAAACCATTAGGACAGTGTAATGACTAAATTATTTGACCTCAAGCAGGGGCGGATCTAGAAAAATATTTATGGGGTGGCAAGAGGGGGGCAGGAATTTTTGAGGGGTGGCAACATATGGCAGACGTATTGTGTATATATACTGAATTTAATCACAGTTATCACAGTTTGAAGAGAAATACTATGTTCACACTACTGATAGCGCTAGTTATGCCAAAATAAAATCTGCGGTGCTTAAGGCTTATGAACTTGTACCTGAGGCATATCGCCAGCGTCTCCAATCTTGGAAAAAGAGAAGTGGCCAAACATATGTTGAATTTGGCCATGATCTAACTGCACATTTTAAACGTTGGTTGGCTGCACTTGAGGTTACCACTTTTGATGATTTGTGTGAGTTGATTATTTTGGAGCAGTTTAAAAACATGTTGCCTGGTCAGATTGCTACATATGTTATCGAACATAAGGTTACTTCTGTGGCTGATGCGGCTGTGTCAGCAGATGAGTATGAGCTGCTCCATAAGGATGATTTCAGAGATCGCACACCCAGCCGCGATGATGTTGGCTCAGGTGGGAGCAGTCGCGGTGCTGCAGTGGCTGACCAGAGGCGTTCTGGGAAGCCTGGTTCATTTCAATTTGAACCCAACTCACGAAATTGGGATGGCTGTTTTACCCGTTCCTTTGCATAAAGTGATACTTGATTGTGAGCTGGTGCAGGGTGAGGTAGCTGTGGGGGTGCGGCCAGCGTTGCCTATTGAGGGGTTTTTATTTTGGGCAAGGGTCTGACTGGTAATAGAGTTTGGGCTGACATCCCTCCCTCACCTGTTCTTACCCCCTGTCCGGTTGATGTTGTTTCTGACGTGTGCTCCAGTGAGGTGCCTGATGTGATGCTAGCCTGTGTGGTTACGTGCGCAATGAGTGAGGCTGAGCTGGAGTTATCTGGCGGGAAGCTTAGTGACACTGATTTCAAGGCGCCGTCTTTGTCCGATTTTCCACTGTCTGTGTCACAAGGTGAGTTGTTGCAGGAGCGGTCAGATGATTCCTCTCTTAAAGAGATATCTGACCGTGTTCTGCCGGCTGCGGAGATAAACAGTGCAGCCGGTGGCTACTATTTGCAGGATGGCAGTGTTCAACATAACATTTTTCCCCACTTGCCCCCCAGACCAGTAGTTAAGAGTTTTACTGGCCCCTTGTATATTCTTACTGGCCCAAATAAAAAAGAGACAGCAAGAGAGAAAAAAAATGTCTATAAAACTTCATTTAATTTAACTTCATTTCATTTAACTCCATTATACCTCATTGTAGTGCGTGATGGTATATACAGCAGTCCTCGCAGAAGCTGATGTATGTTGTCACAGCCTCTGTGTACTCATCCACTTCTTAGATGACCTCACAACAGGTTTACAGAGCTTTAACTTCTGTCTGTATGAGGGAATCAGCTTGACGGTGTTGTGGTCAGAGTGGCCCAGTGCAGTGCGGGGACGGCGTTATAGGCGTTGTTAACAGTTGTGTAACAGTGATCCAGGATATTCTTCTCTCTGGTCGGACATTTTATAAACTGTTTGTATTTGGGGAGTTCATGGGTGAGGTTACCTTTGTTAAAGTCGCCAAGGACAATAACTAAGGAGTCTGAGTAAGTCCGCTCCCCACACACCTGGGCTGCGTGAACAGATATAAGCAGTGCTGGCTGACGCCGCTCTCTCTCTCTCCCGACTACGCCAGCCCCCGTACTTTTGTTTGGCTCTTCTGTTCATCTAGGTTATCTCCACAACACCACACCTCGCATGCTCCACACTAGGGATCGACCAATTATCGGCTTGGCCGATAATATCGGCATTTTTGCGATCATCGGCATCGGCCGTTTTTTTCACCGATAACCGATAAAATGAATTAATGTATTTTAAAATGCGCTCCTTCGGCTCTGATGCAGCCGTCTCTGCCTGAAGTCGCCACTCTCTTGGTTGTGTAACAATGTCCCGCCCACATCCCTCACTGAGCTATTTTATTTATTTATTTATTTATTCATTCATTCATTCATTCATTTGAGTGAGTTTTAAGAAATGCTGCCAGAAGGCCCCTGCACTTTGTTTTAATATAATTAAAAGGCATTTCAATTAAGATTATTTGTTCATGTTATGCTGATTATGAGAACAGTTCAGTTCAGTTTATTTTGTTGATTTATTCAAAAATTCAGGGAGCTATTTTATTTATTCATTTGAGTGAGTTTTAAGAAATGCTGCCAGAAGGCCCCTGCACTTTGTTTTAATATAATTAAAAGGCATTTCAATTAAGACTATTTGTTCATGTTATGTTAATTATGAGAACAGTTCAGTTTATTTTGTTGATTTTTTTCAAAAATTCAGGGAGCTATTTTTAATAATTGCAAATAAATATCGGTTATACATATCAGCTATCGGTTTCGCTTGGTTATTAATAATCGGTATCGGTATCGGCCCTGAAAAATCCATATCGGTCGATCTCTACTCCACACATCTACATTTACACTATTGATCACACTGACTAACACACCCCATAACTGTATTGTGTTTATTTACGTTGCTTTACTTAAATAAATATTCTTTTGTATTCGAGTTTGCGCTGTGTCTCTCCACTTTTGTCATTGCCTGTGAGCCAGGTTATGACAATCTGTATAAAAGGGACAGCCAGAAAGACGAGATGGTTGTGATATTTTGATGGCGTGTTATGCGTGCGACCCACCACTGGTAGAGTTAAAAGGCAGCCAGCAGCAGTTAGCAGCCAACTCAAAGAAGAAGAACAGCTGCTGAAAATGTCCACAAACTGGGGAGACAATGAGGTCCAGCAACGCCTTACCCTTCGAGCAGAGGCCAAGATAAGCCGCCATATAACAGGGTTAGGAAATGATTGTTACTGCCATGGTACACTATTGTAATTGTGTATAAAGCGCTGCTGATGTGAATGTTATGCGTCACTCTAGAAGCTGACACTGTTGTGATACGTCACACCTGACACGCCTCATTTGTTTATGTGATGCTGGCATGCTGTCTAAAATCACACTCTGGAGTGGCACAATGCTGCCGTTGTTTGTTTCTGTGTAAAAAAGTAAAGGTGGCAAGAAAAAGGGACTTTGTAGCAGCTATGTAGCGCCATCTCTGTGTAAAACGGTGTAAAAAGGGAGTGTTGTGATACAAAGTAAGCAGAAAGTTGAAAGTTTTAAAACACACAAACATACACAGAGCACATTTGTACTCACTCTGCATCAGATAGTACATGGTGCCGATACCAGCTCCGGTCAGCACGGTGGTGAAGATGGTGAGCTGCTGCAGCTGACTAGTGGAAACCCTCATCTTTGCTTCCTTCTCTGTAAGACTTCACAGACAGACAATGGTCTGGTCAGTTTACTGGGAATAATGCATACACACAACACTTGAACAATGTGTGAAAATGAAAAATGAATAATACATTTAAAAAAATAAATAATTAAATAAATAAAATAAAAATAAACAAACAAATAAATGAATAAATAAATAAATAGACAATAGAAAACAACCTAGAAGCAGTTCTTCGTTCAGTTCCCTTGGGCTTTCAGTTTGTAGAGTGTGGACAAATATTAGCATTTTAGCTCAATAGCTTCAGGAAATATGATCAATTGACTCAACATCAGTGTAGGATCATAGTACTCCACTGGCTGCATGAGATACGCCTCTTGTTTTTACATTTTAAATCATTTACATTTTTTATATGAAAACGTAAGCATTTTAGCTGAATATGTATTAGGTCATGTGATATAATAAATTAAAGCTAGTGTTAGAACATATTGATACGTCTCTTTTTATTGCCTTTAAACACAGTATCTCTGCTTTAAATATCCCCATTTTTATTTTGGAAACAGGAAGTCAGTACACGCTGTAACCATCATCTGTCTCCTTGCATTTACTGTAAAGTCTGCAATACGGGTGCACTTGAAATGTTGGAGTAGCTGTTGGAGAGTCAGACTGGGTGGTCCAGAGGAGTTTTCCCCGGAGCGAATGTCTATCGAATATCCAACTTAAAACTAACTTCACCCCGATACTCAGGCTGACAGTTTGAAGTTGTCAGTGCAGTCACACTCAGTCCCTCCATCTGTCTGCTGTGTGCGTGCAGCTGAAGCTGGACGACCTCAGGGTTTCTCTCTAGTCCTGGTGTCTCTGGTGTAACCTGCATTTACTGTATGATATGTTGCTGCTTATTTGAAAAACATATGAAAACATTCTCACCTTGTGTTACAACCGCAGAACGTCCCTGCTCCATTTACATCCGTAAACGTCACAAAGAGTGCCGCCAATTGGATGTGGGTGCGCTCAATTAACCCACAGGCTTCTGCCGCTCCTGCTATAATGATCTGTCTTTTACAACGTAAAAAATACACAAAGTTTACACATGAGCCGTCTTGAGGGCTGTAAAAGGGCAATACTTTGTCAATATAGGACGATCTCGTATAATTACCATATCAGTACAGCAATGACGTAATGCATTACTCAGTTAGAGGAGCTTATAAAAAAAACCTGCAATCAGGTGATTATATCCAAGCAGCCCATATCAATATAATTTTACTATTGTCAGCAACTGACAATAGTAAGGCCAGTGGGCCAAGAAAAAGAAAAAAGGAAGAAATAATTAAAGGTTCAAGCAGCGATGAACAGGTCCTGGTGTTTTGGCATCATGCTGTATCTGTGCAATGTCCTGGTATGAGTGAAGCCATTCCATCACTGACAGTGTATGTGGTTTCCAGCAACAAGCTACCATTCTTTTAGCAGCTGTGAGATCAGCTAACAAGAGGTGCCTATAATTTCAAGTTAGCTCCAAAGAGGAGGTGTCATTAAGTAATAGCACACTGTGACTTAGGAATGGTTTTCTCAATAATGTCAGATAAGATACTTGAGACATCTTTCCAAAAGTCTATTAGCCCAAAGGCACTGCCAAACCATATGAGGAAAAGAGCCAGTGGTATTGTGTGAACTAATGTCGTGATATGGGTTAGCTCTGAGTTGCATTTGCTGTAATCTCTGGGGTGTGAGATAAGACCTATGGATTAATTAATAATGTATCATTTGATACACTAGCACGTTTTTATGTAATCAAATCAGCTCTTCCTTACTACAAATAAAATCAACATTACACTTGTCTTAAAAAGATTTTTTTTCTATACTGCTCTTCTATTAAACTTGGCATTGCTCCATGACAACCCCCGCCACCACCACCATCACCCACACACGCACACACACACACACACACACACACACACACACACACACACACACATACACACACACAACCTGTATCTGAAGACTAAATATGTCATAATGGCAGCTCCATGTTAAAAGCCAACCTGCAGCACGCTGTCCAGTCATACCCACGTGACTGACTGTTTACTCATAGACATATATACATAGACGCCGCATTGACTGCTGCTGCCTATTGGAGCTAACGTCCTAGCCGGCCGCCATCTTGGATGGGTCTCGCTTCGCCTCGCGGTTTGGTTTGTTACAAACGGCACACATGTAGTTATGATACAGGATGCTTTCGTACATCAAAAATGCGGGATTTCATGCTTTAATACTTTCTTTAATACTTGTAGCAACAGCATGTTATTTAGGTCACAACACAGTTCTTTTATTCACCTCATCCCCAGATTCCACTCTGGGGATGTCTTACTGTCTTACTGTCTTCCCCTCTATTTTAATGTATTTGTATGATGTTTTGTATGCTGTGTTTTTTTGTTTGATGCATGCTTTTTTATCTTTGCTGTAAGGCGTCCTTGAGTGCCTTGTAAGGCACCCTAACAAATACAATGCATTATTATTACTATAATGGGCCATTTACTAGACTCAAAGAAATGCAGCAGAGTAATTAAACCTTATGGCTCTAAAAACTCCAGACTCAATAGGGAAAAAAAGAAAGGACTGTTTGTATCTGCCTTATCTATAGCTCACAGTCCAGAGAACTCTGGGTGTGTCTCAAGCTAAGGCCAGTGCTCAACTGCCTGTGGACCTCAACATGTTCATCTCCCCAGAATATTCTCAGAATGCTCTATTACATGCTACTGTAATATGGACAGATGCTTGTTACTGAATCTAAATTAATGTTTTTAAATGTAGCTCTATTTACCATGTGATAATATCGCTGTGAAAGGCCTCCTTTTAGAAGCATTAATACTGCACACTTTGTACAGATTGTAACTTATACAAAAATACAGAAATGTTTGTTTATTTTTTGCAGTAAATTGGAATCTTTTTTATCTTGAAAATAATAAATGCTTTTTTTTTCTTTTTACTTCTTGAAAAAACTTGGGACACACTTGCTCTTCTCTTGAGTAACAACAAAAGCGTAATGATGGTGAAAAAGCAGGAGAAGAAGACACTTGTGTTGTAATTGGATGAATACAGTGTGAAAAGAAAATTCACACAGTTGTCTTGGATAGCTAGAAAGAGTGACTATATTTATATACAGGTAGGACAGCAGAGGAGATACCTATACACCAATGTTTCTGGGGTAGAAAGCCACAAAAAGGTCCACAAGCTGAGATCAATGCAAAAACAGTCTATTTATCTGTGCATGTTTTGGCATATTTTACCCTTTTATTTTCTATCATTCTGTGTATAGCTGTGATTGTTTTTGTACATTTTTGTTCTTATATTCTGCTATAATATATTAGTACCTGAGGATGTTGAGGATGTGAATAGTAATCACATGACAGGTCATTGTGATTTGGTAGTCATCCTTCTGCTCCTCAGAGTTGATCTCATCTAATTAGTGGCACCAGCTGATTGATTTAGCACACCTGGTAGGAATCTGTCTGTGTCTATATCTGTTCTTTGGAGCACTCATGTCAGTAGCACTGATAATAGTCAAGGACTGAAACATTTGCTGCGGTATTTACTTGCTCTTTATCTCTTTATTTTTTGCACTTTAAATATTATATTATATTTTATATTATATATAATTGTGCACAAATGACTTACATAAATAGACTACTTTTGCATAGATCTCAGCCTGTAGACCTTTTTGTGGCTTTTTGGCACAGTTACATTTGTGTCCAGGTATCTCCCCCACCATCCTTTTTTGTTTGTCTACTGTAGAGACACACCAAGACAAACCGTTTTGTTGCCTTAAGTAGGTGCAGTTTCACAGCCGCCCTCAGACTGTTGTGGTTTGTATCTCGACACTTTTATTTTGATAAGTTTGTTCCGGTTGTGTGTGTGTGGGCATGGGTAACTTGACATTTGTTCTTCCGGAGGCACCCTTCTCACCTGCTGCGTCGAGGAGTGATTGGACTCACCTGTCCCTGCTTTGCCAATCAAGCCTGCTACTTGAAGCCTGCTGAGACACTCCTCGACGCCAGAGTATACAAAGAACCTCCGTGGTATCAGCTTGGCTCTCGTTTGGTAAATTGTGAATTTCTTCTTGTGAATTGTGGTGAGTGTGTTAACCGTGTCTCTCCTCCGTCTTTTCCAGTGCCTCCCGTGCCCTCACAGCCCAGCACTCTCTGGACATCTTTTGTGTTTTTTGAAGGACTCTAATTTTTTGATTAATTGTGGACTGACTCGCTCCTGTGCAATATTAAATCATTGTTCAACCTGCTCCGCTTCCGCGCCTGGGTTCCCTCTTTGCATCACACGCTACACAGACTTTATATACAGGAAGAAATATTCTTTGTAGATTGAAAACAGTTGACATTGCAAGAAAGTTTCAGAACAGTGATGTCAACTGATGTATTGCATCTTTGGTGAGCAAGGCCTCAGCTGAATGCCTGTAGGCATTAAAGCTTTCTGTCAAAATTATCATATGAAAATATGTCACAGTTACCTTACACTTATTGTGAATGGTACAAGGAAGACAAGCATTTTATATTAGAGTGTTGAACACTTCTTATTGTACAAACGGGATTTTATGACAGCTTTTACAGCATCCAGTACACGGAAAATGTTCAACTCAATTCACAATCACATTTTCTTTCCAGTTGCCTACAAGATAAAGCCTAAACATTAGAATGGGTTGACTGTATGTACCAAGACACATTCAGAATCAGAGTCAGCTTGGCCAAGTGCTGTATATTCAAGTATACAAGCAATTTGATGAAGAAATATAGACTAATGTACATATTTCCAGATGTAGTCCATCGGCCTGGTAGGCTAATCAAATACATGTATTTCACAGAGTGTATTTTATACTGTTTATGATTCGTCAGTACAATAGGCCTTTATAATTTGGTTTAACAGGATTGTTGAGTGATAGCAAGTAAGAGGGTCGAATTGCTTCTTCTTTTAATTGAATCTTCATTTGAAACATTACAATGTGTTTCGCCCATGGCTTCATCTGGTTTGCAATACGATACAATGCAAAGGTGCTTTTAACAAGGCTGCAGCTGCACTGAATCCAATCAGCAGCAGGGTGGATAATGTGCTGAATAGACTCCACATGTCATGTCTACTTGCTTAGCACTTGAGAATGCCACATATCATACAACCAATCAGACATATCGCATTAGGTACTTTGCAAATTATTTCAAGGGAGTTACAATATGTAACTATAGTAAATCACAATAATATAAATTATCACCTCTCAGGCTTTACTGTGATATTTAGCCAAATTCATTATTATATTGTGAAATTCATGCAGGTAAATATAGTCATTTTACAGGAGCATACTGCTAAATTACAGAATTTGGAATTTAACTGTGAGATTACAGTAAAATACAATAATTCTACTGACAGTTAAATTCAGTAATTTCAAGGAATGTACTGTTATGTTAGTGATGTAATGGGCTTTAAGTGTGAGGTTACAGATAAAGTAAGTTTACGGGAGCATACTGCTAAATCACATTAAAACGTGGGCAGAACTACAGTGAGATCACTGTATACAGCTGTCATTTCACAATAATTTACTGTAAAAATGATACAGTAATTTACTGTGAAAGTAATGCGAGTAGTAGCCAGTAATTTATGTAAATGTACAGTCGAATATTTTACAGTGTACAAAGCCTATCACTATAGAAAGTTGTAAATAACACATCATCTTTAAAATGAAAATTACCACGAGATAATTATATATTCCTACATCAAGGGGAAGGTGAAGGAATGTAGTGAGAGGGGCCGAGGGAGTGTCTAGCTTTAATCTTCCTCAATAGGGTCTAATTGTTTGTAACTTGAAGAAACAATTATTAAATCAATCATGACATAAAAAGACGGAATAATCATCTAAAACCACAAATTCATGGGTACTATCAGAATGACTCTAGGGGAGTATTCAACTACATATCCGAAATAAACGGAAGGGACAAAAATATACCAAAACATTACAAAAATATGCAAAATGTAATTAATACAGAAAAATAGATAAAATATCTGGCCAGACAAAGATATAATTTAAGACAAGTTCTCAAGAACGACCATCAATTCACTTAAATGGAATCCCAGAGCACAAAATGCCTGAAGGGGAGGGAGGGTAGTGAGGAAGGAGTGTCTTGCCTTTTCTCTCCCTCACTCAGATACAATCACCTTAAGTCAGCAAATACATGCAGATCATCATTATGACAAAGAAAGAGCTTAAATAGTGTCTAGTGTGTTACTATCAATCTGATGTTTCCTGCCATCACCTGTACTAAGTTAGAAGGACTGACAGTGTTGTGCACGGGGCATGTGCTTTTGAATAATGATATTAATAATAAACCTTATTTATAAAGTGCTTTTCAAAACAAAGTTACAACGTTGATTCCGGATTTAAAACGACGCAGGATTCAAGCAAATGAAATGAGACAATTTTAACAAATGCAAAAAACAACAAAATAATAAAATGAAATGAAATAAGATAAAAATAAATAATAAAAAAGAGAGTATTGGTGAACGGGGATTGTTGCATTCTTTTGGTAATGTCCCTTAATAAATAATTAAATTGAAAACTGATTATGATATTCAGTGATCAGTAAAGATGGCTCTACAAAGACAGCTCCGCCCCTCTCCCAGCAGTACACCGGTGCCCCCGCTGCGTCATAACAGGCGCACCTTTACGTACAGACAGCGAAACACCGGGGTTCTCTCATTCATACACTGGTTAGACAAGCGTTCATGTTATGTCACTTCTAACGAGACACTTTACGCACAACAGTAGTACATAGATCTCTTCGTGTGGGTCACAAAGGAGCTCCAGAAAACCAGGTAAGGCAACAGCAATAACGTTTTATCCTTTCGTGTCAGTGAGTCTGGCACTGTGTCCTGCCATATGACGATGCACATGGAATCTACTCTGCATGATTTTAGGCTGCAAGTCACTGGAGCTGTCCCCATTCACATTAGCACGGAGTCCTAATGTTACCGTATTTTGCGTGGACTCTGCTGTCAGCTTTGTCTTAACTGATTAAAGTTTAACACATACAGTACGAGAAGGAGATGGGCACGTTGTGCGTGCTCCATCGCTTACATGACATACCATCAACAATTTATTATCATTACTTAACAGTGTTACTTAAACTGAGGTGCAGTCAAGCTCCTACTTGGAAGACGAAGAAGAAGAAGGACGTCCGCCTCCATTTGCAAGTATATCTAGCTGCAGACCCGCAGGCCCATCCAAACCACGCCGAAGAAATTCAGAAATAAATAAAAAATGTTGCTGAAAGTAACAGTTTTAACCAACTATTATGACAAGAAATAAGTAAAAACTCTGGGCCACGACAATAAATGACTTTCAGCACAAATAATGAATTAATGCAAACACAAGGTGACCTAGGAAAAAAAAAAGGTAATTAAAAAATATAATAATATATAATAAAATAATAATAACAATAATAAGATATTATAATATTGTCATTTTATTACTTAGCAGAAATAATAACAATAAACTATGGATTGGGTTGGCCTAATTGTTAGAATTTATGTATATAATTATGCATTAAATTGTATTACTGATATTTAAGAACATCAAGTGTACTTTATATGTTTCAAAATGAGAGAACTGAATACATAATAAATGCTTGTAAACATCACATCATGGGATGATTCAAGTTTCAATACGTGCATTCAATGCAGCCATTTAACCTGAAAACATTCTTTAGTCTCTTGTCCAAATCTCACATGTAGTTTGGTTTGTTATTGATGGGCTCATCATCCCTCCACAATGATTATATTTGTGTAGTTTTTAATACCACACTGAACCCACTAATGAGCGAAATCATTAACACTTATTATATTGTTATTTCTGTTGAGCCAACAACTTTCAGGGTCCAATACAAACCTTTACTTTACTTCATACACTCTGAGTGTTTTAAGTTTCACACAGGCATCATGGCTCAAGATGATTCAGATTTATTTGGGAATTAAACTTTCAAATTCACTCTCAGCAGAAATAACTAGTGTACAAAAAACATTTCAAACCTACAGCTCCCTGCCAGTGACCTTACCCCCTCTCCACATTGTGAAGCGTTTCCCTGCTGTAATCAAAAATTAGCCCACTTTGCTGTTACTTGTGGGGTACAGAAGTATCTTATTCTCCCATGTGAACTCTTGCCAAATATTAGAATTAGTCATCAAATGTGCCTCACCACAAATTTCCTTCCAGATGTGTAGTGAAATGTCTGTTCATTTCAATCTCCCATTTCTCCTTTATTTGCAAACCATTGTTTGGAGTCATTTAGGGGGGAATTCAGGATACTTTAGTTTCCTAACCTCATTCCCAGTTTGAATTTCTGTAAAGAACTGTTCTATTGGAGCCCTCTTCAAGTTTATGGATATCCTTGAATAAAGTTGGTAAGATACTAGAATCTGTGTGTATCAACATTTCATAAATCCTGTAAACCTGATCCTGAAGTTAAACATAACCGTCTTCACTAAAATGAAGAAACACCTATCAGGACCCTGCAGGTGTGTGTATGAAAAATATACTCTGTAAGTTGAACAACAAACAATAGAAACTGTAGCTGACCCTCGGCATCAAAAAACAGCGACGGAGTTCGACTGGTGCTTAAAGTTCATTCTTTATTAGGACACCGTGAAACTACAAAATACAAAATATCAAACATCAATATTAAGCATAATAAATACAATCAGTGCAAAACATCGACAATTCAATTTCCAGTTCAATTTATATTAAGTTAAAATACAAACATTGAAGGCACTAGAAATAGACTTAAATAGAGGTATGTGTTTAGAAAAAGGCTATTCTTTACCTCGAATCGCCTGCCAAAGGGTGCAGAAGAATGCAGACAACAAAAAACCCGCTTGTCATCATTCGCTGCTGATAAACACCATAATACAATTAAAAGCATGAACAACAAACAAAAAAAAAACAAACAAGTTTACATAATAAAGCAGCTACATACCTTTTACATTTCTGTTTACTCGCGCGCACACACGAGGGCTCCGGGCAACAAACAAATCTGGCGTGTGACGACACCTTCCTGACCTTTATAGCATTTCCGGAGCACAGAGCATAGGTGCTCCCAAACAGCAGGGGGCAACTTACACTCTGGTCACTTACACTCCCACCAAATCATGTTTGAATTTAAATTGCGTGGTCAGCAAATGTAAATTTAACAGGATTTAACAATAAATCAATAAAACCACAACAGATACAACTGAACATAAATGAATAAATGATGTCTGGTTTGAGGAAGACAAATTTCCATATTCAGCACAGATAATCCTACTTACTTTCTAGAAGCAGCACTAATTTTTGAATAGGCCGTTCAATAATTGTTGGTTTGAAAGGCTGTTCCCTTTTTGATGCAATCTTTCGATCTCCAATCTGCACTTTGACTCGACGCACTAACCCATCACAACCTGCTGTAGCTTCAACCACTCTCCCCAAACGCCACTCATTTCTAGGAAGCACATCTTCTTTAATGAGAACAATGTCATTGACTTTCAAGTTGGGCTTAGAAACCAACCACTTCTGTCTCAAAGAAATGTTTAGGAGGTACTCCTTCCTCCATCTGCTCCAGAACTGTTCTGTCAAGTACTGAACTCTGCGCCACCTTTTTACTGCATACAAATCCTCTTTGAGAAAATTTACCAGGAGGTGGCAGCGCAATCTTAGATTTCATCAATATTAAATTATTTGGAGTCAAAGGCTACAAAGATGCTGGATCATGAAGAGTATTCACGCTCAAAGGGCGGCTGTTAACAATAGCCATTGCTTCATAGAAAAGAGTTCTGAGAGCGGAGTCATCTATACTTCTTGAACACTGAGAAATTGTTACATTGAGAACATTACGGATAGTGCGGATCTGTCGTTCCCAAACACCACCAGTGTGACTTGCAGAGGGTGCATTGAAAACAAACTTGCACTGCTTTTCAGCTAGAAATGCCTCAATTGCTCCAACCTCAGATTGCTTCAGTCCCTCTTTGAACTCATTGTTGGCTCCAATGAAGTTTGTTCCTTGATCACAATGTAGTTGAGACACTGCTCCTCTGAGACAAATGAAACATCTGAGAGCATTAATGAAAGCACTTGAAGACAAATCATCCAACATTTCAATATGTACTGCTCTAGAAGCAAGGCATGTGAAAATTAATCCATATCGTTTGATCTCTCTGTGACCATTTTTGACAACAAATGGACCAAAACAGTCCATTCCACAGAATTCAAAGGGGGCTGAAGCTTCACAGCGTTCATAAGGTAGTTCAGACATTTTTTGCTCCTCAGCTGGTCTTCTCTGCCTGCGACATTGCACACAACTGTGTATTAATTTTGCAACTGTTTTACTTCCACCAATTACCCAAAACCCATTTGTCCTGAACTCCATCAGTGTTTGATTTCTGCCTTGATGGTGAATCTGATTATGGTAATAAGACAAAATCAAATTAGTGATGTGGCTATTCTTTGGGAGAATAACTGGATGCTTCTGTTCTTGAGTAAGGGTTGACCCTATAAGTCTCCCACCAACACAAAGAAGTCCATCATGCAGAACCGGATTGAGATTAAAAAGATGGCTGGATTTTCGAATATTACCGACTGTTACCTTTTGAAGAGCTCTGAGCTCCTCAGGAAAAGCTTGCTGCTGGATGAGCTGTATGAGTATCTTTGCAGCTTCCTTGCGCTCTTCTACTGTGACTAACTCAACCTGTTTTAACCGTGAGCCTAGTCTTTTTATTCTAGCAATCACTTTGACGAGTGTGATCCAAGAGGAAAACCTCTCCAGCAGCTGTAGAATGTCTGCTTGTGGGCTAACCTTTGTCGCAGACACATGAACTGATTTCACCTCTGGGTCACCAACGAGAAGCTCAATGGAGTTTGTGAGGTAGAAGCACCTCTTTCTCCCAAATGAAGTTTGGCCCTGATAACCAGTTGCTTGTAGAGATGCCTGCAGCGCTAAGACCTCTTGAGGCGTGGTCAGCAGGATTTTGCAGCGTTTCCACGTGATGCCAATTCTTTGGATCTGTAAGCTCTCTGATTAACTGCACTCTATTTGAAACAAACACATGAAATCTTCGGGCTTCATTATTAATGTAAGCCAATACAACCTGTGAGTCAGTCCAAAAATACTCCCTGTCAATTTTCATCTTTAACTCTGACTTTAACATTGCACTTATCTTAGCTGATGTCACTGCTGCTGAAAGTTCCAACCTTGGAATGCTTGTGACCTTTGTAGGAGCTACCCTTGCCTTGGCCATGACGAGACTGCAGTGGATTTCATCCTTGTCATTTTTGTATCTGAGATACGAGCACGAACCATAGCCTGTGTTACTGGCATCACAGAAATGGTGTAACTCTACACTTAGTATTTTACCAAAATTTGGGGGGTAGTAACATCTGGGGATTTTTATTTCCTTCAATACCTGGAGGCCATTAACCCACTCCTCCCACTGCAAACGTAAGTGTTCTGGTATCTGATCATCCCACCCAATACCCTTTTGACACAACTCCTGCAAAATTTTTCGTCCACTCAAGGAAAAGGGTGCCAAGAACCCAAGTGGGTCGTACAGGGAAGCAACAGCTGACAAAATACTGCGCCGAGTTGGAAAACGGTCCTTTGTGCTAACATTAAAGCTAAAGGAGTCATTAAGCATTGACCACTGAATCCCAAGTATGTAATCTGGTGTTACCTCTGGATTCAGCTTGAGAGGGTCTGTTGTTGATGCCCTTTCTGATGCAGCGACACAAGAAAGCACTTCTTCACTGTTTGAATTAAACTTGTGTAGTCTTAGACCAGCACGCTTACACAGTTCTTGAGCTTCAACAATCAATTCTTGTGCCTCTTTGACGGTTGCAACACTAGTTAAACCATCATCCACGTAAAAATTACTCTCCACAAAATCTGCAGCAACAGGATGCTCAGCTTTGTGCTGCTGGGCAAGGTACTTCAACCCAAAGTTTGCACAGCCAGGTGATGAGGCAGCACCGAACAGATGTACCGTCATTCTGTACTCTTTTGGCTCTGAATCTAAATTTCCCCCCTCCCACCAAAGGAACCTTAAGTAGTCCCGAGTCTCTGGCGTAACATGGAACTGATGGAACATTTTCTCGATGTCACAAATCACAGCAACCTGTTCTTTTCTAAAACGGCACAAAACTCCCACCAGAGAATTAATCAAGTCAGGACCTGTAAGAAGGGTGTCATTTAGAGAGATGCCACTGAACTTTGCGGAGCAATCAAAAACGACTCTTAATTTTTCAGGCTTCCTCGGATGGTATACTCCATGATGAGGAATATACCAAATGGTCTCACCCTCCGCAGCTACCGGGGCTAGCTCTGCATCGCCTTTACTGATGACTTCCTCCATGAAAGCACTATACTGTTCATGGTATTGTTTATTAGCATTTAGCTTTCGTTTCAGATGTTGCAGTCTAACAGTAGCAAGTCTCTTGTTGTTTGGTAAAGAGGGCGGATTATCATTTTTAAAAGGAAGGGGCATTTGATAGTGTCCATCTTCATTCTGACTTATATTACTGCTAAGAAACTGTATGAAGCGGACATCATCCTGCGACACATACTTATCCTCATAGCTCCTCTCATTGAAATCTGATTCTAACACTCTCAAAACATCTGTGACAGGAGGTACTGCGATTTCTTTTACAGCTACACGATGCACAAAACTGTGACTGCCTTGCCGATCTAAGTGAGGGTTCGCTGACCCTATAATACTCCACCCAAGAGCAGTTCGCTGTGCAAAAGGCTCATTATCATGCCCTGTGACCACCTCTAGGGGAGCCAAAGCCAAAGGACAGTCGTAGCCTATGAGAAGTCCCACTTCACAATCCTGAAGTGGTGCCAACTCTGAGGCCAAATGGTGAAGGTGTGGCCATTTAAGCGCAGTGCTTCTGGTGGGGATGTGAGACTTATCTACAGGAATGAAGTCACGAGAATAAGCTTCCTGTATCTTAATAAATCTTTCAGAGTTGAGACCCCTTACCTGCAGACCGCTAGCAGTTTTACTTTCTATGACTGTATTAATAGCAGTCATCGTACTTAGCTTAAGTTGAACTGGCCGAGTGTTAACATTTAAATCTGAGACTAAATCATCCAAAACAAAGGTGGAATCGCTTTGAGTGTCCAGAAGAGCATAATTGAGAATTTCCCTTTGAGGCTCAGCTTCTGAAGATACGAGTACAGGAACTATGCTGGAGGTCGACAAAGTATGCTGTGTCAGCGCATGGGACATAACATTATGGACCTCACTCACTGCAGAACCACCAGAGACACCAGAGCCACCAGAGCTATTGCTCGGCATCTGTACAGACTCTCTCTCAAAATGGAGGCAAGTTGGATGCTTTCTGTTGCAGATGCTGCAAGCATGTCTCTTTTTGCACTCCTTACTGCTATGACCCTTTCTTAAGCATCCGAAACACAAATGATGCTCATGGATAAAAGCCTTCTTTTCATCCATGGGCTTTGATGCATATGCGGGACATTTAGCTATGCCATGAGTTGCATTATTGCAAAACAGACAGGGTGGTTTTGGTTTTGGGCTTTCAAACATGTTGAAACTAGACTTTTTTATCTCAACACTTGTGTTAAATGCTTTTGCTCCTTTTGGAGTCCTCTCTACAGCTGGTTTTGTCATTAGAGAAGAGGTGACAGGATTACAAGCGATTTTAGCTTCTTTTTGCACAAACTCTGTAAATTTAATAAAGTTTGGATAATCACCACAATTGTCCAACTCTTCAACAACTATTCGGCTCCATCTACGAACCATCCACTCTGGAAGTTTTTTAAGTAATTTATGATTTTCTTCACTATCATTTAGGATGGAAAGACCTTTCACGTGTGGCATCGCTTCAACACAACCTAAAAGAAAGTCTGCAAACTCTCTCAGTGCTTTGGAGTCATTAACAGTTATTTTTGGCCATTTCATTAATCTGTCTCTAAAGGCACGCTGAATGATAAAAGGACTGCCATCGATCCTCCAAAACTGCCCAGGCACCATTATAAGCCTCCTCTGAATTTCGATAAAAGAATCCCTCCACTGCTTTCCGAGCTTCACCTGCTAGATAACTCTTTAGATAAAGCATTTTCTAACTGATTGGGAGGGGCTTATTATCTATTAAGGCTGAGAAAGACACCTTCCAGTCAACAAATTTCAAAGGATCACCATTAAATAAGGCTGGTTCTGGCACAGGTAATCGACTCAAAGCAAAAGTATTTGCAATAGCTTCAGTCAAACTAGCTTCTGGAGTGGGTTTAAATGGAGCAGGTCGAGGTTCAAAAGGGGTTGCTTGAGGGTTCAAGAAAGGTTGATGTGAGGAGTTTGGGCTATCGAAGGAAATTTTGACATCTTCACCTTGACCATCTGAAACATCAAAATTGTTATAAGCCCTTACACGAGCAGCTGCTACTGCCACCTCACTATCAGCTTTAAGCTG
Source organism: Epinephelus cyanopodus (assembly GCA_026686955.1). Taxonomy (NCBI): domain Eukaryota; kingdom Metazoa; phylum Chordata; class Actinopteri; order Perciformes; family Serranidae; genus Epinephelus; species Epinephelus cyanopodus. Next base: position 36,982,083 of record CM048926.1, read on the forward strand.
CTGTAACTTTATTTTTTCTTCCTCAAGCTTTAATTTTACTTTAGCCTGCCTTTGCTGTATTTCTATCAGCATTTGAGTTTCCTCTTTCCACTCGTTTTCTAGTTTGTCAAGCTTAGCCTGTTGAACGTTTAGCCTTTGTGTGGCATTTGCTTGCTCTAATTTAGCTGCAAGATCTGCTTCTGCATCAGCTCGTTTGCTGGAAGCTTTAGAGGTAGCATGGGATAGTTTGCCAACAGAATCCAGTGACTGATTTAACTCTGAGGCTACAGTTTCTGTATTAGTTTTACCAAAAACAGATCCATACTCATCCCTGCTAAGTTGTATCCTTACTCTTTCCTTTTCAAGATATTCATTGAAAGTATCTACATTTTCTTTTCGCCTTTTCACAAGGTCACAAATTTCGGAGGACAATGTGCTGCAAGCATCCATTTTCTTTGCGTTATCAGGAGTTGGTGTACCATTACGTCGAATTGACTCATAAAACTGACACACTTTATCATGGTTGCGCAGAATATTTTTCTCAAATTTATCAAGGTCATCTGAGGAGCAAAAGGTCTTTAATTGAGATCTTGTCTCTTTAGCGCTTAGCTTCCAAGCTTCATAGGATTTATTAAAACCCATTTCATTTTTCCTCGTTTCCTGCTTGTGCAACTCTTGGCCCTTTTCAGTCAATGTTCGTGAGCGAGTGCTGGACCTTAGAGCGCTTGAGGGATTCTGGCCCTCTTCCACAGGTTCTAACATTTTGTGATTTTATGCAATTTTTCAACAAATTGTGGTGTTAGTGGTAGCCTAAGGCAAATTTAATAGTGATTTTAAGCCAAATCAGGCATTTACCTCTCATGCCAGACATCAACACCTTTTAAAACAATTTAATACTACAAAAGTTTAATACTGCACAATCAATCTTCGAAATTTATAATTTTAATAAGATTAAAATTATTTAATTTACAATTTATTTAAACGAGGTAATTTCACCTGCTGCCCTGACGCATATTTAAATCATTTTATAGAGCTCATAATTCAGGAGTTTTCAAATCGTGTTGAACTCAGACATGGCATGTAGCAATTCAAAACAAACAACAAAACAAACCCTTAAAATATACAATTTCAACAACGAGGGGGTAGGCGGTTTCTTTTTTTTTTTTTTTAAAGTGGAGTCCTTCTGAGAAGACTTTATTGACCGCTTTAAGCGTCTCTTACTGTTTAAAGTCCGCTGAAGCTGCTGATGACGGCTTCCGAACTGCCGATGGTTCCGATGGAGGCTCTGCTTTGTGCAAGACGACACCCGTTGAGGAGATACATCGGCGAGGAGTGACACTTTATGTGGTCGGCAGCTGGGTTCACTACAACGAGGCCGCAGCAGCAGGTTCACTTCACGAGGTGGGACTTCAGCGTCGAGTTTCACTGTAGCTGACCCTCGGCATCAAAAAACAGCGACGGAGTTCGACTGGTGCTTAAAGTTCATTCTTTATTAGGACACCGTGAAACTACAAAATACAAAATATCAAACATCAATATTAAGCATAATAAATACAATCAGTGCAAAACATCGACAATTCAATTTCCAGTTCAATTTATTTTAAGTTAAAATACAAACATTGAAGGCACTAGAAATAGACTTAAATAGAGGTATGTGTTTAGAAAAAGGCTATTCTTTACCTCGAATCGCCTGCCAAAGGGTGCAGAAGAATGCAGACAACAAAAAACCCGCTTGTCATCATTCGCTGCTGATAAACACCATAATACAATTAAAAGCATGAACAACAAACAAAAAAAACAAACAAACAAGTTTACATAATAAAGCAGCTACATACCTTTTACATTTCTGTTTACTCGCGCGCACACACGAGGGCTCCGGGCAACAAACAAATCTGGCGTGTGACGACACCTTCCTGACCTTTATAGCATTTCCGGAGCACAGCATAGGTGCTCCCAAACAGCAGGGGGCAACTTACACTCTGGTCACTTACAGAAACTCTTGGCCAAATGTCTTTTTATTTCAAACAGTCTTTACAACAGAAAAGACAACATAAGAATTTAGGAACAGTTCACCCCAAAAATCCAAAACATTTTTCATCTGGCCTGTAGTGCAATTTAGTAATTTAGTGATTTAGTAGATGCTAGAAGCATAAAAAAAAAACTGAAGTCCACAAACATCAAATGGGCCACATAGTCTAATCTGACTATGTGGGGCGGTAGAGAAATAACATGTAATTTCATAACAGGTGAGGTATTACTACTTAGAAAGACTGAGACCACTAAAAATTTAAATATTTATTTGAAAATATTATAATCCTGTGGATGTACTTGCCTCCATATTTCACAAGGGACCTCTGATGGCCCTGCAAGTGAGCCATGAGCCCAGCATACCCACCCCTCTTTGGGCAAAATGGACACTGGAAGGTGTCCACATCCACTTTGGTCAGTTGTGGAGTTTGTCCATCGCGAAACATTGTCGTCTTGGTCTGTTGGAGGAGAATTGTGTCAGTATGGTTTTGAAAATATTTAACTCCTCAAACAAGCAGCAGTGAACTAAATTGTCAACCTACACAATCAAGATGGTATGGATGGATTTTAAAAAGACCTAAAAGATAACAATTTAAACAAATGTGCTAATTAAATATTTAAAACCACAGATTTCCAGAACGGTTCAAATGCACATATCTAAAACTGAGTGGTTAACAACACTGACATCCTTTCCAAGACTCAACACAAACCAAATTTAAAACAAAGGCTCTTGTCATTTTGTATCCACCTGGGTTACTTATTTTTGGGGTTTACTTTAAAACCCTAAATGTAATGAATGCCAGTGATATATACATGTCTAATACAATAAATGAATCGCATAAATTTCAAACATGAAGATGTGACCACTCCTTAACAGCCTACCCCCATCGCAATTTAAATTAATACGCAATAATGACAGTAGTCAGAACAAGTATGACGTGTGTCTTAAGCCATAGCACCTCCAAACACCATAAACATTCACAAAACGTGATTCTTGCAGAAATTAAACTTTCCGCATTATTTCATGTCAGATAAAGACACAGCCAAAATAAAAGAACCACGTCATTCCGTTAATTCACATTGCTTTTAAATTGAGCCTTAAGTCTGATCTTGCAGTCTCATTACATCGTTAAACCACCAATTAAGTTCGTTTATAGTTTCTCTTTATGCAAACGTTGATTAATATTCCTTAATTGTAGTTGCTTTCGCTGGGTAAGCAAAGACTGGTAGCAATTCACAATCTTAACTTGATTACAATGTACAAATACTAAACAAACGAATTTTTTGTTCATTGCACCTAAACAGGCGAACACGCGATACATCCAATAACGTAAATAGTCACAACCACAAGTTGTTTATTAAACATATGTTGTCAAAGTTTGGAAAAGCTAAGTTTAGCGTACTCACCTGCGTTGCATCAGCCATCTTTGCTGCCTTGACACGATCACGTCTTGGGCGCGGTCTCTTATGCGAGCCAACATGCCCACGAACCATATTTGGAAGTTCAACTTCCTTCAACGTCCTTCACGTTTTTCTGCAAGCCTGCAGCTAGACCCTCCTCTCCATTTGTCGGTCAGGTCGAGCTGCTATCACGCGAGGATTGGAGGAGGAGGAAGTAAGTGTGGAAGCGGACGGTCAAAACAAACAAAACAGTGATATATGGTTAAAAACTCTCAGAGTAACAGTCGGAGAAATCTGACAGGTGATCCTTTGAGAAGGGCACCTCCAGATCCTTCGAGGCGAAGTGAGAAAATGGAGAAAAATGGAAAGAAGAAGCGACTTTTCATGGACTCGGTGGGTCGGCACGGCTGTGTTGTGAATGGACCAGAGATAGGAGCTGGTAGGGATGAGTCTGATGAGGTAGGAGATAATTCTTTCAGTGATAGTAGTAGCTTTATGGAGGTAGGTGCTGGGCCGAAGCAGAGAAGGGAGCGGGAGTATCTTGGAGGTAGCGGTACCGATAGGGCGAAGAGAACTATAGTGTCTGATGAGAGGGAGCGAGAGGAGTTGGGATATAAAATCATATTAAGATTTGGTGAGGAGAAGGGAATTTCTTCTATGAATCCAGTGAAACTCTCTGGACTTTTGAACAGTAAGGCAGGTGATATTCGTATGGCTAAAGTCCTGAAAGACGGTAACTTGTTGAGTGTTTGCAAGGATGAAAAGCAGCGAGAGCGGGCTGGTAAGATCACCGAAATAGGATGGAGTAAAGTGGTTAGCTCAAGCCGGATTGAAAGTGGAGGAAAGCGGACAAAGGGAGTGATTTGGGGAGTGCCAGTTGGAGTGTCAATGGAGGAAAGTAAAGCCTATCTAAAAGGGGGAGTTATGAAAAGTGCCCTGGGGCTGCAGGTAACTCGTGGAGGAGTGAGAGATGACAGTGAGTCTGTGCTGCTTGAATTTGAAGAGGAGGTACTCCCAAAGAAAATCACTCTGGGTTTTTTGAGTTATAGTGTAAGAGAGTATGTACCAAAACCAATGAGATGCTACAACTGTCAGAGATTTGGACATACAGCCAAAAACTGCAAGGGAAAGAGAAGATGTGCTCACAGTACTTTATGGGGAGGAGCAAGAACAGATGCTAATGGGGTGGTAATTGAAGGATTGCTGTAAGAGCATGGTTTGTGTCAATGATGGTAGAGGGACCAGGATAGATGTGCATACAGGGAACACTTCAGCACTAGATTTAACTCTGGTTTCTAGGAATTTAGCAGGAAGATGTGAGTGGGAAGTGGTAGATGACACAACAGTAGGGAGTGATCATTTTCCAGTGTTGTGTAATGTATTACTCCAAAGGGAGTAATACATTACACAACACAGCACCAGCAAAACACCCCCACACCATCACACCTCCTCCTCCATGCTTCACAGTGGGAACCACGCATGTGGAATCCATCCGTTCACTTTTTCTGCGTCTCACAAAGACACGGCGGTTGGAACCAGAGATCTCAAATTTGGACTCATCAGACCAAAGCACAGATTTCCACTGGTCTAATGTCCATTCCTTGTGTTTCTTGGCCCAAACAAATCTCTTCTGCTTGTTGCCTCTCCTTAGCAGTGGTTTCCTAGCAGCTATTTGACCATGAAGGCCTGATTCGTGCAGTCTCCTCTTAACAGTCGTTCTAGAGATGGGTCTGCTGCTAGAACTCTGTGTGGCATTCATCTGGTCTCTGATCTGAGCTGCTGTTAACTTGCGATTTCTGAGGCTGGTGACTCGGATGAACTTATCCTCAGAAGCAGAGGTGACTCTTGGTCTTCCTTTCCTGGGTCGGTCCTCATGTGTGCCAGTTTCGTTGTAGCGCTTGATGGTTTTTGCGACTCCACTTGGGGACACATTTAAAGTTTTTGCAATTTTCCGGACTGACTGACCTTCATTTCTTAAAGTAATGGTGGCTACTTGTTTTTCTTTAGTTAGCTGATTGGTTCTTGCCATAATATGAATTTTAACAGTTGTCCAATAGGGCTGTCGACTGTGTATTAACCTGACTTCTGCACAACACAACTGATGGTCCCAACCCCATTGATAAAGCAAGGACTTCCACTAATTAACCCTGATAAGGCACACCTGTGAAGTGAAAACCATTTCAGGTGACTACCTCTTGAAGCTTATCGAGAGAATGCCAAGAGTGTGCAAAGCAGTAATCAGAGCAAAGGGTGGCTATTTTGAAGAAACTAGAATATAAAACATGTTTTCAGTTATTTCACCTTTTTTTGTTAAGTACATAACTCCACATGTGTTCATTCATAGTTTTGATGCCTTCAGTGAGAATCTACAATGTAAATAGTCATGAAACTAAAGAAAACGCATTGAATGAGAAATACTCTGGGGTTGAGGTGAATAAAAGAACTGTGTTGTGACCTTAATAACATGCTGTTGCTATCTGCAGAAAGTATTAAAGCATGAAATCCTGCATTTTTGATGTACGAAAGCATCCTGTATCATAACTACATGTGTGCCATTTGTAACAAACCAAACCGCGTGAAAATCAGTTGAAAATTCAGTGAATTATTCTATTTTACTTGTGCATACAGCTCCTTCCTCAATAGAAGTGAATGCACTGTGGAGGCGAAGCGAGACCCATCCAAGATGGCGGCCGGCTGGGACACGCTCAGGCAGTCAATGCAGCGTCTGTGTATATATGTCTATGACAACAACAATTATACTTCCTTGTCTCTAACACCCATGTGACTAACCCAACCAATTACAGGCCAGGAATGACCTAGACCAGGGTAAATACAACTGAAATGAGGTAAAACCACAGAAGCAGATTCAAGAGACTGTTTTAACTGTTTCAAAAGATGCTGGTGTAAATATATGAACTGTAAATATGTAAATAATAAAGCACAAATATATGACTAATTGACAGCGTAAACATTGTAAATATATTTTTGGGAAATTAACTCAAATGTATGAATTAACTTAACTTTTAAATCTTATATTTCCTCCCCCACCCACAAAAGAAATGTCCCCGTTTCATACAAAGAAACAAAGCAAGTAACTGCCACTGGAGGGAACAAAGCAACAGTCTCACTTCACAACACAGTCCATAAGGTATCTGGGGGATTTAACTTGACGCCACACTGAGGATGATATGGGCTGGTTCGTGTTTTCTGGATGCCCAGCAGTTGACACAGGTGTTTCACCAAGTCAGACTCAAACTGACGTCCTGGCATTTCTGGAAAACCATGTTCACAGTTGAAGCTCTCAAACAGGCATTTTGCAACTGTTGTGGAGTGCTGGTATGGAATGGCATAGAGGTTTACATACTTTGAGAAATAATCTTGAACAACAAGCACATACCTGTTGCCACGACTTGTGATGGGAAGCTCAAGTATGTCAGCTGCAACCTTTTGGAAAGGCTCAGTAGCAACAATTGTTTTCATTGGAGCCCTGTGGTGAGGCGTGGGACTCTGTCTTGTATCACATGGAACACATTGCTTGCACCACACCTTTATGTTGCATGACATGAACGGCCAGTAGCACAGTTGCTGAGCATGTTTCAAGACTTTGTCTGCAGACAGATGGCCAGTTACTGGATTTCCATGCAGCAGCTGTAAAACAGTGTCTGCAATACTGACTTAGTGGATGGGTTGAAAACTACACGACAGAGCAAACCATTATGAAAGGTAAGTATTCTTGCCAAAGTGTTTTTTCAGCAGGTGTGTGTTTTTTCATGCACCAGTATGGTGGTTTTCTGACCTTTGACTTTCCATTTAATGACCTCTGACAGTATGAAATCTTGTTGCTGTTCCTTCCTAAGATTTTCTTCAGGGAGTTGCAACACAAATGTGGAGGAGACAGCTTGTGTAGCACCCTGTAAGTCTGGACCAGAAGGCTGTGGCAATATCTCCTTATCAGGAACAGGTTTTGGGTCAGTACTGCAAGAGCTGTGATGAGCTACAGAACTGATAGGACAAGATGGGCTTACAGGGCTTGAGTGTCTCTCATAAGGGCGTGGACTGATAGAAGCGGTGCAAGATGTGCTCTACTCTGTAGATCTGGTGTCAACAGGGCGACGTGACAGTGCATCTGCATTAAGGTGGCTGCGGCCCTCCTCGTGAATCACAGTCCACTCAAAAGGATCAAGCTCAAGAGCCCTACTGCACGACGACCAGTTCTGTCATTGTCAATGGATATTTTCCTGAGACCCAAGAGGGGTTTGTGGTCTGCGACGCAAACCCCAAAAGGCTGTTTGTAGAGGTAGTGGTGGAAATGACGTACAGCCCAGACAATAGCCTCGAGTTCTCTATCATAGGTTGACCATTTCCTTTCTGCTTTGGTTAGAACATGGCTGACATATGCAATTACTTTCTCTTGATGTCCCTGTCTCTGAGCAAGCACAGCCCCAATAGTGGAGCATAAAGCGTCCGTGTAGAGGGAGAATGGCAACGTGAAATCAGGGAATGCAACCACTGGAGGGTTTGAAAGAGCATGTTTCAGGTAAGTGAAGGAATCCTGACAGTGAGAAGTCCATTGGAAGAGTGCATTTTTCTCAGTGAGTGCATGTAGTGGAACACTGTGATGTGCAAAGTTCTTAATGAACTTTCGGTAATATGAACAAAGTCCCAAGAATGCTCTGACGTCAGTTGTTGAGCGTGGAGCAGGCCAGTCTTGAACACATTTCGTGGGTCTGGCTGAATGCCATTTTTGGATACTGTATGGCCCAAAAAGGTCACCTGATCTCTGGTGAGACTGCATTTTGATGGATTCAATTTGAGGCCACTTGATTGGAATCTAGAGTGTATTTCTTACAGGTGCTCAAGATGTTTTCTATAGTCCAGGCAGAAATGCTATGTGCTGTTTTTCTTGCGCACCAAAACAACTGGCGCTGCCCAGGGACTGTAGCTTTCTTCAGTGACATCTACTTTTAACAAGCTTTCAACTTGTGTCTGTATTTCTGCTCTCTGTTCTGCATCTCCTGCTCTCTGTTCTGCATCTCCTGTACACGATGTAGCTTCATCGTGTACAGGAGAGGTCACACAACATGTCTCTTCAACTGGTACAATGTCAACAGATGAAGCAGAATGAAACTCACCAAGGTGTTATCCAGGATGCAGCTCGATGTCATCTCTGGAAGGGTTTAGGAGTCGAACCACAGTTGTGCCATTTTGAACTTCACTGAGAGAGTGTGCCTCGATGATGTTACAGGATGGGTTGGGCATGAGAACACCACAATAGTCAGTTGGCATAGGTGAAGCAGGTGTAGCTGCTGAAACACAAGCTGTGATGAGGGTTTCATTCATAGCTGGTATCTTAGTGGGTGCTAGCACAGACACGTTACAGCAAGCGGCTACTTCATGTCCTTTGGGCATTAGGGGAATTTTCATGTCCTACAGCTACAGTACTTTGTTTTTGAGATCAAGGAGGGCATGGGTTTTTCCAGAAAATCCGAGCCCAGTATGACTGGCTGGTAAGCACCTCTGAGAACTTCAAATTCCTGCTACCATACCTGTTTTCCCAGTCTGATTCCAATGGTTAACTTGCCTAAAGTATCCAGGTGTTGTCCATTCACTGCACGAGCTGGCAGAGAGGAGGCTGTCAGAGGGTGTTTCTTCAAGGCTGGATGAGAGTTTCGAAAATCTTCACTCACAATGGAGACAAACAAGCCAGAATCAATTAAAGCACACACTTCAATGCCCTCAACAATAGCAAAGATGTTTGAAGAGACAGAGTTATCAGTTTGTGAGTCATTGTCGTCCAGCATTAACTGTGGGGAATCATCCTGGGGCTGTGGTGCAGTAGCTGATGTTTGCCCCTCAACAGCAGGTAATGGAAGTTTCCCTGTCGGCTGGAGCTGGAGTGTGCAGGTCTTTCAGGTGACTGAAATCGAACACTGCTCCTAGTGTGTGCATTTGTTTGAAAGAATGGCAGGGAGTATTTTGGCCCAAAACGTCTCTGAGTTTGTCTTTGACTAAATCATAGTCTTTCTGGGTTACAGGGGGCAAGCTGTCCCAGTACAGAAACACAGCATCAGCCAGGCAATTTGGGAGGACGGAGGCCATCAGTGTAGATAAATCTGCATCAGGTGAAGTCCTAGCCTGCACTGCCACATCAAAACATCGAGACCAACTTGTGAAAGATTCTGTCCCATCTCCTTTAAAAACTAGTGGAAGATCAATTTTCAGGGCACTGGAGACCGTATGTGGGGCCATATGAACAGCGCTGGACCTCGTGCCATCCACTAACCTTTGTTGTTGCGCCGGAGCAGGCTGCAGCTCATGCACAGATTCACTTTCATCAGCCGACATTGGGGGAGAAAAATGTCCGGCCAAAAAAAATCACATAAGCATGAAAATGTAGAACAGAGGCAGCTAAAAGTCCTTAATATCTCCAAAACGTCTGTTTACAGTTCATCTGCTGCTCTCAGAGTGGCAAAAAACCCCCGATATCCGTCGTTTAGGGGAATAAAACTCACCAAATGCGTCAAAGCACCAAAATAGCACCACCGCTGCCACCAAATGTAACGTGAGGGTTCGATAGGTGGTATTTAGACACTCTTCATGCGAGGAAACAGCAACATTGTGACAGATGACTTTAAAGCAGAACTTTACCAAAGAGCATGGATACCACCACCAGGGGTGCTGCGGTAGTGCTGCCGCCATCTTGGACTGTTGAACTTGCGCCCACACAACATGCAAGATGTCTTGGACCATTTATATCAGAACTGATTACTGCTTTAGCATTAAAATATATCATATTAAAATAGCCTATATTATTATTGTTATTATTGTTATTGTTATTGTTATTATTATTATTACTGTCCCCTTACAGTACAAACTGTAAATAAATCTTTATTCCTGACTATGTGACGTCGCCATTATGGGGTGATTTTGAAGGAGTAATTAAGTAAATCTTCTCATAAGTGGATGTAATATGTAGAGATGCCATCTAGGCCGTTTTTCTTTGTTTTTTGTTTTTTTTAGGTCTATAGTTTGTTTACAAAAACGTGAAAAAGTAGCTGTGACCAAGCTATCACGAGGTGAGTAGCATTGTAAGCATAATTAATAGCGATATACTTCAGTTTGTCTGTGTGTTTTTGTATGCAAGCGGGTCTGCTGACAGTCCAAAATGGCGGCGGTAGGACAAAACCATGGGCGAGTCTGTTGCTATGGGGCGTTCTGTTGAGCTTCGCCTCTTGGTATCCATGCTCTTTGACTTTACTGAGGCTCGCGGTATCAGAATCACAACAACAATTACACTTCCTTGTCTCTAACATCCATGTGACTAACCCAACCAATCAGAGGCCAGGAATGACCTAGACCAGAGTAAATATAACTGAAATGAGGTAAAACCACAGAAGCAAATTCAAGAGACTGTTTTAACTGTTTCGACTGCGGCGACGTTGACGTATCGCAGCAGCGGGCAAACCCACTCAATGCGGTGTCTACATATATGTCTATGGGTAGAAGTATGTTACACAAAAGTAATGCAGAGCTAGAGGCTTTTCATAACTGCATGTCAACCTGTGACCTGAAATGATTTAGTCTCACAAAAAGTTTTTTATATTTATGTTTTTGTGATACGTTTAAAAAAAAACAAAAAAAAACAACACTTTTTGTACTTATTGGGGTCTAAAACTGTCCCTATCACTACTTCATATTCATAGGTTTTAATAATAACTAGTACAAGATGTCAAGATGGCGCCCTGTTTACTCCAATAGAGTTGCTCAGATATTTGATAAGGAAGGTCTTCTCTATTCTTATGATTTTTGTCAGAATATAATATGCCTGTACCACTGGGGTATTATGCAAAAGTCTTTGGTGCAATACCCTCTGGAGTCTGTATGCTGTTTTAGGGTGTTTTCACGTTAAATCCTTTTTAAATGAATCGGAACTCAGTCCTTTTAAGGTGGACCAAAAAGTGGACCAACAGAAAAGGGACCCAGTTCTTTTTGTGTTCACCTTGTCAGGTCATTTGAAAAAGGACTCAGTTCTCTTTCTATGCTAATTGCTTTTAACAAGTTCAAGCAATACATTCTTTCAGTTCAACGCACTCAAAAACAAAAAGCTGTCAAAACTGTAACTGCTTGTAAGATCTTAAATATATTTATATAGATCTTTGTCCCCCCAACATAAAAACTTTGATGTGATGTGTAACTATCTGTTTTGTTGTTTTCTCTCTTTTCTTTATGATGTTGATATCTTTATCTTTTGCACTGCTCACTATTCAGTGTAGAAAAGCAAGGGATGTCAGTGTGTATCTGTATTTAATTTGAAACACCCTTGTCTCTATGAAGGCTTTTGTCTTTTAAAATAAAGAGAGTTATTTAAAAAAAAAAAAAAAAAGTGTTTAGCTTCCAGGTTTACTTCTGCGGTATGCAGCCCACTGAATATGCACAGTAGTGTTTCTCCCACTGCAAGTTTCCACTTGGCCCACAGATTTTCAAATAATTTTTCTAAGCTCGAAATTTTTTTTTACAATTATAGTAGGGGTGACCCCGAATAGTCAATGATTCTGTGATTCGATTCTGAGAAATCTGATTCAACTGCCAGTCTCACGTCAGATCGTCGCAAAATGTGGTTATAAGACAAGACCGTACCATTCTGACTATATGGGGGTGCTCACTGCTGCTGAACATCTTGATTTGACATAGAATGTATTTGTTTTCTAGTAGTTGATGATAATTTTCCTAATTTCTGTTAATAAAATTGAAAATGACGTGCGTTTAATCAGTAGGCATAATCATTACTACGCATGAATAAATCACCCAGTTGCTCGATCCAGATACGCTGATGTGAGTGAGTGCACTGCAGGACCATCGGATCGGGAATCATGTGGTGATGATTTACGGTGGCAGAGCGCATAAACAAACACTTTTGAGGAGGTGTGTGCTCTGAAATCAGACTTTTTTGAAGGATTATTCTTTTACCTGAAGTGTCTTGAAACAAATTTCACCACTGATTGTTTTCTTGATAGACTCTGATTCTTTATTTGGCTACTTTTTGTCCGACATGGCCAAAAAATTTAGAGTGGTGATGCATGATCCGTGTGATTGAACTTGTATGAACCTGAGTTGATTAATGAAGTAACTTGAAGTCAGAAAGAAGGAAAACTATTTCTAAACCTTTTGGTGATATTTTTGGATGTTTATTTGTGAATGAAATGGCAAGTTCTGACGAGTCAGAAACGACTCCTGTTAAAGACATGGATGAGGCTGCAGCGCGTCTGCGCTCATCTAGAGCATCATACCTTGGAATAAAGATAAAGATAAAATGATAACCCTTTTACTTTTTATTATTATTATCATTATTATTATTATTATTATGCCAACTGAAGTGTTTTAGTGTGTTTTAGCTCTTTTCTCTGGAGCGCAAACTCACGCAAATGAGCTCATTAACCAATGAGGGGGAAAACAACATGATTCAACAATTAGTCGACTAAAGGAAAAATCTGTCAAATCAGATTGGACACCCCTAAATTATAGAAATATTTCACAATATAAAGAGTCATCATTGGTGTTGTTTGCAGTTTGAGGTGTCCTGCCAGCAGTTTTACAGGTGTCTCTTTTTGTTTGTTTTTTTTGTTTTGGTACTATACCACCAAAAATTGCGGCAACACTGAGCGGCTTTACTGGGGGCATGTGCAGAAAAGTGTGGGGGAGGGGCAGGCCCTGAGTAAGTGTGCTGGGCTTTGAAGCCAATTTTACATTGCGGCTAACTTCTAGTTCACTCACTTAAATGGGGATAAAATACTTAAATCATGTGGCTCTTCTAGACTTTTGAAATTTTATCTGTCTGAATGGATAAAATTCTGAAGGTAGTCTATATAAGTCTGTATAAGTCAATGTAACTACAACCTAAGTGTCTTGTATGCTTTCCCTGTGAGCCCACTAATGTGGAACATCTAATACACTGCCTGGCCAAAAAAAAGTCGCCACCTGGATTTAACTAAGCAAATAGGTACAAGCCTCCTATTGGATAATTACTGCATGGGCGATTATCTTTCAGCTGGCAACAAGTTATTTAACCCCAACTGGTGCAATGAGTTGCTTCTCATTTCCTAAACAACCATGTCGAAAGACACATCCCGTGGTCGTGGAAAAGATGTTAGTCTGTTTGAGAAGGGTCAAATCACTGGCATGCATCAAGCAGAGAAAACATCTAAGGAGATTGCAAAAACTACTAAAATTGGGTTAAGAACTGTCCAACGCATTATTAAAAACTGGAAGGATAGTGGGGACCCATCGTCTTCGAGGAAGAAACGTGGCCGGAAAAAAATCCTCAATGATCGTGATCGGCGATCACTTAAACGTTTGGTGAGATCAAATCGAAGAAAAACAACAGTAGAACTCAGGGCTATGTTTAATAGTGAAAGTAAGAGCATTTCCACACGCACAATGCGAAGGGAACTCAAGGGATTGGGACTGAACAGCTGTGTAGCCTTAAGAAAACCACTAATCAGTGAGGCTAACCGGAAAAAAAGGCTTCAGTTTGCTAGGGAGCATAAAGATTGGACTCTGGAGCAATGGAAGAAGGTCATGTGGTCTGATGAGTCCAGATTTACCCTGTTCCAGAGTGATGGGCGCATCAGGGTAAGAAGAGAGGCAGATGAAGTGATGCAACCATCATGCCTAGTGCCTACTGTACAAGCCTGTGGGGGCAGTGTTATGATCTGGGGTTGCTGCAGTTGGTCAGGTCTAGGTTCAGCAACAGTATGTGCTCAAAGAATGAGGTCAGCTGACTACCTGAATATACTGAATGACCAGGTTATTCCATCAATGGATTTTTTCTTCCCTGATGGCACGGGCATATTCCAAGATGACAATGCCAGGATTCATCAGGCTCAAATTGTAAAAGACTGGTTCAGGGAGCATGAGACATCATTTTCACACATGGATTGGCCACCACAGAGTCCAGACCTTAACCCCATTGAGAATCTTTGGGATGTGCTGGAGAAGGCTTTGCGCAGTGGTCAGACTCTACCATCATCAATGCAAGATCTTGGTGAAAAATTAATGCAACACTAGATGGAAATAAATCTTGTGACATTGCAGAAGCTTATCGAAACAATGCCACAGCGAATGCGTGCCGTAATCAAAGCTAAAGGCGGTCCAACGAAATATTAGAGTGTATGACCTTTTTTTTTGGTGGTGACTTTTTTTTTTGGCCAGGCAGTGTATTATACCTAGGAAGTCATACTTTTTTGGCTTCAAGCACCACTGAGCAACTTTTAGCAATGAACAGAGCCCTGCCTCCAAAACTGTGGTAAGGGGCAGGCACTATGCCTATTAATAATACAATATGCATAATTCACATACTTTGCACTAAGGTGTAAGATTTGGACCCAAATCCATCAACAAAAAGACTAAGTACCCATATACATTTATTTTCAGATGAAAAAAGTGGTTTGGGGTTGTAGATACTCATAAACTTGTAAATTCAGTGTGATTCCTGCCTAAGTACCAGATAATCTTTATTATCACCTCTTTCTGTGAGAGATGCCTTTTCACTGCCTAAAAATAGATGTAAAGATGAAATGGGATGATTCTATTCTAAGTAACAGGCAGGAATAGGAAGGAAGGGGGAATTCATGTCTGATGTTACTACAATGCTCTGCTATACTGGTCACAGTTCTCTGCTAGTTTTATCCACATGAGTTAACACTGGGACAACTGTTGAGATAAAATTTACTTTTGATCTCATGGACCCCCTGTGTTACCTCCTTTCTGTTTTTCAGTATGTTTGGAGCGGTGGTTGTCGGCATTGGCGTAGCAGGTTGGGTGAGGATTAGAGACATGTTAGCTCCTCTACCTGGCAGTGCTGCAGAGAAACTCAGCGTCAGAGGATTCATATCCAGGTAACGCACACATCCTCACCATTATGCACACACAACCATTAGAAATTATTGTTCTAGGCATACAGTATCTCACATAAGTGAGTACACCCCTCCCATTTTTGGAAATATTTCATTATATCTTTTCATGGGACAACACTATAGAAATGCCACTTTGATATAACTTAAAGTAGTCAGTGTACAGCTTGTATAGTAGAATAGATTTACCTTCCTCTGAAAATTACTCAAAACACAGCCATCAACATCTAAACAGCTGGCAACATAAGTGAGTACACCCCACAGTGAACATGTCCAAACTGTGCCTAAAGTGTCAATATTTTGTGTGCCAACCATTATTATCTAGCACTGCCTTAACCCTTTTGGGCATGGAATTCACCAGAGCTCACAGGTTGCTTCCTTGGCCAATCCATCACCTTTTACCTTCAGCTTCCTCAGCAAGGCAGTTGTCATCTACTAGGCGTGTTTTGGGTTATCATCATGTTGGAAAACTTGATAATGAAAACTTGCAGCCCAGTTTCTGAAGAAGGGCGATCATGTTCTGCTCTGAATTCATGTTTCACCAAATGAACCGAGCTCCACAGAGCCGGCAGCACTCATGCAGCCCCAAACCATGATGCTGCCACCACTATACCTGACTGTAGGCAAGGGACAGTTGTCTTGGTGCTCTTCACCAAGGTGCCACACATGCTGAAAGAGCACCAAGACAACTGTCCCTTGCCTACAGTCAGGTATAGTGGTGGCAGCATCATGGTTTGGGGCTGCATGAGTGCTGCTGGCTCTGTGGAGCTCGGTTCATTTGGTGAAACATGAATTCAGAGCAGAACATGATCGCCCTTCTTCAGAAACTGGGCTGCAATGCAGTTTTCCAACATGATAATGACCCAAAACACGCCTAGAAGATGACAACTGCCTTACTGAGGAAGCTGAAGGTGAAGTTGATGGACTGGCCAAGTATGTATCCAGCCCTAAACTCACCTGTGCACCTGTGGGGCATCCTCAAGCTGAAGGTGGGGTAGTGCAAGGTGTCTTCACATCCATCTGCTCCATGATGTCATCATGGAGGAGTGGGAGAGGATTCCTGAAGCAACCTGTGAGCTCTGGTGAATTCTATGCCCAAAAGGGTTAAGGCTAGTGCTAGATAATAATGGTTGGCACACAAAATATTGACACTTTAGGCACAGTTTGGACATGTTCACTGTGGGGTGTACTCACTTATGTTGCCAGCTGTTTAGATGTTGATGGTTGTGTTTTGAGTAATTTTCAGAGGAAGGCAAATCTATACTACTATACAAGCTGTACACTGACTACTTTAAGTTCTATCAAAGTGGCATTTCTATAGTGTTGTCCCATGACATATTTCCAAAAATGGGAGGGGTGTACTCACTTATGTGAGATATTGTAGGTAACATAGGACATGGGCTGAAGCAGCAAGGAATAGTGATGTTTTCACAGCACAGATAATAAATAAGGGCAATAAAGCTTAACTTGGCAAGTTTTGCGCCCCAGCTCAAGTGAGCAGGAAGGTAACAGTGCTTTAAGGTTCTCAAAGGCAATTTGGCAGGAAGCAGACCAGACAAATAAAACCTTAGGACTAAGTAGATTACTCATGGGAGCAGCAACAGTTGCAAAGTTTTTGCAGAAACTCCTACAGTATCTTGCCACACCAAGGAAATATTTCAGCTCACGATGAAACACAGGGACACCAAAGTTAACAATGGCTACAGTTACATGATGGCTTCTCATTCAGAATGAAATAAATCTGAATGAAATCATTCGGAATTAGAGTTTTTCCAGGTAGTTTACATGAGAAATATTCATTCCGAATGAGGGTATACACGGGAGATCAGTTTAATCGTCGTTTAATCGCCTGTATTCGGGTCCGCGTAAGGTTTGGGGCAGGGAAGGTTTCTGATTGGATAGGGGGCAGGGCAGATGTTACGTGTTTATGTTTACTGGAAGAAAACACTGTAGTCCTCGCTCTTGATAACAAGATGCTTGACGACACTGTTCTTAGTGCCTTTTTCGGGTGTGTTTTGCTTATGTTCTTGAAGCAGCAGTACGACAACAACCTTGTTCTGCTAATGCTTTGTCTGTTGAGGAGGAGAAATGAGGTAGAAGGTCGAAGAAGGGAGATAGAAGACCGTGCTTTGGTGAATGGAAACCAGTGGGTGCAATGAGTCTGACTGCTCTATCTCAGCCCGTTGCTATGCGCGCTATATACGTCATCGCACCAGAAGGGCAAGGAAACAAGCATGCGCACAAAGACCGGAATGAACTTAAAGAGGAATGAGTGTATCCAAGTGCGAGAAATTCTTTCATTTGGAAATTAGAAACGGAATATTCCAGCCCTTTACATCGGATTGAATTTTCAATCGCATTTGCCATTTTCATTCCGAATTAGGTGTTTACAAGATCACTTTTAATAGGAATGAACTGTCATTCCAAATGAAAAGCTCCAATAGGGCAGACTTTTCCACAGCCCACAAACCTGACTGAGTATGCGACTGTAGCCTGTCCAAATTCAAAGTTGGCAAGATTCAAGGTCAGGTAAGCAGCAGCTAACCTGTGGAAGACATCAGTTAACTGGGACATAGCTGTAAATCACCACATCATCAAGATATGTTTCACAACAGCAAAGCCTTTCAACACTTTTTTTTTACCAGATGTTGACACTAAAGTCCATCCAAGAGAACACCATGACAAATTGGTGTGCTCAAAGCACTTTTACACTACATGTTATATTCCCCCATTCACACACAATCTGTGTTTTCTTAACTTTTAGTGTCACTTAAAGTCCAGAGAAGAAGAGCAAATTTCTGCTAATTTGTTTATGTTCTTTTCTTTCCTTTCAGAGATCGATACATTTTTACGACATTGCCACCCAGTGAATATAATTGTCATTACCCACTCTAATCAATGAGGGCAATAAGGACAAACGGCCAAAAACAGTTTTTGCTAATACAGCAAAATTCATACAGATACAGACACACTATCTGGCTTTTTCAGAATGGAGCTATCTCTTTGATCCTGATAATTCTGACAGATGTTTTTGTGGACAGGAGAAGCCTGGACAGACAGCAGGGAGTGAGTCAGATCTCAGTAGAAGAGGCTATGAGCAGAGAAGACATTCAGGTGGCGTTCATCTGCACTGAGAATGTGTCGCATGAGGACAACATCAGGTAATGTGCAAGAGTCTAAAAGACCTACACAAAATCAAAGAAGTAAAATGTAGTAAGTGTCTCAGACTTGTGAAAGGCCAGTGGTCCTGGATTGCCATCTGTTCGAAAATATCTCCTTGGTGTTCAGGTCGACTAAGGTGTAGTGACCATTGAATATGATGATTCTCATCAATCCATTCAGTTGGTGCTTCTTAAAGTCAAGGATGCTTCCTTGGTAGGAAGGATCCTTCCGAGTCGAGTCCATCAGAGGCTAGGCAGAACTTCTTCCTAGCATTCAGTGAACATTGGAATAGGCTAGTGAGTGCCCAGGTGTGCATCTTTGAAGAGGCCCTGCCTTCAATTCTGGCAAATCTGCACACTGAGGATAGACACATGCACATCCTTGAAAATTCTCTGAAGACAGGACTTGGTCCTTGGTAATTTGATGACATAGTCTCCTTGAAATTAAGTCAATTAAGGATCTTTTCTTGACTTTGAGAAGCACTAAGTGAAACCTCATGCCCTTTGGATGTATACTTTCCTGGAAGCACATTTTCCTGTCATTATGTGTGTCATCCTGGCACTGAAAGTGCAAGGAACTAATTGTTGTAATAGAGATCATTTTTATTCTACTATGCCATCATAAAATTGAAGGGCTGACGATGCTTGGAAACTTGGGCTCCGCCAGGCTTCGTAGTTTGCTTGCAGGCATGATGAAGCCTATGACAGTCAAAAGGAACTTTTGATATTCTGTTTTTTTGTTTGTTTGTTTTGTTTTTTTTTACCAATTTTAATAGAGAAACCTCTGTCCTGTCTCATCAGAACTTTTCTGCAGGCAGGGAAACACGTCTGTGTCGAGTATCCCATGACCATGACCTACAAGGCTGCTGTGGAACTCTGGGATTTAGCCCAGGAAAAAGGTGATAGCACTTTCTAACAATGTGTAAGTAGTAACAGGAGGGACATTACATCACTAATATGAACAGCAACAACAGTGGAGGTTAAATATGTAAATACACCTGGTGCTCCTTAAAGTCAAGGAAGGGTCCTTAAACGGCTGAATTTTAAGGAGGCCACAGCCCTGTTCCACAGCCCGTCCCTGTTAAATGGCAGCTGATCTCGTCTTCTGCTCCTTGACCCCATTGTTTTCTCAACATTTTGGCCGCTGCTCTTCTTCTTTATGTTAGCAGCTAACTGCTGACATTTCTTTTTTAAATGTTTTGCGTTGGGTCGCACACATAAGATGCCATCAAAACGTCACACCTATGCCACCTATGATCCCTTCCTGCTGGCTGTTCCATTTATACAAACATTGTTTTGGGCCTGTTACTACCTCCATTTGTGGCTCAGAGGTGAGACAATTCTGTACCCTGGTTCCACGATTGTACCCTGTATACAGAACGGCAAGGTGGCATAACAACACAATATTGAATAGGCAGTGTAAAAGGGGCGCACTCCATCGAATCCCACCAAAAAACGGTTCCAGTGTCAAGGATCCTTCGAATTCTACCAAGGAGTGAGTCCTTCCTTCTGAGAATTTTGAAGGATGCATGTGTGTATCCTCAGTGGGGATAAAGTGGATATGTATGACTTTCTCTGTGTTATTGTAGGACAGGAGTGACCTACATTTGGAGATATTCATCAGCTGGTAAAAACAAGACTAGACTTTACATGTTGCTACAGGGTCAAATTACTGTCCAGAATAACACCCAGTTTTTTTTTTGTTTTTTTTTTACAACTGATGTTATGTTTAGTTTTTTTGTGATGGGGCTGATGGAAGGCTGAATTTGTTTTGAGACATGTTCAGGGGCATTGAAGAGATTTTCTGTCTAACTGTGCATGTTAAGGGTGAACAGAACAGGTCCCAAAACAAAAACGGTTTACAAGCTTGTTGATGCCACATACCTAGGCTCTTGCTAGCCCGTTTCAATGTGTGTTAACTGAATGCTAGGAAGGAGTCTTGTCTAGTGTCTGTAGGACCTGACTTGAAAGGACCCGTTCTACCAAGGAAGCATCCTTGACTTTGAGAAGCACCAGCTCTAGACTGTGTATTATGCTTCCTCCCTCACAAAATCTCATGAACCCACAGACTAGTATTTTGCGTTTGGGGCAGTTCATCAGAGATTAATAATGACGCTTAAATGAAATTTGATTTCAGTGCTTTTAATAACGGAGTGAAGATTTTCCTGATTGCACTTCATAAATGTCTCATCCTCCGATCAGCACTTGTCACCTTGGGTTCAGTGACATATTTGTAAAAACACAACTAAAGGTGTGTTCACACTGGACCTGTTTTTTTCCGCTGTTGCTCGGTTTGCCCCTTTGGTATCGCTTCATCGCTCAGTTGCAATCTCTCGTCAATGTGGCAGAAATCAACTCACTCGCTTTTTCGCTTTGATGATGGTATGTCTCACCACAAAAGGTCCTGCTTGTGAGTTTTCTTGTAGTCATTTATTGTGTGGTCCCACAGGATTCTGTGGGACAACAATTAACAACAATTAACAACAGTTAACTTGTCCGCGTCCACTGCCATCAAAACGTCGTTGACCAAAGTAAGATGGCCACTTCCGGGATTACGGCAGCCAATCAGCGTTGAGCTGCAAGAGACAGGACCCAGTGAAAAACTGCTCCAGATGAGATTTCTCATCTCAAGCGATGAGCGAAAAACCGCTCTGTTGCTGTTACTCGGAACCCAAACGATTTTTCTCGTCGCTAGTGAAAAAAAACAAAAAACAGGTCTGGCTTAACAGTTAGCACATCTCATTCTGTCTCAGTAAACATTTGTGTGTGTGTGTGTGTGTGTGTGTGTGTGTGTGTGTGTGTGTGTGTGTCAGGGGTGATTCTCCATGAGGAACACATCGAGCTGCTGTCAGAAGAATATAAACAACTGAAGAGAGAGGTAGAGGGAAAAATCCTGCAGGAAGGTACTCTTCATTTTACTGGTAAGAGACAGGAGTGTGTGTCTCTCTGGTCACTTTGATCCTTTCGAACTCCAAAACCAAAACTTTCAGTGCAATTTTTAAAATCGGCAATAAAAGTATTTTCTTGGTTTAGATTTAGAATGTGTCTTGTGTTGTTAATCAAATGTCAGCTGAAAATGCTCTTTAATGTACACCAGTCTAATGTGGAAGTTGCACTAAGAATCTGCAAAAAGAACTGCATTTGATTGTTTGAACTCAAGCTAAACGTCAATAAAGAATAGTGATGGGTATTGTTCAGAATTTTTCAATATCAATACTGATACTGAAAGGATGCTTTTTTTGATACCACTTTTATGAAATCGGTTTTAACAAGATGACATTACACATCACAGTGAATAAAAATTAAGATTTGTTTTTTATCCCCTTGACATTTTTACATAATATCAATAAATGCTACTTTAAATAGGCAGGAAACTGGCCATCTTCAGATGACCACAGCTGCCTTGTCTCCGGAGTCACTGCTGCTCCAACAACACATAGGAGTACAAAGGAACAAATTGTTACCAATACAGTGAATCAGTGTGAATTGATTTAACCAGCCATCTATAGCCATAAGCCATACCTGCATACAAATAATATCTACGGTTACGTAGGTCCCAGCTTATAGGACTAAAACAGCATGCAAGTTAACATTAACTTGACTTTGGTAAGAAAGCATGTACCATGACAAGTTAGTCAGATTTTTTTGTTTTCTAAACATGAACGGTACCTGCCGAAGTTCCAGTCATAGCACTGCTGCCTTCATTAGTAGTTTCGGAGGAAGACTCAGGTGGAGGACGTGTTGAAGGAGGAGGCCCTGTGGCAGGAGGACACAGAGTGGATAATCATCTTGCACGGTCTTCTTCTTGCAGTTGAACATGGAGCAACTTTCTTAAGTTTATTCCATGTAGTGTCAAGTGCTTCATTAGATTTGTCGTGTTGTCGGTCTTGGCAGCAATTACCCACTCGCAATTATTGCTTTGTGCACTGTTGGGATCGAGCCTGGTGAAATGTAGCCAGGTCGCAAAAAATGTAGTCATGCGACAGCTTCTCAAAATACAACAAAACATACACATAGGTGTAACCCATGGCGTAACCTAGTGTTTTTTCTGGATACCTCGACACAGCCAATCACCAGCACTTTAAGGTATTGGCACATCATGCATACTGCATGCGTATTGGCTCACTGATGTTGATGAGATTAACAGCTTTAGTATCTGAATTTGGTACTGAATGACAAGACATTTTTTGATACTGGATGGTATCAAGACAGTTTGGTTGGTGCCTATAAAGTACTGAATTTCAGTACCCAGCTCTAATAAGGAAATGTAGAAATAATTATCACGATACTTTAGTCACAATACAGTACTATTGCAATTTTAAACATGTTGCGATATGCTGAGTATTGTGATAAAATATATTAAACTGCAAATCTTGTTCCTAAAGGAAAACTTTGTCAACATCTGTTTTATCTAATAAGATAAATTTTTCAGTCTGTTCATCCCACCTCAGTCATTTTTTGCAGCAAAATGTATGTAGTGGGCTGAAAAAACAGCTGATTATATTATTCAGCTAAAGTTATCAGATTTGTATTTGTAATATTAATGATTTGTATAATTAAAGAATCAATGCTGCACTTTGTGACGATACAATATTGCCACACAAAAATATTGTGATACTTTGCTGTATCGTTCCCCCACACCCCACCCCTAGTAATAATGTGTGTATATTAATTCATTCAAGGTGGGCCTTTGAATCCTGGATTTGGTTCCCAGGTTTTCAGTGGCATTGCTCGCCTCACCTGGTTGGTCGAGTTGTTCGGTGAGCTGTCAGTAATCGCAGCAACCACGAAGGAAGACCCTGCTAACAACTACAGGAAGACAACTGCAAAGCTGCTAACTGCTGACAACAGGTGAGAGAGGATATATCCATCTGCATGTATGTCTCCCACAGCAATGGAATAAATGGTAGAAAAATTCAGTGAAAACACTAAAAACAAAAATGTGTTAGTCTCTGCAAGGTAAGATTCTCTTACAGAAGTGTTCTGATAATGTTATTTGGCTTACATAACAAAGCTTGTGACTGTTAATTAGCCTAATAAGGCAGAGTTGTTTTGATTTAGCAAACACCAGCCTGTGTTTCCCCTTGCGCAGCCACTATAAGTTAATGTCTCTTAAGTAAAAATAAGTATTGGGAGAAGGTAAATAATAATGTTCTCATGATGTATTCAAATGTAATCTTGTAAATTTTTGAAGGACACATTTGTTGATGTTTTTACAGCAATATGAAAAAGATATTAAAGAGGGAATTATCATTTATTACATATATAGTAGAAAGGCTTTTGAAGCAGTTACTAAAAACGTCACTATATTGACCAAACAGCACTTGCAATAGCCTTAAAGAGCATAAACAACAGTAATTTTTACTTGCTACAGTATACTTTAATACAGTTTTGGACCCAGCTCTACACTATTACTACACACTACACATATTTCTCACAAGAGAAGTGTATTCACATTGCTCTATAGAAGGGAGCACTGTCTGTGCACTTCCCTAAAATCTGAGATTCAAAGGTACACCTGGGAAGCTTGATTACATATGCCACTAATACAAAAACCTGCTGTCGTATATGGAAGGCACACCCTCAGTAATGCGTAACTTTAAGTTTTAATAAAATGTAAACAGATGAGTTATATAGAAACTCACCCCTGTGCAGTTGTCATGGATGTTTAAATTAGCTGTAGAGACCAAAAGTGTTTTTGTATCAGGCTGTAAACATGTTTATTTCTGCTGTAAAGTTGAACATTTTAACATGGGGATCTATGGGGATTGACTCTGTTTTGGAGCCAGCCTCAAGTGGTCATTAGAGGAACTGCAGGTTCTCCCACAGCCCCATTGGCCTCATTTTTCAGGACTGGAGGTTATAACTTGGTCTACTCTTAGCAATGCTATGCAGCGGCGTAAGGAAGTTACAACGGGCTCCAGTGTACACTATTATGACAGGCCCTCATGCATGCTATCGTGCACTTGTCTTGACGCAAATAGAGACTTGACATTTGACAACATCAATATACATATTAACCAGCAATGACCGTTATATATGACAAAATTATCAAAGAAAGAAATTAATCATTTAATTGAATAGTTTTAGTAGTTTATTTGTAGATTTTTTAGTTTATGTAGAAAAGGCATATAATTTAAGCCCCATTTCCACCGAGCAGTACGTAGGGCCCGCTCTTTCCACGGGCCCATCCACCCCACAGGCCCTAGTGCAACCGCACTGCTTACGGTGGTGGGCAGGGAAAAGGCCGGATCAGAATTTTCAAGATTTCTTAATAAGAGAGAAAGGGGTGAGGGTTTTTTTTTTCCAAACATGAATTTCGTCTGTGTTCTTCTAGACCTCTAACGTGGATTGAGGAGCGGGGACCGGGGCTCCTCAGGGCCAAGAACATCAACTTTCGCTTTGACTCTGGCACTCTGACACAAATACCTTCTGCACCCAGAGGGGCTGTGGGCCTCTTCATGCAGGACCTGATGTACTTCTCTGACAAGTTGGCAGGACAAGTGAGTCCAGAGGAGCTCCACAGAGAGAAAATCAGGATCCTACACTGCCTGCTGTTGGCAGAGAGGATACATCAGCTCTGCCAAGGTTAAATGGGGACCCTCCAGTTTATGATTATTTTAAATCTTGATGAAATGTAAACATTAATTTATACTAATATTTCATCACCATGCCTTTAATTTTTTGTGTTGTACGTTGTAAGAACCAAGTATGAATAAGTATTATTTAGCAGTATTATTTCATCAGAGATTATTACAGTTTGAAAGCTGTCATTGAATTGAACACATTCTGACGACATCAGTTTATATCTAGATATGGGTGCTTAAAAGTAGAATATCATAATCACTGGAAATTTTGTATGGTGCAGAATCCAGCAAAGATTCAGTAGGCTGCACATACTGTGTCATCTAGACTCCAGGTCATTAAACATAAGGCAGCTGTTTGATCATGATGATTGTAAAAATCTGCACACATGACAATAGGAGGATCAACCAAATGATCCTGTGTGCTGGAGGGAAAAGGTTTCATATACAGCAGTCAACTGTGGTATATTTGTTTAACTGGTGGATTGACTGTTTCACATGAAGCTTTGAATGTAAACTTGTTTAATAATAATGTTGCATTTAAAAATTTTAACATACAAAGCTGAGTGGATGAAATACCATTCATAACAAGTGTTTTTGCTACTGCTGGTACTGTTTGTTTCTGCATGATGTCAAGTTTTGGGCCTCAAGTTTTCACATGAGTAAAGTCATTGCAGCTAGCTCTGTGTCCTGTGTCTGGACTGTGTTCTGTTTACTAGGTAAAGTCATCCTGCATTCTTCAGCTTGAATGCATCATCAGTGTTACAAACAACTTACAGATAATATCTGCTGCCTGGTGACTTGACTTGTGCACAGGATGCACAGACTGACACTATACTGCAACACCTATTTTTCCACATACTTTTGTAGATGTAGAAATAGTCCGGTCTATTCCTTGCCTTGTCTGTCCAGCTTTGTTTTCCTTGTTCTTAACTGTCTAAGTACACTGAATGCATTTCATTGCCTAATGCCATTTTCTTCCTGAAGTTGTGGCAGGCTGACAGCAGTGACCCCGTCATTCAGGGTTATCACAGTAGGGGAAAAGTTGGACTGATGACCCAGGGCTCTGGTGGGAGTGGGCTCTCTAAAAGCCTGGAATGAAAAATTTGGTTTTGTTTGTAGAAAAAAGTAAAAATAAATAAATAAAAAAAATCACATGCTGCTTTTTTTGTGCCTTCCACGCAACTCAATGAAGCCAGCACAGCAGCTTCCTGTGCTGCAGTCATGGAAAATAATGACACCACTGCACTTCTGAATGGCTCATTTCACTTAAAAAAAACTCCCAGACAGCTCACTTGACAAGTCAAGAGTTATATGAACCTTGTGTCAAACAGAATTAAATTATTGCCCCTTGCACTCCTGAGCCGCCTCAGCAGGTAGAGTCTGCGTTGGCTTTTCCTGTATAGTGCGATTATGTGATCAGTCCACTCCAGTTTATTGTTAAAGGAGCAATAAGCGAAATCGTTTTACCGCTAGGTTTGCTGTTGTGCACTGCCTGTAGGCCAAAACAAAGTGTGGTCATGAGCCACTCCTCCCTCTACCTCTGCTCTCCACCCTCCACTCGCCTCATCTAGCAGGTAGCGATGTCTCCATCTCTGCTGTGTTTAGCTATTCCCCTGCCTACTTCAATGATGATGGTACCTGTAATAAATGTTATATATTTGCTGAGATGGAGACGAGGCTCAGTGACTAGAGGAGCTGGCAGAAGTGCTCCATAGCTGATAAGTTACTCCAGCAGCTGGTGGCAGCCGAGTCGGCTAGTGCTAACGCTAACGTTCCTCCTCTTCTCCATGAGTGAGAGCGATGTTTTAGCCTAGCGGGCAGCTGGCTGGTGGATAGTGCCAATGCAAGGATTACCAGGAGAAGGAGAAGGAGCAACCTCCCCTTCCGTCACCGCCTGACTGTGTGGATTTTTGAATGGGAGTGAATGGGACAGCAGATGAGAGACCGGCGGCGACCTCACGGCGAGTGCATTGAAAGAACGTGCATCGACGGCGACGTGACGACGGCGTATGTTAGAATTACTAACAAAAATACACGCCTACTATGTACATCTGAAACACACGTCGTCACCAAAGTACGTCTGAAGTTAATTACAAATAAGGCCTATACGCTCAGAAATTTTCAACCAATAATCTGTCACAACAATTATAATTACAATTCTCATGGGATCACGAGGTCTGTCACCAAGAAATTTATTTATTTTTTATTGTTAATTCGATTGTTCTGTCTTTTGTTTAACTCCTATTATGCTGTCATATATGTGTAACTCTATTGTACGGAAACGTGAGCTGGAATGACTCAATTGTTTGTTGTTGTTCCAACTTTCAATAAAGTTGGAAGAAAAAAAAAGTACGTTGATCCCCTTGTACGCCGTCATCAGTGTGACTTTCTCCAACTTAATTGAGTGAATTCAAGTCTTTCAATAGCTTACATGTTTTATATGTTAACATGTCTTTATTTTCATGTATATTGGGAACTACAGAGTACAGTGCATAGCCTGTACTATGCTCATCCTTTGGATTCACTTTTTTTTTTCTTTTGAGCAGTTGCAGCATTGAAATTGCACTGAATAGACTAGGCCTAAGCTGTGTAAAAAGAACAAGAAGCCAGCAACACTCCTTCTGATATCTTTAATGCCTCACTGGTACAGGCTACTCGCACAAACCGGTTTCGACGTTCAGTCTTTGACAGTGTGTCTAAGCTGTGCCCTGCTTTCAAAATTGCAAAATTTAAAAGTCCATGTCCAAATTTAACAACGTTTCTGTGGGAACTTCTATTGTGGATCTCACCCACTAGATGGTGCCATTGTTCAATGATTGTTGTAGTTACAGTGTTGAGTGTTGGAAGAAGTACTTAGATCAAAAGTATCAATACCACAATGCAAAAATACTTAATACTTAATATATATATATAATTATTTTATTTAAGATGACCAAGGGTACTTGCACACCTCCATTTTTAGAAAGAAAACTGACCGCAACACTGTATTGCATGCAGACAGTTTTCACCCCGTTGCTCATTAAGAATATCCCTTATGGACAAATGCAAAGATAGAAGTTCAAAAACCCTATTTTGTCACTTGCTACAGCAAAGAAGCTGTCCAGATCAAACACATTATAAAGAAAAACTGGGATATCATTGAGAGGTATTCCCTGAACCGCTGGGTATCAGTTTTAGAAGGGCCCCCACCATCAAGGATAAATTAGCAAGGAGTTATCTTCCTGCTCACAAACCAGACACCTGGCTGGATAAAAGTCAACAGAATTAAGTTTTGTTATTTTGTGTGTTTTCATTTCCTATTTAATCAACACCTGATACCCACCTAATACTTTATTTTCATTATACTATGAAGAACACAGGTAGGTTAGTGCATTTTAAAATCCAGTTTTAACTTAGGGTGACCAAGAGTTCTCTTTTGGCCCGACATGTCCACTTTTCACGTCCTGTCTGGGTCCGGGTTATGAATCGTTTTTCATCGTTTTTCACGGGACAGTTAAACACATAAAGACTTGTCTTTGTGCTGACGGTGCTCTGTGCAGCTTACTACTGTATGGTACTTTTTACAAACTGCAAAATTGCAAGTTACTTCAATAGCTCACTTGGTAGGAGTTCTGCAACAAATACCCATTGCAATTTTTACTGGAGCGGCACGGGTTCGAGTCCTGCTGTGTTTCTTTTTTTTCAGTCCGGTATATTTTATTTTATTTTATTTTATTTGTGTACCATCAATCAATCAATCAATCAATCAATCAATCAATTTTATTTATAAAGCCCAATATCACAAATACAATTTGCCTCACAGGGCTTTACAGCATACAACATCCCTCTGTCCTTTAGACCCTCACAGCGGATAAGGAAAAACTCCCCCAAAAAACCCCTTTACCAGGGAAAAAATACAGTAGAAACCTCAGGAAGAGCAACTGAGGAGGGATCCCTCTTCCAGGACAGACAGACGTGCAATAGATATCATACAGAACAGATCAGCATAATAAATTAACAGTAATCTGTATGACACAATGAGAGAGAGAGAGAGAGAGAGAGAGAGAGAGAGAGAAAGAGAGAGACAGAGAGAGAGAGAGAGAAAGAGACAGAGGGAGATGCAGGACATCCTCTGTAATGACAGTAGCTTACAGCAACATTCATGAAAGTAATAATATTGTCGTTATAGTTCTGGCTACTGTGGTACAATATGTCGAAAGTATATATTAGTATCTGGCAGTATACATGTATGATAATAATCATATGTGTATAATAACAGTAGAAGTATGACTAATGACTAATGATGGCGGCAGCAGCAGCAGCAGCAGCAGCAGCAGGAGGCATCTGGCAGGACCACGGCAGCAGCACAACCACACACGTCACACTATCCAGGCACCGCTGCAATACGAGTTAACCTGAGAGACAGTGGAGCACAAAGGCTCCAGAGAAGAAGCCGAGTTAGTGAAATCCAGAATGGCCGAGTTAGCAAGATGCAGTAATAGGATACGAGAGAGAGAGAGAGAGAGAGAGAGAGAGAGAGAGAGAGAGAGAGAGAGAGAGAGAGAAGGTGCCCGGTGCATTATAGGTGGTCCTCCGGCAGACTAGGCCTAAGTCAGCCTAACTAGGGGCTGGTACAGGGCAAGCCTGAGCCAGCCCTAACTATAAGCTTTATCAAAGAGGAAAGTCTTAAGTCTAGTCTTAAATGTGGAGACGGTGTCTGCCTCCCGGACCGTAACAGGAAGATGATTCCACAGGAGAGGAGCCTGATAGCTGAAGGCTCTGGCTCCTGATCTACTTTTGAAGACTTTAGGCTTTAAATATATCAAAGAATCAGGTGGAAACATGCAATAGACAAAATAATGTAGACCTATTTAATAAATGTTATAGGCTACATATGCTGATGCAATAAAAGCAATCTTAGATTAATCATGTTAATATGTTGGTTGATGGTTTCAAATAACTACTCTTGCCCTCTACGTGTGCTGAGATTAGCCTACTGTAAAGTTTACATAGGCTATGTATAAGCCTTTGAGCAGGTGTATCAGCTTTCTTGTGTTCAATTGTTGAAAAATATCTTATTTAGGTACATTAGGCCTACTGTTTATTCAGTGGTAAATATGAGAGGTGGTTTTTTTTGACAAAGACTGGAAAAGAGGCTCCAACTGCCCAATCAACAAGTTAAATATTTTCCTATGAACTTGTCACTAAATATGGACAGAGTTTAGGCCTATACCCCATTTTGACAGTTAATGTAATGCAATAAAGTTGCTGACAGACTCGCGTTACATTGTTGTTTAATTAAATATAAATCAACAACAAAGCCGTTTCCTCCAAAAATGTCAACATGATTTTATTTTGAAGTTTCTTGCGTGCACTTCCTGTCCCGAGCGGCCTGACCATAGACCTATGCCCATAGACATATATACATAAACGCCGCATTGACTGCCGCCGCCTATTGGAGCCGACGTCCTAGCCGGCCATCATCTTGGATGGGTCTCGCTTTGCCTCCACAGTGCATTCACTTCTATTGAGGAAGGAGCTGTTTTGTGCTTTAATGCAGATAGCAACAGCATGTTATTTAGTTCACAACACAGTTCTTTTATTCACCTCAACCCCAGAGTGGAATATATGTACATATATATATGCCAAAAGTTTGGACACACCTTCTCATTCAATGCGTTTTCTTTATTTTCATGACTATTTACATTGTAGATTCTCACTGAAGGCATCAAAACTATGAATGAACACATGTGGAGTTATGTACTTTACAACTGAAAACATGTTTTATATTCTAGTTTCTTCAAAATAGCCACCCTTTGCTCTGATTACTGCTTTGCACACTCTTGGCATTCTCTCGATGAGCTTCAAGAGGTAGTCACCTGAAATGGTTTTCCAACAGTCTTGAAGGAGTTCCCAGAGGTGTTTAGCACTTGTTGGCCCCTTTGCCTTCACTCTGCGGTCCAGCTCACCCCAAACCATCTCGATTGGGTTCAGGTCCGGTGACTGTGGAGGCCAGGTCATCTGCCGCAGCACTCCATCACTCTCCTTCTTGGTCAAATAGCCCTTACACACCCTGGAGGTGTGTTTGGGGTCATTGTCCTGTTGAAAAATAAATGATCGTCCAACTAAACGCAAACCGGATGGGATGGCATGTCGCTGCAGGATGCTGTGGTAGCCATGCTGGTTCAGTGTGCCTTCAATTTTGAATAAATCCCCAACAGTGTCACCAGCAAAACACCCGCACACCATCACACCTCCTCCATGCTTCACAGTGGGAACCAGGAATGTGGAATCCATCCGTTCACTTTTTCTGTGTCTCACAAAGACACGGCGGTTGGAACCAAAGATCTCAAATTTGGACTCATCAGACCAAAGCACAGATTTCCACTGGTCTAATGTCCATTCCTTGTGTTTCTTGGCCCAAAGAAATCTCTTCTGCTTGTTGCCTCTCCTTAGCAGTGGTTTCCTAGCAGCTATTTGACCATGAAGGCCTGATTTGCGCAGTCTCCTCTTAACAGTTGTTCTAGAGATGGGTCTGCTGCTAGAACTCTGTGTGGCATTCATCTGGTCTCTGATCTGAGCTGCTGTTAACTTGCGATTTCTGAGGCTGGTGACTCGGATGGACTTATCCTCAGAAGCAGAGGTGACTCTTGGTCTTCCTTTCCTGGGTCGGTCCTCATGTGTGCCAGTTTCGTTGTAGCGCTTGATGGTTTTTGCGACTCCACTTGGGGACACATTTAAAGTTTTTGCAATTTTCCAGACTGACTGACCGGCTCAAGTGAGTTCTGGAAAAATTCATCCTCTCCAGATTTTGAAAAATGGAAGAAATGTGTTAGAAATTGTGTCATACACTCACATGTTAGCTAAGGTCAACGATGAAGTGGAAAGCTTTGAAGATGTCATAGGCAGGCTTTTTTGATTGTAATATGCTGCATTGTAATTATTTGTGTTTAGTTGTATTGCTGTGGTTGCTAAATTACAATGTTGGGTCTAAGAATGTGTAGCTACCAGGTGCCTTTGGATATGTGAATTCCAATAATACTGTCGGTTTATTGAAGTTGGAATAATAAAAAATTTGAATCATCAGAATAGCTTCACCTTATATTAACAAGTTTTGAAATGCAAAATAATGGAATTTTAAACAAGCAATTAAAAATGTGAATAATTCAATCAATCAATCAATCAACTTTATTTGTAGAGCGCTTTTCCTGCATGGACATGCAACACAAAGTGCTTTGCAGAATTAAAAACAATTAACACAAGTAAGAAAAACAGTTTACAGAAAGCCCCTCCCTCCCACCCCTCCATACTAGACACACACACACACACACACACACACACACACACACACACACACACACACACAATAGGGAGACATGGCATGGCACTGAGGATCAAGGAAACGCCACCTCTGGGGTCGTCCACACTGGGAGGAGCAGCAGGCCATGCCACCGGGGGGACCAGCACCCAGGCCCCCCGACTCCAACAGACAGGTGGACCCCCACATCGAACGGAGGAACCACTAGCCGGCCGGGCCGAAGGGACCCAAGGACAGCACCCCCACTAGCAGACCTGACACAGCTCCCAGTGTGGAGGACCCCCCTGAGGAAACACTGGAGTTAAAAGCTAAAGACTAAAAGCATAAAATAGGACTAAAAGAATAAACAAAATTAAAGTAAATACAGTACCAAAAATAAAATACGTAAGATTATGAATAAAATAGAATAAATAAAGTACCAGTGATAAATAAAAACTGAAAATTATTAAGATTAATATCATCTTAAAAAGCAAGATAGAAGCAACAACATAAAATACGACAGAACCAGATAAGAACATAAGAAGAGTTTAATATTAGTTAAAAGCCTGATTAAAAAGGTGTGTCTTTAATCTTCTTTTAAAAATATCAACAGTCTCTGCAGTCCTGAGGCTCTCCGGCAGGCTGTTCCACAGGTGGGGGCCATAGTGGCTAAATGCTGCCTCACCATGGGTTTTTGTTCTGGGTTTTGGTGTAGTTAAAAGGCCAGTGCCGGAGGACCTCAGGGTCCGCGAGGGTTGATATGGTAAAAGCAGATCAGATAAATAAGAGGGCGCAAGGCCGTTAAGACATTTAAAAACCAGTAAGAGAATCTTAAAATCGATCCTGAAGCGGACGGGGAGCCAAGCAGCGACTCTAAAACCGGTGTAATGTGCTCCCGCCCTCTGGTCCTCGTCAGCACACGTGCAGCTGAGTTTTGTAATAATTGGAGATTTAAAATACTCTTTTTGGGAAGACCAGAGAGCAGGGCATTACAGTAATCTAAGCGACAGGAGATAAAAGCATGCATTAGCACCTCCGTACTGGCCTGAAGAGAAACGGCGGACTCTGGCTATGTTCTTAAGGTGATAAAAACCTATTTTCGTTATATTTTTGATATGTGGGATAAAATTCAGCTCAGAGTCAAAAGTCACGCCCAAATTTTTTACTGATTGGGATGGTTTAAGATCCTGTAGTTTTG
Organism: Epinephelus cyanopodus; assembly: GCA_026686955.1. Lineage (NCBI taxonomy): Eukaryota > Metazoa > Chordata > Actinopteri > Perciformes > Serranidae > Epinephelus > Epinephelus cyanopodus. The sequence goes on from CM048926.1 coordinate 37,015,622, forward strand.
GTAAAAGTTTCTCTCTCTGGCCTTCAGGACCTATAACTAAAACCTCAGTTTTGTCCTGGTTGAGCTGTAGGAAATTCTCTGCCATCCATGACTTGATGTCTACAATGCAGTTAAAAAGGGCATCAATTGGCCCTGTGTCATCAGGAGACACGGCAATGTATAGCTGTGTATCATCGGCATAGCTATGGAAGCTGATGCCGTGTCTCCTGATGATCCCCAAGGGGAAGCATGTAAAGATTAAAGAGAAGTGGACCTAAAATTGAGCCTTGGGGAACCCCATCCAATTTCATGAGTTCCTGAGGAACATGTATCCATACTTACATAAAAGCATCGGTCTGTGAGATAAGAACAAAATCAGTTAAGGACAGTACCAGAGAGGCCAACCAGGTGTCTGAGTCTTTTTAATAAAATGTGATGGTCTACCGTATCAAAAGCGGCGCTTAGATCCAGTAGAACCAACACTGTGAGCTTTTTGTTATCTAAATTCCACCTGATGTCGTTTAAAATCTTTAGAAGGGCTGTCTCGTACTGTGTGGTTCCTCCTAAAACCAGACTGATGCCTCTCTAAAATGGTATTTCTGTTTAAAAAGTCATTAACTTGGTTAAAAACCAGTTTTTCTAAAATTTTACTTAAAAACGGTAAGTTGGATACAGGCCGGTAATTATTAAGAATGTTGGGGTCTAAGTTGCTCTTCTTCAGAAGGGGCTTCACCACCGCCGTTTTAAAGGCAGTGGGGAAGACACCCGTCTGAAGAGAGCAATTCATGATGTTTAAAAACTGCTCCTCAAAGAAACCATAAAACGTCTTTAAAAGTGATGTGGGAATTGGGTCTAAAAGGCAGGTTGTTGGGTTTACTTGGGAGAAAATTCGACCAAGTGTCCTTGCATCAACCAGGGCAAAACTCTCCAGTGTTTCCTCAGGCAAGGACAACAGTCCAGGTGTGATAACAGACAGAACTTTCTTGGATAACAGACTGGATCTGATGACCTTGATTTTAGTTCTGAAGTGGTCTGCAAAGTCTTCACAAAGATCATCTGTTGGTGTCCTAAGAACTTTATTAAAATCAGTGCCTGTTAAAATATTAAAAGTGGAGAAGAGGAACCGGGGGTTGTTTTTATGGTTGGTGATGAGTTGTGAGAAATGGGAAATTCGGGCCTTTTTGACTGCGTTATTGTAGGTTTTGAGATGTTGACGTAAAATCTCATAATGAACGGTCAGTTTACTCTTTCTCCATCTTCTCTCATCATAATTGTGATTACCAACTGGAATTCAGCAATTAATTGCAATTTAAACAGATTGTTTGACAGCCCTAGTAATTAGTGCCAATACTAAATTAAAATTGGCTAAATAAATCAGTTAAAAGATGGTTCCTAATATAAAAATATAGAGAAAGCTCTCTGAGGCCCTTCTCACCCCCTGGTAAATGGACCTGCATTTGTAGAGCACAGTCATCTAGTGACCACTCAAAGCACTTTTTACACTACTACGTTCACCCATTCACACACACATTCATAAACTGGTGACCGAGGCTACCATACAAGGTCACACCTGCTACTCAGTTTTTTAACACAGTCACACACCAATGGAACAGCCATCGGGAGCAATTTGGGGTTCAGTATCTTGCTCAAGGATACTTAGACATGCAGCCTGGAGGAGCCAAGGATCTAACTGCTGATCTTTCGATCGGTGGACGACCTGCTCTACCTCTGAGCCACACCCCTTAAGGTCACAAATTGCTTTAGTCCACCCATGCACTATGATTTGTCTCTAAACTAGCTAGAGTTGAGTGAGTGACTGCTTATGCCACTTGAGCAGCAATGTACACGGTCATGTTTTTCCTCAAGAAAAGGAAATCGGGAATGAAAGAAAACTGACATTGTAGAAAAAATGTAAATAGATATAAATAAATAAATAAATCAAAAGCTGCGTGATAGAGACATGGGTCAAGAGAGGAAGGGTGGGGGGAGCCCTGAGAGACTGCTTATGCGTAGGGCCCAGAATTTGGTGCTACACCCCTGCCTACCTTTATAGCCAGAGAGCATGTGTAGAGAGGGTCATAAGCATAAGTAGACGTACACCCTGCAGTTTGCAGCTCACCAACTGCCTATTCTGACAGTTTTGAAATGTTATTAGAAGAGCTCTCCCTGTAGTGACTATCCTTTACTTTAGCTGCCACTGGTTGCTAATTGGCTGAGTTGTTGTACTAAGAGAATTACTCCGTCTTTACCAATGTTGTATATCATCATTCGTTTGTTTTCTCACCATTGTCCATCATGTCCATATAACTTCTGATAACTTTCAACACAAACTTCCCATAAATAACAGCCATGTAAATTTTATTCTGGGCACAGCTGAGAACCTCCTAACATCAGCAACACCTGTGCTCACTGGGATCAACTTAAATACTATGGCCTGCCTAGTAGCATGGTGGAATACTACATTTCACACATATCAAACATGTGGCTCTAACACTCCCAATTACTTTCCATGCAGCAGCACAGAAATCTCACTTTTAAAAGCTGGTTCAAAGGGTTACGTTTTTTTTTAAAACCCAGAAGCTACAGAGGACAACTCTGATGATTCCAGACTTACACCCCTTTTCAACTGATTGGTTAATAGATGTCTTAAGTAGAAGTCTCATTTCCTGTGTTTCACAATTGATGCTGACATTGCATTCAAGCTTTTGTGATCTTTATTACATTTCTGCACATTTTTGGTGGAGCTCGCTGGCAAGCGTTTGGTGGCCGGGCCTTGGGCCATGGGACCTAGCCCGAATAAATAACACTCCACTCGCAGGGAGACGGTCTGTTGACGTAGCGTTACATTAGTTACCAAATTAACGCAAGTGTCAAGATGTTGTCACATAAACAAAACCCACAGGCATCACACCAATAAACACTAGAATTACTGGCTCACAAACATAGATGCTTCACACACATCTTCCCCCCTGGCAGCACAGAAGATCTATATAATCAACACAGTGTCAAGGTGGACAGCACACACAAGATTAGTGTCATCAATTCAGTATCTGACCAAATGTCTCCCCTTCTGTTTCTGAGATATGATGATGAGCAATGGCCAGAAAAGTTTTTTTGCGGAACATTATGATCTCATGTAATCTCACGCTGACCTTTGACCTTTTGGATATAAAATTTCATCACTTCATTATTGTATGCTATTAGACATTTGTGTGAAGTTTTATCATAATTAGCATATGAATTCCTGAGCTATGGCCAAAACATATTTTGCGAGGTCACAATGACCTTTGACCATACAATTTTAATCAGTTTATTCTTCAGTCCAAGTGGATGTTTGTGTCAAATTTTAGAGAAATTCCCTTAAAGTGTTCTTGAGATATCTTGTTCATGGGAATGGGACAGATGCAAGGTCACAGTGACCATGACCTTTGACCACCAAGATCTAATGAATTCATCCTTGAGTCCAAGTATATGTTTGTGCCAAATTAAAAAAAAAAAATCCTCAAGGCGTTCTTAAGATGTCACATTCAAACGAATGAGGCAGAACAGGTCACAATGACCTTGACCTTTGACCTATGACCACCAAAAACTAATCAGTTCATCATCGAGTCTGAAACATTTTGGATATTTTTGCCCACTTTGACAAATTTGGAGAAATTTGCTTGAGGTGCTCTTGATAGCAGCAGTTAGCATAAATCCCTGCCCATGAATAGCCAATGACCACCATATAAGGAGGCGTAGGTGCATCCTGTCAACCTGTCAGTCATGGCGCAAAGAAAGAAAGAGAGAGGAAATAAAAAGAATTTCTCCGAAGCGGAGATCGAAATAATTTTGGGTGAAGTGGACTTAAGAAAAAACATTTTATTTTCTTCAGTTAGTGGAAGTTAGTCGAAGGCCTGGAGGGAGGTAACAGATGCTGTTAATGTTGTCTCCGTGGTACAAAGAACCATGTCAGAGGTGAAGCGTAAATGGTTTGATATGAAACTGGAGGCAAAGAAACAAAAAAGCACACACACAAAAATACAGCGGTCACCAAACAAACACAAGATTCATTTGTGGGGTTTTGAATGAAGTGGGAACGGGAAACCAGAGATGTTTTGTGCGTAATGGATAAACTCTAAATCAGTGATGGCTGTCGGAATGTAGAGCTATTTAACATTTATTTTAACAAATGATACGGATAACATATAGCCTGCAGCAGTTTGTATGCATCATCCTCAAATTATTTGAATCTTAATAGCCTAAAGCTCTGTTTGATACAATGTAAATTAGTCATTTTTCAAATCAGATTTATTCATTCAAATGATCAAAAAGCCACAAAAAACAAACAAACGTGTTGTCTCAAATAATTCTTTTAGCTGGCACCTGCTCATTTGTGGCTCCACCACCTGCTGCTCCTGCCGCCCCTGCTGAACCCAGGCACCGAGGCCGAAGAGGCTGTGATCCGGCTGTCCTTACAGATATTTTTATTATCATCATTCTACATTTAGAGAGAACGTGTAATTTATTGAGTCGATTTACATAGATGATTCACAATCATGAACCTAATCTGTATCTTAAACCTGCTAACTGCCAACTAATTTAACTAAATGTGTTATATTTTTAATATTTTGTCATGTTTAGATTACGTGTTTCAAAGGCATCTGTGTATTATGTACATAACAGAGCGCAATACGAATTAAAATTGTAATTTCCAATAGTGACAAGCAATATTTATGTGCTTTACTAAATTTACACAAGCACTACGAGTGGTCAGGAGCAGGAGTAGATTTTGTTAGTAGCTACGAAAAGATCGGAATTACTAAAATATTGATGCGGACATGCACGTAAATTTCCGTCTGCGAACAGTTTACATACAAATTCCTTCTGCTCACATTTCATGAATGAGAATGCATGAATGCATGAATGAGTGAGAACACATCACTCCACAGGGTGTGATGGAATAATCAATTATGAACTTGGTTTACCAGATCAATAAACTGTAAGATGAAAAATTAGATTACTTGAAACTATTACTAATATATTTACATATGTAACCAGTAGTGAACAGTCTCTGCAACCACCAACCTCAACTGAAATGTCAAACAAAATGTATGAAAGTAGTCATTTATTAAAACTTAAATGTGTTTCTGTATTTCCCCTCAGAGATAAAACAATTTAGCTACAAGTACAAAACTTACATACAGTAGAACTTGTCTCATTGAGTAAAAAAATACACCTATTATGAGAATTTTCAGAGATCTACAACACACATTCTAACCATGAACAGAGCTTTGAGGCCCTTAAACCTGGTGAAATCTGTTGGGTGTTTTTTTGGTAATCCGGGTGAACTGACTTTACCAACAAAGAAGCAGGTGTTAAACTTACTATATGTAGTGCACAGCACATACCACCAGAGGTCACTCTCTGGTCTCTACTGATGGATCAGGCAGCTGAGCCAAAAGACACCATGGCATCAGTGGTGGAGAAATAGCACCAACCACTCTGGCTGTGTGAGCAGCGCATGCCCGTCACGGGTTTATTTGTTTGTTGGTGCCCATTTAGTGCACAGGACCTTTAACAGCCGGCATGCAATGGCCAAGAAATACTGTGGTGAGAAACAGCATGTTTTCTACATCAAACTCATGGGATTAAGGGTTTATTTTGACCAAACCGGAGTTGGTTATTGTTGTAACAGATGAGTGACAGAGTAACCAAGACAGTTTGCGTGAGTTTTATTTAGTTTGTCGAGTTTGAATGAAGTGTTAGTTAACGAGGCAATTAAGCCAGTCTCAGCTAAGTGACAGAGAGAAAGGAAAATTTAAAAGGTGTACAGTTGTATCTCTCTGTCTAATAAGGAAAATAGATGGGAGAATATTACTATTCTTAAATTTTTGTGAGTTTTTGTTGTGTAATTATTAGTTTGGAAAATGTACGGAGAGCCTGCCGAAAGTAGCAAACACGCTGGTCAGGGTCGGGGAGTTGCACCGTACAGTCATACTGTCATGTAATGTACACTCTGGTGAAAATATCAGGAAGGTATGAAAAATTACATACCGGAGAAGCCCACTGTGGATATTAGTTCCTTAAAACTCTGAGGTACAGCTCAGTGTTTTAACCCTTAATCATTAACACAGTTCTTTCAAACATCCAACACAAGTTTATCATCAAACAAGCAGACTCCTTCACAGCTCCTGAATATAACACACTAACAAAACCTAGCCTTGGATGAAGTGAGCCATTGTTCAGGTGAACAGTTTGTTTTTCAGGTTGATGTACTTGGATGTTGGTTTGGGCTGCAGCATATCAAGTTCTACAAACAGTCTTTGAAACACTTCAAACGTTTTGGCAAGTTTGGGAGGATAATCCAGGTTGAGGGCGTAGGTCAGGCCGAGAAGGAGGCAGCAGGCTTTGGACAAGTTATCCAGACCAGTCAGAACTGGAGTCCCATCGATGATGATGCCCACTGCATTGGGCTGGTGGCACACGTAGATCCTCATACTGTGTGTTTTAAGGTCCTGATGCACTTCATCCTCTGCTGTCCTCTATAAAATATGTAACCATATACTGCTGTTAAAAGGCTTTGATTAAAGGAGCAATAAGTGAAATTCATCATTTCTAAATTGAAGGAATTAAAAAAATGCTATGTGAAGAACTAGAGGTGTAATTTCATCTGGAGTATAGCATGACCTCACATTAGGGCATTAACGACTGATTTTTTTCAGGTGGAGGCTGCGGAGGAAACACCGGGACATTAACCCATCCCAGTGTTTCCTCCGCAGCCTCCACTTCACCCAGCTTCACTCAGCTGCCTGATAAACCTGCTGCTTCTTCCCACTTTAACCTGAAGCGATGTTTTAGCCTAGTGTGCAGCCCGCGAGCCAGCTGCCCGCTAGGCTAAAACATCGCTCTCATTCACGGAGAAGAGGAGGAACGTTAGCGTTAGCTCCCGGTGTTAGCTTTAGCCGAGTCGGCTGCCATCGGCTGCTGGAGTAACTTAACAGCTATGGAGCACTTCTGCCAGCTCCTCTAGTCACTGAGCCTCGTCTCCATCTCAGCAAATATATAACATTTATTACAGGTACCATCATCATTGAAGTAGGCAGGGGAATAGCTAAACACAGCAGAGACCGAGACATCGCTAACTGCTAGATGAGGCGAGTGGAGGGTGGAGAGCAGAGGTAGAGGGAGGAGTGGCTCATGACACACTTTGTTTTGGTCTACAGGCAGTGCACAACAGCAAACCTAGCAGTGAAATTATTTCACTTATTGCTCCTTTAAAGAAAATATTTATTTTGTAGTTCACCTCAGAAGATGCTTTATCAATCACTCAGTCTTACTGAGGCAACAGATTTGAAAGCTTCATTACTATTTGAATTCCAATCCAATTTTTTGAGTAAAAAGCCAAAACTATTCAAATGGTTTCACTATTTTATACTACTTACAGGCTGCACTGTATGTATGCAGGCTAAATGCCCCCTCCCATTGGTGTACATTAGCAGGTTTATAGAACTCTGCAGAACAACGCATTGCAAACAGCTGCAGCTGTTTCAACTCGTCCCACTGTGAATCTTTGGCCTGAACTGGGCTTTAGAGAAAATGTCAGATTGTCTTGTTCATGACTGTGCAATTACAGCACCATCTTGTTGTATAAAGTTATTAAATCCTTGTTATTTTGTAGAGTTTTACAGAACTTAAATTTTATTTCACAAGACATTTTTATTTCAAAAAAACATTTTTCAAAAATCTGTTTTTATAATAATGTGCCTCATTCACAAATATCTTCCAATTTTTTTCTCAAATTTGATCATAAGAAAAGTCCTCAGCAAAATCTATGTCAGATTCATGTTGTGTTCTTAGATGGCAGAATTGTTATGCTCTCATAATGATGAATCCCATTGTCCTCGTAAACTGAAGGTCCCTACTAGATAATCTTAATTAGCACAAGTACGTCCCGCAAATCTCCACAAAGGGCAGGACACTGCACGGCGATGTAGGGCCACACACAAACTGAATAAGTGAACATCAAACTAAAAACGCCATATTTAGTAGCGTCAGCAGTGGATATAAAAGCATACAAGAAGATGTATGGGATGTTAAAAATGCATGATAATTAACCACCTGACCCGCAAAATGCAAACTGTATTCATTACAATACCACAGCTGAAGACAGAGACAAGCAATGCAGCGCACTCCAAAGTGTGAGTGTGTGTTCAGAGTGACACAGAGAGAGGGAGAGACGAGAGAGGGTTAGAGAACGCGAAGGTGAACATTTCTTGCAATCTTTATTAATAATGTACTTGAAATGCTGCTTTGTCACTTATTGTCCTGCCTGCTTCAATGGCCTGTGGTATCTTATAGATCTTATCAGTCACTAATTTTATTAAATGACATGGCTCCGATTAACATAATTGGTGTGAACTGACAGGTTATTGTACTATTTATTCTAAAAACCATAATGCTTTCATAAAATAATCAAAATAATTATATTTAAAGCATTCTAAATGATAAAAATATATCAGCTCAAAATGTGCTAAGAGTGCTTAAGTGTCAATAGATTCTGTTCTCATCTAAGAACAAATCCGCAATAAGAAAACATTGGTTAATGTCAGAAAAGTGCACATGTGGGTTGGAAGAACTTTGTTCTTGAGAGCGGTGGTGAATGAGGCCCAGTGTTTTTATGATCTTGAAAAAAAACCCAAGACGGAGCTCTCAAAACTATGCTAATACCTACAGTTATCAGTAGAATACTTACATAGTAGTCAGAGACAAGCTCCTGCACACTCTCCCCGAGGTACTCAATGAGGCATCTCAGAGTCACGTCCCTCTTTTTCACCATTGAGGCATGCGGGTCCTACAGTTCATCATAACATCATGAAAAATAAACTAATCCACATCTCTTGTCTGTATTGCCTCAATAACAATTGTTACACTCCCTTAGCTCATTTTTAGATTTTATAAGACAGCCATGAGTTGAGAATGGCCAACATTATGTCTTGATAAACAGATTTTCTTTTAAACCATTTTTAAACACACATACACAAAAGAATAAAATCAGCCTATTGCTCCAGATTCATTTATTGTTTGACCTTGTTAACCTTTTAGCTCACCTTAATCAGCTCAATCAACACACTCTTCAAGCGCTGTCCCACAGCTCCTCCCTTTGAACTGAATAATTCCAGCAGTTTTGGTGTGTGCCTGTCCAGCTGGGAGATGAATGTTTGCTCCAAGGGAACAGTGTTGCACCTTCGAAACTCTTCATTTATCTGGAAGACAGGATTTTGTCAACTGCTTACACAGAAGACATACAGAAGGTGTATAAGAGCCCACAACTCCACTGGATCCATCCACAACTCTGCTGAACCTGCTGGATTTCAGATTGGGCAGACTTTCTTAAATATGTCATATTCACTTCATTACTATGATGACCCATACAGATGCATGATTTTTAAATGGTTGATATAGTTGTTTACACACACACACACACACATATACACACACACACACACACACACACATATATACACACACACACACACACACACACACACATATATATATATATATACATATATATATATACACACACACACACACACACATATATATATATATATATATATATATATATATATATGTATTTTATGCTTCAAGATTTTGTATTATTCTATTCTTTTTTATTATATTTAGGCTATTCGATGTATCACTGAGGTTGCATTTATGAATGATCCATATTTGTATTGTTTTTAATGTTAATCTGAACCATCTGGTTTCCGTTAAAAGGGTCACACGGCCATAAACCATTTAACACTGAGGATGGCTATGAGCTGAAACGCGTCCATTTGACTGCTGCTGTTCAATCCACTATACTAAATAGTATTGTACTTATTAGTGAGTGCTGTCAGGTTTTTCTGCTTTGCTGTAGTTTTTTGAACTGGCACCCAATAACACTTTGAGACTTTTGAGTGAGCAAGTTTGCTGAAGACTTATCTACATACACAACAGTACTAGCCAGCCGGCCCTGACCACCCCAAGATGGCGGCAACGTTGACGCATTGCTGAAACGTGCCCAAGCCATCAACGAGGTATTCGTTGTATATGATATCTATGGCACTGATGGTGCCGGTGCCTAGCAGCAGTCAGCAGTTGCTCTCCAGTGGTACAGTCATCATAATGCTTCCTAGTACTAAAAGAAAATCCGGTTTTCAAAAAAGGAAAGAGAGAAAGGAGAGAGAGGAGAGGCAAAAGAAAGGGTGTCAATATGTGAGCCAGTTTTTCTCCAAGAAAGGTGGGTAGCCTTTAGTCTGTGAGTGGTAGAAATGAACCTGTTAGCTTAACGTCCATAGTGAAATAAGCTGGCTACAGACTAGTGTTAGCCTACATTTCACTGCTTTTTAACCTACATTTAATCAGTGCAGGTAAATGTTTAGCAAGATATTCATATTAAATCAGTTGTCCCTGCCCCTTTTACCAGACTCAACAACAGATGAGTCAGAAGCAGCAGCCCTGTCTCCCCATAACTTTACCCCTCCCCGACCCAATGAAGAGGGTGAGCAACACTGTGCTGAATGGTTGAATGACATGCCAGTTCGCATCATTGCAGGGATTCTGTGGGAATTTATCTCTCTCTTTTTTACCATTACAAAAAAGAAAACGAAATGTTTTTTAAAGACAGAAATTCAAACAAATTATTTTTCAACATAGTGATTATTATGAAACAAAAACAGCTTACAACTGTCTGTACTAGATGCTGGACAGTTGGAAACATTAAGTAGCCTAATTCAGCCTGTATTAAAGCTACAGGCAATGTTAAAATAATCCAGTTAGATGCTTTCATTTAGATTGAATGATGTCTTTCATTAATGATAAGAGAATTTTCCATTTTGGGATTTCACAATAAAAATTACATTTATACTGTACAAGATGGCCTTTAGCACATTTTTTATGACAGGTTTTAATCAAATAGTGGATTGCATACAAAGTTAAGAGTTATTCCTGGCGGCGTCCCTGAGCAGGGCAACATGGTTATTGCGAAAATGATAATCATGATTATTTTGATTGATACTGGGATCCCAATTACTTATACTCATTGTTTTTTAGAGACAAAATATATTTATTCAACTTGCACATTTAAACAAATAGAGCATTGCTTTAACTTCCATGTTGTGCTACATTCCACTAATAAACACATTTCTGCATCAGAATAAGACTTAAAATAAGTGTCTTCTTCTCCTGAATTCAGTGCATCTCATATGGATATGAATCTGCTGCTGTCATTGATGTCCAGTGTCTTGTCGCTGGACAAGGACAGGGATTCAGTGAGGTATTGTTAGCAAAGTTATCCTAGACACTCATGCCATATCTGTGGACATTATTCTTTTTGCCCTTCATGTACTGATTGTTCTGTATATTGTCAAGTTTTTTTAGGTGGTACAACAAATTAGTTGAGTTGCTTTGCAGTACACACTCTTGTGGGCCTCTCCAGTTTGGGACCACTGTACTTCACTACAAGATGTGCATTTGCTGGTGTGACAGAAGGAACATTCAATCAGTTTCTTTACCTGTACTGGATCAAAGAGGGCAGGCCATCTCTCTCTGAATTGTGCCACTGTCATGGACTGGCCGACCACTTCCCTCCTTCTATAACTGTATGTCCTGGACATCATGTCATTGATCATCTGACCATTGTCCTTTGTCCTGCTCACTGCAATAAGCTCCAGTCTCACATTCTCCAGGCTTTCATCAGTTTCGCCGGCTGGATGTGGGGGAAGGAAGTTCACCTCAGCCTTCCTTGGTTTCTTGATATTTTTGGCAGGTTGTCTCTCGCCCTCCTGCTTGTGTTTCAGTGAATTTATTAGTAGTTCAGGGTTTCCATGTGCTTTAAGTTTGCTCCGATAATTTGCACACTTGTATTTTAGGCTTTGCTGCCACCCATAACATCCATTATAAGAGCCAGGCTCCCTCAAGCAGGGATGCTTCTCTATTAGCGCCTGTGCAACGGCAGTCCTCTGTGGATCATTGGGATAAGCTGTGTAGGAAAACATGGCCTCTGCCAGGCGCTCCAGAATGTCAGATTTGACACTAGGTGATGTCAGCAAGATTCCGTCTTTTAGAAACTTTTCATTGCCTTGCCTCAAAGCCATCTCAGTGTTGTAGGAGAAGGTTGGAATGGGAAAGATGGCAGGCCACAGGCTTTGCCTCCCAGTGGCAGGGGAACTGGGAATCACAGCATCCTGTGAATCCACAGAGAGACGATCATCTACAGATGACGTGTCTGATGTGTCAGGGTTGCGCTCCTGAGGGGCCGTGGTCATTAATACACCCGGTGATAATGGCACATGCTCTACTTTTACTATGTCTTTATCCTTCAGGCTACATGTAGAGGTTATTGTGAGGGAGTTATCAAAATCAGCGGGTCTGTGCTCCTGAGGAGCCGCTGGCCTTGTTATACCTGAAGGTGCTGGCAGGTGAACTACTTTGAGTGTGTCTTTATCCTTAAGGTCACCTGTAGAGGTTAGCGTGAAGAAGTCATCAAAATCAGCGTCTTTGTACAGAAGGCCTATCTCTGTGGTGATGGAAAAAGCTTGTTTAAACACTTTAATCAAGTCCTCCAAAGTTGAAGGGAGGCCGTTTTGGAAAGTTATCTTCTTGATATCGTGCTCGATGATGACTCGAAATCTCATGGCCTCTTGCGTACCTATAAGTAAAAACAAAAAAAAAACAAACAAAAAAAAACAGTCAGAGATAAGCCCTTTTTACACAGATATCACGCTACAGGGCCACTACTAATTCCCTTCTTTATGCCACCTTTGTATTTTTACACAGAACCAAACAATGGTGGCATCATGCAGCTGGAGAGTGATTTTAAACAGCGTTATCATTGTGGAATCAAAAGAGGCGTGATAATTGTGACATGTAAAACAGCGTTGGCCTCTAGTGTCACATCTAACATATGTGTTGGCAGCATTTTACAAACAAAAACAATGGCATAACATGGCAATAACAATCATTTACCATCCCTGTTATATGGCAGTTGATCTCGTCCTCTGCTTGGAAGGTAAAGGGCTCCCATACTTGCAGGACTGCTCCTTAAAGTTGGAGATTCGAATCATCAGTCGAAAACCCCTCAGTTGACTGGGATTCCCTCAAATCGAGCAGCCTTTTTTTTCTTTTTGCGAGCCAGTGCGCTGTGCAATTGCTATGTAATTCTCTGGACAATCTGGTCCCCAGATTTCCCTGCACAATGAGCGCTCTTGATTTTCACGCTACTCTTTGGTACAGACAGCTGTGGATGTGATGCAGCTGCACAGAGGAAGAAAAACTTTCCACTGAAAGGCTCTGAAATAACAATATCTCCTCTCTTCTGCTTTATTTACAGCTCACAGGTACTTAATATTACACAGTCTCTGGCTTTTGTTTTGATATTAAGTGTGGGGTAAAAAAGGTTGTTGCCCATTTCCGATTTGTTATTAGTGCCATTAGCTTGTTTACTATATCATATGAATGCTGTTGTCAAACTGAACGGCCCACTTTAAAAATTTATGTATATATACACACACACGCTTTTATTTTGAAGGCCGTAATCCGGCTTGACCAAATATGCCGCGGGACTGTCACTAAATCGCCTTTTCTTTAACACCGCAAAGCTACTGCTCTTTCTGTTCAGTCAGCTAGTATAGACGTAGTAACGTTACCTTGAATAAAAACACAGAGCTGAGAGATCAATTTAATGAGCCCAGTAGAATCAACACAATGTTGTAGATAAACTTCATACCTGCTTTGTTGATGAGGAACTCAGACCTCTCATCTTCCAGCAGCCTCCGCTGGCGGTTAATCTCTTCTTCATAGTTTGTTATTGCTGTTTCCAGCAGGGCAGATATTTCCTCTACAGCCACCGCGAGTCGCTGGTTGATATAAGTTTTCAGGGTGTGGAGTGTTGACATTTTCAGAGAAAAAGTGGCATGCAGAAAACACGTTTAAGATTTGTGCTCTGAGCTCGAGGTAGACTGCACGGGAGAAATATCGCGTGAAGATTCGATACCTCGCCCTACGCCATCCACGTGACCATCCCAAACCAGGCATCGTTACGTCATATATGTATCAGAGAGTATGGTATCAACCTGGTGATGAATACAACAAAAATAAAACCCACAAAAAAAAAAACAAAAAAACAACTGTTGTTGACTACAGGATTAAATTCGGTGCATCTCATATGGATATGTGATATTTGATAGATGAAAAGTGAAATTACTCTTCCAAAAAAAAGCAGATGAAAAATGAAAGAAAAAACAAAAAACATAGCTATCCTCAGGTTTAACAGGCAGGAAGAATTTGCTCCACCCTTGACACACTCTTCTGTTGCAGAAACCCGTGGAGCTCTGGCTTCATTACACTACAGTCATGTCTGAACTACCTTACCTAATTCCACACAACACTACTTGTAATCCTTCAGGTTTGGTGACATGTTACCTGGAACCATGCTTTACCAGCAAGTAGAAATTTAAGTCATTATATTGGATGCTATACTCCTAATTTAACAGCTGAATGCATCTGTGAGAGTGTAACCAATGTAGCCTGAATACACATGCAGTTGTCCTGTACCTTGGACTGTGCATTTGTATTGTATGCACTTCATTTACAGCACTAGGTTAAAAAGATAAATGCAGAAGATTAAATGAAGACAAAACAACCCTTGCTAAAGATCATTAGTTTATTTTCTAGAGGTTATTTCAGAAACATGTCATTACATTCAAACTCTGAAATGTTGGATAAATGCACCATCACCTCACTGCATTTGTTTCCAGAGAAACCTTAGAAATATCAGATATAAAGTGTCCCAGGAATGACTCCTATAACCCCAAAAATAGTTAGCATCGTAGCACTCTCAGCCCCCTGTCTATAAGTCAACGGGCTTTTGGTTAGATGCCTGAAATAAGATCTGTGGTTAATACAAGCTTAAGTTATTGTCATGTTTTGGTCTGCGACATTAAATATGTCAGTAAATACCCCAGTCATGAATTCTGTAGCTTCTATGTGTCTTAAAAAAGGCGGTTGCTAACAAGTGGCTAAATGAGACTATAAAGCATCATCACACCAAACATGGCCTTGCAGACTGGTTGTGGTGTAGTTTGTTTATAGCCTCATGTTAGTTTTTTACTCATTACAATTGCATTTAGGCTTCAAAAATCATAAAGTGCTGTTCATTTGTGATGATAATCTTGCTGAACAAAATCTATAAAGAGCTTAGTTTTCTGCAGTAATCCAAAATCCAATGGAAAAAAACCCACTGGCTTTTTGATGAGTGAACCAGGGCTAACTAACTTCCATGTCGGCCTACAGAAATCTTCGTCCCTTGAGCACTCTATACAGCCTGGTCTCACTCCCAGGGTATCAAAATACAGTGCTTGGGCAGTAACACCAGGGGAAACCCTTTAGCGTCTGTATGAGATGCACCAGGCTTTCAACCAACTCCATTGTAAACAGATTGTGCATCATTATTAAATATTCAGAGAGTACATTATAAAGAGCAAGAAAGTCCACTTTGACTGGGAGGAAGGGTGGATGGTCCAAGAAGCACAGGACTCTGAGCCAGGTTACGGGTGTTTGTGTTGGGTGTGAAACTACAAGTCACCATTGAGTTACTTTGTCACCTCAGTTGTTAGTCACTTGTCAAGGTTTATTTATACTCCTTTATGTATGAAAATAGATATGTCCATTTCAACGGTTGTAAACATCACTGTCTTCATACTTCCATGCATCCGTCATGTTCACATTGATAAGGACAACAGATGGCACTAGAGGGCAGAGTCAAAAGTTTCACACAACAACAAACAAGACAGCAGCTGTGGTCGCAACCATTATATAAATCCCAACATGGACAGAATTTTTTTCACTATATTAGCAATTTGTTCTGTTCTGCCATTATTTAATTGTCTTTGTCATCTATTAAGGTCATACATTTTATGTTTCTTGCTCTGTATGTTATTTTATGCTATGTATGCATTTTTAAATAAAATCTATTATTATTATTATTATCATTACTATTATTATAACTTGAAATAAGCTTCTTTGCCTCCACGATATACAGTGGTACTGCTCTGTTTTGTCTGTATCCATAAGCTTTCAGAAAACATACACAAATGCAGAAAAAATGAAGGCGTACAGGCAGAGGGCTCCGTCTTTCTCAGTATCTAACGAGCCCTTAGTCAGCTGATATGAGTGGACTCATGTGACCAGTGTCAACCAGGATCTTTTCCTAACCCTGACCAAGTAATTTTGTTGCCTCAACTTAACTGTGGCCCCTCAAAAGCAGCTGTCTATTGCCCACTTTTCCCAGCTGATAATCCAGCCTCTGTAGAGAGAGACTCCACAGTGATGCTGACAGAGAGGGAGAAGCACGGCAGGTGAAGCCTCAGTCTGGTTTGGTGCTGCTGGGTGATGCTGCAGGACAGAGCTGGGTGGAGTACTGCAGAGGAACATCCAGACCTACCACAGGACCCACCACACTGAGCCACGACAACACGTAGTTCACTGCCCTGCCACACAAACACAGACACACACAGTAAATACTATGAACCTGACAGATATATTAAGTGAAGAACAATCAACCTCGCTTGGCTTGCGAATGCTTCAAGTTTCATGCAATTTTAAATGTACCGAAGGAACAGATGCACAGTGTGATACTTTTTTTAGATTAGTGAATCCAACAGTAGACCTACTTATGCTGTTCCTGAGCTGCCTGCAGCACGGGCCTCATGAACTCCTCTGTTCTACAGGGGTGTAGCATAAAGAACGGCTGACCCAGCAGGGGATGCTCCTGACACAAACAAACAAACAAACACAACACACACACACACACACACACACACACACACACACACACACACACACACACACACACACACACACACACACACACACACACACACACAGCTCAGTGGAGCTTCAAGGAGGATGATGATGATAAAGATGATGGGTACACCTCTCCTGGTTTTACCTGCAGAGTGATTGTATTCAAAGGACTGCTCTGAAGCCGAAGCCTGAAGTTTGGATGAACAGAGCTCCACATCTCCTCTAATGACAGGCTCCTCCCCTCTGACATGGTGAAACACCAGGAAGAATATGCAGCAGATAAGTCACTGAAGGCATCCTCATAAAATACTGACATGGCTGAGATATGCAGTCCCTCTACAACTGCAGCGATTTATTTTCAGGAGAACCCTTGTCTTGTCTTGTCGCGTCGCATCCCTCAAGGTGTCCACAGACTTTTCCGTTACCATTATTTTTGTTTAATTGTCTGAGTTTTATCTCTTTTCTGATTAATTCTAATGAGGCTACACTGAGGAAGGAGGTTGTATTTTCAGAACTGATAACTAGTTAACTGAACAGGCTGCAATGTGCCGTCTATAAATAAGGGACATGCAGTTGGTTTGGACATTAGGGCTCTGTGGTGGGATGTGTATATGTTTACTTTATTTTATAGCCTTGATGTGTTCTTTTCTTTAAAGGGGCTGTATGTGAATTCAGAGTGTATGAGTTGTCTGGACACGATTCTCAACAAGGAGGTGGCTGAGCCTGCAACTAGCAGCTAATGGTGCTAACTCCATAAACAGCGCTAAACAATGACAACAACAACAGTGCTGACAGAGCTTACAGCGTTAACCAGTTGGGAAACTGAGGGTGACAACACCATCCTGATATCAGCAGGGCAGGGCAGTGCAAAGCAGCTAGCCAGTGGAATACTAACATGCACGTGCAGCTGCACCAGCTTACCACAACAAACCATAGAGAAGTTCAAAATACAACACATACAGGGCAAGTGTGACTTCATTGTCTGCTCATGACACCATTATTCCACTACATCTTTACATAGCAATTAGCGCTTTGCTGCTATATTAATGCTCTGAATGTCACATACAGAACCTTAAGTGGGTGTATCACATTACATCAGCATCAGAAACATTTTTCTTCCCCTCCACTCCACTCCCCCTTTCCCTTTTAAAATGTATCTTACTTATGTTTGTGTACATTTTAACACAGTGTACATTTTAAACTACCTACTTTTTACTTTTATCTAAATCATTTTTACACAGGTAACTGTTGTATAAAATGTCTTTACAGTAACCATACTTGTACCTGAGCACAATACTTTTTTATCCCTTCAGCTAACTACAATATAGTCACACAATTCACAAAGGATACTTAAACCATAACTTGAAACCCCTTACATCAACATCAAACAATACCATCTGTAAATAATCAACAGGTATGAACTGATGGTTGGGGTGGCAGTGTGTGTATGCAATGACTGTCTCACATGTAACTAACCCTGAGTGGAGGCTCTGAAATACAGCACAGGAGTACCATAGCTGCAGGAGTGCAGGATGTGATACTCGTACTGCAGCACCTTGCTGCTGCCTTCAGACACCGGACAGCCCCTGTTATCGACATCATCATCATCATCTATGTCAGCACTGATGCTGTCAACATCAGCTGAGGGAACAGGAACAGACTGTGGACGAACAGAGAACATAGAGACAAGGTTGAATGTAACGGGGTTCACTTTATAGCATTAAGCAGCATTTAGGCTGTTGGCGTTGTCTGTGGCTGCTTCAAATCTGAAGCTGGAAATGAGCCATCAGAGGACATAAAACTTCTTAATTATTATAGGTGTGGAGATTTGGATAAATATATTTTTAATATGTTGATTACAGGTTAAAGGCACAGATGGAAAATAATGATATGCCGAGAATGTTGGCATGTTTTCCTCCAAAATTCAGTTTTTCACCTGTTCTGTTTCTGGCATCTGCTCATCAGGCCAGGGGTGACAGGAAGTGAGTGGCTCTGCATCTGATCCTTCCTGGTCCCACACTGGGGTTGAGTCAATGACAACTGACCTGAGAGCAGTCTTCCTCAAGTAGCCCTCATCTGAACCCTGAGCATGGATCAGACACTACCATTAAACGCATTCATGGACCCCTGCAGCAGGCTGTCAGGCTCAACAGTACTCACAGGAAGTAAATATATGAACCTCCTCACCCGGACTGCCTCCCAGCTCCAACCGTCTCCCAGCTGCTGCGACTGCTGCAGCAGGAGCTGACAGTAGCGACGGAAGTTCTCCTCATCCAGCACACAGGAGCTCATCTCTGCACAGCAACATAGAGGAGATCAAAGGAGGGAAAAGAGAGTGGGTGGAACTATAGATTATATCTTTTTAATATGGAATCAGATAAATTTTACTGAATGTAAAATCTTATGCCAGTTGTGCCAGATGGGTCTCTACACAATCCAGGATTGCCTTGCAGAGTTAGTCAAATTAAAACATTATTTGAAAATTACAGAAATGGTCAGAAGACATTTTATGTAAACCAAAACTAAGGATCAGTTGCAGCTGTAGTCCTATTAAGCATATGTGCAGCTCAGAGCACTATGTCACTCTTAACCTGACCAGAGCTCAGAGGTCTGTCTGTGCTCAGTTGAGATGTGGTATCCTGCCTCTGGCAGTGGAGACTGGATGCTTTCATTCAACACAAGAGGAGAATAAAAAATGTCACCTGTGTGACCTCAGAGAGATTTAAAATGAAATACACTTTCTGTTCTACTGTCCATATTATTACAATCACAGATATAAGCTTTTCCTTAAATTGTCCTGATTTGTTTTCCATGTCTGACGAATGTAGACTTGAGTTTCTGTTTACAGTGATTCAGTTAGGTTAGTTTGTGTCAAATGCTTACCAACTGCGTCTGCATCTGAATAAATTACTGCGTGTTCAATTAGTCATACTTCTATAATATTATAGAAGGGGACCTCTAGACACACATACTAAACAAATATATACACATAATAAACATACACTACAAATACACAGACACACACACCTTGCTCGCCATCTCAACCCACAACCCGCGCCCTCAGCTGTTGTACAAGAAAATGTGGAATTGGCTACTGTGACCTCTGAGTTACATAGCAGTTTTCAGTACATCAACTTAAAAACATGAGCAAGTTGTTTTGAGATGTGAATATAAAGAAGTCCTAAAAGAGGTAACAGATCTTAAGAAAAGAAGATTATTCCAGGCACATTGGAATGACCTTTTTCCAACATTTCTGAAAATTCTGGGGACAAAGAAAAAGGGATATTGCATATGTCTATGCTGATATGAGGAATTACATGGAGTCAAAAACTGTTTGGAATACAAGGGACGATTGAAATGAACACATCTGAAAATTAACTGAATGCAGTGAAATTGCCTTCTAGATTTAGGCTGCAAATAATTCAGTGACAAGTATTGGTAAGGTCAACATGGACACCTCAAAACTTAATCAACAACAATGAATCATATTTTACAAAGTGATTATGTTTTCTATACACAATTTAACTGCTGTCAGATTAATATTGTGCAGTAAAAAGCAGTATGATATTTACACCTTAACTTGAGTGAAGTAAAAGTATAAGTAAGTAGCACTTTGAGGAGCAGCTGATATGTACTGTAGATATTCTGTGTCACACTTGTTGCCTCAGGTGCCACCTTGCAGCATACCAGCCAAATGGTGCACAGCCAGTCTATGTATCATTCTACATCCTAAAAACAGTATGCCGTACACAAATGTTCATAGTAATAGTAGCACATTAAAGATCTGTGTCTTTTGTTCTTTAAATTACGTATTTATAACTTTAAATCATATACTTTCTTTATATGGCCAATTCAAGGCAACATCTCTGTAATGAAAAGAAATGCATGGGCAGATATTTACGGCGTTGGAGGTAAACGGGCAGCACAAGATGAACGGTACAGGCTTCTACGCTGGCAAAGCACACACAGCGGACTTGAAGACGAGCCACGTTACTGTAACAGCCGTTTCTCAAACACATTTAAATCGCAGTGTTACTGTTGTTGGTTTGAGGTGACAGATTGAACCTTTGACGTCCGTCAATTAAAAACTTAAACACTCGGGAAGGTCCGACCAAAATGAAGAAGCCCTTCACACAATACAGAGTTGGCTACAGAGAACACACTCTGCTAGTGACTTGCTTAGTGACTTAACGTTACAGCTTTCTTTTCCACTTACAGCTGACGTCTTGAAGAAACAGCTGAAGCAATGTTTCTGTTCCGGGTCGTGAGATCACGTGACTACTACGTCACCTTTTAGATTTGTTATAATAATCTGTCAAACAAGACATTTATACAAAAAGGCTGGAAAATGTAAAAAACTGCCCAAATACCAAGAAGGCTCTTTCATAAAAAAGGGATTTTAATCAAGTATTACTTTTGTCCTTCGTCATCCTTGAACTGGCTGCGGTCTGTTGTTTGTCTTACAGCCGCTAGATGGCAGCACATACCAGGTTAGAGTTGCAGCAGCTGCAGTGGCCTGTAGGAGCGGCATGACAGCGCCACACACAGACGGGTGCTATGTTGTCCACCATTTGGCCTGCAAACACAGCAGGCACCCAGGCTGAGAGAGTACACTTTTCAAATACCGAGGTCACGAGGTTTCACTTTAAGAGTTTTAAAGACACTCTTAAAGGGGAACGCCACTTATATTAAGAATTCCAATATGTTATTTCCATGGCCAAGGAGAGTTTAATCATTATTTGTGAACAGACAGCATGCTCTCTCAAAACCAGAAACCAGACAAGTAAAGTGGAAAACACCGGTATGGATTGGTGCTTTGCATCGCTGAGAGAGACGGGACACTTTCATCCAGTTAAAATGACTAAAGCAATTGAGAAAGAAATTGGAAAGATAAGATTTGCCAAGTTTGTCAACAACCGTGGAGTTCTTATTTCTGCTATGAACAAGCAGCAATAAGATAAAATCCTCAAGATAAATACACTTAATGGAGTAAAGATTACAACTCACGTTCCTGGTAAAGTGGCTAAACTGAGAGGTGTAATTTCAAATGTGCCGCTAGAAATGACTGAGGAGGAAGTCAAGAAAGAAATCAGAGGAGGGAAAGTGCTAGACGTCAAGAGGCTTCAGAGAAACAAAGATGGGGTAAAGAAGGAAAGCTTATCAATGCTGGTGCAATTTGAGAGCACGCTTCCCAAACGGATTAGAATGGGGTGGATCAATTACAGAGTAAGAGAATATATCCCAAATCCGATACGATGCTTTAAATGCCAAAGAATGGGACATGTAGCCCAACAGTGAATAGTAAACAAAGACGTGCAAAATGTGTAGGGGAACATGACTATGGCAAATGTGCGAAAGATGCTAAGCTGAAATGTTGTGGAGGAGAACATAGTGCAGCATTTGGAGGCTGCTCTGTACAGATTAAAGCAAAAGAGGTGCAAAATGTAAGGTAATCAATAACATATCATATGCAGAAGCTTTAAAGAGAGTTAATTATGAAATGCAAAGTAGACCCTCTGAAACATATGTAGAAGTAATGAGCGGCGAAGTAGGAGGAATAAGTGGCGACCTGAGGTCTCTACCACAGAGAGCTAGCAGGCCTAGAAGGCAAGAAGACAGAGCAGCTAAGGCTCCAGTGGCACAGCTGGTGCAGTGTACACATAAATGCAAGGTTAAAGAGGATTCACTGATTGTGGATCAGACAAGATTTGTTGCCTTTATCTGTAAAATAATCAATGTGGCTACGAAGCAAGAAAAAAAAGCGACAGAATTAAGACAGTGGTGAATGCAGCAGAAGAGTTCCTGGGTATTCAAGACTTAAGAGCAGAGGATATTCATGAAATACTGAGAACAAACACTGATGGAGGATCCCAGGGTAATGATTAACATCTTTCTTATGGTGATCCATTCACTACAATGGAACGCGAGAAGTCTTATTGCCAATGGACAAGAATTCAAAAAATATGTATCAGAATTAGAACCTCGACGGGATATCTTATGTGTGCAAGAAACCTGGTTAAGGCCTCATCTTGATTTTATTCTACCAGGATATACCTCGGCCCGATATGACAGGGTAGACAATCAAGGAGGTGGCTGTGTTACATTTGTTAAAGATAACATAGTGTTTCAAAGATTACCATCACCAGCAGACATGGAATGCGTAATTATTGAAGTGTGTAATGCAGATGTTAACACTAAAATAATCAACTTTTACAACCCATGCAAGAAGTTAAGTGTTGAAATATTTAATACAATCATGCATGATAATAGAAAAGAAGTATGGTGCGAGGATTTTAATGCACATAACAGTCTTTGGGGAAGCAAACACAGACAACAATGGAAATGTGGTAGAGGAACTCTTGGAGGAAAGATCACTAGTCTGTATCAATGATGGCAAAGGAACAAGACTAGATATTTATAGAAATAGCCTATCTTGTCTTGATTTAACGCTTGTATCTAGAAATTTAGTATGTTCACCTGAATGGAATGTTGATGATAACGCTAGCATAGGAAGTGATCATTTCCCAATTCATTGTTCTGTAAACCTTAACATTTTTTCGCAAGAAAGATACAAGCTAAAGAAATGGTGCTTTGAAAAAGCTGATTGGGGCAAATTCAAAGAACACTGTATAGAGAAAGCTAGTTCGATCTCAGTGGATGGTAGTATAGAAGAATGTGTTTCGTTAGTGACCAATCTAATTCTGAACGCTGCAATAAAGAGCATACCCATGAGTAATATAACTGGAAAAAGAAAAGTTGTACCATGGTGGAATGAAGAATGTACTAAAGCTGTTAGAGAACGAAATAGAGCTTTACGAGTACTGAGGAGTAACCTGAATCAAGAAAACCTAATAGACTACCAAAGGAAAAAAGCTCTGACTCGTAAGGTTATCAAATCTAGTAAAAAGAGTACATGGAGAACATATTGTGCTGCTATAGGTAAAGAAGTGAAATTAGGTGATGTCTGGAACATGTTAAAGAAAATGAGTGCTAAAAGGAAGTATACTAAAATACCAGTATTAGAGGATGGAGAAACAATAGCTATAACTGATAAAGAAAAGGCTCATTTGCTGGGTAAGAGTTTTGCCAGTGTTCATAGTGGAAATCATCTGGATGATCTGCATAAAAAGAGGAAAGAGGAAATACTCAGTGAAAACCAGAATATAATTAGAAAAAAAGATAATGTAGACTCAACTCTTGATGCTGAGCTGACTATGAGTGAGTTAGAAATAGCATTGCATGGCAATAAGAATACAGCAACAGGTCAGGACCAATTAAGCTATGTGATGTTTCGCAAATTGCCTGATCGAGTATTAAAACTTGTCTTGGAATTATTTAACAAGATATGGAGAGAAGGGATCATGCCAAAAAGCTGGAAGACTGCACTTATTTTGCCCTTTAGTAAACCTGGCAAAGACCCAAATAACCCTGGAAACTACAGACCCATTGCCTTAACCTCACATTTGTGTAAATGGATGGAAAAGATCTTGGTCCAGAGACTTAATTATATATTAGAACAGAGAGGTCTAATGGCATCATATCAGAATGGCTTCAGGAAAGGAAGATCAACTATGGATGCTGTCGTGAAAGTTAGCAATGAAATAGAGAAAACATTCAAGATGAAAGAACTGATGGTGACTGTTTTCTTTGATATTGAAAAAGCCTATGATTCCATGTGGAGAGAAGGACTGTTAATCCAAATGAATAGAATGGGTATTAGTGGAAGGTTGTTTAACTGAGTGTTAGACTTCCTTTCTGAATGAAAGTTTAGAGTAGAAGTAGGGCTGGAGATATCCGATGAATTTGATATAGCTAATGGCATTCCCCAAGGAAGTGCCATCAGTCCAGTATTATTTAATATTATGATTAATGATATTTTTAAAAACCTAGATAGATGGATTTGTGCATCCTTATATGCAGATGACGGAGCTATTTAGATCAGGGGAAGAGATGATATAAGTGTTTTGAAAAATATAAAGGAGGCTATTCAAAAAGTAGAACAGTCATATAATTGGGGATTCAAAGTTTCACCAAGTAAGTCTTGTTACGTGTACTTCACCAGGAAGAGAAAGATAGAGGAACAGAGTCTTAATTTATATGGGCAACCAATAGAAAAAGTAAAGGAATTTAAGTATCTGGGGATCTTGCTTGATGAAAGGTGTACGTGGAAGTTGCATATTGAAAAATTATGCAAAAAAGTAATCAACTTAATGAGAGCTATATCAGGATATAACTGGGGAGCAGATAAGCAGGCATTAATAGATATATATAAGGCATTGATGAGATCAGCAATAGATTATGGATGTTTTGTCTATGGAGCAGCAGCCAAAACACACTTAAACAAAATTGAAAGAATACAAAACAAAGCCTTGAGACTCTGTATTGGTGCAATGAGGACAACTCCAACTAATGCCGTGCTGGTGGAATCAGGTGAAAGCCCACTAGAGTTCAGAAGAGACAAACTCTCATTAGCATTTTGGATTCGGTTAAGAGGATATGGGGATGAAAACATCACAAGTGTCATAAATGAATGCTGGGAATAAACCATAAGGGAAATGGTTTTGGATGGAAGATAAAAGATAAAATAGAAAAATACGGCATTAAAGAAATTTGTTTTAATTCCCCATCGCCAATAAGTAATGTTCCTCCATGGCTTTTTCCTAAGGTTAAAGTAGATTTTAGTATTATGAACCTAAAGAAGGATTGGGTGGAAAGGGAAATAGGGCATTGTGCAACTCAATATATAAAGAATCATTTTTACAGTTATTTATAAATATTCACTGATGGCTCAAAAGATCAAAATGATTGCGTTGATACAGGAGTTTACATCCCACTTTTTCAAATTCAACTGAGCAATAGGATAACAGATAAATTATCAGTTTATTCAGCAGAGATGATGGCAGTCATTTTTGGACTTCAGTGGGTGGAGGAGGTGAGACCAGACAGGGTGGTGCTGTGTGTTGACTCTGCAGCAATGTTATTGAGCTTACAGAATATGAAGTCACTCAGGGAAGATTTGATGTATGAAATTCTTCAGTGTCTGTTCAGAGTTCAGAAAGTGGGGATTGAGGTAGAATTTTGCTGGGTACCTGCCCATGTGGGATTAAGAGGTAATGAATTTGCAGATAGGGTGGCAAAAAGAGCACTTAGTATGAGATATGTAACGGATATTCCATTTGGAAAAGGTGAAGGAAAAGCACTAATCAAAAAGGGGTAGTTCTATCAAGACTAAAGTTTGATCACACTGGTTTAAATAAGACATTATTTTTATTGGGAAAAGTAAACTCACAAGTCTGCACATATTGTAATATTATAGAAAATGTAGAACATGTAATTATGTACTGTAGTAAATATAACGAAGAAAGGGTAAAGTGGCAACAAAGGGTGAGAGAGGCAGGACGGGACTGGAATTTGGCAGGGATACTGGGAACTAAGGGAGATAATGTGTGGGAGATACAGAGAGGGGTAATAGATTACCTAGATAACACTGGTTTGTCTTATAGAATATAGTGGTTGGTTGGCGTTTCTTCTTCTTCTTCTCTTTTTTATTTATATATTTATTTTTTGTTTGTTTGTTTTGGTTTGTCTCTCCATGACATAATGTAATATAAAACTAGATCCTGTCCTACATAGCCTACTCTGGTTCAGTAAGTGGCTGTATGCACCTTTAAAGTTGGTATTGCAATCCGCCAGAAAACACAAAGAAGAAGAAGTGGAAAACACACCACCGCTGCAGCACAGTCACTGTAGGCTGACCAAATGTCCTCTTCAGCCCGGACATGTCCACTTTGGACGTCCTGTCTGGATGATAATGTCCGGTTTTTCTTGTGTGTGTGTTAGAGTGCGGCACGGCTGCATATTTCTGTCCGATTCTGTTTTGTTATGTCCGAAACCGAGCTGAGCCCGACATTATTTAATGACTATAGCACTGAGTTTGTGTCACACAGTTATGGATACAGGCTATGGCCGGGTGTGCACCATGACTGCTCCGCGGAGAGGGAGACCTCCGTGTCTGAGACGGGAGCGGGCGGTGGGAGGTCCGAAGCTTCCAGGGAGGGGAGAGGTAGAAACAAACAGCCAATGTGTGTGTGTGCTCTGTTCAGGTGTTGTCACACAAATAACAGGACAGACAGAAAGAAGTCACGGCCCCCCTGTGTGTGTGTTGTAATCCAAGCTTCTCTGTGGTCTGCTGTGGTAGACAGATTGGTTGTGCATGCATGTTAGAGCATGTGAGTTCTAGTGTGTGTAGAATAAAGAATAGAACACGCACATGCCCGAAGCCCACTGGGTTGGGTGCTGGATCACAAAGTATCAAAAGCATGAAAAAAGAAAAATGCGATCCGCACACCAAACGAGCTCCCGTATGCAATTTTTGTTTTACGTGACGTTTCAAACGTGATGCTCTTCCTCAGACTGCAGTCACACAATGACAAGGGTCGTCTCAGCAAGGAGGACACTGAACGCATGGTCCAGGAAGCTGAGAAGTACAAGGCTGAAGACTGTGTCCGGCGTGACCAGGTGTCTGCCAAGACAGCCTGGAGTCGTACGCTTTCAACATGAAGTCGACTGTGGAGGATGAAAAGATTGCTGGCAAGATGTAAAATAAAAATATGCACGGGAAATGCATACGGGAGTTCTTTTAGTGTGCGGATCGCTTTTTTCTTTTTTCATTCTAGTGTGTGTAGCCCAGTGGCTAGCTAATCGCAGCTGCTCTGCACCGCACTCATACAGTGGATGCTGCTCATTTCCACTCACCGTGCAGGTGCAGAAGCATAGCGTACTGAACACTATGCAAAACAAAACAAAATCATCTGACAGCTCAGTGCTGTTCCTGAGGGTGTTTGTGTTAGTTGTATACATTAATTGATGAAGTGATGGTTGATATTGCACAAACTGAATTTGCACAGGCTAATAATATGGATAGGCTGAGGATCCTCAGTTGAAGTTTAATGTGAATATATTGTGTTTAGCAGCTCATATTAGGGGAATATTTACTGTGCAATCTGACCATATGGAAAGACTTGAGATCTCTTGTTCCTTCTCATTTCATGCCCTCATGGCCCTGCACACTCGAGATGTTCAGGGCTCAGTCAACGTCACAAGACTGCATGTTTGGATTCAACTTGCCTCAAGAGAGTCTTCGGGAAAAAAAGAGAAATGCAGTGTTCCATTATTCTGTGTTTGCCACTTCGGGTCAAAGTGGTCGTTGTTCAGCAAAAGTTACTTTGAGAGATAAACACCTCAGTGAGAGAGATGGCAAAAGAAGCCATTTATTGAAAGAATCAAAAGAAACTAAACATGAACACTTTTTTTTTTCTCCATCAAGCAAAATGTAACAGTTTCCACGTCGAAAAACACAGTCAACACACAACGCCTCTGAAACGCCCCTGCCCGGTGTGATCAGGCAGTTCTGTACCAAGGGCAAAGAGCAAAACAGCAGTTTTTTGTTTGGAATCTTTTGTAACACATAAACCTTCAGACAGAGAAAAACTAAAATCCAGCACATGGCTTTTTAAATCAAATATATACATTTGTTCTTACAGCATTTACACATAGAAGAAAAAAATAAAACAAAGCAAGTACCACAGAAGAACTCTATCTGTCAATCCAAAAGTAAAAAACAAACAAACAAACAAAAAAAACACACACACCATGTAGACAGAAGTGAAATTGAAGCATGATGATGCTGCCAGAACAGTACAATATTGTCTTTATTAATGCTGACAGTGAGAAGAAGCAGGGTTTCCTGGTTTCCAGAGGGACACGGGGAGACACATGGTAATGACAGGTCTGGGTACCGGACAGGAGCATGCTAGCACAACCCTGAGCTCAGAGCGAGATGAGAGGGAGAGGGTCTTTCTCCCAGCTGGGGTCACTTCACTTCCACTGTAGTCTTATTTAGGAAGAAGGGATGCATCAAAACCTAAAACCTCCTACAATTACTACAAAGCTGTGTTGCTAAAACATGTCATATTTACTCTAATATTAGCTGACCAGTTTGCTCAGGAGCATTGGTGGCAGGTCTGTCAGTAGTATAATTATGATTGAACATGGATTTCATTAGTATGTGTGCAGTTTTTAAAGGATAGGTTTGGATTTTTTCAAGTCGGTTACTCTTAAAGGAATAGTCCACTTATAAAATTACCATTTATAGATCAACTACTTAGCAAGTGTTGCCATGAATTTGTGAAGAAAACTTTGTTTTTCTTGCATGCCTCCACAATGAACAAAGAATGGAAAAAACATTCTTCATGAATTAAAGTGACTGGAGGCAGTGTTTAGCAACAGCAAAGCTGTATCAAAACATCTGTTTACACTTACACAACTCGCACAGTATAATCCAAGTCTCACTTCCTCTTATAAGTAGCGCACCTCTTTTATGCACACACGTGTGTAAGCTCCATTTGAGCAGAGTTCAAATGCATGCGTGTGCCCAGGCACATCATTGTCAGTTAATTAGAGAGGTGATGAGACTGCACAATAAATGGATGGTGAAGGACCAGCAAGCAGTCAGCTTGGTAGATGAATTTATGAATCAAAATGACCCCTATCTTGGCCACAGATAAAATTATGTATGCATCTTAGTACTACTTATGGCACTTAGTTTTTGAATCTGACCCACCAAAATACATGAAGTGACTTAGTGTAAATGGGGTCAACAGCAAGTCTATCCCTACCCCTAAGGACTGTGGACAGTTTTTTTGTTGTTGTTGTTTTTTTATCTCATCCTGCTCTCCTCTACACAATGCTGTCAAAACATCAAATACATACAGCCAATACCACTGTGTAAGCTGTGTCTTTTTTCTGACGCAGCATTATGCAGGGAAGCGAAGTAAGCCCAGCGGAACTGTGGCTGTTGACACACTGAAGCAGAGCTGCAGCACAGATTTAAGGTGAGGTGAAGGTAGGTTTTGGGGCAGACAGACTCACGGAGAGTTGGTAGACACTGACTGAGGCGCTGCATTCACACCGATATGGCTTCAGGCCTTGAGACATGTCAGCGACATGCAGACATGTACATAGATGACGAGGGTCAGGGTGGAGGTGTGCTCGGTAATCCATCCCCCTTCATTATAAAGGAACACACAATAGTAAAGCAACAGGTTTCTTCCTGTGGCTGGCTTTGAGATAGACAGACAGACAAACGGACAGAAAGACAATTGGAGGGAGACAAAGCAAAGCTGAGGGCATTGACAAGGTGCTCATCATGAACGTAGTCAAAAGTGTTCTTTGACATAATGCAGAAGCACTGCTGGAGTTCCTTCTCTGTGTGTGGTCTAGGATGTGATCAACAGCACAAGAAACTATAAACACCCAAAATCTTAAGTGTCATTTGGAGAAAATGCTGACATGAAAAATGACCACAATCTCCCTTCCACCCTCCTATGCTAGTATTGTCGTGTAACATGTCCTGTAATAGTGAACAGACAGTTTGATTAGTATTGCTTTCAGTGTAGGTTTATAGTGCCTGGTGGTCTACATAATCACAGATATTTACCACTACACTGCTTTGAAAGGAGAGTTTTGGTGTCCTGTAATATTACAGCTGGGAAACGCTTGAGGCATTGTTCTCGTGACTCATGGGACACAATCGGGGATTTTGTGCTTCTTTACCTTTTGAACTCCCACACATTTGTGTGTGGATGTATATAAGACATTTCACAAATGAAGAAATGATTGCACTTTTAAATGTCTGATTGTTATGGCTTGGTTTATTTGCTTCTCAGCAAAGATAAAAAATGCATAGCTGTGGTTTGTTTCATGTTCTCGCCAACATATTAAATATAAACTAAAGTGGGAATTATACTTCTTCATTGAATCAATGCTGTAGTGTATCTACACGTAGCAGCGACGCAGACCTCCAGTCTACTTATGTAAGCTGAAACCACTTCAGTGCAAATTAAGCTTTTGTTCACTTTAATTTCACAGATAAAAGAAACTAAATTGTGGGGACAACAAAGCCCCAACAAAACAGCATTTTAGGTCTTGTGTGTGATTTATCTTGGCTTCAAATGAGTAGGGGATATCTCCACTTGCTGCTAGGCTAACTCATACAATGTCAAATGCCATAGGCTTGTGCTAATAAGGTTAGCATGTTGTGTCCAACAAAGACAAGTGTTTTGTCTGTGAATCCTGTTATAATGACGCCAATTTGTGTGCTTGTGTCTGTCATTGTCGCTATTAAGCCATGTTTAATGTGTGTTTTAGGTGTGTTTTGAATCAGCTAAATTTTACTGCACTTCACAGACACCCCACCGCTGACCAGTGTTATAGAGTTGTAACTGCAGAGTAACACGTGCGCCGCACAAGTATAAATGCTCACAACTGCGTAGGCCACGTGCTTAGGCTACATGCGTAGGCTACAGTGCACAGAGCTGACACACAAGTATAAATCTGCCTTAAGAAGTGTAAACATGAAGTCATATGGACAAAATGGTAGCTCATTCATTAGACAGTTTTGGTGATGTCATCCTGCATCATTAGCACAAAATGGAAACACAGAAGAAAGTAAAATTTGGAGTGGAACCAGGTCATGGTGCACTTTAATTAACCTGATTTGTGTATTAAATCGATGACAGGCATTATTGAGTGGCAACTCAACTTTGACAACTGAACGAATGTCCGAAAAAATTAAATGATGCAATCACCCAGATCATAGTTGCTCAAAATGCAGATGGAAGTGAGATATAAAAGCCACCACGAAAAATGTTGTATGGTTGAGGAGAAAAGGAGGTTCTGGGAAAAATAGATTAACATTAACTCTTACTTCATTGGACCTCAGGAGACAGACAAAAGGATTTGCCTTATCTGCAAAAAGCTGAATTCGTTGCTCAAGGAAATGAATGTTAAACGGCCTTGTGAGCCCAATCACAAATGATACGACAACTTCATGGTTGAAGAGCACAACCGTTAACATCAAACATTTTCAACAAGACTTATTTCCCCAACAGTTAGTCCTCACAAATCATATGCAAAGTAGTGAAGGTGTAAGACAGGCAAGCTGTGTAACAGCTCACAAAACTGCTCAGTGTGGTTAGCAGTTCAGTGGAGAGTTTGTGCGAAACTGTTAGGTCAACATGGTCGACATCTTCTGTCCAGAACCTGTATGGTCCTCAATGATATGCTGGCTTCTTAAATTGGCACTCAGTCATAGTAGAAACACTCCCACCCTGATGGAGTGCTGTCTTTTTTTAAGAGAATAAAGACATTCGATCATTCAATCAAACTCGGAAGTTATAGAGGGTAAGGCTTCTTCATCGAGGAACCCATCTGACATTCCGATTTACGAACAAAATACAGACACCAGCACACTGATCAGCAGCCAAAAGTGGCCTTTAGTAGTTTGGCAAACTCTTCTACCTGTAATTAATGTTAATTATTTATTGCTGAATAAACCAGCTGTCTTTATAGGTGGAGAAATTTACAATCTTACACTTAACAATTAAAACTGTGACCCTTGAGATTTAATGACACTCTTTCATTTTACAACTTTGAAAAATGAGTACAATTGCTTAACCTTAAGAAAAGCTAACGCACTGTGGGAGGCACTAAAGTTAGCAAGACTGGCCAGCAAGCCTCTACTTTCCCAGTGGACATCAAACGTAACAGCATGACGGGTCTTCTCTTTTGAATATGTAAAGTGACAGATATCTCACCTGGTAGACAGCTATCATTATCTGGACTTGTTAAAAAGTCATAAAGATATATGAATTTCAGTTTTGGGGGATAATTTCCTATGTTCCAATGGTCCTATGTTTCCCAGCTCTGTACAGCACATAATGGGAACCTAAGAAAGATGTTCCCCAGTTCTGTATTCACATAATGTGACATGGGTTAGGATAGGGGACTAAAATTTTGACTCAAAGAATGGTAAAATTGTACTGGCACATCTTTCAAAATTAATTGCAGCCCAAGAAATTAAAAACTATTGTAAGAATAAATTAATTGAAAAAATAACAACTAACCAATTAAGTAAGGGTCAGAAAAAAGTTCTAAGGCCAGATTAAATCCCCATTTTCAAATGAGTTAGGGACAGGAAAAGAAAACCTGGAAAGGGGCTCTGAAACCTGCACATGCAAAATTACTTGTTGGTTATAATTTTACATTTGAATCTATTTACAGCTCTTTCTCTGATATGTCTTATGTATTGATATGCAGGGTAAACCAAAGCTGTTTCAGGGATAGATAGTGACATGAACACAACAGGTTGTTTCCCAGTTCAGAATACTGAACTGGGAAACATAGGACCTTGGATGCATAAATGTGCTCCTTGTTATTTGTTTTTGTTTTTTAAATCTAAAATTGGATGTATAAATGTAAGAGTAGTTTATCTTTTGAATCCATGCTAAAAAACACATATCAGCTATCACAAAACCCTGTTGTTAGTCTGGTTTGAGTTTTGTTGGAAGCTTACCAAACCCCCTAAGCAGTCTTGGTACACTTCTTTGGTCTGCAGTTTGTCCAAGTTTGAATGATAACGTGCACACAAGTCTGAACATAACAAGGTAAATGAGCAAACGCACCACAGTTCATTGAAACTGAACCAAAAGGGGTAAAGGCACTCAAAGGGCCTGCACATATGCCACAGTTTTGCACCCTAAAATCCATTGTTGTCAATAAAGTCACACAGAAGGTACGCTCAAAAGCAAGAGCATGACTGTTGTGGTGTGCAAGTGTTCCCAAACAACTATTTTTTGGGATGCAATGGTTGCGCCCTGAGATAAATAAAGTTCAGCTTTTGGAATGCAGCAATGGGCACTTCATTTCATAACGAGGAACATTAAATCACAGCCGGCAGATATCTTTTCTTTCTTCCGTAAACACCAGTCTGTAGTAAATATGGAATAGAAGTCGATCATTTTAGTGAAGGGCTACCCAGAACATTTCATCTGTCAAACGGATATATTAGGTCTGATCTGGAAAAAGATCAGCTCCGAACTCACAATTTCTAGCAAGTAGGCTACGATTAGGTGCTGGTTATGGTAGCTTAGCAAATTCAGGTGCACCCTCCCACCACAGCCTACCCAGTAGTACCCAGCACCCAACTTTGCATTTTCTAGGCTGTAAAAGACGCAGCATGTGTGCCAGCCCTAGGATAGTGCCACTAGTGATCTATTATGCCTTAGGCCAAATTTGACTTTTTTCATACCAAAAAACACATGATCATCCTTTTAGTTATAAATGGCATGGTTCTCGTTATGTGGAATAACCATATCCAGTCACAGGACACTAAAACTCTCCAGTGAAATGTTTTGTCAGTTGACATGACTATGTTAAAGACAAATGTGTTAATAATTTATCAGCATAATGATATGATGGTGTATGGATAAGTATGCGTAAGAGACTATATTTTATATTGTGTGTGTATCCGTCCAAATCCCCGTGTCAATGTCCTCTGTTTCCTCTGTCACTCAGTCATCGCACATGTCCAGGCCTTCATTTATAGCAATAACAATATCCAGCTTAACAAGAGCTATAGCTTAGTCAGAGCTAGCTTACCAGCATTTGTGTTTCATGACTCTCAAGTTAACTGAGCTGATTAATTACAGTCACACAGTATACCAGCATCACTGACTTTCCAAAGTGATTTCTAATTTTTGACAGATAGAGTTCAGTATCTGTTTTGCAAAAATGTCAGGACCTTTTTTGAAACTTGTTTAAACAGAGACATCAACACTGTGACACAGGCCTTTCTCAGAGTGGACATTTGACTTGTTATTGCAGGAAAAGCACAGGTGGAGCTAATAATGTTAATGGTGCAGTAATGGTGTAATACATTTCCACTGCGAGTCTGCCTGGTGAAGACAGTTTGCATAGCTGGTGTCCTCTCAGCTCTTCAGGAGCTGCTGCCAGGACATCTGCTTTTGTGGACAGACAGTGGTAGCCTGAGAGATGTTTCATAGGAGTGACCAGGGAAACTGAAAATCTTGGGGTGGCACACCAAAAACAAAAGCCATAACTTAATTTCAGGAATTCAATTATGCTGTTGAAGTGTATAGGGCAGTTGAAAATTATTTCAATATTAGAATTAAGTAATGTTACTAATTGTCTGATGTGCATAGACTAATACTGGTACACTTACCATTCTGAGTCCCACAGTAATTTTATGTGTTATGTATCTATACATTTTAGGCCATTCACTGTTCTTTAAATGTTGCACTTTTAGAAAGACAAATATACAACTTTAATTTAAAGGAGTGCATTGATTGTAAGGAACAAAACATTTACTGAGAACAAGCCCTCTCATATTGAGGTATAGACTCAGGGGAACCCATACATTTTCATTTTTATATCTTGAGGTGAGAGTCCAAAAGACCTCTCTGAAAATTGTTCCCTCACCAAAATTTAGTCTAAAGATGTGTGCCCACATAGCATTTTTCTTCAGCAGAAAAGCGGAGGCAGAGCGCTACGCAAACATGCTACACGTGGGTATGTTTCTATGACAACAATATCTTGACATTAACGTTAGCTAGGTAGCTAAAGAAATGCTACATTAACAGAGGTTTAAACACACAGTTAATAACAAGCTTACAACAGGTATGGGGATAAAAGCACAACACTCAGCAGCAGCATTCAGTGTCTGGCTGATCTGTTCCCACAAATGTGCCTTTCTGTCTTTACAGTTTTTGACTGACATATCATTCAGTGACTGGAGGAGTGGCGGTGATGACACCAGTGCCTTTCTGAAAAGTTAATTTTCAATGAGAAGCGCTGAGAGCCGGGGCACAAAAACGCGTGCTGGGTACACTGCTTTTCTCTAGCCAAAAAAAAAAGCTATGTCGACACAGGCCCTAACTTTGTAGCATAATTTTTATCCCTTCCAGACAAGCTATGCAGACATGGTTGGTACCAGTGGATAACTTTGGTTGTCAAGTTTCACAAGAAACATTGTGCTAACTTATAAAATAAACACCCCAATAAACACAATATTTTCTAATAATTAGTTTTGCCAGGCAGGGCTGATTGGGGGGCCAGCAATTTAACCGAGGTGGCCATGCCCCCCTTTCCCTCCTTGTGGGCACCACCAAGGACAAAGATGGCAGAACAAAAGTTGGAGTCAGTGTGGATTAAACAGATAGAATGCCAGGTAGTTAGCAAACTATGTAGGAAGATAATCCCATTTACAATGCTTTGATTAGTCAAGCCAAAATGTTCTCTGTGAGAAAGGCCTATAACCCTTTGTATGGAGTTGGTCACTTTATGGGTCCTTGGACAATTGCAGTGCATTTCGCTCTTGATGCTCAAGCAAATTGACAGTCGGATTATACAGTGTCCATTGAGAAACTAGTCAGTTTTCAGACATGTCCCATGTTTGTTTGTCTCTCCAGCCTGAACATTTTGTTCATGTGACTGTCCAAGTTTATTTCTTTCTGTACTTAGTGCTCACTTTGTTCTAAATCTAAGTGATTTAGGGTCATTCTCCTCATGTCTTAATTACTTTCTAAACAAATTGCTGTCTGTTTTTTTTTTACCGAGCTTGTTAGACCTGTCTTGCTTTCTCTTACAGCTAGTCATTCATCCATCTAAACATTTTGACTTTTTTTTGTTCAGCCCCAAGATCCCAGTCTCTAAACCTGTGTGAAATTCTGGTCCATCTATGAATTCTGAACCATGGGGCAGTTTGTCTGTATTTTACAGTACATCCAATCTACTGAGAGGATCTTCTTAAACATGTGAGACTTTTTGCGTCTCTCTTGCCTGTTTGATGCTGTACAGCCACTTAATAACTCTTGCATTTCGCTCCACAGCCGAGATGCCATATGGAACACGCTCCCCAGCCTCCTCTTCTTCGTCCTCGTCCCCGTCTGACAGCCCATCATTGGAGGATCTCCGCGATCG
This sequence comes from Epinephelus cyanopodus, assembly GCA_026686955.1. Classification (NCBI taxonomy): domain Eukaryota; kingdom Metazoa; phylum Chordata; class Actinopteri; order Perciformes; family Serranidae; genus Epinephelus; species Epinephelus cyanopodus. The sequence goes on from CM048926.1 coordinate 37,052,270, forward strand.
GTCGCAGTCGGAGGAGATCATAGAAGCTGATCGGAAGTTCAGACTGACGATGTCTGAGTTGGCCCGTGCAAAGTTCTCTGGACCAACTGCCTCCAACTCCTCTGGGTCGAGGCCACAGTAGTTAAAAAAGCGTTCCACATCGGCACCAGCCCGAGCATACCGGTCTGACAAATCTGATTTAGACCTGTGCAGCGAGGAGCGACGGGCCACAGATGAACCAAGCTCAAGCTCGACGTTGGCTTCGATTGAAGTATTGGAAGGGTCTCCAAAATCACAAGGTAACGACTGAGGGGTGGTATTGTCACAGAGCGAAGGGGATGGAGTTGGGCGAGGGGGAGGCAGTGACAAGGAAAGTGCAGGAGGAGGAAGTGAGGCGGGGTTGGGTTTTGGAGGGAGGGGTGGAGCTGAGGAGCTGCTGGATCGGGCTGTGCGAAGTGGCTTGCCATTGCACAGGCGCAGGAGGTCAGAGGAGGAGTGGGAGGTGAGAAGAGGCGGTAATGGGGAGCGAGAACGATCTATAACTCCTTCACCTCGTCTGCTTAGGTTGAGGTTTGCTCCCTGTTGTGGACTGCGACGTCCTCCACTGTTGATGGGAGGGACCTTCAGGGAATGAGAGAAGGATCTGAGGGAGTGTGAGGTGCTTGGACTAGGAGCTGAGTCTGGTGGTTGCTCATTAAGTGTCATTGTAGATCGGTAGGTCAACGGCATCCTAGGAGGAGAAAACAGAAAGATAAGTACACGTTATGCTGTAGAATTGGGTAGAAAGACAAAATCAAGGCCCAATCCCATTTCTTATATTAACCCCTACCCCTTGTTTATGACTGTCCCTTTACCCTTTAGAGCCCACTAACTATCCCACTATTCGCAATGGTACTACTGTACTTTCAATAAAGCAATCGTACTATCAAATTCACAAAAACTCTGTCTGAAGACATTGCTCTTCTTAATGGGTTCAGTTGACTATTTAATCTGCAATTTCCTGTGACCTGTATCCCAAACACACACAATGTGAAACTGTACGTAGGCAACTGTGCACTCAGTGGGTATGGACTAGTGGATAATAATGTAACTATTATTAGATTATTACTAGTTACTCTGTTAAAATATAATAATGTGACAATAATTTTAATTACTCCATCAAAGTGATGTAACTTACCGTAAAACTTCAATTAAAAGCCCGGGCTATTATGTGCTTAAATCACTGAAATCAATAGGCCTATATTTGGGACAAGTGTCTATACGGGACAGACCTTAAAATACTTTCACATAAAACTGTTGCTCAGCAAAGACGGGAAACACAATCCCATTGTTTATTTAATCTTGTATTAATATTACTTGTATAAAAATGTGACTTAAGATAATACATCAGTTATGAATCATTCATTTGATCTAGCTCCAACAGACATCAGGGGGAGAGACTTATGTTATTTGACGATTACAGCATACTGACACAACACTGCTTTATCCTGTTTTAAAAATACTCACAATTTGAATAAATTTTTATGAAAAACCCTTTTGATTTGAGGACACTGGACAATGAACTAAAGGAACATAAATAATTAACCCCTTTCCATTCCTGTAAATTTCGCCTAAAATGCCTGTCCAAGGTGTACCCAAAATATATTGAACACTGTTCTTGAACCGTTTGGAGTATATGGATGGTTTTGGTCTCTTTTGAAAGGAAACACTCTAAAGTTTTTTCCCAAACTGTAAGAATCACTGCAAGTGCTACTGTCATTGAGTAATATAAGTTTGAACACACTAAAATATAAGGTTTTTTATTCTCGCCTGAATTTTTGTGCTTCAAGATGCCTGCAGATGAGTGTGGCTGGGAGTTTTTAATTAAAACACACTGTGGGGCCTCCACATTTAGCCTTAACTAGTCCCAGTTCAAATGTGATAACAATCCAGATATTTTACACATGTTTTTCTAAGGGTATGTCTAGGCATTTCCAAAACTGTGCCGTTTGACACTCCAAAAGAAACATGTTCACAGATCTGCAGCTTTCTCCTGCAGTATGTTTACTGTGTGGCATCCTTTTTGCCATTTCTAACTGAAAAACTCTGTAAAACACCGTCAAACTCTGTCTACAGTCAGTCTCTCTCTCTCTCTCTCTCTGCGCTCTTTGAGCAGGATGGACGATTCTCTATTCAGGGTTTACGCATACAATGTGCGCCGCCACGGTGATGACGTCACGTCATGCCACATGTCGTTGTTTTCAGAATTTCATTGGCTACACGATCCGTCAGTCATCTGACCATTTGGTTCCAATTGGTTCAAGTTATACATGCTAGAAGAGAGGCAGGAGCTTCGTGTCAACACAGGCTCTCGTTGGCTGTTTCAGGCTCTGGAGGGGTCAGGGAAGCTCCTAAGTGGTCAAGTGAGGTGTCAATCGAAAGCTTAGAGTGCCAGCCATAGTTTGAGAACATGAATGTAAACACGAGTTACAAAGAGAAATACGGCGGAGTTTTTCAATATTGACCGGCGCATTTCAAACAATGAAGGACCATTATGTGGATATCTACCGGACCTATAATGTGTTTTGGACTAAATACTTTACTGGATTCAATAGACTGGACCTTTGTGAATGTAGCAAGACCATGTTTGTGGAAATACTTTTGACCGGAGGATGACTATGAGGCTTCATCTGTGAGTCACGTCAGCTTCGTAATTGTTTGTTTACGTGTTTGTAGTCTGACAAAGGTATTGATTGTACCTGCTGTGGTGATTGTATCTTGAAATGGTTGGTATCAATTTAATCACAAGAATCTTAGCTTTCCGGGGGTATGAGCATGAGTAGCTCACTTGACATACAGGTAGTGTAAATTACATCTTTCGTATTTAAATACCCTCACGGCCCGCGGGTTAACAGGGTAGTCGAAGAATGGACACATAATGTGAGGTAGCTGACAACCTGCTTTTTTACATCCGAACTGTTGTGAAGAAAAAGAAAAAAGAACTGCTTGGCAACCAGACCAGGCATCTGATCGAGACATGCTTTTATTTGTTAAAATGTGTAGCCACACTGGTCTAGTAAAAGGGACTTGGCTTTTAATTGCAATTTTATGGTATTACATTAGATCACTCTGTGTTTCCTTTTTTTTTTTTTTTTAAATGGTGTAAACTGGCAATAAAGCTCAAAAAATGTCATAAAATATGCATAGTTTGGGTAGTCTGCAAGTGCACAAGGCTGCCCAAATCTACAATTCATCAGCGTTCTGCAAAATGTACTATATCACAATATATCATGCAGTAACATTTCAAAAAAATATTTAGAGTTTACTAGGGATGTCCCGATACCGATACCAGCATCGGTACTCGCACCGATACTGGCCTATTTTGCTGTACTCATACTCGTCAAATACTCGCTCATGACAGCACCCGATACCTACTATAGCAAGCGAGCGAGAGAGAGAGAGAGAGAGAGAGAGAGACAACGGACCACTCCACTGCATCAACTTTTTATGCTGCACCTTAAACTGGTGAATTATTTAAAACCAGAGTATTGACAAGCTCCGATATATAAGTTTTTATATAATGTATCATCACACGGCTGCAGCGTCTCTCCTCTGTCAGTACAACTCCCCCATACACACACATACAGTACACAGACACAGCGAGGTCAGCGTGTTTCTCTTACCCTGTCTCTGTCTGATCATTTGATTTTCTTCATCAGCAGGATGTTTTATAAAATCATCTTAGAAAAATCCCAACTCGCGTTTTGTTTTTTTTCCACGTATAAATTCACCCGCGATTCAGTTTTACAGGAGCAGAGAAGCTGCATGTGGAGGAGACTTGTTAATGACGGAGTTTATTAATCGAAACTAACGTGATGGTGAATGACATCGACACCAACCAGCTGCACTTTTAAGATAATACAACTGTATAAGGAGGCCTTTACATTAAACAGGAGAGTCTGTGTTTCTGTCAGAAACTGTCAGAGCTTCTTACAGCAGAGCGAACAGGTGATGGAGGAGGAGGGCAGATTGATCACTAATCAATCGCAGATGCCGTCGTCCTCTCGGACTGATTAAAAAAATAAAAATGCCAAAATGGGTTACGAACTATACCTGAGTGTCCGCACAAATAAAGTCTCTGTGTGTGAAACACAGCAGAGTGTAACATCCTCCCTGCAGTCTGCAGTACTTTGACAGAGAGACGGAGACACAGAGAGGGTCGTATCTAGAAGGGAACCCTAGATCTGTGAAGATCTCGCAAGTTTGATCATTTAATGGAAACAAGGGATCTCGCAAGAGTTTTGCAAATCAAGAGTTCCCTTCTGGACACGCCGAGAAAGGTGCGGTGTTTTTATTTATCCATCTTTTTATTTATAACTTTATTTATTTTGATTTTGCAAAATACTTTCAAAGTAGTAGAGGCAAATTGTGTGTTTCAGTTTGTGTGAAATGTTACTGACTTGGGAGCAGTAAGATAGATGTCATTTAAAATTATCTTTATTTAGGAGAATGTTTAAGTGTTAAGTGCATGCTATTAAATAGTACCTTTTTTTCCTCCAATAACTTTGTAAGTTAAATACATAGAGGCAAAGCCAAAGATTTGTTACTGGTGGACATGTGCTGAAAAAAAATTAAAAAAATCATAATTTAAATTTGTTGTTATGGTATTATTAATTACTCGTATCAGTACTCAGTATCGGCAAGTACTCAAATGTCAGTACTCGTACTTGTACTTGGTCGGCAAAAAAGTGGTATCGGGACATCCCTAGAGTTTACTTTTAATTGCTATTCTACTATGTATTATTGCATTATTATTCACAGGTTTGGGGTTAAAATCGATTTTAATTTATGAGTTCAAAGTTTTTCTGGCAAAACTAATTGTGATAATATCACATTGGGAGTTAGGCTCTGATTCTCTTGTACACCACACTGTGGCTATGTAATATAGTTCAGCTGGTTCTCTACAGTAGCTTACCAACAACAAACCACACATGCTCAAATCCTTACAGTATATAAAAATCTAAGAATTATTTGGAAGAAGTTGATAACTGTTGCTCATCACCTAGAGGTTTTACATCAATAAATGCATGTTACCATGACAAAGCATTTGACACACACTAAGCAAATAATGTATCTTTTATGCTATTGTTCAAATCAAAGGGGGATCTCCATGAGCTCAGTATCAGTAGAACTTTCAGGAAACTTCAGTAAAGGTGACTCATTTGCAGTAGATGTGTTTGAACCAAAAAACAGCTAATAATCATTGCTCAAAGGTTAAAGCAGTAATTTACCCTGATGGTGTCCAGCTCCTAGCCATTCCCCCTGATGACCTCATCAACACAGCACTCTTAGCGCCACCTCCTAGTCCTTCAGATCCTGCTCCTGAAGAGGACGAAGAGTTCAGCAGATTTTTAAGGATCTCCAGGTTTAAATTCTCGCGTTTGCTGCTGCTGCTGCTGCTTGTTGCACATGTGTCTGACTTGGCATTGTTATTGGATGCTTTGAAAGGTATCCCCCCTCCATTCCCTCCTCCACCGATCCCAGAGCCTCTTTTGGAAAGGAGGGTGTGACCAACGGGAGGCTTAGCCAGTACAGGTGGTTTGATTGGCTCCTGCTTGGCGTTGATAACTTCCTGGCTTTTAACATACTTGGCCTTGTCAGCTTCTAGTCTTTCAACGGCACTGAGGCGCTTTGGGTTAGGTTCCACCTGAGACACAGATCAAAGATAATATGTTAATAATCACAACACTCAACCATATCTATACATGGAAACTCAATATAGCCGATCCAGTCTGTTTGTAACACAAATATTCATACCTGCAGCACAGGAGATATATACAATCAGCAGTTTCAAGGTGGACACCCAAGATCTGAGTCAGCAATTTAGTATCTGACCAAATGTCTCCTCTTCTGTTCCTAAGATATGACACCGAATAGTAGCCAGAAAAGTAGTTTTCATCTGTGTACACCAAAATCTAATCAGTTCATTGTTGAGGTCAAGTGGACTTTTGTGCCAAATTTGATTAAATTCCCTCAGGGTGTTCTTGAGATATTTCATTCAAAAGAATGGAATGGACGTACGGACAGACGTATGGACAGACATACGAATGTACAGAAATATGGATGACCAGCCAACCCGAAAACATAATGCCCCCAGCCTCAGCTATCACCCGAGGCATAAAATTCCCTATTTTGTTATGTAAAAGTTGATAGTTGAAAAATGTTGAGTTTTTATCAGCAGTAACTGCTGATAAGCATTGACTGACACATTCACATCGTCACACCTGCAGGTAATTTAGAGTCAGCAATTAGCCTTACCTGAATGTCTTTAAATTGTGGGAGGGTTAGAATGTCCATCCTCCACAATGAAAGGCCCCCTGCCTAGAGGGCACGTTAGTGTCCTTGAAATATGATTGTTACCCTCTTATTAATTGGTGCTGAAACCATATTAACAGATAATTGACTATAACTTCTCTGTGACTCTCCTTCATTGTTTAAAGTATTCTGACCTGGGTTCCGCCCTAGTTGTTTCAGTTAAAAACAAGGTTTACTTGTGATCCTGACACACACACACACACACACACACACACACACACACACACACACTCAGAGCTGATTCCACAGAGCAATGTAACAGTACCTGTCTCCTGAAGTAGTCAGGGCCCTTATTAAGGATGCGGAGGGGTACGGCGGAGCCAAAGGCCGTTGCGGGGCCAGCGGCCTTGCTATCTGGCAGGGCTGGAGCCAGAGTCTCTGTCGGCATGGCAACAAGGCGACTGGGGTGGCCGGCCGTGGTGGCAGCGGGTGCGGGGGGGTCGACAGAGGGCGGGGGTACCGGAGGACCCCCAAAACATGAAGACACAAGGTGGAGAAGAGAAAGTCTAGAAAGAGATGAACCCCCTGGCCCTCCTCATCATCTGTGGGACCCTGTGGTACTAAGCCAGACTCTGGGCTGGGGGACTGATGAACCACTGTACTCAAATATACTACTGCATTGCCAGAGTAGGATGATCTCTGTCTGCAGCTCTTCAACCTGAACAACTGATTTCACTGGTGTTTTACTGAGACGTCTGCTGATCATCAAAATAGATTGGAAGTTGGATGGATAGAGAGAGAACAGAACAGTGCAGTGACAGAATGGGAAGGTGGATAAAGATGGATGAGAGAGTTTCAATGCAGTGGTGTGGATGAGTGCTCACACAGCAAAAGGAAAAGCAGAGTATGGTGGGAAAGGAAAGCCCCGCCGCCTCTCCACGCTTGCTTCAGTTCTCAGCTCAGCACACTACCTGAAACAGGCAAAAAAAGGAGAGACAGAAACAGCCAATGGGGTTAGAGTTAGACTGTGACATCATGCACCTAGCAACAATGGCAGGAATAGCCAGACACACATACTGGACACACATACTGGACACACACACACACACACACACACACACACACACACACACACACACACACACACACACACACACACACACACACACACACACACCCTGCTGGCTGTGTAATGCATGCTACAAGGTACCACTGTGTAAAGGAAGCTGACTGTAAAGTACCAGGTGGTTAATGAACACAAAAATCAGATGACATACATTACTTAATTACAAAAGTTTTCTTTTAAATATTTACTCATGCTGGATAAATGATGAAACACTAAGTTGTGTTCCAGAGAGAGCCCACATTCCCACTGGAACTGCCCACTCAATCACTTTGTGGTCACTGGACAGCTCCACTACAGCAGTGGGGACCTCAGTGCTTTGCTCAAGAGCACCTTAGTGGTGGTATTTGTGGTGAGAATACACCGGGCTAAATAAAGACGCACAACTCTGTTGTCATAACTAGTGGTGCCCCCACAAATGTTTCATAGGGGCCTTGATGGAGCTACAGTAGTGTATAGGCTAGTTGAAAACAATGTAAATATGATAGATAAGGTATTGCGTACTGATATACTTTGATTTCTTAATTTACAGTTAATATCATTAATTATCTGATAAGCACAGAGTAACAGTTAACACTGAGTTCCGCAACAGTCCTATTTTAATGTGTTATCTATTCATCTATACGTGTTAGGGCGATTGATTGTTCTTCAAATAAGCTGGTTGGCTGGTTTAATTTGAAGGAGTCCATTGATTGTAAGGAAGAAAAAAAATCACTTTCTGAAGTTTAACCCTTGAAAACCCACCATTGACCCATTTTGACTTTTTGGGGGGCGGATCTTTAGGAGGATATAGCAGGTCAACAGTGTGTGCCACATACAAGATGTATACAACTGGTCCAACCACGGGTCCAGATTTCTCCGTAGTCATTAGTTCAGGGTCCACACAGTTTAATACATTCAACATCGTACTGCTTTTTGCCATGTTGTTAAGCTACTCTGCTGCCTCTGTCAAGCAGCTTTCCATTAATCACTCACTCTACAGCAGGAAATGGCACTTCAAAATGAAAGCTCTGTGCTGGAAATTAACTATACTCTAAAATAAATCATGTTCGTGAGACATTTGCGATCCATTCAGAATGGACTCCTGACCCACTTTTGGACCGCAGCCCACCAGTTGGGAAGCACTGGTCATGAAGATCAATTTCAGATGCAGCTCAATGCTGTGTGTCAAGTTTTTCTAGTCTTAAAAATGTTATGAACCTTGTATTTTGGTTGTTGCCTCAATCATGTCCCATAAGTTGTTGCAACAATTTTTGGTTTGATACCATTTTTCATAGAGATTTAGTGCATAACTTTACCACCTTTTGACCACTTGAGCGTTAATGACAATGGTCAAAAATCACTCCAAAATACTGCATTGCGATACCAACACCAACACTGTGATTTGGTATCAATAACATTTGACTTTTGGATATTTCTATATGAATTGCATTTTCCAGCGACAGGATGGTGAACATTTCTAGAAATTTCTGGCACTTCTGTTCTCGAAACAGATGGTCTATAGGTGTACGGAACAGACAGATACTTGACAGGGCCTAAAAGAAAAACAAGCAATGCTTCATAGAAAAACAAGACAAGTGCCCAGCTAAAGGTAGTCTACCAAAAATCAAGTCAAGAAGAAAGTATGATGAAGCTTATCTAACTCTACAAAAGATTACATCGAAGACATGTCAATAAGCCACTCGTGTTCTTTCAGAGAAAACTGTCAAAAGGGGAATGACAGAAAAAGTTTGAGAATCACTGGTCTACCCTGAGTGGTGAGTTTTCTCTGTCTCCTGACCTCTAGCGTTACATATTAAGTAGTCACAAAGTCACACCTCCTTAAGTCATTGCTCTCTGTTGAATTGGTTGTAAACGCGGGGAGGGAGACCACCAGCAGAATTTGAGGGTGTACAGTTATCCCTTAAAATGTTTCTTTTCCCACTTGTTTTATGTCATTATGGTCGACTTTAACTCTCTGTGTTTTAACACCTAGTGTGCTTTGTAAATTATGCTATTATTTCTATTTACCATTCTTGTTGCTGTTATGTCATCATTAGTCTTCAAATCTGGTGCAACAGTGAGTGTGCCAGGCTCATTCAGTTTATAACTGTGCAGTATGACCTTCCCAAAACACAGAAAGCTACATAGTTTTCATTTTGGATGTGGTTCCAGGTTAGAAAAATACCCAGAGATACTCTGCTATAAGGCTAACAGATCCATGACTGAATCTTTGATGTCTTTTTCTCTTTTTCACAGACCAGTTGAAATGACAAACATCTATCCATGAGTAATTTAATAAAATGTTAAAATGAAACATGGCTATTATGTGTTGAATAACAAAGGTCTTTTGTTAGTGAAAGTAACACCACTCAAACACCACTGTACGCAAGAGTGGACTGCAGGTTTTGCAGGTCAAGTCCAACAGAGTGCTGAGTCACTACTCACCTCACCTAAAAACCTAAATTGGCTCCATAAGGGATTTGAGAGGACTGTGACTGGGTGAGTAAATTTGTTACTGTTATTTGATTTCATAAAAGGTTTTTGAACCAAAACCTTTCATCTGGAAACTAATACATTTCAAACTAAAACATGACTTTAAATTTTTGTTCACACAATATCAAATTGTTGAAAACCAAACAAGACCATTTTGTCTACTTATCATAGTTGTCTATGGGTAACGTGCATTATCCCAGCTGACACTGTGCGAGAGGCAGGGTACACCCTGGACAGGTCGCCAGACTATCGCAGGGCTGACATATAGAGACAGTACCATTCACACTCACATTCACACCTACGGACAATTTAGTGTCACCAATTAACCTAATCCCCAACCTGCATGTCTTTGGACTGTGCGAGGAAGCCGGAGTACCCGGAGAAAACCCATGCTGACACAGGGAGAACATGCAAACTCCGCACAGAAGGGCTCCCTCCTGGGATCGAACCAGGAACCCTCTTGCTGTGAGGTGACAGTGCTAATCACCACGCCACCGTGCTGCCCCATATCTGCATATGACTGCTATCATATCTATCATTTCCTGTTGGAAAATATGGGGGTATATACTAACTACAAAAATGTACACTGTCAACAAAGTTACATAATGTTATGGATGCACAACATTGAATTTTTTGCCAATATCCAATATGCCAATACATGGCAACTTATTTGGCTGAAAACCGATATAATACATAACTATATCCAATTTTTTCCCTACCTAGTTTTAGTGATCATCAATAAACATGGAGATGGAGATGGCAGATGGAGACACGAAACAGAATGCTATTCAGTGTACGTAATATTAACTCATTGTGCAAAATAAGAAAAAGCATGTTGTGCAATTCTGATAGTTCATTTTAAAACCAGTATTGGCCAATACCAATGACTTGCCAATATCATTGTGCATCCATACATAATCATACATAATGTTAAATTGATAGTAAATATGTAACAATCTGATAATTTTTACTTACGGTGATTCACTCGCATGACAACTGGTGGTGGTGTATAAAGAGATCTTTGATATCCCTCTAGTGGATGCTTTGATGTTGCAAATTGTGGTCACAGAAATACCAGTCTGTTGTTTTTTTTTTGTTTTGTTTTGTTTTTTTTACATACTATGCACTGCTCCTGTTAACATCCTCTATCTGTTCACTCGTGAACCTGATGTGTGGGTTAATGTGTTGGATGAAGCTGTCAGTGTTGGAGTAGTGCAGTTTGGTGTCATTCACTCACAACTTAAAGGCTCTCAGCGAACAAGTGAACGTCACTTGTTATGTTCCCAAAGGTTCCTACAGAGTTAAGGGACATTTATTATTTTAACACAGACCTCTAAGATGACTCAGCCATGGCTGACAGGATTCTGTCAGTGCTGTAAAGCTTTTATTATCTGTCCTTCTCTCTTTAGTTTTCCATGTTATGTCATGTAAGGAAAAACAGTGTATCCTGTTTTCCTTTGAGAGTTTAATGAACAGCTTTAATAAATATTGAGCAAAAATATTATTAAAGCAATGTTGTGAAACCAGATTGGTTGAATATAAAGTGTATCCTTTAATAAAAAGGCACACAGTTGATTCTCCATGCAATTTCAACAGCCCCCCATAATCTGATAGAACTTCTGTTTGGCCAAATTCTCACACACACACACACACACACACACACACACACACACACACACAGTGTGTGGATTATATTTTAATAAATCTGGGAATATGAAGCTGCTGATATTGGATTGAAAAATCTGTACGGAATATTAATTATGAATATGAAAGCGGCTGGTGGTCTGCTTGTGTGCATTATCTATTTTCTTAAAACTGTGTGTATGTCTGTGTGTTGGACTGATTAAAATCTAATCTGCTATCCAAATCAGTCCCCTGCAGAGATCTCTCTCTCTCTCTCTCTCTCTCTCTCTCTCTCTCTCTCTCTCTCTCTCTCTCACACATAATACATACATACATAATTTGCTCAAGCACTGCATTGTCAACCCTCTCAAATTCACTGCATTAATTTCAAGCATGGTGCAGTCTTCTGTATGTATGAGAATAATGAAATAAAGTGCTATTTACTGACTGACATACCTGACCACATGTATCTGTGTAGAACAGAGGGTGGTGTGAGTGCTCTGCTGTATTGTAGTGCTCGCGTTTAGTCTGCAGAGATCAGCCTCTCTGCTGCAAAGTTAATGACAGGGTATATCAGTATTATCCATATCTCTGTATGTAAGAAAGTATTCATAAAACACTTCCCCTTCATCTTGCAAAGCTGATTATTAAAAAGGACCTATTGTACTCATTTCCAGGTTCATGCTTGTATTTGGGGTTTCTCCTATAAAATGTTTACATGCTATAATGGTCGTAAACACTTTATTTTCCTCATACTAGCCATGCTGGAACGGCTGTATTCACCCTCTATCTGAAACTCTCCTCTTTAGTGCCTGTCTCTTTAACTGTTATTGCAGTCGGTAACCACGATTACTGGTTTCCCTGACGTTAGCATGTAGCTAGCTACAGGTAGCAGTGTACTTGCAGTCCGGGAATGACTGTAACAGAGTATAACAGCACTTTCTACCATAAAAAAAATCACCAATAAAGGCTTTCTATTTTTTTTTTTTTTTCCTACTTGTCTGAATTGGTCTTCATAGCTTAGTGCCACAAAAGGGTGCAAGCTTCTTGTGAAGATTGATGCACTGTTAATCTTGCAGTCAAGTATTTTATACCGTGGTTGTGACCGTCACCCACCCTCCCTGGAGACTAGCCTATCAGCCTTTATTGGAAAAGCTTCCTAATATGAGCCAGAGAGGGCCGTGATACACCAAGGTGTGTTAAGGGGAAAGTAAGGAACAAGCAAGGGGGAGGGGGCAGGTGCTTAAGTCCTGAGTTATATAGTGACAGTGCATGCGGAGGAGAAGGAGGGAAAACAAACAAACAAATAAACAAAAAAAACAAAAAACAGGATAAACAGGCAGTGTAGCTGATGTACTGTGGCCTTGAGGTGGTTGTGCTCCATGCAGATTATCAGAAATAAACATATACATGTCTACTATACTGTACTGAGAAACAAAAACGAAAGAGAAGTCTATACTGAACACCAAAAATGTGAGAGTCTTGGTGGAGGGGGAAAGCCCGACTGTAGAGAAGAGAGAGCGCAGTGTGGAAGGTTTGAGAAGCAAGTGGGCCCTTTTGAAGTGAACCCATCGGTTCTTTGCGATGCGTCACGGGGCTGAAGTATTGAACATGCATGCGTGTATTTGAACCCTCCCAATGTGTTTATGAAAACCATCACCAGGGTCCATGGCCGGCCCCCCATCACCCCAAGACCACAGGAGCACCCAGACCCCACGACCAGGGAGCCACAGAGGCCGGAGGACACCCCGTAGGCCCCAGGACCCGGGGCGGCAATGGCCGGGCCCCCCAGAGAGCCAGAGACACACCCCAGACAGGTGGGACAGGAGGGCCCATCCACCCACCGCCCGACGCGGACCGCTTTTGTTGGGTGATGTGTGTTCTGTGGAGTACTTTAAATTGGATAAGTTGTATATTAGTGTGTCTTGTCATCTTAAATGTATTTTTGCATATCTGAGTCCAGAAGTCAGGGTCCGGTGAAACACCCAGCTCCTTTTCCCATTTTAAAATTGGTAAATGTATAGAGCTGGTCTTTGACAGTAATTTATAAATCTTGGAAAGGTTCTTCTTATTACTCGGAGAAAACTTTGTAATATGTTTGGCAAATTCTGGTGGCTGCAAAGTGTCCTGAGGCGCTGGAATTCTCTTCTTGATTGTTTTTATCAGTTGTATTGTAGAAAATTTCCATTTCTTATTTCAAAAATTTGAAATAAGTTTGTGTATGTCATAAGTATATTGTCTTGGAAAAGGTGATGGAGATGAGTTACTCCCTTCAACTCCCATGTGCTAAAATGGAGAGGTCTTTTGTTGATTTCAAAATCCGGGTTGTGCCAGATTGGAGAGAGCAAGCAAGGTTCTATCTGAGAGTTTGTGATTTCTAGTGTTTTCCACCAGGCTGACAAGGTGGAAGCAATCATTGGGTTCTTAAAACATTTATGACGTCTGAGTGTAGTGGTGATAAACGGGAGGTCAGAAAGTTTTATATTGTTGCAGTCCGCCTGTTCTAGTTCCGGCCAGGAGTTGTAGTCTTCGTTAGGGTATAACCATTTCAATAGGTATTGTAGCTGGTTAGCCAAATAGTAATGTTTAAAGTTAGGAGCGTCCAAACCCCCTTCCAGTTTGTTTTTCTGAAGGGTGCTTAGGCTAATATTTGCTGTTTTGTTCTTTGAGTAAAATTTTATAATTGCAGAATCTAACGACAGGAACCATTTCGATGTGGGTGTGAATGGAATCATGGAAAAAAAATAGTTAATTTGGGGTAGAATTTTCATTTTAACTGTGGCTATTCGACCCAGGAGGGAGATGGGAAGATTATTCCAGCGCTTCAGGTCACCACAGATCTTATCTAGCAGCGGTCTAAAGTTCAGGTGGACCAAGTCTGATAGTTTGGATGAAATATTAATGCCAAGATATCTTATGTTGCCCACAGGGAGAGAAAATTTTTGGTCTGCAGGATTCCAAAAGTTTTCCGTTATTGGCAGTATTGTCGATTTGGACCAGTTGATGGAGTAGTCTGAAAGTTTAGAAAAATTTGTTATGAGATTAAATACTTCATGTAAAGACGATTTTGGTTCTTGTAGGTAAAGTAAAATGTCGTCGGCATATAGATTAAATTTATGCTCTGAATTGGCGGGATGGATACCTATGATCTTGCTGTTCTGACGGACTGCCATAGCCAATGGTTCGATGAATATTGCAAACAGTAGAGGTTAGAGTGGGCACCCTTGTCTGGTTGCTCTCTGCAAAGTGAAGCTTTTAGATGTGATCCCATTGGTGGTGACTGTGGCCTTAGGGGAATTATATAAGGCTGATACCCACTGGATAAATGACTCTCCAAAGCCGAATCATCTCAGGGTGGCAAATAAGAAGGACCAGTTGACCTTGTCGAAGGCTTTTTCTGCATCAAGTGACAGAATAATTGCTTTTGTATTAACCCGTTGTGCTTTACTTATCAAATTAAGAACTCTTCTGACGTTATTACTTGAGTGTCTGCCATTAATGAAGCCCGTTTGATCATTATGAATTATTGATGCGATTATTTTCTCCAGTCTAGAAGCAAGTGCCTTTGAGATAATTTTGATATCACTGTTGATTAGTGATAGAGGACGGTAGCTAGAAGGAAGTGTGGGGTCTTTGTCTGGCTTTAGTAATAATTTGATTGCTGCTGTATTCATGTGAGGTCTTATACCTCCGTTCTTTTTGATCTCTGTCACTGTCCTGATGAAAAGTGCTAATATTGTCCAGAAATGTTTTATAAATTCAGCAGGAAAGCCGTCTGGACCTGGAGCCTTACCTGTTGGCATTTTGTCTAATGCGCTCTGCAGGTCATTAATAGTCAGGGGGGCATCTAAAGTGTTTCTGTGTTCTGTGGATAATTGAGGTAAATTTAGGTTGTCGAGAAAAGCCTGAATATCTTCTGGGTTTGGATTGTTTACTGTTGAATATAAGTTATGGTAGAAAGAATAGAAAATCTGATTGATCTCCTGAGGGGATTGTGTGTAATTTCCGGACGGCCCCTGGATTGTTGTTATCAGAGATTTTTCTTTATTACGTTGGAGCTGATTTGCCAAAAATTTTCCTGATTTGTTACTGTGTTCAAAGTTATTATATCTTAGTTGCTGTATAATAAATTCAGTTTTCTTTGATAGAATATTGTCCAATTGTGATTTTGTACACTGTAATTGGGTCCATACCTGATCACTAGGATTGTTCGCATATTCCTGTGTTGTTTAATTTTTTCCTCAATGTTTTTTTCCGCTTGCAATTCCTGTTTCTTCTTGTAGGAGGAGTATGATATAATTTTTCCTCTGATTACTGCCTTTCCAGCCTCCCATATTAAAGATGGAGATAAATTTGGAGAGTCATTATCTTCAAGAAAGTTTGCCCACTCCCGTCTCACCATTTTATCAAAGTCTGGGTCTTTAAGTAAAGAGATATTAAAGCGCCATGTTGGGGACCGTTTATGGATGGTTTCTATTTGCAGATTGAGTGATATTGGTGCATGGTCGCTGATAATGATCGGGTGTATTTTTGTGGTAATTTTTTGTGAGATGGAGTTATGAGATAAGAGAAAAAGGTCAATTCTTGAAAATGAGCGATGCACAGGAGAGAAGAAAGTATATTCCCTCTTCGATGGGTATTTGAGTCTCCAGCCATCACCAAGCCCAAAATCATCCATATATTCCTGTATTACCTTAGCCGATTGTGATTGCTTTGTGTGTACTGAGTTACTAGATCGGTCTAATGAAGCATTTAGGACTGTGTTAAAGTCTCCTCCAATTATAGTTGTCGAGCTGTCTGATAGGTTAGATAGTAGAGAGAAGACTGTGTGAAAGAAAGCTGGATCATCATTATTAGGGGCATACAGATTAACGATTGTATATAATTTGTTAAAGATTGTTGCCTGAATAATGATGTAGCAGCCTTCTGGGTCTGTTACCGTGCTGTTTAAAGTGAATGGTAGTCTCTTGTGGACCATGATAGAGACACCTCTTTGTCTGTTGTTATAGCAGGATGAAAAAATTTGATTAAAATTTGGATCTTTAAGAGATTTTTCTTCTGACTTTAGCAAGTGGGTTTCTTGTAGGAGGAAAATATCTGTTTTCAATTTTGTGACAAAGTCCATCACTTTAATTTTTTTCGCCTGTGAGCGGATGCCATGAACATTCCAGGAAACCAAGTTTAGGTGTGACATTGACAAAGTGGGGGTTTTATCATACTGTGTGTGGGTATGGAAAATAATCTGTGTGTTTCTATGTGAGTTTCTATCCGCGTGGATTTTGCATGAGTATATGTAATTGTTAAGTGTATGTATCACAGTCAACCGATGTATCATGGTGAGGCATCGCAGAGTTATGGAGCAGAGCATCAGAATATATACAAGCACCTTCAACAACCAGAAGCGCCTGCGTGTTGAGGTATTCACAAACCTGAAAAACAAAGGGGTTACATGGAGTGTATTTGTGTGTGAGGTGAGGGAGGGGGATTGAGTGATCACCCTGTGAGATTTTTTTTTTTTTTTCCCTTTTTACCAAGTCAGTGTTATGTTCATTATATACACATATATAACCATACATCCATATATACATACATATACACAGATATACATATACAAACATATATATATATATATATATATATATATATATATATATATATACAGTCATGGAAAAAATTATTAGACCACCCTTGTTGTCTTCAATTTCTTGTTCATTCTAATATCTGGTACCACTAAACGTATAATACAATGAACACAACAAAAAATGCAGCTGGTCACATAATACTTTATGTCCTATTTGACATTCTTAAGCTTAATTGATTCCCAGGGTATATAAGAGGCCATTTCATGTCACAAGCAGCACTGCACATGCAAAGGCCTAGAGTGGTTTCCTGCTTACATTCAAGCCGTAGCAGCACAACTCAGAAGTTGTCAGCTCTCACATAATGCCTAAAACAAAAGAATTATGTGAAGCCACAAAGGCAGCCATCTTGGCACTGCTGGAAATTGGCATGAGTGAGAGACAGGTAGCGAAAAAACTGAAGATCTCCAAGACAGCCGTTCATTACAACAAAAAAAAACAAGCTGAACATGGCACTACCAAATTGCTACCTGGCCGTGGCAGGAAACGTCTTTCTACCCCACGAGATGACCGTGCACTCATCCGTTCCTGTGTCAGGAATCGTCGTCAGACCTCCAGGGACCTTAAAAATGAGTGGGCACTGTCGAGAAATGTGACTTGTTCGGCAAGGACAGTTCGAAACCGACTTGTTGAAGCTGGTTTGAAGTCACACAGAGCACGCAAGAAGCCCTTCATCAATGAAAGGCAGAGGAAGGCCCGGTTACTCTTTGCTCGAGACCACAAGGATTGGACTGTTGATGATTGGGCTAAGGTTCTCTTCAGTGATGAATCCAATTTTGAATTGATGCCCACTCCAGCCAACTTACTGGTTAGGAGGAAGCCTGGAGAAGCTTACAACCCAGACTGTCTTGCCCCTACAGTAAAACATGGGGGTGGATCAGTCATGATCTGGGGTTGTTTCAGTCTGAGTGGAACAGGGCAAATGCAATTGTGTGAAGGCCGAATGAACCAGGTCATGTACAGGACTACCCTTGAAAACAGTCTTCTTTCATCAGCTGGAAAACTCTTTCCTGCCTCGAATGACTGGATTTTCCAACAAGACAATGCCCCTTGCCACACGGCAAGGTCAGTTAAAGCCTGGATGGAGAACCACAACATTCGCACCATGCCTTGGCCTGCTCAATCACCAGATCTTAATCCAATTGAAAACCTGTGGAAAATCATCAAACTCAAAATGGAGAACCACAAGCCCAAAAACAAAGAAAATTTGTTTGAATTTGTCCAACAGGAATGGGCTGCTGTGACAGCAGAACAATGTCAGAAGCTGGTGGAGAGCATGCCAAGACGCATGGCTGCAGTCATCAAAAACAATGGTTATGCAATCAAGTATTAACTCTTGTGTGTATCATGTGTTTAAAGCAAACAGAAAAGAAAAACATGGAATGCTTAAAAGTAGTGTTTTTGGCGGTACAATGCCATAGCTATTGATGTAAGAATTTAAGTAATTTTGGTTATTATCAAGAAAACCATGGAAAATGAATAGTTCTTAGTTCTTAAATTAAACTCTCATGAGCTATTTTTGTTGTTATCATTATAATTGTCTTAACAAATGTACCTTTAGTTGAGCCAGGCATTAAAATTAACAAGAAATTGAAGAAAACAAGGGTGGTCTAATAATTTTTTCCATGCTGCACAATTAATTGCATTGCAATCACAGGAATGCTTAATTATCTCTTGCAGGAGAAATGTGTAATAATACCATTTTGAATGAAATATACATGCCTATATTTATTTATTTATTTCAAGAATAGTGCAGCCCCAATATATATACACGTATACACACATCTTTTGATCTTTTTTTTATATTCCTTTGATAATATAATTAAGCTATGGTTCTACTTTGTTTTGTGGTTTTAGGGGCACTTATCTCACTTAGAAGAGGGTGGTGGTAGAGTTGCGGAACAGTTGACCATCTATGTATAATTTGTCTACCACATGAGAGGTCCTATTTCCCTTCTGCCTGTGCTCTTTTAAAATGGGATATAACACTTTCCGCCTCTCGTTGATTTCCCTGGGGAACTGATCGTTCATACCGAACGAAGTGCCTTTCAGCTCTCGTCCTTTAAAGTTACTTTTAACGAGCATTTTCTGCTGATAATGTTCGAATTTGGCGATGATGGGACGAGGACGCTGACCTGCTCGGGGTCCGAGCCTGTGGACGCCGTGAAAGGTGATGTTGTTGACAGTCTCCGTCGGGATCTTGAGGGCCGTCACCATAAACTTTTTTAAATGGACTTCTGGATTGTCTGTTGTGCTCTCCGGGATGCCATAAATGATTAAATTGTCTCTCATGCTTCTGGACTGTACGTCGAGGACAGTTTCCTTCAGGAGCTTATTTTCCTTTTTGAGGAGATCTACATCTGAAGTGACCGCCGCTAAGGTGGAGCGGAGTTCAGCGTTGTTTTGCTGCAGGTCGCTAATCTGCTGGTAAGTGAACTCCAAGCTTACCTTCATGTCTTTTATCTCCTGGTGAAGCAGACCGAGCACCTCTAGCTTCTTGTCGATGGATTCCAAGACGCTAAATTCGGAGGATAATAAGTCTTGTGTATCGGTGGCTGAGTCGGTCTTCTTCCTCTTATTGGGGTTGTCGGCAGGGCCCTCCATGACGCACTCGTAGTAGTAATGATCGATAAACTCTTCTAGGTCCTCCACTCTGGCTGATGGTGCAGGCTGGAGTTGTCACCCGTTAGGTAATTATATTTGTTTGGCTAGTTTGTTGATGTCTAATCTAGCAGCTAGGCGCCGCCATGTTGAATCTCAAAATCTCACAGTGGTCTCGCGGTCTCACGCTGTCATCTCGCGGTCCAACCAATAAAGGCTTTCTAAACACAATCAGACATGTTCCAGCAGGAATTTGAAATAGGGGAGAAATTAGGGCTGCTCGATAATGGGAAAAAAAAATCACGATTATTTTGATCAAAATTGAATTTTAAAGAGAAACTCAATTTTTATCAAAACAAGTCAACCTAAACTACAAATTTGAATTAATCGATAAAATCGATTTATCGCCCAGCCCTAATTAAAAGAAACATATAATAGGATATATCAGGACGAAACTTTAACAACAACGAGTGACCTTGTTGTAGAGACAATACAGTCCACGGCAGAGACAACACTGTAAATGACCAACAGCAGTAGTGTAGCACAGGTAGGCTTAGATGGTAAAACGTCCAACAGTGAAACTGTGGAGGCTATGTGATGTAAAAACTTGCAGTAGCAGCCCTGGAGCATATGATCATATAAAGAAATCCATCACCAGCTTATACAGCTTATCCTGAGAATAGGAAACTAGAATTACAACCCTGTGGTTGTATGCCCTATGCGATCCTGTCAAGTTTACAGTACAAAGCTTACAGTTTATAGTTAACATCCATGTCTGTGAAAACAAGGATGCTTTACACACTACTTTCGTCCGACAGCACAAAAGATTTGTACAAGCAGCACAGTTCCAAAGTGGGCATCTAGATTAGTGTCACCAGTTCAGTATCTGACCAAATGTCTCCTTTTCTATTCCTGAAATACGACGTTGAGTAATGACCAGAAAAGTGTTTTTGCAGATCACCATGATGTCTCAGTGAAGCTGACTTTTGACCTTTTGGATATAAAATGTCATCACTTCATTATTTTAGTCTATTTAACATTTGTGTGAAATTTTGTAATAATTAGCAAATTTATTTCTGGGTTATGGCCAAAAACATTTTGTTGTGAGGTCACAGTGACCTCTGACCAATTTTTTTTTTTTTGAGGAAATCCCTCAAGGCTTTCTTCAGATATCCTGTTAATGAAATGAGAAGTATGCAAGATCACAGTGACTTTTGACAACCAGATTCTAACCAATTCACCTTTGAGTTGAGGATTTTTGTATGAAATTTGAAGAAATTCCCTTTGGATATTCTTGAGATACCACGTTCACGAGAGTGAGACGAATGCAAAGTCACAATGTCCTTAATAAGTTCATCCTTGAGTCCAGGTGGACATTTGTGCCAAATGTAAAATAATTCCATCCAGGTATTCTTGAGATATCATGCTCACAGGATTGGGATGGACGGACAGACAACCCGAAACCATAACGCCTCTGGCTACAGTAATCACCAGCACAGAGGCATAAAAATGTTGTAAATCAAGTGTTCAGAACGGTCTAAGGTTTTCACTTACAGGAATTACTTTTACATATGTTTACCTCGTTATTACCTCCGCCAAGGAGGTTATGTTTTGAAACTTTGGCCACGTTTAATATGAACATCCTAAAAATTGTCACATTATATAGCAGTAAAATAGGAAAGGCATAATATGTCTCCTTTAAATTTTGAAATCTAAAATGTGCCAAAAAATTTACTAAATATGAGCTACAAGATAACCCTTGTTTGTTGTAATGTTATTACAAAAATAGTTCTGGGGCATTTGTGAATCGATTCAGAATTGTGCAATTTATCTATGTCCACCCACTCCTGCACTATAAACAGTTAGTTGTTTTTGAGGCCTAAAGCATACAGTGTGGAGCACTGGAGGACTTAACAATCTAAAGTTTGAAGGTTAACATAGACCTTTAAGGACCTGTGAATGTAATGTATTGTGTGTAATTCCAGCACTGCACAGGGCCATATGTTTCTGGTTTACCACAGACACAGAACACAGATAAACGCACACAGACACACACACACACACACACACACACACACACACACACACACACACACACACACACACACACTGAAGGACTGATTTCATTTGGATTAGGAACATGTGTCCTGCTCATTTCCTGCAGAACACAGTATCAGACAGAGAAAGCAGAGAAGATGAACTTACAGTAAATCTCTTGTCTACTTGTAATATCCTACAGACATCCTCTCTCTCTTCTTTCCTACCTGTAAACTTCACACACTGAATCTAACTCATTTTGAGCATATCATTGAGCCATGTGATTAGTCTACCTTTCTCTTACTCTTGCTTTCAAGAATCAAAGTTAAAAATCAGCTAACACTCTCTCTCTCTCTTCCTCTCTCTCTCTCTCTCTCTCTCTCTCTCGCTCACTCTCTCTAAACACATGATAGTCATGAGAGAGAGTGGGTTTTAGTCCTAGATGCCTGCAGCCCTATTCTTTCCCAGAGAACACTTGGCTGTTGTTCATTTCTGGCTTTATGAATTGTAATGTCTTATTATTGTGTTTACCAGGAATCAGATGCTGGCTGCAGGATAGCTGAGGAATCACACTGGGTGTATTCAGACTGCATTGTTTAATCCTCAAACCTATATGTATCCTCTATGAGTTCATGTTAGCATGTAGCATTTTCTGTCAATAGAAAGATGAGACAATCCAGGTGAAAACTACTGCAGTGTATGTGTTGCTTTTGGTCCATTTATTGCAGTGCTCCCAGGTCAGATCCTTTGAGGGTGAGTGCCCTGGGCGATGTCCAGTGGCAGCCTTCATTCTGCTTCATTAGAGGATGGCTGTCTGTAAAACTGACCGCATTGTGTAGTGTGCTGTTGCTTACAGGCCACTTTAGCACACATTGTATGTAATGATACACATCAGTGACTGGGCTGTCTTAGTATGCTTTGTGGTAATAAGTTGGGATTACATATATGTACAAATGACCTGGTTTATCCATGAGCTGGCATCTAGAACTGCGTATGATGTCTCTCTTCTCAACTCTCCACCTCCTCTCTTTCCTCTTGTTTTAGGTCCGTCTCAAAACTGAGCCTACAGCCAGCAATCAATAGCAAACACACACACACACACACACACACACACACACACACACACACACACACACACACGGACCCTCTGGCTCTTTCTATTTCCCGAGTTAGCAGCATGTTAAGCAGAGGTAGAGGAGTATTGCTGGGAAACCAACCATGCTCCCAGCAGCAGGAACCATCGCACTCCACATTCTCACCACTATTCATCATAGTTCTCTGTTCCCTTTCAAAGGCTGAGCTTTCCATTTATAATGACTGATTTACATAAGCCTCAACAAGATGCCGTTATACAATCACAAATAGATAGGGAGGAATAAAGTACGCTGATGCACATCAACGTACTTCATTCAGCTGAGGGATATGGTCTCTTTACATATGGATATTTACGGTATTCTGCTTATAGGCTTACAGCACAGGTGTTACTAATGACATTAATGATGACTCATTTCAATGAGTCACTCTAAACAACGTCGGCACCCTGGAGCTGTCTCACTCAAATGGAATGCGGCCATTATTGATGTTATTAGTTACACCTGTTGTTTTCCGCTTTGACAAGTCCAAACGTCTGCTGTGAAACAGGTCGATTCGGTGTGTATCGGTGCTAGCCGCTAAATAACAGAAATGTCAGTTCAGAACGATCAAAGATATGTTTGAGGTCATGTAGAGACAGCTGTCCTTTTTACACAGAGATTGCAGTATAGAGCCGCTACTAAGTCCACAGTCCTTAGTAGATTTTAGTAGAAACTCTGAATCAGAAATTTGATTTAATCATGAAAACTTCAAGAAAAAAAGGGCCTGCCTATAACATGCATGTCGGCAGCCCTTTATAAACATTAACAGTGGCATAACATGGCAATAACAATCATTTACCATCCCCGTTATACGGCGGCTGATCCCATCCTCTGCTCGGAGGTTAAGGAGTCTTCGACCTCATTGTTTTCCCCATGCAGACATTCATGGCTGCTTTGAGTTATCCGCTAACTGCTACGGCTACTTTTTAAATCTCCCGCGGTGGGTCGCACGCATAAACGTCACAACTGTCCTGCCCATGGTCCTGTCCTGCTGGCTGTTCTGTTTATAGAGACCTTGTTTCTGTGCTATTACTACCTCCTGTGGCAGCAACTAGAACACAAAAGGACACAACTCTGTCCCCTGTTCCGTGATCATATGTTACATCCATTGTTCGTCTACCATACAGCGCTGACAATCTGAATTCCATCTCAACAGTACAGGTTACCATTGCCTACCTACAGAGAAGAATAAATCACCACTTGTCTTGTCTGAAGTTAATAACATATTAATGTTAAGATACCATATTAAAAAATAAAGGCCACTGTCCCTCCCTCAAAATGGTACATGATTTGTCCCATATTTTTGTGCTTACCCTACTCTTACACAGATATTACATTTTCACATGCCTGGAATGACATAAGAAATAATAACACCACAACAGTGTTCAGTGCAGAGACCAATCAATCACCAATCAGTATTCAATCTGAATTTGCAGAGGAGAATAAGTTCTAGAATGATCACTCTGTGTCAGTACATGATATCCCTGTCTGTCTGTCTCTGTCTGACTGAATTCTCAACTTACAATAGAAAATAAACATCAAAGTGTTATCTTAAATAACATGTTTAATGTTAGTCATTTAGGTTTAAATGTGTTACTGATTTACCATACGTCTTTCATATCATATGAAATGAATGCCTCAAGTTATTCATTTTACTACTTTATATTAGTCTACTTAAATAACTGAGGTCTGCAGCTAAATATGGCATTATGTTTTACTCAGTAGATCTCTGATTTAACAAATCAGCAGTTATAAAAATGTGTAAACTGCACTGTTACGGCAGACAAACAGAGCATTAGCTGGCAAATGGCATGTTTATTCACTTTAAATGTAGCTGTAATGTAATGTTTGCTGAATCTGTAAGCATCTGTGAATTAGCTGAAAGAAATCATAAATCATCTTTTAAAAGGAGTTGATATTTACCTTAAAGCAGCTGTGTGGAACTTTGTACCATTAATAAAACTGTCCCTAGTTCGTATCACCCCCCCTTGATGATCCGCATATTTATTTGAACCCAACAGCGACAAAAAAGCCTTTCTCTATATGGCTATTTAGCGTAGCCTCGGTCGGGTCGGACACAGCAGAAGTCAGCAAACCAGAATACGGCACCTGAGGCAGAAGCATACCTGTCAAGTTTTGGATTTGAAAATAAGGGAAGTTTTTTGGCGCCCACAGCGAGCGCCCTCACATAGATTGCGCCCTGGGTGGTCGCCCACATTGCCCATAGCAAAACCCGTCCCTGGGTGTACAGGAAATCTAAAATAACCACTTGTCAACCAGACCCACCGTCGACACTAACCTCGCGACAACTGCCACCCAGGCTACTGCAGGTGGCAGTTCTCTCTCTCTCTCTTTTTTTTTTTTTTTAAATTATATTATAATACGGGAGATTTACAGGAAAATACTAATACGGGAGGACGGCGGGAAAGAGGGGTAAAATACAGTAGTTTCCCGGCCAAAACGGGAGACTTGACAGGTATGGGCGGAAGTGATTTTGCTTGCCTGTAGCGGCCCGCAGCCATTAAACCACAGAAGAAGAAGGAGCCATGTTTACAGAGAGTGTTCTTCAAGTAATCGGTACGCAACGGGCATTGCTGAACACATAACAGGTTTACCAGAGATGTATCTATACGGACTTGGTTGTACTTTTGATGTCATGGCGGATAATGAAGGAGCACCATCTAAAAGAAAAAGAACAGAAGAAGGCTAAACGGGACAGTGAAAGGGCTCGTGTAAACCTCAGTCGGGCATTCACCAAGTGGAGAGAGCTGAGAGATTTGAAAGATTTTAAAAGGGATCCCCAGTTGGCCCTTTTCCTAATCGACAGGTATGTAATTTTTGTTTTTTATTTAGAGAATATACCCCAACTTGTTAGACGTTGTTTCACTTTAATATATGACGACATGGAAGTTATAAGCAAGCTAAATGTAGCTGATGTGAACCGCTTTTGTCTAGTACAACAAACGCCACAAAATTCTGTGACTGTGACCATGAACACAAATATACAGCAGGCAGTTGTCCTCAGTTTATAAGAAATTCAGAGCTACACCAGAACATTTATGAACAGGTCTTACTTTACTACTAACTTGTGTAACGTTAGCATGATTCCACTAATTACTTGGACTGACCTAACGTTAGTAGCGTTAACTTTGCAAGTGAAGGCTGCAGTTAACAGCTTTGCTGTGTTAGAATTAGATCATAAGAGAAACACGACAGGAGAATTTACTGAGTAATCTTGCTGTTTCCACCAATTAAAAGTATTGACCTGACATTAGTTAATCCTCTCACTCTACAAAACAAATGCATGTGGTAATTGCCAGTTGCAGTTGAGATTTTATGACACTAGGCTGTGGGTGTCATACTGCTTTGACCAAACGGGCGCTATAATCATCGAAAACAAAAAGTTCCGCACAGCTGCTTTAAGTTAGCTCGGGCTCTGTTCAAGCTAATCGCTAATGCCCTTGGTTTAAAAGGCAAACAATCAATGCTTTGTAATGGATGTCAGATATGACAGAGGTATGATCACATTAAACCATCTAAGGTCTAACAGGTAGTGTACTCCACATGTTTTATTTCCAAATCGCTCTGGGAAAGAGGATAAGTGTACCATTGGGTACCATTACCAGAGATATTGGATAAAGGAGATACCCCACCATAGGCTTATCCAAGGTTAAGAAAATGGGTACTCTTCCTGTCTCCTAAGTGGGCGTGGTTAGCTCTCCCTCCAATACCCCCCCCAATACATGACCATAAATTGTGATCATGTTTATTTTCCTCACTGATGACAATACATTCAGAGCTGCCGCAAGTCTCCTATAGGGGCGTGGCGCTGACGTCACTGAATCAGGAAGTGAGCTGAGTGGGGTATCTCGCTTTATCCAATATCTCAGCCATTACCTTTTGGGTTCAGTGTTGGACGTCAGCCCATAATTCACGAAAGGTATCATGGTGGCTAGGAATAGGGTGGATACAGCTATTGCGTGACATTGAACCAGGGAATTCGTGTGTAAATAAATAAATAATAAATAATAACAATACATTTTAACTGATATCCATTGGTATTACTTCTGTGGCGTTGGCACACAATTTCAGCACATTTTGTGCCACCACCACGTAATGTTCAGAGATTGTGGCCATTTCAAACATTACTTTGAGACTAGGCTGTAGGCTTCCCAACTACTTTGAAAAAGACTGAGATAAAGACAGACATTTGGAGGATGAGAGAGAGGGACACAAATGTAAGGGGGAGCTTTGGAAAGAAAAATCAATACTTAGCATCTTTTCAGTTTTCTATTGCAACACTCATTCCAAAATCACAGTCACTGTGAAGAACAACCTGATGACTTGTGACTTGACCAGTATGCATCTCACCTTTCTCTCAATCTCTGCACAGCTCTGCCACACTCATTGGGTTCATCCCAATACCAGATTTCGCATCCATGTTTCCCTCACTTGCGTCTCTTCCTCGCATCTTAGCTCCGCCCTCATAGGACACGAGAGAGAAATGCAAGGATGAAATGCGAGGAGAGAAGAAATGAATAAATATATCTTTAAAGAAATGAGATGTCCTTTCCTCTAAAGCGTCATATGAAGCGACATCCGTTTGTAATGATGGCAGCAGCTGATTACAGCTGGATCAGCTTTCAGAAGGCTTGATTATACTGAACAAAAACATAAATGCGACACTTTTGTTTTTGCTCCCATTTTTCATGAGCTGAACTCAAAGATTCAAAACATTTTCTATATACACAAAAGACCATTTCTCAGAAATATTGTTCACAAATCTGTCTGTAAATCTGTGTTAGTGAGCACTTCTCCTTTGCCGAGATAATCCATCCCACCTCACAGGTGTGGCATATCAAGATGCTGATTAGGCAGCTTGATTATTGCACAGGTGTGCCTTAGGCTGGCCACAATAAAAGGCCACTCTGAAATGTTCAGTTTTACAGATTTAGACAGATTTGTGAACAATATTTGAGAGAAATAGGTCTTTTGAGTATATAGAAAATGTTTTAGATCTTTGAGTTCAG
Source organism: Epinephelus cyanopodus (assembly GCA_026686955.1). Lineage (NCBI taxonomy): Eukaryota > Metazoa > Chordata > Actinopteri > Perciformes > Serranidae > Epinephelus > Epinephelus cyanopodus. Next base: position 37,080,204 of record CM048926.1, read on the forward strand.
CTCATGAAAAATTGGGTTGGGAACCAGAGGGTCGCCGGTTCGAGTCCCCATCCGGACCAAATATGGAGCGTGGACTGGTGGCTGCAGAGGTGGCAGATCACCTCCTGGGCACTGCCGAGGTGCCCTTGAGCAAGGCACCGAACCCCTCAACCGCTCGGGGTGCCTGACCAAGGGCAGCTCCCTCACTCTGACATCTCACCACTTTTGCATGTATAGGTCCTGTTTGTGCATGTGTGTGTCTTTTGGACCTGTGTGTAATTGACAAGCAAGAACATTAAATTTCCCCTCAGTAAAGTAATAAACTTAAAACTTATAATCTGTACTGTGTCCTCCTCAGAGTCACACAATGTGTTTATATGATTTATCCATTATTTGCCTCTGTATTTATTGATATTCTGATTGTGAGTTCATTATTCAATAACCCAGATTATTTTCAGGGAAAAGTAAAATTCTGTAACTCATCAACCTGATGCTCAGGAATGATCAGCCTCAGTGTGACTGACATAAAAATGTTTCTTGGCGACAGACAGACTCTCTGACTTTGATTGTATCCATAATTAAAGTTGATGAGGGAAATAACAGATTGCGGAGCAAAATCTTCCCAATAAATGAAAAAACTTTGTTTCCTTTTCTTGTTCAGATTTGTAACTTGATGGTGAATCAGAGAGCAAATAAAATATAAAATGTGGCAGTGATACACTTGAGTTTAATCTCTCATCTGTCTACATTCTGGATTTACAGGTCAAGTGATCGAGGATGGAGGATGGAGGAATCGAGGTGGAATATTGGGATGGATGCAGTAAGTAAGTAAGTACGTAAGTAAGCAAGTAAGTAAATAAGTAAGAAAGTAAGTAACTGACTCACTCACTCACTCACTCAAAAACTTCTACAGCAACACTGAGATACACAGAGCTGCTTCTCTGTTTAATCTGTCTGTTCATTAGTTTACAGTGTGACATTGGTATATATGTTGCATGCGCAATGTTAAATCAGTCTGTGAGATGAATGAAATGACCGCAGTAGCACATGTGCAGTACAGCACAGCACTGCACTGCATGTGTGGGAGATGGAGCTGCTTGTTTGTGTCAGGTGAGCGTTTGTTTACTAGTTTGTGTATGAGGTGGATCATAGCGTATCGCTCTTCTTCTTGGTAGTTGTGGTCTACTGTGTGACACTGAGACAGTGCCTGGATGCAGGCGACAGATGGGTTTAAAAAAATGCAGCAACAACACAGACACTTCATATACAAGACCCATATAACACAGACTAAGTATCTCTCTCTCCCTCCCTCGGCCTTTCTCCCAAGGACTTATTGTCTGAGGCATTGTTGTGGTTACAAAGCAAAAACTTGAAAGGAAAAAAAAAAACGTCTTTTCTTCAGTCAGTATTGGTTTATACACAGAATCAAGGAGAGCATCTACAAATGTGTCAGAGACAAAGTTTTACCAGTTTTAGAGCTGTCCTGTTGGCGAGCACAGTGGTCCTGATGGAGCCTGCTTGCTACTTCTATGTTCCCTGCTTTTGTTATTGGCTGTTGGAACTAGGCGCCTCCCCTTTCTCCTCCAGGTGCTGCAGGTTATCAGCAGGTGCTACAGCTGTCAATGAAACAAAGGACAAAACATTAAGAACCAACCATCAAAAGTCTGCCAGAGTCTCTCATGATAAAGTCAAATTACTGACAGTATTCTACAACAGAATGCTGCCTTGACTCAAGATATGGGAGTGTCCATAATGGTTAAGTCATTCAATAAGTCAGTTATTAAACTATAACATAAGAAGAACCAGGAGGAGTGAACAGAAGGCAGAGCAGAGTGAAGGCCATTTAAATACATGACAGCAGGACAGACAGAGTTAGATAAAGTCACCACATTGTTCGTCACAGAGAAGTGTCTCAGAGTAGGAAACCAGTCCTCAAAGTCCTAACATTTCCCAGAGTGACACAAATTCAGTCATCACTACTGATTTCCTGAATCAATTTGATTTTGATTCGCAAGGTCCCAATCTGATTGGATTTGATCCGATATGGATTCAATTGGGGATATTTCAGTTACAATACCAATTTTTGCAAGTATGTGAAAGAGATTCTCAGAGAACTAACACTATAAATTTTACAAGGAATTATTTTTTGAAAAAGAATACATATACAACAGGAATAAAACTGAATATTTTATGACTAAATGTTTCTAGAGCAGCAACAGTAATACTAAAACAGCAAAGTCACAATATAAACCATGACCTCAATGTCTCTGTTAGTGCCTCCAATCCCCACACTACCATACTTTGTAGTACGCTGGAAAAAGATACAGTACATCCCAATACATAGTATGTCAAATGCAGTATGCCAAAAATACCAGGATGTTCCACTACATCTGGTCCTATTTTGCAGTATGCAAGCCAGCATGCTTTTCTGGCTATTCTGACCCACAACTCTCTGCACAGCAGAAGATTAGTCACATCAACTGAGCCACTAACAGATGACAGCTCATTGACAGCTTGTTGACAGCAGACTGACAGCTCTCAGAAGCTGCAATGACAGCTGACAGCAAATTCAAGCAAGTGATGACCTGTCGAATAGTATTAATAGGAATGTAAACTGTTTAAATGAACAAAATAATCATACAGTTACAGTTTACAGTTACAGTTTACAGTTTATTTCGTTCATGAATGTGTTCCAACAACAAAAACTTTTTTTAACATCTTCATATCTGTATAGTTTACACAGCCATGACGAAAGGGAGGCAGAATGAAGAAAATCTTATATTTTCTGCCCCCTTTACAAAAGATTTTCTCTGATACTTATCAACACCTTATGTTTGCACATGAGAATAATAAGTAAAAACAAACAAAAAGAGAAACCAAACCAAAACATCCATTCCTACCATCTTAATCTGAAACAGATTATAAAACAAAAGCAAACCATCATCATCATCATCATCATCATCATCGTCATCACCATCATTTTCAAGTTTTAAAGCAAAAGCAGTCCATAATCATCACCATCATCATCATCAAGTAATAATACTCACTCATATCATAGCCGAACAACCAAAAAAAGATAATAGTAAGATAAAAAACAATACTAAACAAAGATCCATAGCTACACAACTAAACAGAAGTAACCAAGTGCAACATGCCATAGTGCATTTCAGGTTATCATTGTGGCTGTAAAGTTGATCAGAAATATAATATTTAAAGAGACATAAATACTAATAATACCAGCTGAGGCAACACCTATTGGTCAGATTAGGGGGATGACTCCCATCTACAGCACCGACACAAGACTATAATGACAAAAAACAAGACAATAATAGAACAATAGAACTCTTTCTATGAGTGCTCATACAACTTCATCGTTTTCTCTTTAAATGCTTTTTTTAACTGAAATATATTTTTACATTGCTTTAACTCATTATGTAGAGAGTTCCAGAGTTTCACTCCCACCACTGAAGTACACATTTGTTTTAATGTTGTCCTTGCAAATGCATGCCTAAATTGCCCTTTCCGTCGTCCTTCATTCTCTATAAGAGTAAACATTTTTTGTAGATTTGTTGGTAGTACTTTATTTTTTGCCTTAAACATAACCACTAGTGTCTGTAATTCAACAAGTTCATTAAATTTCAAGAGTTTCGACTTAAAAAATAAGATGTTTGTGTGCTCTCTATAACCTGTTTTATGTATGATTCCGATGGCTCTCTTCTGTAAAAGATATAATGACTTTATGTTGCTTTGATATGTGTTTCCCCACACCTCCATACAGTAGTTGATGTAGGGTAACACAAGTGCACAATACAAAGTTCTCAATGCCTTATACTCTAACACATGTTTTACCTTATTTAATACAAAAATACTCTTGGACATCTTTTTTTGTATGTGTGAGATATGTGATTTCCAAGTCAACCCTTCATCTAGGAGCACACCCAAGAACCTAATTTCCTTAACTCTTTCAATTCTTGTTCCTGCTATTGAAAGTACAGTATTTCATCTTTTTTCTTTTACCAAAAATCATAAATTTTGTTTTCTTTAAATTTAATGATAATTTATTAATATCGAACCATTCCTTAAGTTTGACCCTTTCTTTGTCCATACTCTTTACCAATTCCTTTAAATCATTTCCGGAGCTGTAAAAGTTTGTGTCGTCTGCAAATAGAACAAAATTTAATAGCTTAGATACATCACAGATATCGTTAATGTAAAGTATAAATAATTTTGGTCCTACAACTGAACCTTGTGGTATTCCACATTGTATTTGCATGTGATTGGATGTGTTATTAGCATACTGAACATACTGTTGTCTTTTATCCAAATAGCTACTTAACCAGTCTAAAACTATGCCTCTCACACCATATGAATGTAACTTTGATAACAGGATGGAATGATCAATTGTGTCAAATGCTTTCTTTAAGTCGATAAAAACACCTATTGTGTATTTCTTGTTGTCAGTTGCAGTTACTATGTCCTCAATTATATTCATCACAGCTGAAGCAGTAGATCTATCTGAACGGAATCCATACTGGCTCTCATTCAACAGCTGGTTCTTTTCGATAAACTCATCTAATTTTTGTACAAATATTTTTTCAAGCACTTTAGAAAATTGAGATAATAATGACACCGGTCTATAATTTGTAAACATATGCTTATCCCCATCTTTGTATAGTGGGACAACCTTTGCTATCTTCATCCTATTTGGGAAGGTCCCTGTTTGAAAAGAAAGATTAAAAATGTATTTTAGAGGTTTGACAATGCAGTCAATGGTTTTTTTTCACAATGATCATGTCTAACCCATCCTTATCTGTAGATGTCTTATATTTTAATGCATTTACTATAGAGTACTCTACTGCCCCTTGTCCCTCCATTCTGTACTCGCCCCGTGTCATGTTTTTCAATGGTCTCTGCTAGCTTAGGTCCTACATTTACAAAGAAAGAATTAAATTCATTTACTACTTCGTTAATGTTTTTAATTTTCTTGTTATCCTCGTTTAAAAAGATTATAAAAAAACAAAAGGACATAACTCTAAAAATAACAATGGCAAAAAAAACTGCAGATGTAATTTCACTGTGGTGAATACATCAGAATCGAGCTTGTATGCAGTTAGAACTTCAAAGTTAACTACATACATTGCAAAGTAACAACAGCAGATCTCTCCATCATTAGCGAGCTTGGTGAACACTGTTTTGTTTTATCTCCAAGGTAACAAATATGTGCAAGAGAGAAAGAAAAAGTATGAGATTCGGAACGCACCCTGTGTGTGTGTCATGCACATCCAGACCAAAGGTAAAGTCCCAGTAACCACTTTTATGTGTCATCAATGTCCGGAGCAATAATATTACACTGATACTTGAAACAGGGCATTGAATGAGTGTGTATGTTATTTAATGATGCAATGAACAATCTGATTTGTGATGGGCTTCAGTTGTTTAAAGGTACAGTACATTGTTGTGGACGAAGATCAGTCACCACAATAAAAAACTTGAAAGACGTTTGTTGCTAAATCATGGCAAAGAGTAGCCTTGACAACACTGCAAGGTCCTTTTTCATGTCCTTGCGAAATCAGTGGTACTGAAACCTTGGTGACATTGTGACTACTTGCAAACAAAAAATACTGAGTGCATACTCACTGAATCACAGTTTGATTGGTACCAGTCTTGGATGAGGTTTCATGGCTAAACGTAGCTGCAATTTTTTTTTCATATCCCCAAATTAACACAAATAACTTAAATATTAGGACTCATCTATGTGTGAAAGTACCCACTACCTACCCAATCACCAGAAAAAAAATGCTGCCTTTGTACATTTCTGCAAACCACGGATATGTTTTATTTCCACATTATTATGTATCAGATAAATTGAAACTTCCTGTTTCAACAACGCTGTTGTTAATGTGTCGTTAGGTTAAGGTACAAAAACCACTTGGATATGGTTAGGACTGGTCATATTTTGACTTAAAGAGGCAACAGATAGGATTTGTTTTTTTTTTAGCTTGGTGCAACCTAGCCTCAGTGGTGTTGCTCGCACGGTCGCAAATACCAAATTCACTGTGGGGATCAGAGATAATCAATAAAATGTAGGCTGTAAAGCCACCGGTACTATACCTCTATGTATATGTACAATGAGAGGGTGTCTGGACACTATACTAAATAAATGAGTAAAGAGACCGAGCAACAATTATCAGATTTATCTGAAGAAAAAACAAATAGTAATGCAAATAATTATACCAGAATGCACAGTACCAGTACAAACAACTCACAGTAAATGACACCAATATGCACAGTATCAGTACAAACAACAGTATACACGTAATAATAATAATGTATAGGGATATTGGGATAATGTATAGTGAAACGGTGACTGTTGAAAAATAACTCCAGACAGGGGAATGGAACCCTGACACACAGTGGAGTTATTTTTCAACAGTCACTAGCTCACTATAACGTTACATTCTCACACACACTCATTCAAATGTTACAACTGGCATCAATATTATTCCCAATCACTGCTGTAGAATGGCAACGAGGATGTCAGCCAACCAACACTCGCTACCCGGTCCCTGGTTGCGGCGATTTGCGATGCTGGCCAGCTAGGAGCTAACTAGCAGCCAGTACAGTACAGTCCTCTCTGGTCTAGCTAACATTTAGCCGTGTTACTTACAGATCCAATAGAAAGAAAGCTAGCTGGACACGGAGCTTCCTCCATCTCTTGAACGCCTGACTGAGGTTTAGTCTTGTTTTTCCTCTTCTTTTATCACTCTCCTTTTTGTGCATCCTCGCCTCCTCAGACAGATTAGCTTGTTTTCTTTTGGGAGGCCATTTTTCACTTATCTCCAAACTTCGTCCGTTTTCCATTGTGCTCCAGATTCAACTATCTCATGCGCTGGCCAGTTCCTCATAAGGACCAGCTCCAGACCTTGATTGGCTGACCGACCAGTTTGGCAATACATGATGCATTTCCTGCTGTAAAGCAAATTTTTTTCCCGCGAAAATTCGTCCCCGGTGGCACAAGCTTATTGCAAAGTCACTAAGTAACCTATGTAAACGCTGATAGTCTGATTTTACTGTGTATACTACCCTGTGCAACCCACATTATTTTCATAATGATATATTTAGGAAAAGATGCTATCTGTTGCTTCTTTAAAATACCTGGTTTCAGGGGCACAATCCTTGCTGATAAGCAGCAATGTCTGTGTAAAACTACTACTTTTCATGGCACTACCCATGCTGGAAAAAGAGCAACAGGTCACACTACACAACATGTTTGGTGCCTTAAAATCTGCTGGAAACACAGCCGTGACTCCCTAAATAACAACCAGTTTTGTTGTTTGTTGGTCTCTATCAGTTGTCTACAGCTTTGCCAAAGTTAGCTCATACATTACATTACTTCAGAAATGTGATAAGATGTGTATGAAACATTGCATCACGTATTTGTGGTTTGCAGAAACATATAATGACAACATTTTCTTGTGGTGACTGGGCTGCAACAACAGTTAGTGTCAAACCCTCTGCCTCCTTCAACTTAGTCCCTTGGTTTTACACATTTCTAGTTCACCTCTTCTTGATACTTAGTGTCTAGTTTTCCTTCCAATCTATTCATTCCATTCATCAGATCCCCTTCTTTAACTAGGTGACATCATTACTTGGCCCTGCACTGATTGCTTCTACAGTAATGACTCACTGTAGTGCCTGTATATGCAGGAGCTCAGTGGTCCAGATGGTCACTCAGTGGGAGCTGGAGTCCCACCAAATGACCTGCTAGCTGTACTACAGCTACACAGCAGAAACAGCTTCTGCTACTGTACATTCGTGAAGTAGAAAAAAAAAACCACACACCCTGAAAGTCAGTGACACTGTACTTCAAATTCTCTTCTCTTTGGTAGATTTGTTCCTGAATCTGTTGATTCTGCAGTCGATTGCACACCACCTCTTAATCATTTCCCGTCAACACTTACAGTAATGGTTTGCCACAGTGACGGGAGTGACTATAGTGACTGCTTTTATAGTGACATCACTCACATACCCTCTTCAGTGTGGAATTATACAAAAAGTGAGGCAAGACAAAAGGTAAAGTGTTAATTGCATAAATTGGATTACACAGGGTTCCCACACATTTGGAATTTCAAAATTCCATACTTTTCCATACCCTAATCAAGTTATGTCCTTTCTCTATCATTTTCATATTGAGACAGCGGTTAGCATGGCACTGTCAGTACATCTTGCGCGCAGGGATACACCGGTGAGCAACAGCTGCAGCTGGCTCTGGGACAGGTCGCCAGGGCAAACAAAGAGACGACACTGACGATATTACTCACCCGACTGAAAAATGTCCATCAGCTCCTGCAGGCCTGGGCGTTTTTTCCAGTTCATCTTAGGAACATGAAAAAAAGTTTCAATCACGCCAGGATAAGTGATTGCTGCAAAGTTTTCATTCCTTGTGATGCACTCTCTGCGGCAGTTTTCCTCCTGATGATTATCTCCTCAACGATGGCAGCACTGAATCCCACTATGTGCAGGAAAATAGTAGCGGAGGATTCAGCCTCTCTCATTTCTGCTCAGCATTCAACACATGGAGTTTGCTCCGGCTCAAACAGGTATGGCTCTGGATCTGTGTCCGCTACAAGAAACTCTTCAAAATCGCGTTCAAAGTCGTCCATTGCAGCTGCTAAAATCCGGAGATATCGCTAGGCTAAATAAACAGCTGAGTTTTGTTTACAAGCTACGTCTGCGCCTGCTCACCGGTGTCTCCCTCTGCGGATCACAGCGCAGGACGTACTGACCCTCTATAAGCGCAATGCTAACCGCTGAGACCCAGCCACTGGACATACAGACACAAAAAAGATATCGATCATGTTGTCGGAGTATTCTTTGATGTGAAGATACACAGTGAAGACATAACAAAATCCTACACAGCAAAGCTGTTAACTGCAGCCGTCACTTGCAAAGCTAACGCTATGTACGTTAGGTCAGTCCAAGTAATTAGTGGAAACATGCTAACATGCTAACGTGACACACAAGTTAGTAGTAAAGTAAGGCCTGTTCATAAATGTTCTGGTGTAGCTCTGAATTTCTTATAAACTGAGGACAACTGCCTGCTGTATATTTGTGTTCATGGTCACAGTCACAGATCATTTTACATGATGCTCCTTCATTATCCGCCATGACATCAAAAGTACAACCAAGTTCTCACAGATACATCTCTGGTAAACCTGTTGGGTGTTATGTGTTCAGCAATGCCCATTGCGTACTGAACACTGTAAACACGGCTCCTTCTTCTTCTGTGGTTTAATCGCTGTGGGCTGCTGCTGGCGAGCAGAATCACTTCCGCCTCGGGTGCCGTATTCTGGTTTGCTGACTTCTGCTGTGACCGACCCGAGCGAGGCTACGCTAAATAGCCATATAGAGAAAGGCTTTTTTGTCGCTGTTGGGTTCAAATAAATGTGCGGATCTTCAAGGGGGGGTGATACGAACTAGGGGCAGTTTTATTAATGGTAAAAAGTTCTGCACAGCTGCTTTAATAAACATACTGATGTTATGTTTTACATTAAATTTGCCTCTGTTTGCAAGGTTTAAATATATAATTTACTAAACTAATACACCTCAGCTCACTTCTATTGGCTGGCTGCTGACAGATCTGTTAGCAAGAAAGTCGCTTACAATGGATGGTGGACCAGAGTCTGGTTTTAAAGGAGTTAAGCCAAGTTTGCTGCATTCTGCATTGGAGCAGAGAGTGCTGAAGCAGCCAAAAGAAACGAGTCATATTTCTTTTGTTAAGTCACAATACAATATTATTGCAATTTGGGATGTCTCTCATCCCCCCACTGCTGAAAAAAGTCCTAGAGGAAACACTGTGTTGGTTACATTTGTGACCATTTGATCTTGAAGGAGTGCAGCCTGATTTCCAGATGTTCAGGTTTAAAACCATTTGTGATCCTTGTTCACCATGTACAATTTGTAAGAAAGGTTGTAAGACACTCACTGTCACCAAAACATGAGGAAAAAAGCAGATGTCAGAACTGTGTGTGTGTGTGTGTGTGTGTGTGTGTGTGTGAGTGTGATGGGGGCTTTTCCAGCTCAGTGATAATGGAAGTCTAGTTCCTCAAGCCTGACTCAGCAACATTAAACATACACGTTACATCACTAGTCTAGCTGATCCTATAGAACACAGTGTTCTGAGGTAGCTTGTGACTGCTGTTATTCACACTCTTTCTCTGTTTGGACTTTTTTTACTCAATAGCTTTCTAACTTCTCCCTGTCTCTCTATCTTCCTTCACTGCTGTGTCTTACTAAACAATATCTTTGGAGATACAGTAATGTTATACCAGCTGTAACTGTTCTGGTGAGATATTAAGTTGTTAAGGTGGGTTAGGGTCTACTAATCCTACCAAAGGAGACAGGATTTGTAGAATGCCTCAGGAGAAGAGAGTCTCTACAGGGAAACCATATCTGAAGATCTGCCTCTCAACAGGAAAGCTGAATTATTTTGTCAGTATGAAGAAATTTATGATGGTCTTTACCAAACACGTTTGGGTTGGCATAATACATTTTTGTCCACAGTGACAGGAGTTAAATGGTCTAAAAAAATATAAAGTCATCTCTTTAAAACTAAGAGCTTGTTCAGTGCTGCAGTACAAGTGTTCTTCCTTAAAGAAATGTACATAAGTAAAAGCATGGCATCTCTAGCTGTGGTCTGAAAAGGTGGAGGAAGCTGACACTCACTGGACTGTGTTGACCTCAATAGGAAGCTCGTTCCACCGTAGTAGGCCCAGAGCAGAGAATGGTCTTTACTGAGATGAGCGGCCTCATAGTGTGGTGTTGGATTTGACCATGGCTTGGAGGTAGGATGAAGCACTTCTCTTCACGTTCCTATAGGCCAGCACCAGAGGTTTGAACTAGACCGAAATGCTGCAGTGAGGCAGTACACTGCTGGAGTAGTGTGGGAAAACATGGGAAGGATGAATACCAGGCGGCAGCAGCATTTGTTGTTTGTTGTTTGATGGCAGACACAGGGGCTCGGACAAGGAGGGAGCTGTGGTACTTCAGGCGGTAGGTTGCAGAAAGGGGGGGATTCTATCCCAAATCATTACTAGGGGTGTAAGCCACAAGTTTTATCACAATATTCTTCTTATTATCAATTAAATTGACTCCACTAACATATGAATCATGGCTCAACAACAAGAACACAGGTTTGCAGCGGTATATAAAAATACAACTGGACGGAGAGTCTCTCCTTTATTTAAGGTTCTTCCTAAGGAGAGACTTTTTACACATACTTCCATCAATAAAAAAGGTTTCAAGTTTTAATGATAGTAATAAATTTTTTGTTCAAACAACAATAACCCTGTTTTCATTCCTTTAAAAGTCATTCTGGCTGATTATAATATAAATTCTGTAACACTGTGATACCAAAAATTTTTCTGAGATGGTTATCGTACTGTGAAAATCTCATACTGTTGAAACCCTACAAACTATAAAATTTGGCTCAGTCATAACTGTCAAGGTTAACAGACAACACTAGATTAACCGCCTGTTGTAGCTTCCATTAACCGGTCAAGCTACAGTTACAGTTTACACCTATGTCTGTCCAGACTCGTATAGTCACAACAGGAGACAATACTTCAAATATGGATGTCGTTGCAAAGAAGCTACAAATTCTAAAACTGGGAAACTTCACATATATCGGTGTTTTTTTTCTGAGGTAGCATTAAAACTTGACCTCTAACCACTACAATGTAATTAGTCAATCCAAGTGTTTGTTTGTGCCAAATTTGAAGAAATTCCCCTGGGCGTACTTGAGAAATGGTGCTCACGAGGGTGGACTAATGGACGGACGAATGGACTGATAGATGAACGGATGGATGGATGGATGGATGGATAGATGGACAACCCAAAAACATAATGCTTCCACACTGGTGATAGCTATGGCCGGAGGCTTAACAATTGTTTTTTGCTCGTCACCATTATTAGCTTAAGCCTGGGGCACCTGCTTTTATTGTACACAATGTATCTAAATGTCTTCAACTCAAGTAACTTTCACTCTCCTGTGCTCTGCTTTTTTTTGAGGGATGGGGGTGTTACTATTTGTTGACTGTGGTGATATATGCTGTCATTTTACTGTGTATTCGTTTAATTTAATTCATTCATTTAATGAAGTCATTAATTAACCTGCATGTCTTTGGATTGTGGGAGGAAGCCTGAATACCCAGAGAAAACTGTGATACCAAAATTTTTTCTGAGATGGTTATCGTACTGTGAAAATCTCATACTGTTGAAACCCTACAAACTATAAAATTTGGCTCAGTCATAACTGTCAAGGTTAACAGACAAAACTAGATTAACCGCCTGTTGTAGCTTCCATTAACCGGTCAAGCTACAGTTACAGTTTACACCTATGTCTGTCCAGACTCGTATAGTCACAACAGGAGACAATACTTCAAATATGGATGTCGTTACCTGGATTCGAACCCCCCACCCTGGGTTCGAACCAGCGACCCTGTGAGGCCACAGTGCTAACATCATGCTGCCAATTAATTTATTTTTTTGCTCAAATCAGTTAATTCTTAGGGGTGATTAATCATTAACACCTCTAATACACACACACACACACACACACACACACACACACAGAGTTAAGAGCAGATTCATTTTTAATGTTGACCTTTATAGTGACAACAGAGCACTTCTGTCTGTCCTTCCTCTCTCCATCCTCCTCCTCCTCCTTTATATCCCTTCTTAGCCTCCCATCAGCTCACCTTCGTCTGTTCCTCTGCTAATCTATCCCTCCTCCCACACATTCTCAGCAGGCACTGAGGTGGACAGGCTGCTTCAGAGCAGGAGCCCACAGCAAAGGCATCACAAACAGGGATCAACTCATGTGATGGATACCAGCACTGCTATTTCTCCCAAAAGGTTCTAATACAGCGGAACATGCAGTCACATTATCATGAGGTCATGGCACTACAATGTTACAAGCATTCAATACAAACCAAACCAGTGCAATCGATGTTGTATTCATCACTTATACAGTCATATCAAAGACAAGCCAGACTGGTTGCAACATAAGCAAATAAAGTGCCAAAACTGACCAACTATTGCACGGGTCCAAACCTTCCCTTGCATTACAAATGTACGCAGCACTCCTGGGTCTGACAGTGTGTGTGTGTGTGTGTGTGTGTGTGTGGTGTGTGGTGTGTGTGTGTGTGTGTGAGTGTGATGCCATGGTTGCCTGGTGGGGCAAAGTACAGGTTGGAGCAACTTATTACAAACTTAGTGCGGAAATTATGTTATCAGTCATTTGCAAATTCTCTTTTGTCCTTTTAATTATTGTATTTTATCGACTATGGTCCTCATTTATGAAACCAATATACAACAGAAAACTGGGCATATAGTCATGGCATGTATTAATGTGCAGAGACTGCAGTCGAATGTCACATCGGGTCTTGGCTCAAGTGAATTTGGCTGACTTAAAGAGTTATTAGACCATGTTTTAAGTATTAGCAGCCACATGTTCATCACTTAAAAATGTATAGCCGCCACATGTACGAGCGCTTTCTGTCACAGCTCACAAGTGCTAATGGTGTGTTCGTTTTGTACTCAGAAGTCAGAAATGCCGAGTTTTCAATCAGAAGTTTAAACTCAAACGCACCCTGAGATTGGATTTCCAACTCAGAAACTCCGAGCAACCGCATCAACCCCTACTTACGAATTCAAGATGGCTGCTGGTCACATACATAGTGAGTAAACACTCCGCTAAAGTACTGTTTAGAGCAATTTTATCTTATTTGTTTTACATTAGGTCAGCCTCATCTGAGGTGTTCATCAGTTGGAGTGCATGATGGTTTTGAAGCTGTCTATACTCCAGGGCAACAAAGGCTTTCTTGCAGGCGTCCATTTTTTTTTTTTCCTGACTTGTCCACCGTTGCCAACTAGAATGCAAAAACTGTTGTCAACTCGGAGGTAACGTCATTCCCACTTCCGACCTTCGAGTACAAAACGAACGCACCATTAGCTCTGTGGGTCTGGCTCTTTGGGGCTGACTCAGCCCCAACACTAAATGTTACCATACATGTTTGCAAAGGGGAGAAGACAGCAGGAAAATATAGTAGAAAATATAAAAGACAAAATTGTGCATTACAACAGACTGCTGTTATAGCCACAAAAAAACGTATGCCCATCCACGCACTCTGGGTATCTGTGTACATGTATAGTATCTTACATAAGTGAGTACACCCCCCCCCCTTTTTTTTTTTTTTTGCAAATATTTCATTATATCTTGTCATGGGATAACACTACAGAAATTACACTTTGATATAACTTAAAGTAGTCAGTGTACAGCTTGTATAGTAGTATAGATTTACCTTCCTCTGAAAATCAAAACACAGCCATCAACATCTAAACAGCTGGCAACATAAGTGAGTACACCCCACAGTGAACATGTCCAAACTGTGCCTAAAGTGTCAATATTTTGTGTGCCAACCATTATTATCTAGTACTGCCTTAACCCTTGTTAACCCTGTGTTTTGAGTAATTTTCAGAGAAAGGTAAATCTGTACTACTATACAAGCTGCATGCTTGTAGGCTCGTCTAGTCATTAACTTTAGCCAGCCTCCAAATCCTTCCACGACCCTTGTGGACATGGTTCTGGTAAAAACATTTATGTCTTAAGTTATGATGAGGTAAATGTAAATTGAGCTACAGATTCAGCACCCATGCTACTTTTGAGGGTGCCACCAGTACAAGGTACTTTGCGAATGTGTAAACAAAAGATGGGTTAGTCACACACACACACACACACACACACACACACACACACACACACACACACACACACTACACACACACACACACACACACACACACACACACTTGAGCACTACTAGAGGCTTGCGTTATGGCATGGTTAGTGACTGTTACATAACAGATCAAACTATGTTAAATCTGTATTGTTCAATAAATATGATTCAAATCTGTTTTGTATCAATTTCCTTAATATAGGTACAATCTGTGCATCTGAGTACACATCTATAACAAATCTATACATGCCAGATTTGAAAAGTGTGTGTCTGAAATGCCAGCCTGCAGCACAGCTATTAGCTGTGGTGTCTTCTCTTGTGAATGGATGACCCATCTCTCACCTCCCCATTGCTCTCTTTCCCAGTTTGTCCTACTGTTCTCTAATCTTATTACAAGCTTTCAGCCCTTCTAGGCAGAGTAAAAGGGCTCTGTGTGTGTGTGTGTGTGTGTGTGTGTGTGTGGTATCAGCATTATTATTACATTTTCATATGTAACTGAGATCCCCACTGAGGCAGAGTGGAGCAAGTCAGTCTTTTAATAACAGTGAGAGAGGCAGAAAATGAAGGGAAACATATGGCAGCTCAGCTGTCTGTCTGTTTGTCTGTCTGTCTGTCTGTCTGTCTGTCTGTCTATCTATCTATCTATCTATCTATCTATCTATCTATCTATCTATCTATCTATCTATCTACCTACCTACCTACCTACCTACCTACCTACCAATATTTACACCAGATGCTGGTACAAATTCTTTTTAACATATGTCATTATGTTACTGGAGTCACAGGGCTCTGTTTACTGATTGGCTGCATGTACTCTCAGGCTGCAATTTGATTTGTTGGCATGAGCTTAACTTAGCATGGCCACACTTTACCATAGAATCAAACAGCCACAGCTCTAAGTGACAGTCACAGCTTTCCATAACTCACTGCAGGCCACACTTTGCCACTGCTTTGTGTGTTTTCGGTGCGGGTAACGGGTAACTCATTAGACTTAACATGTAGGCTAGACTGTTATAGTAATTAAGGGCAGATGCTCTGCCTGTGAGCAGGACTGTAACTGGACATAGAAGTGAATATATATATATAATATACATGCAATATACGCAATGTATCGTGGCTTGTGTCATGTGGGATGTAAAAAATGACTATCACAAACATCAAATATAAATGGTGAGATTTTTTTAAGCCATTCTAACAGACACACAACTTAGGCCCCGTTCAGATCACTTTCTCCCAAGCAACAGTGTATCATCTGCAGTGCTCCAGACCACAACTATTAAGTCACATTTTGTAACTTTAACTTTATTAGAACAGTACTGTAATTATCTTTATTATACCAGTATTTTATTCAAATTTATTACCATTTTTTTTTTATCTAACTATGATCATAGTACTTTATTTAACTTATTTATAACAGCACATTATTTACCTTCATTAAAAAATGCACTTTCTTACTTTATTATAACTGCACTCTAGATTTATTATAACACTATCTACTTTATCAAACTTTGCTGGAATACATTTAATAATTTTGTATTTTAGCAATTTACAGTACATTAGAGTTGATTTAAAAGTATCAAGATATAAACTGTGCATCACAATTTTGCCTAAGAATATCACAATATTTTTTCAAACCATATAACCCAGCCCTAACTGTAGGGGAAATGAAGAAAAAGCATCTGTGATAATGCTGAGTGTTAAAAAGACAGAAAATACAGCAGCCTTCTCACAAATAACTAAAATGAATCAGTGGATTAATTTATGCCAGAATTCTGTTGAACAATGTCATTACAGTAAAATAAAAAAGGACAAAAAAACAAAACAAAACAAAAAAAACATGATAAAACCTCGGTGCTTGTCCAATTAGTCTCCTCTTTTCACACATCTGTTACCTGTTATAGATTGAGGCAACATGTACTGAAGTAGGACTGGTTTTGACTCCTAAGTACTTCATTTATAACAATAACTGTGTCTGTGGCATGAAAACTGTCAGTTGCACAGATTAATTTTCTGCAGAAAGTTTTTACCTTCCTGCTTAGTTCTTTAAGGTAACAATCTCCATCTGCTCAGATTATAGGATTGGCTAACAAGACAAGTACATGGCTCAATTTACTCTGAGACATTACCACCAGCCAGGAGAATACACAGACAACCCACAGAAAGCTTTCCCTCTATCCATATGCATATGATGTTAATTCCACTACAAAAAAGAATCAATGGAAATCCAAATATGAATATAGAAAAAAACAAAAAATATCACTGAAATACCCCAAACTTTTTTAAAAGGCATAAAAGTGGAAACTCAGCCATCTGGTTGAAACCAAGAGCTTCAACTAATTCCTAGTGAAGTCAGAGATGACAACGAGACATAATTCCACAAACCTTTTCAGGTGGCTATTCATTTCAACTATGAACTCTGAAAGGTTAGGCATTTGACATAAGCATTAAGTTGTCAGCTAAAGGCTTTGAGAACAACACAATGAGAAGTGATAAGTGTATTACTGGCCTTAAAGATATAAAGAAATTTCTGAAGTTTGATATTTTATGTTGATTTGATGTTTTATTTCTAAAATAAAAAAACAAAGAAAACAGACCAGGCAGCAAAACTATTGGCGCTGCAGCCGTCATTTTGGCTCACTGGAAAGCTGATGGAGCTCCGTAAGGCTGGCTTCCTGACTGTGGGGCACTTCATAATGCTTCTGCCTCCTACCTCAACCTGGCTTTCTCACCCAGATGTGCTCTCAGATGTAATTTGGTCAATACCCAACCAAGTCCAACAAGCTACATACGTTTGACAGTTGTTTCACTATGTAGACATTTGTGTTTTCACTTCATTTCTCTTACTTGGGTTTCCATTTGAAAAGTCTGGAGAACATCATACTTTTACATTCAAATAGGTAGACTTACCACAAGAGCAGTTCCTGGAATTCCACACAGTTATCAAGCATTTGATAACTTGGCGAATGAGGAAGCACAAAATCACTGTACACATTGTTGCCCATTGCAACAGTAGGTCCACCTTGCCTCACAATAAGCTCAAAGTTAGCCTGTTAACATCATACTATGTAGGCCTACACAGCATTTAAACATAGATGTCAAGAAACAGATAGAAACTGGTAAGAAATCTGAGATGAATGGGTCCATAGAAATGTCAGAGAAACTTCACGAAGCGACCCAAGGAGCAGTCCTGATTAAGGTAAGAAGCACAAGAGTGAAGGTGACGTCTGCCCGAGCTAATGAGTTTACCACAGAGCTGCAGATCACATCTTACATAAAGATTTACTCCACTGCCGCAGCCATAATCACCATACTAGTCTAGCAGCTTTCTCTTCACCAGCCCACCATGTGGAACCCAGGCAAATAAAATAACTGCTTAGAACAGTTTAATGAACATCTTTGATATCAGTTAAGAGTTATTTTGGCAAGATTGTATTTAACATGTTTGTGATCTGACATTGGCACTACATCGACTTTTTAACCAGGAAAGACAAAGGCTGACATCTCTAGAAAAAAGGATGAGGAAGAGAGTTGAGAAGTGCCTGAAGAAGCAGCTTGGTATTAAGGCTTGATCTGTGCTTCAGGCTGCATGATTTTGGCTGAGATGCCAGAGGAGGCAGCGCCAAGATCAGTTCAGAGACTAATCCGTACAAGACACAAACAAGGAAACAGGAAAGAGACAATACTGTCAGTAGCATATTTATTTCTGAGGTCTGCTCCAGAGCTACAGCTCTAAAGCAGCCTTCTTAAAGGATGATATGCTCAGTTGGATGGTAATTGATTTCAGTGTCCAAAGCATTATACCTTGGCCATGAAAAAAACCTGTTTCAGATTTACATTGACAAGGTCACAACACCTTTAACAGATGCAGGCAACAGTTTTGCAACTATTCTGAATTACCGGTCAGCCTAGCCTAGCCTATAGGAGATTATTCCATCTTCTACCACAACAGCAGAGTTTATGTGACCATTGGCAGAAAATGATAATCAAATTTTTTTGGTCCATACTGAAATCATGATCATTTAACATGATTAGTTACTGACTTTGATAGCATCATGTCCTTAATTAAAATTAAAAAAAAATAATAAAAAAACAAAAAAACAAAAACAAAAAAAAAACAATTGGACAATTGGTTCAAAACATAATGTAAACCACACTTCTCTGTGTTAAAAGTCAAATGCTTTCTTGACCATGACCTTTCTCCCCAAGAAGTTTTGTAACGGCATAAAAGAAGTTTTAGTAATCAGAATATTAAGGGTTTGGGTAAATGGAAGTTTTCTGGTCAGGACAGTCTGCAGAAAAACACTAGACATCAGTCATGGCAGGTTTCCTAAAATAGTAGGGTTTGGTTACTGGACTCTGTACTTTTAAGGATACCAACCACAGTCCATTGGTACGACGGAACCACCTTAAATCTATTGATGCCAAGTGCTGGTACCTGAGAATGCAGGTGAGAACAGTGGGTTAGACAAGAGGCAGAAGTGCCACAAAGCATAAAGTATTGAGAAAAGGTACCCTTGGGTACCAGTGACAAATAACAGGTACCAGTACCCAGTGCCCGTATCAGTTCAAATGTGAACGGTACCCAACTCTATCTGAAAGAGAATATTACAGTAAATAAATGAGGACACACAAAAACACTTTTTGACAAGGCCACCAACTACACAACCCCAACCTTTGAAATAAAATTGTAAATGCATACACTACATTGTTTACTTATGTCCTCATTTTGGTCATATTTGCTGTATAGTCCTGAGGTCAGCTTTGGGGTCAGTGGTAGTACTAGCTGCACTGTGACAGAAGTACTGCTAACCAGATAACAGGCGACACAAAGGTTAATCCAGGCCGGGTTTTGAATGCCACAGATAGACAGAGAGCCTGCTGAACTCTGTGGACTGTGGCCTAAATCCAGTAAACCCCCCACATACGCACACACACACTTGTAAGGACTTTCCATTGACTGGACTAATTCCCTAACTCTTGTACAGTCAAACTAAAATCAGCTACAGCTAGGAAGACCATTCAGCTATGAAGGGGATCACTGCAGGTGAGGCCATTCTAGCAGTATGATCAGGAACTGCAGATAAAATTCAATTTATGGTATCTGGTACATTTACAGGCAAATGTTGATTAATGTGCACTGTCCCATATAAACGTTTTCAACATCCATCAATTTTAGAAGAATTTAGGCATGTTTGGTCGCTGATTTGAAAATGGTTCTCATTTGCATATCAAAAAAGTGTAAGACTAATTGCCCAATAAATGTCATTAATTAAACTGGCTCTCATCAGTGGTGGATAATGATAATTAGGCCAACAGAGAGGGGTGGAATGCAGCAGCAGGAGCTACTTCACACTAATCTGACAACACACACATGCATACTGTACCACCACAGACATGCAGGCAAGACTGAATATATTGAATCCAACTTTGGAGCATTATTGGGCCCTTTTCCGACAAGATAGTTTAACCAATGGATGCCTCTGATCCTCTCGTTTAATATGATACACGTTTTCATTGTAGCTTTAAAACTGAGCCCGATACAGCAGATTTTATTTGCTAACATTAGTCTTAATCTCTTCTCATAATTAACTCTGCCTGTCATACGTGCTACTAGAGATGTAACGGTATGAACATTTCATATCACCATTATTGTGACCAAAATTATCAGTTATCATTTATTAAAAAAAAAATAAAATAAAATAAAGAGCACAATGTACTTTCTGTCTAACAGAAAGTCTAGCATGTTTGATTTTCTTTTTGTCATTCATGATTACTCCCATCACAGCCGTCACTTTGACCAATAGAAACACAGAGTTAGCTGCTGCCATAGACAACTATAGGGCAACAACACCCCAGCCTTTTTAATATTTCCTCTAGGGATGTTACCACACAGAGTAAAAAGGAAACTGTAGAGGCACTTTGTCAACCTTTTGAGTACTGCCATTAGCATCAAGCTAGCAAACAATGTTATTTCTTCATAATAAAGACAGACATAAAGTAAGAAAATTAAAAAACAGTGGCGGGGCTTTTACGCACCACAACTGCAGAGGGTACCAGCTTCATTTGACATAGACTACATTATAAACAGGCCGTTATTTATTATTCCCTCTGTATTTTTATATTTTTACTTTTTATCTGCTCCCGTTAGCATCATAAAGTTAACGCATCGTGCCGTCATTTCAAACTCAACACTTCCTGAATTTGTTTCAAATTAAAAGCCCCTTATAAACTCCGCTGAGAGAATCCCTCCATTTTCTAAATAGGCTTTTATCGTGAAGCATTTGTAGGAACTTAGTGTGGAGGACTCGGTGACTTGTATGGTACTTCAACTGTAGCTCCTGCCATCTGCTGGCGCTTTTTAGCTGACTACAACAATATGATGAGAATAACCCGATGACATCACACACGTCGTGAAAGACAACCGGGAATAATTGGTGTGGACTATCGTGTAGTGTGTCATGTCTGTCGGCCAAGTCAGGGCATGATTTTATGACTCCACTATCGTGTAATGTGACATAGTGACTTTCAGAACGGGCAGAAAAGTCGTGTAGTGTGAACCAGGCAGAGGCACACTCGCTGTATAGTTGTGGGTGATGGTCACGGAGAAGGCTCATCAAATTTGACGTGTCACCCCCCTTTGCGGAGAAGGGGGATAACACTTTTTTCTGTATTTTCTACAGACAGAGTGACTATCTTCAATTAGTTTCCCCTCAGCATCCTTATAAAATCCAAAATACGTCCAGACTTCAGACTTTGACCTTTTAGAGGGGGAAAAAATCTCTGCAGCACTGTCTGTGCGGGTGCCTTCGGTGCCTTCCATCAAGTTTTCAGAGGCCAAACATTGCAAATTGTGCATGCGTGCCTGTGTCTGAGTACTGCTGTTACTTTTCCAGGCATTAAGCAGCATCACCATGAGTTTTTCAAGGTGCAGTAATCAAACACAGTTTTAATGATAATTAAAATTTGAAACAGTAATACTAACCCTAGGAAATTTTACCGTGCTTTATAATTTTACCACTAATTGTTACGTCCCTACATTCTACTTCTTCACATTTTTTTTTTGCCAGACATTTGGCTGTGGCCTCTCTGCTCCTTTTAGTAGGCTCTTTGGAGATAAAGTGCGCCTCGCCTGGAAAGTGGACGAGAACAGGCGGCTGCAGCAGGAGGCGGTGACAAAAAGCTGCAGTGAAGTCGGACAGTTTCCCAACAGTTTCCAGCAGCCTTCAGTCCATACAGGAAGTCACAGAAACACAGTTTGTTGTCATTGTTGTTATCATGACAGAGTAACCTATTAAAATGTTTTAAAGGCAACCTTTAATTTATGCTCATGGTTCAACCTCGAACTGTCATGTAGATCAGCATCATATCTGTTTGCTGCTGCAGAGCAGACCTGCTCCCTCAACTACATAGGCTAAATAAATTACATCTGACTTTAAGATTAATATTTTCAGAAGGAAAAAAATTACAAAACAACAGCTTTCACTGAAGATAAGTCAGATATAGTCCTAGCTCCACATCTGTTCATTTTAAGAATCCTCACATCTTACTGACCACAACTCTGTCTGTTACTAAATACTTCAGTGCAATGTTAATATACAATAGACTATGTATAGTTTATGATGGATGTATTTAGTCTCTGACCACTAAATGTCACCATCAGTCACAAAATGTATTCTGTTAACAGAATAAACCTTTAAATCAGACAAATGACACATAAATCTTTGAAATTCAACAAAAAGAGTTTAAAACGTCATATTGTTGTTTCCCATCATGCCCTGGGTCTTGCAGTAGGTGAAGAGCAACTGCAGCGCCTGGCTCTGAAAACCGCAGCCATCTGGCTCTCGCGAGATTATTGCAGTGACACAAAACTAACCGTTATGCATTGTGCGGCAATCGTCTATGATTGAATCTGTGCAGGCCTGGCTTCTCTCTGTACCCTGGCTTTTCCTTTAGTGGTCGCTAATTTTTTGTAAAGTATTTTGAGTTTATAAACCAGGCTGTAGTCTGCCTCACATTTACACATTACTGGGTTTGTGAGTTCTGCGCATCATACACCGTAACCCCTCTATCAAATTGAATGAACACTTTCACAATACCTGTGTAGGGTGGGAGCATCGGATGGCACATTGAAATTAGGGATGCACAATAATACCAGCACGTCATCAGTATCTGCCAATATTGGCTTTAAAATGAAGAATCAGCCAACATGCTTTTTCTTATTTTGCACAATGACTGAATATTACATACACTGAAAAGCATTCTATTTCATGTCTCCATATGTTGGTGGGCCATTACAATAAGAGTATTTATGCATAATATGATGGTAATTCCACTACAGAAAAGACTTGTTGATCACAAATCTTGGGTGGGGAAAAAATGGATATACCGATATCGGTATTGGTTATCAGCCTAATCAGTGGTTAGGGTTAATTGTACTTGATCAAATTTAAAGGTCAACCATAGACCTTTTCATTGGCCTACCCTTGGCCTTGAGCCTGGGTCATCTGTACCCTTTGACACCCCCTGACGGCAAAGCTTTGTATCTGCAGTTCTTTCGATCGAAACTGCATTTTCCTTCATGTCACATCAGTATCTTGTTTGTTTTCAAAAAGACCAATCAAATAGAGTAAAATTGCTCTCTATCAAATTGTGCCATTCTGGAGGCTTTGAAAAAAAGAAGAAAAGAGACTTTGAATGAGATTCCATTACATACAAACCTTGCTTTTCTGAACATTAAAGCATGCAAACACATTTTAGCAGAAACCCAAAATTCAAACATGAACATGAAAATGAGCATGTCTCCTTTGGGATTTGTGTCAGTAAAGATTACCAAGGCCATGATACCCAGCTTGACCCAACTGTGTTCCCTTCGAAAATCGGCTACATTTGATAGTCCTCACATAGTTCCTTTAACTCAGACAGCAACCCATAGAGCTTAAGCCAAAACCTGATAATATTAACCAGTGTACAAGCACCACTTTAATGTTGATAAGAAGGGTTATTATTATTTATTTTTTTACAATGGTCTATTTCTCATAAAATCCAATCTCCTGGAAACACAGCCTAAAGTCTAAGAAGCTGATGTTCTCTGCAGCCTCAGTACCCTCACTGTACAGCAGATGTCACTGAAAAAAATGCTCTTATGTAACGTTATTAACTCACCACATGAATGGCACACACGCTCAGATGAACTCATACATTTCAGTGATCCCTGTCTGGGAGTCACTGCGTGTGGATGATCCAGTAGCATCCGTCTCCACTGAGGTTAGGATTTTCCCAGCCATGTTTAGGTGGATCAAAACACAGAGCTGAACTCACTGCCCCATGTGTCCAGGCAAAAAAGTCTTCTCTGAGATCATCTGCAGGCTTCTAAAGCTGTTGTCACCTACTAATACTTTCACATTAAAATGCATTTCTTTTGAAGCACTTGAGGGAAGTGGCATGGTAGTAAAGACAGCTTTGAGGATATTAGCGTTGCTGTAAACGACCAGAGTGGAACAGAAACTGTATCTAATGTGGATCACTGATGTTTGGCCCATACCTGACCTGCTTATTAAGGTCAGTATCAATACAAATATAATGGATTGGAGCAGTGCAACTCAACTGAATCTGCGGCAAACAATTTGAAATTCTGCAGTGCTGTGATTTCAGCTGCCAACACTAACTGAACTTGAGTGGAACAGACAGTCCAATCAGTTATCACCAGAGCCTGGACTTAAGACTTGAGTTGGCCTTGTTACTCAACTTGGACTCATCTGCTCTCATATCTAAAGACTTGACTTGACCCGAGACTATGGGTGTAAATCACCAGCTTCATCATGATACAATATTATATCGATTTGTTTGGATGACGATACGATGTTTGCCAATATCACAAAGTCTGTCATGATATGATTTCGATTCAATTCAATTTAGGAGCCTGCGATCGATTAACGTGATATCATATGCCCATCTAACACAATCATTTACATCAACTCACAAAAACAACTAGAATATGATTTGACCATTTTATTTCCGAGCTCTTCCAGGTATCAGGCATTTAAATGAAAAACAGTATTCTTCTGTAACAAAAAATAATAAAAATAGACCTGTTCACTAAAGTCTCACATTTCTCATGTTTAAGTGAATTTCAAAATAAAGGTGTATCTTTAAGATGACGATATGGATTGATGTTTTCATTTTGTATTGATGTAATCGGATCTAGGGCTGAATGATATATCGTTATCGTATCTATACCAAGATATGAACATGCAAGATATTAATATCCCAAAATACAACAATAATGACACTATATCTTGACCTGCATGTACAGCTCAGCCAATCATAAACAGCCTTTTTACGCTTGCCCGAGATGTACAGCTAAGGCCAGTCAATCATAAACCTCATTTCCTGCATGCCTTGGATCAACAGCAAAATCAGCCAATCACAAACATCCCCTTGAGCGAGGGAGACGTGCTGCTGCTAGCAACTTGCTAGTACACACAACACATTTGCAACTAAAATAGTTTTGATCGAGCAAAATAAATCATTCAGCACGCGGTGTGAGTAGATTTCAACCAGCAGCAGAAACGAAAGGCGAATCTTACCGGTTGTGGTTTGAACGGGTCACAGACAGGTAACGCGGAACGCCATGGCCGCCGCAAGATAACGGGGTTTACCGGCGTTTCACCGTACGTGAAGAGTCTGGTGATGCGAGGCTACCGGCGACTGAGAAGCCCGGCTCCAGGTGAAAAATTTGGTGTCATGACTGCCCAGTAGTACCTGAACAGCCGAGCCGTGGCAGCACACAGGTGACGTGTCAGAGGAGAACGAGTCGTTCACATTTCCACAAACCTCACCGCACTGAAGGGACTGTTCTTTACTTGTCAGGGGAGGAGGGTGGCTGGTTGATTTTTATTTCATTTATTTATTTTATTTTGATCCCCCTATGTTAATCACTTATTGATGCTGTTTTTGAAGTATGAATAAGTCAATAAGTAATTCATTCCATTGAAATATTTTTGATGTATTACAGAAAAGTGATTTATCTTTTTATAAATGACAAAAGGCACATCTGCCTCATTTTTGCTGTGGTATCGTGATACTACTCAGAACCGTGATACTTTCACTGGTATTGTACCGTGGGTCCCAATTTTGGTACCGTGACAACGCTACCGAGTACTGTCTAAACAGTGCCTTGCAATAAAAACACGGTGGGGACATCTGGGGCCTCCTGTGTCAAGCCCAAGCAAGGTCAAGCAGGCACAAAGACATTACAAACGCTGTAACGTACCATACTGCAACACATGATTCCCGTGTATTCAGTCACTAAAGAGGGCTTCCAGAAAATGGTTCGGACTCTTTTTTTTAAAAGAATTTTAAAGAATGCTAAGTTTTCACTGAACCCATAGTCATATCGTATCGGTATTGAGATATCTGGCATAAATATCGAGATATGAAATTTTGTCCATATGTAAGCCCTAATCAGATCGTTAATCAATGAATCGATGTATCGATGTGGATCGATGAATCGTTATACCCCTACCCGAGACCTGATAGCAAAACTCTGTATGTAGTGCACAGCCAGCAACACCAGAGGTCTCCAGTATCTACTGATGTAACAGACCACTGAGCTGACCAACTCCGAGTGGTGCGGGGTAGGGATAACGTTCACAGGACTGTAAACAGAAAAATAGACCACAGGGAAAAACAGCATGTTCTGACATCTAACTTGGTAAATTATAGTGTTACTAGGGCTGTATCAACCAAAGAAAATCTTGGTCGACTAAAGTCGCACATAATCTTCAACTCATCAATTAGTCGTGGGGAAAAAAAATCTGCACGTTATTTTTTACTTCTGCGGTGGTGTGTCTGTGTCACTCTGCAGTTACACCTCCAAAACATTAGTCGGCGGTGGAGGACTGTGTTAAGTGCTTTAAAGTTTAGTTTAAATCAAACTTTATTTATATACTTGATTCAAAACACACATTAAACATGGCTTAATAGAGACAATTTCAACCGCAAGTACGCAAATTTGCTTCAATATAAATCGCAGAACTGACAGACAAACACTTGTCTTTATCTGGACACATCACCAATACAACCTGCTAATGTTATTAGCACAAGTCTATGGCATTTTACATTGTATAAATTAGCCTAGCGTCTAGCAATCCTTTCTTCCTCTCATATAAAACCAGGGACAACAGCAACATGTAACAAAGGTAAACACACATAATTTGGCTCAATTGCAACTCACAAGGTTCACTGACAAAACAACTGTCTTATACTAAACACGTTTTCCAAGCAAATACAGCATGCTAATGTAATTAGCGCCAGCCTATGTCATTTTACATTGTATTAATTAGCCTAGCGATGAACGGAGATTGTTCTTATGAAGCCGGGATAAATCCCGAAGTATAAATCCCTGAAGGATAGATCACACCCTAGAGTTGGGCAACAAAATTCGGTACTTTTTGTACTTGGTACCGATTCACTTAAAATTAATCGCTGCCAAATTGAAGGCGGAGTGAGAGCGCATGATTTGCACCTCAGACTCTCCAACAATGGCGACAAAAAAAATGTGCAGACAAAAGTTAACGTGCAATGTTGAAACTGAGAAGTTTAGACTTTAAAGAGAAGCGAAATAAGGTCCCGTTTGGTACCGGTACCGAATTCCAGATACTGGTACCGGTACCCTATCGGTTCAATTATGAACGGCACCCAACCCTATCACACACAAGACTTAAAATGCTATTTTATTGGAGGCTTTACTGTCTTCACTATTTATTGTTTCTTATCTGTGAAATACAAGTAAATACAAGCTTCATTTCCACTGAGGGAAATGGTGTCAGCTTACAGAAACAGAGAGGAGGTCTGCATCACTGCGACGCTGAGTGTAGGGAGGGCAAGTTCAACTTTCTGTCAACAACGGGGGTGTTTTGAAAACGCCCCAATTTTCACAAGTAACTTAGCCTGTCCCCCCCACAGCAGGAAATAATGGATTAATCCTGGAAAACTGTTGATGTAGCACTTTCCTCCTTATGAAAGTAACGCAGTGATTATTCAACTAATGAGAATTTGGTCAGACGAGAGCATAGCGACCAAATAATCGACTAGTCGACCAGGAGACTACAGCCCTAAGAGTTACCTTAATAAAACCAGATTTGGTGAATGGTAGAACAATGCACTAACTAACTAGATGACTAACAAGACTAACTCAGACGGCTTTGGTGAGTTTTGTTTCTGTCTAGATTCAGTGAATGAAGTTTGGTGAAAGAGAGAAACTTGAATTCAGATGATGTATTGTTGTTTTTCTCTGTTTAATAAAGAAGTGCAAGATACTGTTTTGTCACTTTGTTTGTTAATATTGTTCATTTATAAAACTAAAAAAGCTAAGTGAGATTGTGGAACGTATAGTGAACAGGTGGTTGCACTGCACACTAATACCATCACATCCAATATACCCTGGTGAAATTTCAGGAGGGTATGAAAAATTAGATACC
The DNA here is from genome assembly GCA_026686955.1 of Epinephelus cyanopodus. NCBI lineage: Eukaryota > Metazoa > Chordata > Actinopteri > Perciformes > Serranidae > Epinephelus > Epinephelus cyanopodus. Next base: position 37,108,462 of record CM048926.1, read on the forward strand.
GCCCAAGCCTGACAGACAAATATCCACAGTCGTATGTAATGACAGCTGTTCTAGCACTATTGGAGAACCTCAAAGATATGACACAGTTGGTAAAATTGCACTTTCTGTACTGTATTTCTCATTAACAGGTCTAAAAAATGGTGGAGGGGCACAACTGTCGATATGCAAACAGGTGTTTAAGGCCGTTTCTACATACATTTATGGCCAACTGTGGGTGTGGAAATTCATGCACATAAGCCCAGCTCCACAATGATCAAGACTTATTAAACGAAATGATGCCTATACACAGCTCTATAAATGTGACAAAAATAAAACATATGCATATTTCTGCCTTTGTGTGTACACACAGTTTAAGTCATGAATCTACACCAGGGATGGAAATTAGTGCCAGCCATCACCCAAATGCTAGATGTGTAACAATCCATCAATCTGGATCAATATATAGATTTAATGAATTGACATACTATTGTAACGTGATGACACTAGTGATTTACACCCCTACCAAAATCTGGGAAAATATGCAAGTGGCTGGTAGATTTGCAACACTCACCAGCAAAAAAACTATGATAATCTATTTATTGGCTCGTAGATTTTGAAATCCAGCAGCCACAGTGGCAGACAGATGAAAAAGTACATTTCGAGCCCTGATCTATGCAGAATTTATGCATGCCGCCCCTTGTCTGTACTATTCATCAGCTATGAGGTGGCTTGACTGTTGAGATTTTTTTGAGATAAATGCATTAAAATGGTTCTATGTGACATACTTATGTGTTGTGTAATAGTCTCTCAAGCCTATCTTAACAACTGACTCTGCAAGTCAGTTACACAGCCACCACCTTTAGCCAGTAATTGGTCTTACCAGACCAAGTAAGGTTAGTTTAACAAAACTGTGTATTAAACTGGCAGGCAGTGTGTTCCTGTGAATTCAATAATTAAACATTTTACATGAGAAGAAGACCGCATCATTTCTTTTTTCAAAAGTTACTTTGTGTTACTTTAAAGCTGTAGAAATGGAAGCCTTATGGCACGATCATCACGAGCAGAGCTGTTGTTGACCTGATGTAATGTAAGCCAGTGGTTTTGAAGACTGAGAGGGGGGGTCAATTTTCTTACTCTCGAACAATGACTATTTGAAGCATTTGCTCATTAATTAATCTCAAGGAAGGAGAATTACTGGAACCATTTGGTGCCCCACTTCAGTGCTGTGTAGAACAGAATGATGAGAACATTCCCCTTTGTTTTCAGGGGTGGCAAAGCAGAAAGGTTTAAAATCTCTAATCTGATTGGGGGCAGCCATCTGGAGGACCCACCACACACACGCACGCACACACACACACACACACACACCATCCCTGTATTTGTCCTCACTCCTTCACCCTAATGTGTCCGATCACCTAACCATCTCCACATCATTTGAAGGAGTTCTACTAAAAGACAAATGATAACAAGCATCCAAAGCCTACAGTGTGTATCTGAGTTTGTGACACAGACAGTGTGTGCATCCATTTTCTCCAACCTTGACAGTTTTGATGTCCATTGCAGACACAGTCTGAAAGATGGTTCTCTCCAGTATGGTTTCAGTGAACGAATGACAGATGGGACTACAACTGGTCATGCAGGATTTGTTTACATGGATACATGATTAAATAACTGTTCTGTATATACGATACTACTACTACTACTACTACTACTAACAGAAGTAAGTGTGATTTATATACAGTAGCACTTTTCCCAAATGCTTCACAATAGAAATTGACTGATATTGGATTTTTAAATGCCAATATAATAAGGATAGTTTGAAACAGGAAAAAGCAGACAGCTGATTAATCACCAGATATCATATGTATTACATTATCCTTATTTTAATTACTTTTGAGTATTTTGTATTGGTAAAAAAAAAATACTGTAATTTGAAACAAGATATTTGTTAGAGTGTGGTAATTTTGTATTTTTAAAATACTCTAAATACTTCCTAAATGATTCATTAAACATAAAAAACAAATGTATGGCTGGACTGTGTATGGAACACAATGAAAATGTTAAAATTGTGGGGAGACCACTGGGTGTGCAAAATGTTTCCGCAGCAAAATGTTCCATCACCACCACAACAACTGCATTAACAGTTGTGATCGCCAAATGAGCAGCACTGCAAGCTAGCTAAGGTTAGCTCTCTCCTGACCCACATTGCAGCAGTGGAGAGCAGCGAGGGAACCAGAGGATATGGCAGTGGACATGGTTCCCCATGTTAACACAGCGGGCCTGCTGTCTGTCTGCTAAAATAAATGAGACATTTACATGACAAAAGAAAAAAATCACCACCTATAGTGTTTTGAAATTTGAAAAGCTCACAGAGTCACTGGAGCACTGGTTAGTTACTGGGTGATGGCCTTTTGAAAGCAAAATTAACCAAATCTGACATCCCTATTTATGTGTAACTGTAGTATTTAATGCTAGATTGCAGGCTATTAGTCTCATGTTGTGCAATGAAGATAATATGACAACAAATTTATCTTGCGTGGCTGAGAATGATGATGATAATAATGATAATAATAATAATATGCTGTCTGCAAACTACAGGTAGCCAATAGATGGATCTGACAGGATGTAAATACTTCTGACTTCCTGAATATTATGAATAACAATATTATTATTATATATATTATATTATATTGTATTATTATATGATATTAATATAATATAATATCATGACTATGACTTCCCAATTTTGTACACGAGACAGATGTAAAGCCCTGGGTTGCCCTGCACTAAAATGATCAACTTCATCTCCATATTTATCATGGACTGATATTTCTTGAAGAAGAGAAAGATGTCCGACAGCTGTGATTGGTTGTTTGTCACATGACATGTGGTGTGCCCTGCTGCATTTCAAAAGTTGAACCCTGTTTTTCTCAGGGCGCAGTCGTTGGCCCTTCAAAAGACAGGTGCTTGAGGACATGCACGCTGTGACAGTGTTGCTCTCCCGTTTGGGGCGTGCCTGCTTCTGGTCTACATTACAAACGATGAATTTGAGGGCATAAGACGCAGCATGTGTATGGCCCTTGAAACAGGTGGAGTGCACCTCCGTGTTTGGAATTAGCTTGATACGAAAGCAGCAAAATGATGCTTTGCCCCCTAACCTTACCTTTATGCCTGCAGGCTGAAGTACTGGACCATGCTTTCATCCCTTAAGTCACCACTTAGTGTAGTAATACAAGTTGGGCTGCATCTAGACAGAGAGCCTAGTTTAGCCTACACATTATTTATTATTTATGTTCACTTTAAACACACACTCATTTTAAATTAAACATTACATGGTGAGGCACACATACACAACCTTTTTACCTCCCACTAAATGTCACTAGGGCCCTATCACTAAAAATAGAATGTAGACAGAGGATCCTTATCCAACTGTATGATTATAATCACTTTATAAACGATTGTAGTTGATAAGTATTACAATAAAATTTATTCTACAATAAATTCACCAATAGCGTCAAATTACTCACCACAGATAAAGGTTAAGCCTGTATATATTTTCTGTAATTAAATATCTCATCCATAAATCAATGGGCTCACCACATATTCAGCTCTAACCCTTCCTCTCTCATCATTCTGGGTCTGACAGTGACAGCTCTGTCAGTGGATATCCACTGCTCCAGATTCTAAATCTTCACGATAATAGGGAAATAAGGATGGAGATGGAGGAGGAGAACATTGTGGGAGGAAGGCGAACATAGCTGAATCAAACTTAGTAGGCTACATCACATGTAGTGGGCAGTATTCTTTCTTCCTAGTACAGCGCTATTTAAAGAGTAGTTGGCAGGTTGATTTTTTTTTTTTAACTAAATTTATACCTTAAGTTTCCTAGAAATGGCACACAAATAAGTTGTGCTTTCATTGGATGTAACAAGGTGTATGACTGATTAATATTTTTTACAGAGTTAAGGGGTCCCAAGCTGCACCTGGTGTTAGGAATAGGGACTAAAGGGCAGCACAGAACCTCTTACGGAGCAACACATGCAACTGTCAGGCTTCATCACAGGCAGAAATTGCCTAATTGTCTTAACTAAAGTTCATGAATAGAAGAATACATCAATAGTTTGCTTTTATATGGGACATGCTTGTTATAAGTCTTAGGCTGCAGCAGGTATAAAATGTTTTTACACTATAAGACTAAGACTTTGAAGTTGTTATCAATTTTAAATAAGTTTAGAAGTTAAAGATTTTTTTAATTGACTGCCACCCAAATAAGGCCATTCAAAACCTTTGTAAACTCCCCCTTCTAATGGAAACTTTTCGGTGGCACAACACATAATAGTAAGGGCTTTGTTATGTGTCGGCCTAGAAGGCAGTAGACCCAGCGAACAACCTGCATGAAAGCTGTGTAGCACTTTTGCCTGGTGATGGGGACCCAATATTCACACTCAAACTTTGTAGTCTTGTTATGAACATAATCAGTTGGCCTTTGACCTTTTGAATGAAAAAAAAAAAATCATTTTATACTAATACACACTTGTCTGAAATTTGTCATAAATAGCGTATTAATTATGGAGTTATAGCCAAAAACATGTTTTGTAAGGTCACAGTGACCTTGACCTTTGACCTTCAACCACCAAAGTCTGATCAATTCATCCTCGTGTCCAAGTGAATGTTTGTGCCAAATTTAAATCAATTCTCTCAAAGCCTTCTTGAAATATCGTGTTCACAGAAATGGGACGGATGCAAGGTCATATTAACCTTTGACCTTTCACCACCAAAATCTTATCAGTTCATAACTGGGTGCAACTGGATGCATGTGCCAAAATTGAAGAAATTCCCTCAAGATGTTCTTAAGCTATTGCCTTAATGAGAAAAGGACAGAGATACAGATGGACGGACAGACATATGGACAACCCAAAAGTAATGCTTCTGGCCAAAGCTATCACTGGCACAGAGGCATAAAAATATGAAGTATCACCACACTTTGAGCTGCTGATCTTTACCCTGACTTGACAGTGAGCTGCACACCATGCCAGTGCACATCGAAGGTCACAGCAATGACCCAATCACTGCAGTATTTCCTCAAAAATTACCCAATACAGTTTACAACCCAACACAGTTTATGACCTCAACAAACAGGCTTACTGCTGCAAAAATCATTCAAATAAGAACCACAACTTAATGTTTTTAGCTGTCTTCTAGATGTTTTAAAGGACACAAGATCATATGCATGCATTATTATCTGTAAGACGAAGTCAGAGTCTGTCGCATTGAAGAATGCATCACAAGTAAAAATGTCTCCCATCAAAAGGTAAACAGGAAATGACTGATCAGAAGCTATATCGCTCCATGGAATTTAACATCTTCTTTATTTTTATTTTTTTACACTGGCTCGGCTAATATGGCTTTTGAACACATGAATCAATTGTGAAGACACTGATTAGACCCTTGTGCTGACAATTAGCAGCTCAACCATCAGAGATGCTGAAATGCTAAATACTAGCTGCTGAAAACAACACAATACAAACTGAATAGAGCCCTGCTGTAAAAGCTGACAGCACTGAAAGAGCAGCTATACTCTTTGCAGGGCCACAGATTTCAAAAGAATTAATGTGACAGGAGGAAATGGACTGTCAAAGCAGTTGTTACTGTAGGTAAAAAGTACCAAATTTTTTCAGTTTTAAAGCCTGATTAAAACCTATGCAGAATGCCACCTTTTTAAATGTAAAAATGTCCTGCTGTCCTCTGAATTTACCTTTGGGTTTTTGATTGTTGGTTGGACAATACAAGATATTTATAAATGTCTCCTAGGGCTTTGGGAACTGTGACACTGTTCACCATTTTCTACCATTTAAAAGACTAAATAATTAATAATACAAGTAATGAACACATTCACTGATAACATTTGCAGTCCAAGCTGTGATTCAATCATAATATGAAGCTTGCCTTGTTCTCTAAAATTCTTTTAAATTTGTACCTCCTAATGGGACATAATAATAAGTCATTGCCCTAGAAAACAACTTTCCGTAGCAAGCTAAAATATGTTAGTCAAAGTGAAAATGTGTTTGTGGTGAATGACTGCACACAACCTGTGTTGTTAATCTGTAACTGTTTCCACACAGACCTCTTAAAAAAACACCTCATTTGTGTTGGGGTTGTTAAAAATGTGAGAGACCCCACACATAATGATAACTTTAAGGGATGCACAATATATCAGAATGTCATCAGTATTGGCCAATATTGGCTTTAAATGAAATATCGGAAACAGCCAACATGTTTTTTCTTATTTTGCACGATGAATGAATATTACATATTCTGAAATGCATTGTATGTCATGTCTCCATTTGCTGGTGGGCCATCACAATAAGAGTATGCATATATAATATGATGTAAATTCCATTACACAAAAGACTTGATGATCACTAAAATCAGGTAGGGAAAAAAAACAGATATCAATATCAGTATCAGTTGGACCAGTGAACGATGCCACAGTCCATCGCCAATAGCTGTCAGTCATCAACCACTGAGCCCCATCAGGGCATGGGTTTACTTTGGCACTTAAGGCATTCATTGTGGGCTTAAAAAGTAACAATTCTGATTTATCTACCAGATAAACTCCAGACTGCCAGACAGGTGAAGTGGGTCTTTACCCTCAGCGGTAGAGTTTTGAGTCGTGGGGTGGATAACTGATCATATATATCTATATACATATATATACATATATATATCTATATATATATAGATATATATATGTATATATATATATATATACACATATATAGATCTTTTAATCGGGACGGCCTGCCACAAATAAATGAATATGTGCACATGAAGTCCAAGTGGACATTGGTGCAAAATCTGAAGAAATTCCCTTGTGGTGTTCACAAGCATAACTGTGCAATCAAACCAGAAGCTTCCAAAGAGGCAAAGTCTCAAGAAGCAAGACTGTCAAAAATATTTGTGGCAGCTTTGGTCCTCTAGTCACTCATCACGTGAATCATTAAACATCTGATCATGCTTGTCAATTTAAAGAAGCTGCAAAGCGGACTACTGGCTTGAAAGCAGCGTAGTTGCTGCTTGCTGTTGTCCAGTCAAAAAGCTCATAGTTGGCCTACAGAAAATTATGTTTGGTCAGTGAAAACAGAAAACGTATGTCATCCCATTCAAACCAAGCAAGGAAGACTTGCATGCTATGTCGCAACATTAGCCTGAAATTTTCTCCTCTATTACTAACATTACACACTTTAAAACTCACCAGACTGACCAACTACCTTCGCAACGCGGTCCCAAGCCTTATTCTTTTTATTTTGGTCACTGAACAGTGACATATATATATTGCTGATATTTTTTTCATTTTTTTTTTTTTTTTAATTTCACTGGTAACGTTATATAAATATCATGAGTTGCGGCAGGCAGCTCAAAAAGTGACAGAGCAGAGTTCTGTGTAAGTTATTAATAATTAGGCCTACAGAAGCACTCTGATTGGCAGTTCAGCTCAGCGCATGAGAGGAAAAACAGAGATGGGGGAAAATAAACAAAGAACTACAATCCAGAGGGAGTGTGATCACAACAAATGTGTTACATAAGGTAAGATTATTTTTCTTTAGCTACTGAGTTCTTTAGCAGAAACATTACCTGATGGTTTGTGTTATTGTTCATCGGTGCACAGTGAATATGCTCTGTTCTTTCAACATTGCATTATGCCTTTAATGTGCTAACTGGCTAACTAGCATCAAAACAGTCTTCTGGTTTCCCTTTTTGAATGACGATTACAGACTACTGCCATGTGCTGGTGTGGAGAGGTGTTTCCTCTCATGCAGGTGCAGAATGATGTGCTGGCTGGCCAGTGGCTGCAGTCTTTGTTGTGTGTTCCTGTACAACTTTGTGACAGAAACACGGCAATATCAGGCAATGCAGCAGGGGCCACTAGTTCTCTGAAGTCTATTTGGTGTGGTGTGTCACGCTGTTATTCTGCCTTGTCATTCTGTATGAAAGGTAAAATCACAGAATGGATGAAGAGAGCTGTCTCACCTTTAAGACTCCATCAGAGGTAGTAACAGCTGTTAGCAGTTAGGAGATAACTCAAAAATGACGAATGGTGTCCAAAAATGTCTGAAAATTGAGATAACAATGACGCCCAGTAGCTGCCACATATCAGAGATGGTAATTAATTGTTATTGCCATGTTATGCCATTGTTATTTTTCATAAAGTGCTGCCAATGTGTACGTTATATGTCACACTAGAGACCAACACGGTTGTGTAATATGTCATGCCTGTCACTCCTCTTATGTTTCCACGATGCTGGTATGCCATCTTAATTCCCACACTGAAGTGGAATGATGCCGCAGATGTTTGGTTCTGTGCAAAAGCACAAAGGCGCCATGAAGAAGGGACTTTGCAGCGGCCACACAGCGAGATCTCTGTGTAAAAAGGGTTACTATTGTCTCACAAGAGGGTTTCGGGTTTGAGCCAGCCAGTCGGCTGGGGCCGTTCTGTGTGGAGTTTGTATGTTCTTCTTGTATGTTCGTATAAGCATGGGTTTTCTGCAGCTTCTCCAGCTTTTTCCCACAGTCCAAAGACATGCAGCCTAGATCAACTGAAGACTCTAAATTGGCCAAAGGTGAGAAAATGAGCGTGGATGGTTGTCTGTCTCTGTGTCAGCCCTGTGATAGTCTGGTGTCCTGGGTGTACCCCGCCTCTCACCCAGTCAGTTGGGATAGGCTCCAACCCCAGCACAACCCTGTACAGGATGAGCGGTTACAGATAATGAATCAATGAATAATATTGCAAAAATGTGATCAAATCCTCCTCAGTGTTCCTGAACGCTGCAGCCCTGGGCCTAATACTGTTGTTTCAGTCAGAGCCAGGAAAAACCCTGACTGTTGGTGTTTGCACAGTCTAAATTATCCAGCATTACTCATCAAGACTACAGACAGAAGCAGTGCACTGTCAGCAAGGTTCTCACTGTGGCTCTGATGCAAAACTCCATGACTTTTCCTTGACTCTATAACTGGGTCGAAGGGCCTCAATAACCAAAAAACTCAGTTAAAGCATTGCTGTTGTGCAATCACCTACACAGACAGATTCAGAAAGAATTCACAAGTTATTTTTTACAGATCAAACATCTGGTTAAATGAACTTTAAAACAGGCCTTTTTGTGGTCTCACACTTTTGTTTAAAGTTTTCAGTGTTTATATTGTTAATAAGGACTTACTGGGAAAAGTGATATGAAGAATGCTGGATCCAATATTTGGTTCATGTTTCTTGACCAGGCACCATGGCAGGATTACTGACTGGGCAAAGTGGGCAACTGCCCTGGGGCCTCAAAACTCCACTGGCTCTAAAAGCTCCAGGCTTACTGTGTGTCAGCTGGTTTGTGCTGATTTCATTGAACATTTGTTGTGGAAGTATGCAGCACTACAGCACAATTAACTGATATGATAAGATGGGTAAGGCCCCTATTAGGCTGTATAAGGCATTATATAACAGATGTTTTATTATGAGGCTTCCCTAGTAGAGTTACTGTGTCAAAATCTATTTTTGAGCCATTCATTATTTCAGTTTTGAGTTTATTTGCTTGATATAAATACATTGCTACACAGAAAATCTGGTAGGGATGCACGATATTGGATTTTTTGCCAATATCCAATAAACATATATGTAACAACTCATATGACTGATAACCAATACCGATATTGATATATCCACCTCTTTCCCCACCTAATTTTAGTGATCATCAAGTCTCTTCTGTGGTGAAATTATCATCATATTCTGCAGGCATACTCTTATTGTGATGGCATGCCAGCCGATGTAGACATAAAATACAATGCTTTTCAATGTATGTTCTATTCATTCATTGTGCAAAATTTAAAAAATGTGCACATTATCCTATTCTGGCAATATTCATTTTAAAGCCAATATTGGCTGATACCAATGATGTACCAACATTATCAGCATGTTGGACAATATTATCGGGCTTCCCTAAAATCTGGGGACATGTAGGTTTCTAGAATGGAAAACTGTACACATTGGGAGTGTGGAAGGAGCTAAGTCGTAAGGCCCCAGCAGCTCATTTTCCCTTGGACCCCTTAGAAGTTTTTGGAAGCAAACTGTGCACTTGCCATCATTTCCCCAAAGTCGTCACTAACTGGAAAGGGATACTACAAAGTGGCACTTCTTTCAGAATATGTTTGAACCCAGTAACATGAGAAAGTGAAGCACATGTGAGGTTTGGCTTATGTTGTTTGATGTGAAAAAACAACAGTAAAGGTGCGTAGTCAACCCGAACCATTTGATACATGATGTTTTGTTCAGAGCATCCTATCACGCAAATAATTACTGATAAATTAACCTAATTCACTGTGATTGGGACAAGGAATTAGGACATAAGTACATGTACAAAACACAAATTCCACCTGAAAAACTGTCAAAGATGTCCATGAGCTACCTAACACTAATCCGGTTAGTCCAGCTCATAATTTTAATAATGTTAGTATGACAAATGAATATAAGAAACTGGAGCTAGGAGATTCTGCGTTGTCGTATAGATCAGTGGTTCCCAACTGGTTCAGCCATGCGGTCCAGATTTCTCCTTAGTCATTATTTCAGGGTCCACACAGTTTGATGTATTCAGCGGCATAGTTGTGTTCAGCCATGTTGAGCTAGTTTGTTGTCTATGTCAAGTAGCTGTCCATTAGTCAATCACTCTACAGCAGGCCAAAGCACTTCAAAATAAAGGCTCTGTACCGGAAATTAACTGAACTTAGGGCTGGGCGATCGATTTTATCGATTAATTCGAATTTGTAGTTTAGGCCGATTTGTTTTAATGAAAATCGAGTTTCTATTTAAAATCCGTCCCCACCACTCCATGCTGGGCTCCCATAGTTCAGAGTGCCCCCCCCCCGCGCTTGATACACAAACAACATGGCAGCGAGCGGGAAAGAACTCGTTCTCAAGAGAGGGAACGAGTTCTTGAGTGCTTTTGTGTGCTCACCTGTGTGTGTGTGTGTGTGTGTGTGTGTGTGTGTGTGTGTGTGTGTGTGTGTGTGTGTGCGTGCGCGTGTGTGCTCATCAGGGCCAAACTCCGCCGTGCGCGACATAGAGAGCAGAGGAGGATTTTAGACGTGCACCGTGTAGGGACATAAATGACATGCCGTTGTGTAAATAAGACAAATAAGTGTTACCAACGCCAAGCTGGCAGACCTCCGAACCGTAGTAAAGGGACCTCCGAAGACCATTAGCTCCTTTAGCTTGTGTTAGCTCGTTGTGGCAACAACACATAAACAACAGGACTTCGTCTGCGTTGAAGAGCGGCACTTTTACATAGAGGGAAATAACTCAAAAACAGCATGCAGAACTGCGTTCTTCACTGTGGCTGCTCGATGTAAACAACATAGCACATGCCTCACTTTCTTCCTGGGGCGAATCCGTCTGACGTCACACACCACATCCGCCGCACTAACGTCTCATACCTCCCACATCAACTACATACACACACACACACACGCACACACACACACACACACACACACACACACACAAGCACACACTTCTGTTGTGATCCAATATGATGGTAGGGGAAACACTGGCGTATGATAAGAAAGGGGTCTGGTGGGAAGCAATCACAGATGCAGTCGCCATGTATATTGCAAGAGATATGGTGCCCATATATAGGCTACCGTGGAAAAGCTGGGGTTTATTCACATGCTGAAAGTTTTGGACCCCAGGTATGTGCTACCAGGCCACTTTTTTTTTTTTTTTAACTAGGAGGGGAAAAAAATCTGATTTTTTGTGAAAAAATTGGAGATTTTTTTTTTAGGCCATATCGCCCAGCCCTAACTGAACTTAAAAATGACATGTGATTTTTACAAACTTGACACTTTTGCGAGTCACTTGCGGTCCACTCAGAATGGACTTGCCACCCACTTTTGGACTGAGACCCACCAGTTGGCAACCACTGGTTTAGATCTATTATCAAGGATCTTTTTGGTTTCCCTAGGAAATGGCAGTGACACTGAACAGACTGCCAACACTATGAAATCGAAGTTGGTTATGCCTCTAGAAAACACACCATGTATCCTAACACCATTTGTGATGGCATCACTTGATGATGATTATGTAACTTCTCATGTGCTTTTAGTCAGTCTGTTGTGACTGCACGGAGCAAGTCATCCAGGGTTTATCCTTTGCCCTGTACAAATGATCACAACCTACAGCCATCCAGGAATTATCCACTGCCCTGGCAGCCGCTCTCACCACCCATGGGTGGACCTCTAGGGCTACAGAGAGCTACTAAACTGTTCATACTTTACAATAGAATGAGCCCTCACCGAGTATGAGAATAAAAGTGTTGAACTGAATGCAAGAGGCTTCAACTACACTGCTGACTAATGATCAGTCTAAGTGTGTGTATGCTACACCTGTCTTATTGGACAGTTATTTTCAAGGAAATTGTTTAAGTATATATAAAGTCTTTGGTAATAACCATGGAGCATTACACATTGACAGTAGAGTTTATATTTTAATAATAATGATTGATGAGCCACTAATGAATGTTTGCATTTTTCAATACAAATGGCCAGTATTAGGATCATTCTGTTTTTCCTGCTGTACAGAAAACCATCAAACCATGACCCCAAATCCAAAATACCTAAGAGACATGGAGTAAGGTATTAATACAAGATGTAATTTTAGTAATAGATGGGACCAATATTGACTTTTAAAACCATATCCAGTCCGGGTCACAACCGAATACAAAAATAACTGTCACATCAAGATTAAAAATGAGATGTGCACGGGATTATATAAGACTGGATACACAAGTCAGCAAAGCACTTTTATAGCCATGATGTGTCCAACACCCTTCAAATGTAACAATCCATCCTCTCACAACAGAAGCAACTGCTGTAATCTATTCTGACGACACAACAGACAGTGTCCAGTCGGTAAGTGCAGATTGCACGTGCCAGGAGCAGCACATTAGCAGCTGACACAAACACTAACTACACTTGCGTGCGTGCGTGTGTGCGTGTGTGCGCGCGCTGGTGGTGCAATGCAATGCCAAACCCCCATCGACAGAGCAGCTCAACCATAGATGTATTACAGCACGGAATGTCTGTGTGTTCCTGAGCTGGGAGCTAGCACCGTAACGCTACCAAAACCCAGCAGAATACACCGTTGTTTACACAACACAGTACCACACACGCCTTCCATTAACGTTACCTCTACAGCTTAACCGACAAATGCTGCGTTATATTAATGTGTCTTGATTGCTGCCTGTATGACAGCGTGCCGAACAATAGCCATATTTTCGACATGACTAGAAATGAGGGAAAAAAACGGGTCCTGCGTACAGCCAACAGCTTCAGTGACGGTTCAGTTATTGTAGGTATGACAGACAGCCATGTTAGCTTCACAACTAAACTAGTTGCCCGTCCTTACCTGGATATTCAGCTCCAGAAAACAAAGGATGCTGCTGCGGTTTCTCTCCGTTAGGTTGATGCGTCTATTCGGCCTGACAGCATCCTGTTCCCAGCCAGCAGCACCACCGTCACACCGCACCACATAACACCAGCGCTTCCGATAGGAACTTTCATAATAAAGGCCGATTTGTATGTAATTATGTAGGCTACTTACATCCTGCTTAGGAACTGTAGGGACTTTATTTATTTGGGGGGGGCGGGGGGGCTCAGGTGTTGGTTTGGTTTGGTTTTTTATCCTGACCCACCCTGAAGCTACAAATATTTACCCTTGAGCCTCCCTCAGTGACTGGGGGAAATGCATGACCCTCTCTCCACCATATAGGCTAGTATAAAGTGATTTTGATGAAATACCACTGTTTTAGCTTGGATTGAAAATTCTATGATAAATTCTCTTTTTACAGTTTCTACCTCTGATAAATGGGGTGATTTTGGCAGTTTCTTAAGGAAGCATAGCTCTCAAACCTGCCGGCAGGTTTCAGAGTTCAGAAGTTCAGAGTTCAGTATTCAAAATAAACACAAAATACAACAATTTAAAGTTGTATGTCCCTCCCCCTTAGCCAAAATTTAAAATAACTTTGATGGGGGTACTTGTAAAGATTTAGCTAACATAATAGACAACAAGCCTGCCATTGTTCTTTCCCATCTAGAACAGAGTGAGCAACTGATCAAGTCTTTGTAGTTGTTGTTTCAATGCAAGACCCCACAATTTTTTTTTTTACTGTGTGCACCTCTCATAAATGATATACAAGAGATATGTTAATAGATATATTCAACCAAGTTCCACCATGTATGAGAAGTAAGAATATAAAAACAAAAAATTAAAAAGTATCTTCATTTTAAAGTGAAAATAAGTGAGATACCATTCACAAATGCATGGTATGTAATGAAAAAACAATATAAAGAGCTCTGACACATTTCACACAACTAGAAATCAAATCCACTTGACGCTTTTGTTTTGAAGGTTAAGATCATAAAATTTCCGGTTATATTTCCACTAATGCTGTTTGCCTTGACGCAACAGCCAGCGGCTCAGTCTCTGCAATGAGACAGATAGATGCGGCTGAACGGGAGGGCAGAGTAGGCCATACTGCTCTCTGCTCCATTTTATATCGACTGTTTGTAATCACACTCTGATATTCAGATTTTATATGTGATTTTATGTAGTATACTCCCACGACTATTTGTATTTGTATTAAAATTGCGTACATTCAAGTGTTAGGCAGTCAGTTCTCCCCTTTGAATATGAATGGAGTGGTCCAATCATTAAAGGGCCAGTGCGTGGCTTGTCTTTGACAACTCTTCAGACCACATTGACAGCTTCTCATTTATCACAGCAAACGAGGGCAATCTTTCCATTCTAATTACTGTCACCTAAGACACCTAATTGACAAAGCCTCTATGACATGTTTTTCACTCTTCACATGTTTAACCAAGAGCGTACCATTTTGCTGTGTTTGTCCTTTTATGTCATAATTTTGGCATGATGAGGACAGAGAAATATGCCTCATTAAAATTATAGCCTTACTAAATATGATCAAAGTTTATTTACTTTTGCTCTGTGGCTGTTTTTCGGTCGAGGCCTTGATGCTCCTATTAAACTGTAGGCTCATGGATGGATTACTGAACAGGCCTACCAGGCCCAGGCCCAGGCCCAAAGTGTCAAGGGCCCCCCTGGCCTTCACCTGCAAAATGGCACTCAAATAAACCAGAACAGACCAGGAAGAGACTCAAAATGACTGCAAAGAGGCACTAAAGACCAAAAAGAGATGCAAAGGAAGTACAAAGAGACGTCAAATAACCACAAAAATAGACAAAAAAACCCCACAAAGAAACACAAAATGGCCACAAGGAGACAAAAAACACAAAAAGATAATAATTACAAAGAGACACAAAATGACAAGAACAGAAGCAAAACCACCACAAAGTTTGTGTGGCTTGAGCCCCCTTTCCATTGCGCAAAAAACCCCCACTAACACTCACTAACATCTGGATATTTAATGTACTAGGAAAGATTACATTCGGCATTCACATTCAGGTCAAATGACTCTGCAGTGGTCACATATTTATCAGCCCCACCTCAATTCGCATTGATGGACACATATCAATGAACACACTAATTTTAGCCTAGAGAGCCTGAGATGCAATGACATGCCACTACAAAATACCTTCCATCTCTGTACCAAACTAATGCAGAGGAGTCCCCGATAAAGGTCAAGTGTCAGAAAAAAGCTCAATCCTACAATTTCCATAATGCAGCTCATTAGCTCTCCCTCCCATGCCAAACTTTCAGATAGACAGTTTTCAAATTAAAATGATAAAATGCTAGAAATTCAACTATATTTAAATCTAAGCTTAAAGTGGTCAAATTACATATTCATTTGATTATTAAAGTCAGAAAGCCTAAATATAAATGGTCATGATCTGTATTACACTTCTTTGCGTTCACAATACCCAAACAAAGTCTTAAGACAGTAAACCTAAAAATGACATTGATATGTGACATATTCCAGTCACATATCACCCAGTCTGCATTAGGTGGAGTTGTGCTGCTACCCACTCTCCCCTTGGATCTCCGCAAGTGTTGTGAGGACTCTAAAACTTCACCTGCGCCTCCCTCGACATATGGGTGAGTAGATAATGGCTGAATTTTCATTTTGGGGAGCTCTAACCCCTATAAACACACCAACCAAGAACTTGCCTTTGACCAAGTTTTTGACCAAGTAATTTCCTTTGAACAGCCCTGACTGGCTGTTAAATCTAATGGCCACTGTGTTTGCAATCAAACACAAGATTGTTCCTCATGCTTTGAAAACACTATGCAACACCAATGGAATAGAGGTCATTATTTATCCATAAAGGACTTTTTATTTAATTCCCCTGATACAAGTGATTTCATTCATCATATTGCCCACTTCTATCTGCAGTTCCAGTTAATCACCATGTGTGGGTGTGTCTGGCTGGCTGCATGCTTTTATGTGTTTGTGTGTGTGTGTGTGTGTGTGTGTGTGTGTGTGTGTGTGTGTGTGTGTGTGTGTCTCAGGGAGAGCTGAATCAAAGCAGATGTGATCATATGTGCCTCCTCTGGCAGTGGTGTGTGTTACTGAACTCTATCCAATCAAAGAGGTTAGATTCAGCAAAGTGAAAATGTAACTGGATGTATGAATGACTGTAACTCACACTCAGCTCTGAGAATCAGTTACTCTATGAACACACAGAGGGGGAGAAATGGACAGAGAGAGAGAGAGAAAGGTGAAGGGTTGAAGAACACGCGCTCTGGCTTTTTGTGATGTGTGATGTTAGAAATTAGTTATTTCTTCTCTCTCTCTCTCTCTCTCTCTCTCTCTCTCTCTCTCTCTCTCATATTATCTAGATAATAGGAAATAAAAAAGAAAAGGAAGACTTACTCGATTCTCCAGTTACATCTGCCACATGTCTGTCTTGAAAAGAAAGACAAATATTACATTTAATTGTTATCCTTTTAACTTCCTGCTCATGTGGAACTCAACCTGATTGAGCTATCTCTACGATTTGGTTTAGGTATGTAATGCTAAGAATATCCCTTAGATGTCACTGTGTATTTAAAGAGTCTGCTTGTCAGTTTGCCTCCTACAGGAAGTTTGCAACAAAAAAAGTCTCTCCACACATGAGGGCACTGTTTTTCTACATGTTATAGTTTCAGAGGTCTTACTTAACAGATTGATGTAACTTCATACAAAAAATGAAAGTCTAATAAGGGCCAAATATTTCTTTAAAAAACAGGCTCTACCAAACACTTTAGTGGAGCTAAGCTAATGTAACTAAAATTAACTATTTGGTTTGAAATAAAAACACTGGTAATCGTTTATTGTTGTTAAATTATACATTTAATATTATCCATTATATTTTTACTGAAATAATTTTGTAAATATGATGTTTTTACCATCTAAAGCCATGCTCAATCAAATAGTTCAAGTGACATTAGTCTCGCCACCAGACAATCAGAGATCTCCGCCTTCTGATAGCCTGGGGACACTCCTCTCTAAAGTGTGTTTAACACACCGGACAAAACGGCCGGCAACAAAGCAACGCCTCTTGCATTTTTTAAAAGGACACGCCCTCCTGAAATGTGCGCTTCCCCTTTTCTCGTCCGCAAGGAAACAAACACACAGAGACCTTGAAAATGGATGCCGAGAGATTTAACTCTGTTTTATCAGACGTGTGCTCAGTCCACAAGATTGTGGAAATGAAGGACTTACAGCGACTTTGTTTAAAACTTTTAACCCAGTCGGACTATGTTTATGAGCACAAGAGGTTAGCGAGCCGCCAAAGGACCGCCCTGCGGATTTACTATTGGTTCTGCAACATAGGGAGTTTGTTTAACTAAAGGCTGATGTCTTCTGTTTAGATAGGTGGATACAATTTCAGAGTTTAAAAAAAGTGTCTAAAGACTGACTTGTGAGTCAGTCTTTAGACACTTTGTTTAACTAAAGTGTCTAAAGACTGACTCACAAGTCAGTGTCTAAAGACTGACTTGTGAGTCTAAACTGACATATTGTAAAGGTAGTGGTGCTAAGATAATACACTTACAATTTTATGAAATGGGAAAAAGGATAAATATTCACATTTTGTTGATCCTATGTATCTTATGTTATTCCATTATGTATTTGATGAAAACAGTATGATTTTTAGAATGAATATGTTCAAAATCCCATGGTCACAAGTTGATATATGTTGGTATATTACCATATCACTAGCATTATAACAATATATGCAATACAATCAATAATTTCGATTTTTTTCTCTCTGTTTTACAAATACCATGATGTGACATCTCAACTGTTTGGTAAAGGCATATTTTTAAACTAGGATTACAGTTGTAAGCCTCTGCATTTCAGTCAAGTTCCTCTTAAAGTTAACATGGATTATAGTCATCAGTTCAGTAGTGACCCAATTTCTCCCCTTCTGTACCTGAGATATGCCATTGAGTAATGGCCAGTGTTTTATGTGGGATGTTATTATATCACAGTGAAGTTGACCTTTTACCTTTTGGATTTAAAATGTCATCACTTCATTGCCATTATTTATCTATTAGAATTTTTTGTGAAATTGATTATTGTAAGAATTCTTGAGATATGGCCAAAAACATGTTTTAAGAAGTCACACTGACCTTGACCTTTGATTGTCAAATTCTATTCAGCTTATTCTTCAGTCTAAGTGGATGTTTGTGTCAAATTTAAAGAGATTCCCTGAAGGTGCTCTTGAGACATTGTTCATGAGAATGAGATGGAGGCAAGGTCACAGTGACTTTGATCTTTGATCTACGACCACCAAAATCTAGTCAATTCATTGGTGAGTCCAAGTGAACGTTTGTGCCAAAGTTGAAGAAATTCCCTCAAGGTGTTCTTGAGATATTGCGTTTACAATAATGAGTTTGACAAGGTCACAGTGACCTTAACCTTTGATCTATGACCACCAAAATCTAATCACTTCATTGTAAAGTCCAACTGAACATTTTTGACAAATTTCCCTGTAATTCCCTTCAGGTGGTACAGATCTCTTGTTCACGAGAGTGAGACGGATACAAGGTCGAAAGTAAGTAAGTAAAACTTTATTTATATAGCACCTTTTTTAATGCAGGTTACAAGGTGCTTTACACTGGCATTGGGGCACAAAGAAAACAGGACACAAAAACCATAAAAGACACATTCAAGAACACATACAGACATCACATACATATGAGCATAGCAAGCATACAGTCATCACCCAGAGCACACACTTGAATTATCAAATGTTATGAGAAAGCCGTTCTAAAAAGGTAGGTTTTTAGATGTGTTTTGAAACAGTCAACAGACTCAGCTGATCTGACGGAAGTGGAGAGATTGTTCCAAAGTCTGGGTGCCAGGGCAGCAAAAGCACAGCCACCTTTGGTTTTTAGTTTGGCATGTTGGTATGGCCAACAGGTTTTGGTTGGAAGACCTAAGTGACCGCTCGGCAGTATACGGGCTTAGTAGCTCGGAAATATAGGCAGGAGCTAAACCATGTAAGGCCTTATAAGTGATTAAAAGAATCTTGAAATCAAACCTGGGCTTCACTGGCAGCCAATGCAGTTAGGCTAAAGCAGGAGTGATGTGGGGTCTACGGCCAGCTGCTGCATTTTGGCCATGGCTGTTGCTAGCACAGAAGCATAAAAACTATGGGCTCTGTCAGACAGATAAAAAAAGATGTTCTTATTGCCCCAGGGGAATTTAAAAAAAAAAAAAAAAAGACCACTCTGTAACCCTGGTTATGTAAATATTTACTGCACTATGTTAAAAGATGAAAATCTATGCTCTTAAGCATGTGAAATTCATTTAATGTGAATTAGATTTTTTTTTTTTTTTTTTTTTTTTTTTTTTTTTAAAAAAGAAAGCAGCAGATTAATCTTATTTTGAAAATCTCAAAATGTAAGGAAGGCGAACTCCGCCCCCTTGTGGTCACGGTGCGCTAGAAAGACGAGAGAGAAACAGACCGGAGATGTCGCTTTCCTATGGAGTTAGATCAGTCTCAATATTCACAAATGCACACAGAAGGATTCACAAATACATGTTAAGATTTATATATAAATGACTCTCTCCACACAAATATTTTCAATGCACACACATATATTTAGCATTTTATATAAATGTAAAAAAAAATCCACAAATAACCAAAAAAGTTTCACAAATGTATTTCTGATGCACACACAAATATTTATTGTTTTAAATATATGCAATAAAAATCCACAAATATATGTATTTAAAAAGTATTTGCAATTTTCATCAAACATATGTGGATGTTGATACATTCATTTACAAATGCTTTTATTTTGTGAACCTCCGCGCATTTGTGTGTGAATCTTTTTGAGACTCTCCTGACGTGACCCGATCCACAAATGCATTTTTTCTACCAAGGGATATAGGTAGCCAATCAGATGTCTCCTTCCTCTTCAGCCAATCACATGAGCGTCCCGCCACCACCCACACGTGGGGTATATTTTAACGTCGTAGCGTCAGAAGGTGGCAGTAATGCACCATACGTTGTTTGCGACCGCCACATTAATACGGAAGAGAAGAAGAAGAAGGTCAAGAGCATAGACATGGTCAAGAGGTCTAGTTTGCAGCATGGCGGCCGACGATCGTGCACTGTAAGGAGTAGCATCCAGCTGCAGCCCCGGAGCACAAGCCCCTGATGTGACGGAAGTGATGCTGGATATTATTGTCGCGGTCTTTGTGTGGAAACTGAGCTCGCAGGACACAGCATTCTCAACGCAGCAGGTTTCAGGTAAGCTAACTGGAATAAATTGGCAGAAAAATAGCTATGTTGTTTATTCTGTGACCGTTTAGAAGAGGATCCTGGTGAGTGGCGAGGGCAGGGCTCGAGACTTGGGATCCCTTCACCTATGGTCCCGCCGGGCCTGACGACCGCAGCCCTCCGGCCTGACCTCCGCGGCCTGGACGGGTGCTCAAGTGTGGGTGAGAGGAGCGGGAGAGGAGCGCGGAGGTCATGCCGGCTGGCCGACACCGTGTAGTCCGGCCGTTACAACGCTAAATTAAGCAGAGTGACGGACCCGAAGCCTTCAATCTGGCTATAAGACAGCTGAATGCGAAACAAAAAAATACAGTGGTGAAGTTGGGATTTGTTTCTTGAAGTTATGTGCTCATTGTCTTTTCTGTGTCTTGCAGGCTGCCAGGAGAAGCGGACTGGCCATCAGATATTGTTTGTGGAAATTTGAAAATAAAGTTTTTCAAATTGACTTTGTCTCTTCATTGTGTTCACTTACACACGAAATAGGGTAACAGTCAGCTATTTTTTAATGTTAGCACTGATTTCTCACATTGAATGGTGAAATATTTGTAGTTTGAAAGGTCCGACCTAAATGAAACAGGTCGTAGCCTTAGTTAAGGAAGCATATGAATATTAATATAGAAGGAGCGCCCACTGAGCGCAGCTTCTTTTATTCATGGTTGAACGTGGCGATGTGGTCAAAAACAAACAAAAAACAAAGTTGACTTGTATGATTAAATAAAGGTAAAATAAATGGACAATTCATCAATTCATAGACGCTATGTTATGCAATTTTACTTAAAAAAGTTGTTAGGAAAAAAAGCCAGAGGCTTGTGCTTCTGCTCCGGGACTGCAGCTGGATACTGTTGCCTGTAAGTGTATGCACTTGTTGTAAATCATGACTCTTTGTTGAATTATTTGTGATTGGTTTTGCTAAAGTGTGTGGTAGCCCAGGTAGTTAGCAAATTATCTGAAACTTGCTTAGTTGGTATAATTGCACCGTGTAACTGACGCTAACGTACACCGTGCAACGCACACCGCCGCCGGCGCGGTGCGTTGTCCGTCAGGTGCCGCCCCCCAACACACATCGGCAGCGCACCTTCGACACTATTTCCCAGCCCAGCCTGCTCCGGGACGGACATAAAAGGCTTTTCTCGCAGTGCCGGCCGCGCTGGAAATTGAGCAGTACTTAAGCACTCTACGTTCTTGACCTTCTTCTTCTTCTCTTCCGTATTAATTTGGCGGTCGCAAACAACGTAGTGGTGCATTACTGCCACCTTCTGACGCTACGACGTTAAAATATACCCCACGTGTGGGTGGTGGCGGGACGCTCATGTGATTGGCTGAAGAGGAAGGAGACATCTGATTGGCTACCTATATCCCCTTGGTAGAAAAAATGCATTTGTGGATCGGGTGACGTCAGGAGAGTCTCAAAAAGATTCACACACAAATGCGCGGAGGTTCACACACAAATGCGCGGAGGTTCATAAATAAAAGCATTTGTAAATGAATGTATCAACATCCACATATGTTTTGATGAAAATTGCAAATACTTTTTTAAATACATATATTGTGGATTTTTATTGCATATATTTAAACAATAAATATTTGTGTGTGCATCAGAAATACATTTGTGAAACTTTTTTGGTTATTTGTGGATTTTTTTTACATTTATATAAAATGCTAAATATATGTGTGTGCATTGAAAATATTTGTGTGGAGAGAGTCATTTATATATAAATCTTAACATGTATTTGTGAATCCTTCTGTGTGCATTTGTGAATATTGAGACTGATCTAACTCCATACTTTCCAACCACGAGCAGAAAATGACTTTCTTTGTTAGAAGATTGTAAGGAAAAGACCTGGATATCCACCAGTGAGACGAACGCTGTTTAGTCAAGATTGTTTTGTTTTTATTTAGACTCTTCTGAGTGAGTTGAACTGTTTCTGAAATGAGAAATGCATGACAGTGAAATGTTAATGGCGGCTGCTGCGTTGTGAACAGTGCTCGTAGAAATTATATGCTTATGGTAGTGCTGCTCGATTATGGAAAAAAATCATAATCACGATTATTTTGGTCAATATTGAAATCACGATTATTTACACGATTATGTCTTTGAATGTGGAAGAGCATTTATTGAACATGTTTGGAACAGCATCTATTAAACATGTTAAAAAAAACTCTCCTGTTAAGTATATAAAAATATCTTGTAATGTAGTAGTAAAAAATAAACTGTTGTACTGCACTCAATCTTTTGAAAACAAGAAATAAATAAAATACAAAAAGAGATAGATACTTCAATAAATTAGTCCAAAATAAATACTTCGATAAATAAGTCCCAAATAAATACTTAGATAAATTGGTCCAAAATAAAATTTCTCACGTTTGAGTGCACTGCCACAACATTCAACAAAGTAAAGGGAAAAAAAACGGTTAAATCTGGAAAGGCTGGTCAAACGTCCATCATCATGGACACACCGTTTCGGTGACGGCGCGGCGGCGTACCGTCGCCATTTTGAGGCTTCAGGAGAGCCCTGTTTACATTTTCCTTTGGTAAGATTCAACTTTTTTGCAATATTTTGGGTTGTTTTATGAATGTTTGTTTACACTGTTTTCACCAAATGGTGAAAATGTTCTACTGTGAAGGAAAGATGAAAGTTAGATATGAGATTTTGAATATTGCTCTGACTGTTACACAGGTCAGGGTTTTTTTTTGGATGTTTGATTCTGCGAGCTGATCCAGTCCAAGGGTGGCGAGCCAACTGTACCAAGATCCACGGATGTCAGCTGATTTGGAGAGAGTTTGATTTCCTTTGGACTGCTTGAACTTTGCTGATTCTGCCGAGTGGTAGGATAAACTTGCACTTCACAGTTTTTCTGCATACACTGAAGAGAGAACATCAGAACCCACAATTTCCTGATGTGGATTTGCACCACAGAGACTGACTAAAATCCCCCGGGGGTGTATTTTGATTTTCTATTTGGTGATCTTGGCCCATTATTTGTTTTTTTTTTTTCTTTTGTTTCTATTTCTTATGGAAAATTGAGTGTGTGGGTTTGTTTAATACAGGTACTTAAAACTAAATATACTGTGTAGTCTCATTAATTATCTCTCCTGCTCCAGTAGCTGAACCTAGTCTCCAAACTTGGGAAACTGACTTAATTTGTTAAATCCTGATTCCTGATTAATTTCCTCTAATCGTTGAAGAGGGTGTTACATCTCCTCTGTCACGTCTCTTATAACCTGCCAGACAGATACAAAGTCTTGGATGATTAGTTACTTTGATTGTTGAATGCAGGGAAAACCGAAATGGTGGTCTTAGGCCAGGAATACATAATGCACTTTCTGTCCCTTTGGACTTGCAATGTGCACAAAAATGTCATCACTATTTTTTGTAATACAACAAATACAGCCACCTGTTGGCTCAGGAACAATGCTAGGATAAGATCTTTTCTGTCATTTCAGGAAATTAAGAAAAACCCTTATTCATGCCCTTGTTTCCAGCCAACTGGACTATTGTAACTCCTTGTTTAGTGAACATCCTTGGAAATCAACCGAATGCTTCCAGCTTTTACAAATTACTGCTGCCAGGCCAGGCTACTCACAGGAACTAAAAGATATGACCATATTTTCCCTGGAGACAGTGGGTGTTTGCTGTCAGGGCTTTCAAACGCTAAGCTAATCCTCCACTGGAAAGTAGACAAGCAACCTCAGTGACCTCTCCTAAATCACATATAACACTTTTTGTATTTTATAGATAGACTTTTAATTTGTTTTACACTTGGTTTAAATTTCTTAATTCTATTTTATTAAAGGGGAACTAATGTTTTTTTCAACCTGGGCCCTATTTTCTGATCTACTTTTGTCTAAATGAGTGATAGGATGTTCAATATTTGACATTTCTTCAGTATGAAGCTCGGGCTGACCTGCCTGCAGCCCATGAGCGCATGCTATATTAAGTAATAGGGCACTCAGACAGCGTCAAACAACGTCAAAATATGTCCACCAAAAGTGCATTTTTTCACACAGATAGGCTCGGATTGTTAGTATTATTATTCAACAACATGACAAAAAGGAGAAATGAACGTCTGTGTTTACCTTTAGCTGGATTCGGACATGTTCCTCTGCCTGTTGCTGCTCCCTCTCTCTCCTCGCCCGTTCTTCAATTTCAATGAGCTCTGCATCCATATACGTCTGTGTACTCTGTGTTCAAATAAATACAGGCAGTCATCAAATTCAAATGGCTCATCCGGATCCAGTTGGTCAAAATCGGGTAAAAATGTTTGTTGTGGCAAGTCAAAACACTCGCTCAGAGAATGAAAGTCTGGCTCTGAAATCTTACATCTCGCGAGATTTGAGTTGTTGTAGGACGTCACCGCTGGAGTGACCTTAGAAACGCGAGGAGTTACTCTGTTTGGAGTAATCATGGCTAAATTGATTTTGACCAGCTGGATCTGGATGAGTCATCGTAATTTAGTGAGACTGTGAGATGGTGAAGGTGAATGTGTGTGCCACATGCCAGATATGTGAGAGTTGACAACCCTGCATTTTAGGGGCATGACAAAGCTTAAGTATCTGACAAGCAGGAAATAAGAACAGGTTCGCTTAAAATACCTGGTTTAGGTGGTACAATCTCTGCTGGAAACACAGCAATATTGCGCTAAAAAAATGACCAGTTTTGTTGTTTGTTGTCTCAAACAGCAGTCTGCAGCTTGGTGGCCGTCTCACCCAGGACTAACACCATCCATCATCCCCTTCACTTCCCAATCTTAAAGTCAGCTTATATACAGGTGCTCAAAACTATGTCAGTTTACAAACATTGATATATATGAAACATACAAATGGGATGTAGTCGTGGTTTGCTGAAACGTACAGTGCCAACATTCTTTTCTAGTGACCAGGCTGACACTGCAGACCCCCACTACAGCACTTAAACCTGACCTGACAGCAGTTCTTCAGTCCAATACCCAGCATCACTGTTCTTATTAGGAGTGATATTTACTGCTGAGTTAGATTTTATGAAATGATTTTACTGCAGATTCAAGTGTTTACGCGTTGAGTGCTTAAAACTAAACAAGATATTCTACAGCCCTTTTTACATAGGGGCACCACAAAGTCCCTTCTTTATGCTGCCTTTGCGTTTTTACACAGAACCAAATGACAGCAGCATCATGTCACTCCAGTGTGTGATTTCAGTCAGCATTACAGCACCACAGAATCAAAAGAGGTGTTATGGGCATGTTGTGGAATACACTGCAGCGGTTTTGTCACACTAGAAGGTGAACAATGACATAACATGGCAACAACAATCATTTACTAGCCTGTTGCCGTTATATGCCATAGGGCTGTAGTCAACCAAAGAAAATCTTGGTCGATTTAAAGTCGTACATAATCTTCAACTAATTGATTAGTCGTGGGGAAAAAAAATCTTCACGTTATTTTTACTTCTGCAGTGGTGTGTCTGTGTCACTCTGCAGTTGCACCACCGAAACGCTAGTCGGGGGTGGACGACTCTGTTAAGTGCTGTAAAGTTTAGTTGTTTCAAAACACACATTAAACATGGCTTAATAGAGACAATTTCAAACACAAGTACACAAATCAGCTTCACTATACAGTAAATTGCAGAACTGACAAACAAACACTTCTTTATCTGGACACATTTCCACCATCAGTACATCATGCTAACGTTATTAGCACAAGTCTATGGCATTTTACATTGTATAAATTAGCCTAGCGTCTAGCTTCTCATTAGGGGTGTAACAGTACACACAAGTCACGGTTCAGTACGTACCTCGGTGTGGGGGTAACCGTTCGGTACGGGTTCGGTACAATGGGGAAAAAAGCAACAAAAAGTCACACATGTATTACACTAGCTTTTTTTCATTTATTAACAGACACCAATTGACTGCAAAACTAAAGACCATCTCCTGTTATAAAAGTAAAAAATAAACAGAATAAAACACCACTGCTCCTGCAAGCTTGTAAATGGCAGGGACCATAGACTGGTTGATTTGTGCATGTGATGGGACACTGTAGCATGGCTCAAGCGCTTTCAATAAATACTTGAAGCCGGGCTCCTCTACTACGACATATGGGCGCATAGATGTGGATATGTATGGACTGTTTCATTGCTTTTCTGTTGTTAGGACAACAACTTTGGTCCCTGTTTACTTCCTATCAGCTTCTGCATTAACATACATTAAAACAGGAAACACAAAGGGACCCATTTAGAATGTTTATATTGTCCAGTTTGAAACGGTCTATTGCTTCGGTGATGTTTTTGGCCCTGTCTGCGTTCATGTTAAGAGGCTGCTTAAAAGCAGCGGGGATAAGTTGTTGCACACAAGTTTTTTTTCGTCGCACCAGTGATAGACATGTCGGGGTGATGCCATCTCATATGTGTTAACATGTTTGATGTGTTTTTTAGTGTTAACCCTACCATTATATTAGGGGGGCTCCCTAGTTAATTTTATTAAATTTTATTTTATAGTGTATAGTGTAGTGTACTGTATAGTGCCAGATCACAACAGAAGTCATTTAAGGTTACCTTTCCTATAGAACAGGTCTATACCTTGTCCTTTTATTAAACAAACTAAATAGCCTTATGTTATTTATCTTATTCTGTCAATGTCATTTCTGTCTCTACACGGTGCGCGTTTACAATCCTCCTCTGCTCTCTGTATCTCGCACGCATCGCGCCCCAGGTGAGCACACAGGTGAGCACACTAGAGCACGGCTCGGGCTGCATTTTCCTGACAGAAGAGTCCGACGCAATTTGTTACCTGGCATAGTTAGGCCTATTTCTATGGACAGTGTAACACGCAGCACAGCGCTGGACACACACTCAGTTGGAGCGGAGCTTGTGTTGCTTTCAGGCGTTGTCACGTAATTAACAAATTCCTGGATTGAAGTGAGGACTCGACTATTTTTTAATAGGCTACTCACTCAGACATATTTGTTGTATAACTGCGTGCACCAAATACCGTTACACCCCTACTTCTCATATAAAACCAGGGACAAATGTTGCAGTAATAGCACACAGTTCGGCTCCATAACAACTCACAAAGTTCACTGACAAAACCAACTTTCCTGTACTAAACACGTTTTCCAAGCCAATACAACATGCTAAGGTTATTAGCGCCAGCCTATGGCATTTTACATTGTATACATTAGCCTAGCAACTAGCGATCTTTCCCTTGTCTCATATAAAGCCAGGGACAACAGCAGCATTTAACAAAGGTAACGGCACACAATTTGGCTCCATACAACTCACAACATTCACTGAAAAAACAACTGTCACACTAAACACGTTTTCCAAACAAATACAATGTGCTAACTTTATTAGCACCAGCCTACGGTATTTTACACTGTATAAATTAACCTAGCGACGGGCGGAGATTTTCTCTGCTCATATGAAGCCAGGATAAATTCTGAAGTATAAATCCCTGAAGGACAGATCACTCACATGACTTAAAATGCTATTTTAGTGGATGCTTTACTGTCTTCACAATTTATTGTTTCATATCACTGAAATACAAGTAAATACAAGCTTCATTTCCACAGAGGGGAAATGGTGTCAGAAACAGACAGGAGGTCTGTGTCACCGTGATGCTGAGTGTAGGGAGGGCAAGTTCAACTCTCTGTCAACAACAGGGGTGTTTTGAAAACACCCCTATTTTCACAGGTAACTTAGCCTGTCCCCCGCCGCAGGGAATAATGGATTAATCCTGGAAAGCTATTGATGTAGCACTTCTCTCCTTATGAAAGTAACATGGCGATTATTCGACCAATGAGAATTTGGTTGGACGAGAGCATAGCGACCAAATAATCGACTAGTGGACCAGGAGACTACAGCCCTAATATGCCAGCTGATCTCACCCTCTGCTTGGATGGTAAGGAGCTCCCAGACCTCATTGGTTTTCCATTTTGTGGACATTTTCAGCTGCTACCTGCCACCATCTACTTTTTAATCTCCTCTGGTGGGTCACACACATACTGTCACACCCATGCTACTCATGATCCTGTCCTGACAGCCGTCTCTTTTATACAGACTTTTGTTTCGGTGCTGTTACTACCTCCGGTACATTCTTAAAGGCAAGACTACTCTGTCCCTCCATTCCGTGATTGCATCTTTTATACAGAATGGTCAGGCGGAAAAACAGTGTGAAATTTCTGCCTTGAAGAGACAGTTTAAAAGTGGCATATTATATGAAAAAGCTCACGTGGCTCCTTATATGAAAAGTTTGCCAAACCAAGACTGCATTTGAGCACTGGACCAACACTTCTCAACCCTGTGGATAGCTTTGGGCTGTCAGTAGATGGTGTTCAGCTTGCACTGTCATGGAATATGAGCTATGCCAAGGTTCCATTTGGTTATTTTAACTACACATCATCGATGTTTCCCTGGACATGCTTTGCAGCTGGAGGAGAATATGAGCAAGAAGGAATTGTGCTTAAAAATAATATATTTGTCAGAGGCCAGTTAGCTCCATGTTGGTTTTCCTCAAGAAAAAAGCACTTCTCTCCTAAAAATCTGAAACACCTAAACTGGAGCGGGTGGTTTCCACAAATGGAGAGGAGGAAAGAGCGGACGAAACGTGTCAAGAGTCAGCAAGTGTGTCTCTGCTTCACTGAAAGACAGTGCTGTTTCTCTGCCATGACACACACATACACACCCTTACACAGCTTCTGAGGCTCGGTGTTGTCATGTGGGCAAACCCCCACACTGTTACCTAGCAACGGTGGAAAACCAGGCTACAGAGACAGCATCCCTGTCATCATAGACTCACACAAGATCAGGCCGTGTGGATGGTTGTTTTGGAAACAAGGTGTAAAAGCCATGTAAGGCCGAGGTGTATCTCAGTCCAGACCGACCCTGCTGATACTTCAGGCCACATCAGTGCAATAGGACAGGAAGTGTTTTTTTAATAGACACACAGACATGCTCTATCCTATAGGCTTCCCACATCGCGTGCAAGGGACAAGGCCAGCCCGAGCAGAATCTGACCCCTCCTTTTCTGTCTCCTGTCCTAAAGTACTGTATCATTTGTGTAAAAACCAAACACTGTAACTGCTATTCATCATCATGCTTGGTTTATTATTCTTAATCTTATTATTGTGAGTGATACTGGACACACTAGTGGCACCAATAAGTTTTCAAACACAAGCAGTATATAAACTAAAAGGTAATTACCACCTTCTAAAAAGGTGCAGTTTCTAAAGAGTTCATCAGTTTGATAAAATAATTCTAAAACACGCTTCACTCAGCTTTTTCCAGATATTTCGACCATCTCAGTTTTCATCAACGTAAACTTCAGTATAATAATAATAATAATATTATCATTATGATAATGATAATAAGAATGTGGGACAAGGAAAATAACCGACACAATTTACAGATTGTAACAGCAGTCACAGACTGTAACAACAGTCTGTGATGTTGGTTAAAGCTGTTTTCTCACTCGTGCATGTACATTAAAGTAAACAGAAAACATACAGCAGCAGAATAATAACGTTACAATAACAATAATAATAATAATAATAATAATATTAGTTGACGCATGCTGTAATGTTACCAGCGATGCAGAAAGCTTACGTGACCACTACCATACTAACAGAAACACGTTTTGTGTGTTGATAAGCCTGGGCCACGCTGCCTGGGTGAGCAGCATGTGACAGTTATCTTGCTGAAGTTCTGCTGCTCGCACATGTGTTGTGTTCAATATCATGCTTTGGTGGGGACGTAAAAGTAAACATGATGGTGCTGTCTTACTGCTGCTTTGACAGAGTCCTCTGGGATTCCTCCTGTGTATAGCAGTTGTCCCCTGTGGGTTCGACTTGGGGAGCTTCCCCCCAGACCCTACGCATATCACACAAGCCCTGGTCCTACCTGTAGCCGAATACTGTGCCCTCACGTGAATAAGATAGACACTGCCATCAACAACACCCTCCGGATAGTGACTGGTTGTCTGAAACCCACCCCCGTGTCTCACCTACCAGTCCTCGCTGGAATTGCTCCGGCCAGTCTCCAACGAGATGCAGCTACCCTCGCCCTGGCAAGAAAAGCCTGGAAGTACGACTGGCACATTCTGCACAAAGCCACAACAACACCGCCATCCCTACAACAAGGCGGCACAAGAGCTGCAACAGTCCATTCCTGAGGACTTGTCCAGAGACGCCTGGCTGAACAGACTGCCGAGCACATAATCACCAGCTGCCCCCAAAACAGCCCACCCTCAGAATCCGGCCTCTTCGACTTAGGACCGGAGATGAGGGCGTGGTTGCACAACATGGAGTTGGCCATCTGATGATACATGAAAGAAGAAGAAGAAGAAGAAGAAACCGGAGTCCATGCTTTGACAGGGTGAAGCCAACTGCAGCTTACTATAATGTGATGCACTGACGCACGTTTTACAAATTGCTTTTTTTTTTGGTAATCAATCATGTCGATTACCTTGATGAATCGCCCCAAGCCTAATGAGAGAGACATGTATTGAGAGAGGAAGGGCAGGGGCCCCACAGAGCGTATATGTACAGGGCCGAGAATTTGGTGCTCCACCCCATATCCCACAGCCCCTAGGCAGCCTCCAGCAAGTCCCATTGATTAAGGCTGTGCTCTGCTCCTTCGCCAGACAACCAGAGGGAGGTGGAAGGTCAGACAGGGAATTCTCACAGCTTTCCTCAAGTGTCCACTCTGGATATGGAGCTGTGGACATTGTCATTTTCATCTGTGGACTTCACGTGCCTGCTTCCGAAAATGTGTTCACTTTGATCAGACAAACAATGTTTCATGGTCTAGCCAATCACAGTGGGATTAATAAAAGTGCTCCTTCACTGTTTCTCCACAACATCAGACTTGACAGATGTTTTCTGGTATCACATGTGAATGTCCTCTTTGATCTTTTTTTCAAATCTTCCACTGACTCCTGGTCAATGATCTTTGACCTCTAGTCAGTGGATGCTGGGAGTGATTTTGGTCTGGTGCTCACAGACTGTCACTGCCAGTTAGTTCTGGACACAAAGGGAGGAGGACTCAAGTGCAAATATACACCAGGCTAACAGGTAGGATAAAGGGAAAGGTCAAGAAAAGGCTCATAGGTTGGCTGTAGAATGTCAGTCCAAAAACAAATTCAAGAAGGATGATAAAACTTAGCTTCTGAAGGAGCACTGACAGAAGGGGTGTTTGTTTGGGTGTTCAAATATCTTTATCCTGAATTACAAACTTAAGACAGGGTTGGAATCTCATAATCCAATCTTTGTAACTGTTGGCTTAAGTGCTCCCCGGTTGAGTTGTAACTTTTTGGCTTAAGTAATGATTAAAAAATAATGCACTAATGCTTTTAATATCAGTAGTAAGCAATTAACAAGGACAAGTACTTGGTTGCCTGGTGGTGACAAACCTGTCTGACTGATTAATGCTAACAGGATACCTGCCCTGGTAACCTGGTCTCACTCCTAACTTGTCAGATATTGACACTTGGTCAGTCACATACCAATGCACTGAGGCACCCTTTAGCAGTGGTATGAGTTGCACCAGGCAGTTGCTCCAAGCAACTGCCGTAGTCTAAAGGCTCTGACACAACAAGCCGACGGTCAGCTATCGACCAAAGTTGGGCCGTTGGTGAGTGTCTGTTGCCCTAGTTTGGCTGCTTTTTGGCCGATTGAGCATGTTGAATCGGCGGTGGAGCTTGTTGGTGAGAGAGATCACTCTGATTGGCTGTTCAGGTTTTATTTCCACGCCCCTGTAGCGAGTGAATCTGCCTGTAGTGAAACCAGGACTAATTGGTGCTTCCTCCTCAGGCTCCACTTCACTCAGCCGCCTGACAGAGCCTCTGCTTCTTTCCACTTTAACCTCAATAACAATCCGGAGCTAGCTGGGAGCGGCTAGCGGAGCGTTAGCCGCTGCGTGACTGGAGGAAAGCACAGCCAGGTAGCCTCCGCTAGCCTCTCTCCGCTAGACTGTACATTTCCTGTAAAAACACTTTTTTTTTTGGAACAGATGCAATGCATGTTAAAAGGATAAATCGACATTCTGTCCCTGAGTGGCCAAAACTGATGTTGGAGAGGTACATAGAGTGTCATAGTTTGACATGTAGGGCCACTGACTAAGCATCAGTATTTGATGAGTTGGGAGCAAGAATGTTTTTCCCTTCTGCAAAGAGTTGCAAATATCTGGACCAAAATATATTAACCCAAATAACATGCAGATTCCAAAATTCAGTCCTAAATCCGAGAAACAACAACAGCAGCAGGATATTAAAAGGTATAGATTACTACTCCATTCATACCAAATAACAGTGCTAATACTGGTGCTGTATGTGCATACACTCGAGGCCAAATGACTTGCTCACATATTCAGGCAGCTCAGTATGTGCTAATGCAATCATATGGATGACTGAAGCTCGTCCTAGGTCAATGAATCTAACACACATGCACACACACACTTACACAAAGGAACAGTGATCATTTCCGTTACATATATAATGGTAGCCTACTGGTAGTAGGTCATTGACTGTTCGATGCTGTCTCCCTTATCAGATCCTGACAGCTTTCTGAAAAACACAAGAAACTACAAGGGTAAAATCAGTGCGGTTCTAGCCTAAATGGTTAAATGCCTAAAATCCCCCCCAGTCCCCCCATATCTCTGATTACTTTGCTGTTTTATTTACTGTTACTGTGCCTTCTTCCCATGTTAAACCGCGTGCTCCTGCACGCCGTGTATGCACTATTAACTCTTTGACAGCCTCTCAGTTTTCCGAAGCTTTTAAATTCGACATGTACTGACTTAATGGACTTGGTGGCGCCTTTTAGGATGAAACGCGCTAAACCACTGACTGAACCATGGCTGAATGACACCACCCGCACTCTCAGACGTGGATGTAGACGTGCTGAGAGAAAGTGGAAGAGAGATCGTCTTCAAATCTCTCTAGATATTTTAAGAAATAGTTTATGTGAATATCAGAGAGCTGTTAAAGCTGCAAAAACTAATTTCTTCTCAAACCTTGTGTCAAATAACAGCCATAAACCTCAGTTTCTTTTTAATACTCGTAATTTGCTTTTAGGGATGCACCGAAATGAAAATTTGGGGCCGAAGCCGAAGCCGAATAATATTAAACGCTTGGCCGAATACCGAGTATCGAATACCGAATATCGTTGATTAGTTTTTCATTAGTTTTTGCGGATGAACCCCCTCCAGGTTAGTGTACCAAATTTGGGACCCACTGTATGATACCAATGAAAATATCACGGTTCTGAGTAGTAACAGGATACCACAGTGAAAATGAGGCAGTTGTGCCTTTTGTCATTTATAAAAAGATAAATCACTTTTCTATAATACATCATTGATATTTCAATGGAATAAATTACTTATTGACTTATGCATACTTCAAAAACAGCATCAATAAGTGAGTAACATAGGGGGAATTGAAATAAAAAAGTAGAATAAAAATCAACCAGCCACCCTCCTCCCCTGACAGTCCCTTCATAAGTAAAGAACAGTCCCTAAAGTGCGGTGAGGTTTGTGGGCCGTTACCTGCCACCGAGACAGAAATGTATAACGGCTCGTTTCTCCTCTGACACGCCACATACCTGTGTTCGGCTGGCTCGGCTGTTCAGGTACTACTGGGCACTCATGACGCCAAGAAGAGGATATTATTGGAGCCGACTTTTCCGTTGCTGGTAAGCCTAAGACTGCCATATTTGACAGGAATACATTACTGTCTGTGTCTGTGAACCCGGTTCAACCGGTGGGATTCGCCTATCGTTTCTGCTGGTGGTTGAAATCTGTACTCACACAGCGTGCTGAATGATTTAAGCCTGTTTTGCTTGCTCAAAACTATTTTTAGTCGCAAATGCGAGTGCCGTGACGGACGGATCGCCACACTGCCGACATTTTACTCCGCCCGTCACGGCACGCTGTTTGATTGCGTTATCAAAACATGCCACTATTATTCGGCCTTGCTTTTAACTTATTCCACCGAATACCGAATGTGTGTTTTTTTTTGCAATATTCAGCCAAATATATTCGGCTACCGAATATTCGGTGCATCCCTTTTTGCTTTTAAATACCTGTAATTCTACCTCCATTGTATCTTCTCCTGCACTATGTAAAAAATTTCTTAAACTTTTCAATGACAAGATTTCTGCCATCAGGTCCATTCCCTCTATATTTAGAAAGTACAATATAACATTTCAATGCTTTGCAGATGACTTACAGATCTACCTTCCTCTTCAAACAAATAGCTCTGCCTCCATTCAAGGTCTGCTGAACTGTCTCAATCAGGGTCCGACATTAACGGTTGCCCGAAGGCCCGGGGCAAGTAAAAATATCCGGCGGGCCAGCAGACCCTGCGCAGACATGCCCTCTATTGGGCAAGCAGCACCGACTCAGATTTTTTTATTTTTATTATTTCTATTCGCAGGGCAGGAATTATACCACGGCCAAACAGCCAGTGCCGTGGAGTCCCCGGTGTGTGGTCGTAATGCCCCTCCTACCTATACGGCCAGTGTAGCATGCCCTGTTTTTTTTATGACAAACAGCATAGCAGGGCTACGGCTAAGTTAACGTAACGTTACTGACACTCCGAGACACACACACACGCACACACATAACGTTACCGGACAGCCTCTCAGTACTTAGCCGCTAACGTTAGCTCATGTTAGCTCAGTTACCACACAGAAACTTTTACAAAGGGTCATAATGTGCTTCTAGTAGCTGTCAAATCGCCAGCGAAAGCTGTTTACACTGCGGACACGGAGATGGGACAAAGATCCTCTGTGAAGGAAAATGGTTCACTCTGCTCTGCCGCCAGGAACAAACTGGGAGGCAAAGATCCATCTCTGAGGAAGAGGGCTCACTATGCTGCAGGGTTCACCAAAACGTTTTTTTTTTTGTTTTGTTTTTTTATTTTAATAAATTGAACACACACTAAAGAACATACAAGATCCTGTAGAGAATTAATACATATAATACAATACAATAAACCTTGTCTAATTAAATGAAGGAGGACAATTTTTTTTAAAGTCAAATAAAATATTGGGGATTTCAGAGACTTCAAAGACTTAAAAAATAAGGGACATGAATCAAAACAACAAGAAACAAGATATATCCCCAGTCATGCACACCCAGTTTTAATAAACTCAGTACTGTTTTTCAACATATATATTGTTTTGTCTTCATTCAATGTAATTAGCACATATTGTTATTGCGCCATTGGTTTTGGACTTGGTGCCCCACATTCTGGCCATGATGCCCCAGTAAATTTGTATTTATCAACGGCCAAAGTGGCCTTGCCCTAAAAATTGTGTATGTCCTCTCCTGTTTCTGTCCTCGGAGGGGCCAGTTGCAGTGTGCTGCTTTTTTATGTGCTGCTGCCTCCATTGGCTGAGCCTCTCTTCTGATGTAAGATATAAGTTATGAGAGAAAATATGCACCACACAGCCAGAAGAAGAACCTCTTAAGCAGGGCAAGTAAGAATTTAGATGGGGCAAGTAGATTTGAGAAGTAGGCAAAAAAACCTTAATGGTCGGACCTTGTCAATGATGTTCACACATGGATGGCTTCAAAATTCTTGAACCTAAACAAATCCAAAACTGGCTATGATGGCTATGACAGTGCCATTGGCCCATTAGCTTCCTACTGTCACCCTGCTGCAAGGAACCTAGGAGTTATTTTTGACTGTGTCTTTAAATTTAAAAAACAGATTAGTTCAGTTGCTCAAATCAAGCTTCTTTCAATTAAGGCTACTTAGTAAGGCAAAGCCCTACCTCCCTCTGTCCAGAATGCAGCAGCCAGACTGCTGACAGGAAAGAAAAGACGTGATCATATCACCATACTGGCCTCTTTGCACTGGTTCCCTGTCCAGTTTAGAGTTCAGTTTAAAATCTTATTTGTTTTTAAAAGCCTGAATGGCTTAGCTCCATCCTATCTATCTGAGCTTGTTTAGCTTCACACGACAGCCAGAGCACTGAGATCAAGCAACCAGCTGCTGCTGGCCTGTCCCAGAACTAAACTTAAAAGCAAAGGTGACAGAGCCTTTTCCGTTGTGGCTCCAAATTTATGGAATTCTTTACCTTTCCATATAAGGGCAGCCCGAACTTTGGAACACTTTAAATCTCTTTTAAAAACCTACCTCTTTTCGCTTGCTTTCACCTCTAGTTGAGACAGACATGTCTTTCACAGCTTTTATTTTTATTTCTCCTGTTCTTTAGTGTTGATGTTTTATTGTCTAAACATATTGTTGATCTTATTGATAAGTTTTGTGGTTTTTGCTATTCATTCATTCTTTGGATGAACTGTATAGCACTTTGGTCAACTGAGGTTGTTTTTAAATGTGCTATATAAATAAACTTTGGCTTGACTTGACTTGACATCCATCCATCCATCCATCCATCCATCCATTTTCATCCTCTCATCTGAAGCCTGGTCGCGGGGGCAGTAGGCTGAGCAAAGCACACTAGATGTCCCTCTCTCCAGCAGCACTTTCCAGCTCCTCCTGGGGGACCCCACGGCCTTCCCAGGCCAGATGAGCTATGTAATCACTCCAGTGTGTTCTGTGTCTGCCCCGGGGCCTTCTTCCAGTGGGATGTGCCCAAAACACCTGCAGCAGGAGGCCACTGGGAGGCATCCTGTTTAGATGCCTGAACCACCTCAACTGACCCTGTAGTTCCTTACCCCATCTCTAAGGCTGAGCCCAGCCACCCGATGGAGGAAACTCATTTTGGTCACTCTCTGTGATCTCATTCTCTCGATCACTACTCAGAGCTCATGACCATAGGTGAGGGTTGGGATGTAGATGGTCCAGTAAATCGAAAGCTTTGCCTTCCAGCTCAGCTCCCTCTTCACCACAACTGACTGGCGCGGCGCCTGCATCACTGCAGAAGCCACACCTAACCCATGATCCATCTCATGCATCAGTAAAGATTTTCAACTTGAATAATTAATGATTTGAGTGTTCCGTTAATTTTTTTTTGGAGCAGTGTATATAGTAGTATGGTGTTTTTCTGGCTCAATTTTACTGGATGATCTTGAAGATCAGCAATACTGATACTGGATTTTGGGGTTGATGCCCAGTGAAAAAAGTTAATATTGATACATTATTTGGTTTCATTGTAACCTTTGTTCTCTGAGTGAGGAGATTATCTCCCCACTCATTGATTGGAACTGGTACTGAGTGGCATTGATCCTGAGGAGATAAGCACCTCACTCAGAGAACAAAGGTTAAAATGTAACCGAACGTTCTCTATCGTATCGAGATTATCTCCCCATCCAGTAGTTATATCATAATTATGAGAACCCTTTAAGACACAAGTATTAGAATGAGATGTCCCTGCCACCATTTGCATTAACAACAGAAAATACCCAATAAGTGTGTATATACAAAAGACACTAATGAACTCTAAACAAATGTACAACATCTTGCGCATTCAACGGCTGGTGACACCGCCAGACGACACTGTACCGATGTCCCGGCACCAGATGCAACCATAAGCACAACCAACCCCGCCAGATGCATGGGTTGGGTGCAGGAAGACTGCTCAGTTGGCCAGCCTGCTGCCAGACCACTGACAATAATATACGACATCACCCTGACTAGGTAAGGTACCCCCCCACCTCAGAGGAATGTGATCACATGGCCTACTGTGTGGTGGCACTTAGCAGATGCTCCCTAGGGGAGGTGCCAGCAGCCACATTCAGGCAGTAAAATCTGGCAAATGTGGATGGACCCCACCCCATCGAAATGAACATTGGGCAATGGGCATTGTCCCACGTTACGGCCAGATCTCAGACCACCTCTGGATGCATTCTCCAGTCCCTTGAACTTGGGCTTCCCCTAGAGAGTAGGTCCACCCCCTGGTTCACCAGTCTGGGCATGGGCATAGCCCTGACGGACAGGAACCATGTCCATGCCCAGGTCCACAGCCTGTGTGCTATTCTGCAGAGGTTTGGAGAGCCCAGGCCCCCTTGCCTATTGACATATGCTGCTGCCACTGTGCTGTCAATGCTTACTGGCATTGCAGACTTGGGAGAAAATGCTGGTGGGCCAGGTGAATGGCTCTCATTTCTAGAGCACTGATATGCTGGCCCTTCCAGCGGGTTCTCCAGACCCCACTGGTGCCCCTGCCCTGGGGGAGTGCACCCCACCCTTCCAGGGAGGCATCTGTAGACAGTACCTGGCGAAGCAGTGCTGGACCAAGCATACTCCCCCTCGAGATGTTGGCTGGGTCCTGCCACCACCTTAGGTCCCCACAAAGCTGCAGTGATGAGCACCACTTCCTGAAGCTGCCTCTATGGACAGAGCCCCAGGCTGAAGAGATGCCTCTGGACTGGATGCATGTGTAGAAGAACCAATGGCACCACTTATATGGAGGCTGCCATAAGACCCAAGAGGCGGAGACACAGCCGCCACGTGACCCTGGTGCCATTCTCTCTGACTCCCGACCACCTCCTCAGAAACAGAAAGGGGAGGCACAAGGAGCTGTGTGGGTCACCCCCCTGCTTCATCATCAAAACAGGAAGGGGCGGGACTCTGATCAGCTGGCAGGTCAGGCCCCAGAGCCAAAGTAGCCCAGCCAATAACTTACAACCCAGCAGAGGGCCCAGGAGCAGGGAAGTTCCTATATGACACAGTCCGCTCACCCCCTTCTGAAACTGTAATATTGGTGGACATCTGCCAAATGAGTGTCAATGGGCTTCCCTTTGCCTAGCAGACATGCAGAAGCAGTTCTTGCATGAAGCTGGATTATCATGCGCAGCCCCTGCATGCTCAATCCCAAACATAACACAGTAGTCATGTTTCTTTTTTTTTCTCTTTTCTTTTTTTAACATTACAACCCATACAAGAAGGGCCCTGCCGGCTTGCCATTTCTCTCTCTCTCTCTCCCTTTTTTGTTTTTGGAGTGACATCACTGTAGCACGACCAGGAAGTGCACTCTTTAGCTGTAGCAATAGTGCTGCTAACTGTCTTTAAATAGTTTCCCTGAGCCAACAGATGTGAGTGTGGCCACAGTATGGATTATTTTATTTGACACCGGACAGTGGGACACTTCTAACTCCCATAGTTACAATATAACTACTGGGTGGGCAGATTATCTCGATACGAAAGAGCACAGCTGATATTACATATACATTATATACAAAGATATGTAATGCATGCAGGAACTATTCCAGTTAAACAATAAACTTGTCAGAAATGCACTGTAACATTAAATTTTATTGGGGATTTCATAATTAACCCTTTAGGCGCCGGAGTTTTTTCAAGAAAATATACAATTTTGATATCAAGATTTCAAAAGGCTATAGCTTCAAAGTAGTTTGAGATAAAGGTATACTGTCAATGAGAAAATTGTTCAGTATGACTCAAAGTTTGTGATGGAAGTGAAATTATTCATCTAATTTGCATATTATGACGTCACAAGGTGGCGGCCATATTGGAAAATATACAATTTTGATATCAAGATTTCAAAAGGATAGCTTGAAAGTGGTTTGAGATAAAGGCATACTGTAAATGAGAAATACCTTCAGTATGAACCAAAATTTGGGATGGAAGTAGATTTGTCATCTAATTTGATTACTGTGACATCACCAGGTGGCGGCCATATTGGAAAACATCCATTTTTGTTTTCAAGATTTCAAAAGGCTGCAGTTTGAAAGTGGTTTGAGATAAGGGCATACTGTAATTGAGGAATATCTTCAGTTTGAAGCAAAATTTGGACTGGAAGTAAATTGTCATCTAATTTGCATATTGTGACATGAACAGGTGGCGGCCATATTGGAAAATGTCAATTTTCTTTTAAAGATTTCAAAAAGCTGTAGTTTGAGAGCAGTTTGAGATAAAGGAATACTGTCAACAGTCAATGTGAAATATCTTTAGTATGAAACGAAATTTGGGATAGAAATAAATTCACTGATCCAATTTCTATAATCTTTTAGCACTGGTCGGCGGCCATATGGATTTGTATTATTTTCAAAGACGTTCAACGATCAAGATGGCACTGCTTGTAGTTTTTCAGTGTGTGGTATCTTTCATTGCAAGGCACAGCACAAAGACCTACTCCACACTGACGGCACCTGAACTGTGTCTGGCGACGGCCTTTCGGGCGGGTGCGATCTGAACAGACAACACAATCTGGACGTTCGTCTGTGTTGCAGAGCCAGTGTCGTTCAGTGAGCCTCTGTGGCATTTCTCCCTGCTGCATTGAAGGCCGTCCTCCTTTTTTGCCTTCCTTTTTGGAGAAGCCCTCAAGCCAAGATGTTATAATGTCCTGAGTAAAGGCCTTCAGTGGTTTGTGTGGACCAGGACTACAACGTGTATAAATGATGTGCGCATTGACCACACTGATGCTCAGAACCGCATCAAAAATGCGGTTGTACCATTTCCTGGATGTGTGGAAACAGGTATGTTTTCATCCGTTGATCGGATGTATCAACTCCTCCCATAAAGGAGTTGTAACCGTCCACACACACTGGTTTCATAATTCACGGAACCCAGTCACATTTTCCTTTGTCCGGATCCGTTTTTGGGTGACTGTGTTGCCGTGAATGGTGGACAACAGAGTGAGACGCTTTGTGTCATGCCAAGCACAAGCCAGCAGTTTATCATGCCGCATGAACACTGGGTCATCTCCCCTTCTCAGAGGCAACTGGGATGGTTTCAGCCCCTTTGGCATCCCTCTCCTGTTGCAGTTCACTGTCCCGCACATTCCGGTGTCTTTAGCAGCTAACTCACGAGCTAAGGCTGGTGATGTGTAGTAGCTGTCCATGTACACCTCATGCCCTTTCCCAGTGTGCTGGGCAAGCAGCTGACGGACAATATGGTGTGTTGCCCCTAAATTGTCCTCATCACTTGTATTTTTGCCATTGTAGATGCACCACTCTAATACATAACCTGAGCTGGCCTCACTCAAAACAAATGCTTTATAGCCATATTTGTCAGGTTTTTTGGGGTTGTACAGTTTCAAGGTTGACCTTCCCTTGAATGCAATGGTCATTTCATCCAAGGAAAGTTCCTTGAGTGGACCATACACAGCAGCAAAACGAGGAATGATCAAATCAATTATGGGGCGCACTTTGAAGAGCCTATCATGACCTGGCTGGCCCTCTCAATGCGGTCATCATTATTTACAAAGTGAAGGAAAGAAAGAATGTTTTCAAATCTGTTTCTCGCCATCACTTTGCCAAATCCAGGTGTGTAAGTTGGCCAAAAACCTGCCCAGTAGTCCTCAATTTCAGATTTTTCCACAAGCCCCATGCACAAGTGAAGTGACATGAAAGCTTTCATTTCAGGGACAGTCACATCATACCAGTCATGAAATCTGGAGTTTGGTTTCAAAATTTCCCCTTCAAAGAACTGATGGGCATATCTGTTTGTTTCATTGGTGATGAGGCTCCAGAATTCATCATTCAGAAAAAGAGAGATGAAATCAATGGGCTCAGAATTTGTCAGATCATCTCCACAATAACCAACAGGCTCATCAAAATTTCTGATCCACTTTGATACTCTTCCTCTTCTCTCAACAACTGCCAGCCATCATCATTATCATTATCATTACCGCCGTGATTTACGATGCGGCAGTGAACGCCACCTCCGCCGCCATTAGCGGTGTGTTTGCCGCGACCACCGCGTCTGCCGCGGTTGTTTTCATCCCCGCTACATTCACCGGTATTTGCGGTGTTATGAGCCCCCCTGCCACCCCGACCACGTCCCCCGTGTTCGCAGAATACTTCCACCCCGGCCACGGTGAGGTGAAGCATCCGCTTTGCCATGTGCTGATTGTGGACTATGGCGCACGGACTCGCCGTCACTACTATCGTCAGTTTCGGCTTCATTAGACAACTGCATGTCTTCCTCCTCGGAATCGGAGTCAGCCAGTACCTGACGAAGTGCCTCGTCGACGGTAAACCGACCTCTCGGCATCGTAAGTAAATGAAAATACACTCTTTCGCTCTGCTCTGCTCTCGCTACGCTCAGCACTACTACCACTGCTTCGCCGCCGCGTCTCTGCGCCGGAGCGCGTTTTACAAACTCTTTTTACTCTAAAACTTTGAATAGAACCACGCCCACAAATGCTGCTCAGATTACAGGCATACATGTCCGCCATCTCCTGGTGAAAAGTAGTAACAAGATTCGGCACCACATTTATAGATACAGCCTGTTTTATTCAGCTATGTTGCTTGTCGCAATTTTGCGACTTTGGCGCTTAAAGGGTTAAAAATGATCCCAACCATCTTTTTCTGCATTAGATTCTGTTAAAAAAAAAAAAAAAAAAAAAAAAGTTTTATATTGGTGCATATTGGACAACATATATGCTGATATGATATATCTTTGACAGGCCAATATCGGCCAAAAAAATCTGTCGACAGATATATCAGTCAGGCTCTGGGATGGACTGACATAAAATACAGACATCCATGGTCATCATAAGAACAATATTTACCTGTACAGCATGACCATCTGAGGATCAGTGATGATTCTAACTTCATGTAAAAAGCAAGACCCCTTTTTTTAAGTATTATTTTACACTCCTGGGTTTTTGAATACAGGCATTTGATTTAAGTGGACAGGATTTATCAAAATATAAGGCAAGGCTGTTTTACAATATGGACTTGCATACTTCTGAGCGTGTACTCACCTGTGTGTGTGTGTGTGTGTGTGTGTGTGTGTGTGTGTGTGTGTGTGTCAGAGAGACAAACACAGAGACAGAGATTGCTCGTGCATCTTGACTGCTCCACCCTAAGTGTTTTTTGTTGCAGAGGGATATAACTTCAGATTAATGTGGTGACAGGGTTTTATGGCAGCCATGGAAACCAAGGGGCACTGGCACACTTACCTTATGAAGAGGGCTCACAGGGTTATTCTGTGTGTGTGTGTGTGTGTGTGTGTGTGTGTGTGTGTGTGTGTGTGTTTGAAAAAGACAGAGGTTGTAAACCTCACTGAAGCTAAAATGTAACACTGCAATCGGTTAAAAAGCTCCATAAAGCTGAAGGAGAACTGCACTGTGTGGGGACATCACTACAATGACAACTCTTAACTTACACACAGTGGTTCGATCGATTGTTTATACACAGTAAAATACTAGGTTCTAAAAATGGTTCATATTTCTTGAGTCATGGTTGTAACAGTATTATTCTTCATGTGTCAGTTTTCTAAACACACTATGGTTTACACAAAGGAAGTATGGTCCTGTCTCATGTAGCATGTTGGCTTGCTGGTACAGTATAGCTTAATATTATTATGTGAAAACAGAAGTGTATGAAAACACACACAATGCATTAACAGGCTGAAGTCGACACGGGGTGCCAGAATGTCAGCAACCAACTCGCCTAGTGTACTGTAATTGTACATCATATCTCTACATGGAAAGTTGATCAATCATTAATCATTTTTATTTATAAAGCCCAATAGCACAGTTTGCCTCAGAGGGCTTTACAGCATATGACATCCCTCTGTCCTAGCACCCTCACAGTGGATAAGAAAAAGCCCGCCCCCCCAAAAAAACCCTTTATTAATGGGTAAAAATAATCGGTAGAAACCTCAGGAAGAGCAACTGATGAGGGATCCCTCTTCCAGAATGGACAGACATGCAATAGATGTCATACAGAACAGATCAACATAATAAATTTTCAATAATTCATATGGTGATGAGATTGGAGTGAGAATGTGTTGTGACGTCATATCACAACTAAAAGAATTACATCAAACACAACAACAGTCAACACGGTCTTAGCACTGCATTCGTTGGCCATTTTCCACCAACATATGGTACAGGTTATGTTCTGGTTTCTGCACCTAATTTTGGACCTCTCTGAGCATTTTGACCAAAAATGAATTGGTTCAGAACCTTAAAAGTTGGTTCCCAGCTGGAACCAAAAAGGTTTGCCTTCACCTGAAGTATGAACTATAACAACATCAGTGGGTGTGTCATGTCCTGCAGGTTGGATGACACAAAACATATACAGTCTTCCACATCTTCTTCTTCTTATTAGTTGGTACATGCTTGTTTCTAAAAAAAAACAAATATCTGTAATAACAGAATAAAAGTTCACAGGCGATCAATGTGATCTGCCAACTTGTTGTCATTCTTTGATGACACATCCTTGATTACAATTGCTCTGCTCAAAACTG
This sequence comes from Epinephelus cyanopodus, assembly GCA_026686955.1. Classification (NCBI taxonomy): domain Eukaryota; kingdom Metazoa; phylum Chordata; class Actinopteri; order Perciformes; family Serranidae; genus Epinephelus; species Epinephelus cyanopodus. The sequence continues at coordinate 37,153,330 of CM048926.1, forward strand.
GTTGCTAGACAGCACCAAGGTCCAAGAATCCTGAAAAGAACTGGTTCAAGAACCAGAGCTAATATAGGATATGCATTGCACCAGGACAACCGACACAAAAAAGAGGAACAGAAGCCAATGCTGGTTGGATAAACCAGGGAGACCATACAGGTGGAGCTAATGATCACACAGAGATACACAAACAGTGCAGGGAACATTAAAACAACAAAACAAAATGATAGAAAAATAAATGATCACAATGTGTTTACTGGAGTGAATCAAAATACTACAAAGTGGTCTGGGATGCTGGATGTTGTTTTAGGCCACTGATCAACTTGTGTGTATCTGATAATGTCACTGTACAGATTCACATACTAATTCAATGAGCCGCCACAAGAGTGTAGCAGACACAGGAATATCCTGACATGCTGTCAGTGATAAGCTGCTAGTCATCACAGTCCATGATATCAGCTAATAACAGTAGATGTCAGATTCTGGCCCTTCATTGCATGTTATTATTTTATTCTACTTTATTTTTATACTATACAACATTGTGGATTACTTGAGCCTGTTTTACACTCTAACTCCTGAACCATTTTGGTCATGACGGTATTTGTGTGATACACCGCTAATCTGTTCTCACTGCCAGTGCATCTGTGTTCCTCTTTGTACACATATCACTGAGCCAGTGTTTCACCAACAAAGGCAGATGGAGAAGACCCTCATGATTCAGTTTTTGTAAATGGTAGTATGACAGCTGACTTTGTATGCCTCCACACTGTGGATAGCTATGGCCAGAGGCATTATGTATTTGGCTAGTCCATCCATCTGTCCGTCCATACAGCACAGATAGTACCCAAGTGGTTATCAAGCACTTGCTCTTTTGCCTTCTGACTAGGTAAGTGCCCTTTAATGTGAGACATTTCTTTTCTATTTCTTTTTTCTAATTTAATGTTTTAGTTTTTAAAATTGGCCATTGACATCAATTCTGCATTATTTAATTTAATTTAATTTTATATACTTTATTAATCCCCTGAGGGGAAATTCAGTTTTTTCACTCTTGCTGTCAATTACACAGCTCAATACACACAGGTCCAAAATACACACATGCATAAACAAGACCTGTACATGCACAAAGTGGATAGATGTCAGATTGGGGGGCTGCCTTGGTCAGGCACCCCGGGCGGTTGGGGGGTTCGGTGCCTTGCTCAATGTCCCAGGAGGTGCCCAGGAGGTGAACTGGCACCTCTCCAGCTACCTGTTCATGCTCCATATTTGGTCCGGACGGGGACTCGAACAGACGACCCTCTGGTTCTGGACATCCATCCCGTTCTTGTGAACGTGATATCTCATGACCTTCAAAGATTTTTAAAAAAATTGGCACAAATATTCACTTGGATTCAGTGCTGAACTGATTAGATTTTGATGGTCAAAGGTCAAGGTCACTGTGATCTTGCATCCGTCTTATTCACATGAATGCAATATCTCAAGAAGGCTTTGAGGGAGTTTCCTCAAATTTGGTACAGAGAAGAATAAACTGATTAGAAATTTTGTGGTCAGAAGTCAAAGGTCAAGGTCACTGTGTGACCTCACAAAACATGTTTTTGGCCATAACTTGAGAATCCATATGCTGAAGTGAAGACAGTTAATATCTAAAAGGTCAAAGGTCAGCTTCACTGTGACATCCTAATGTTTCCTGGCCGTTATTCAGTAGGCTACTCAGAAACAGAAGGGGACATATACAGATCTTGGGTGCCCACCTTGAAACTGTGCTGATTGTATAGAATTCTGTGCTGTTGAGAGTAAAATGTGTGTGAAGCATCCATGTTTTCACAGACATGGATGTAAACTGTAAGAGAAGCTTGATTAGTTCTTGGAGGCATACAAGCATAATGCGGTAAGTCTAGTTCAGTCTTTAATTTGTAAAGCAATCTGTATGATCTTTAAAACACTCTTAAATATCAGTCTTAAATATAAATAAATATGGACCCCGAGCTTCAACAGTAATGAAAAAGTAGCTCTAACCAAACAAGTAAGGCAACCTTGGTGTTTAAGATGCTAATGTGCATACCACCACATCGACTCACAGCATCAGACAAAGAGAAATGCTTTTAAGTGTAACATATCTGAAGGCATGTTCAGAGACCTTCCCTCCCTGCTCACACACATTTTTCACAAACACATAATGTTATTCTTATGTTGTGGAGCAGATGTGTGATGTTGAAGTTGGACTAGAGGGTTGTTTAGACAAGCTGAGCTTTCATAACTTCCTGACTGCCCTGTGAGAATTACCACTGGATCTTCCAAAAGAGCAAGGCTTCTTCTTCTGCTTCGTTCCTGCAAAGATTTAACAGTAACGAAGAACAAAGTCAACATCTGTTGTATTCTCTATTGATGTCTTCATTCAGGAATAATCAAATTGTTGACAAGCTTGAAGTACAGCTTGAAACAATGAAATTATTAACATAAAGTGAGACTGATTTGGAGTACAGCACCTATAGAAAGATTACATGTAACATAAAGTACCCTGTAAAAACAGTATATTTATGATCTGTATTTACATTCATAGAAAGCAGGGGTAAAATTCATTATCCCATTTACAGTTTTCATTTCATGATGACTTTAAAGGTGGGTATCCTTAATTCAGTTGTTCATAACCTGAGGGGCCACAAGATTATTAACAGGAGGGAAGCATTCCTTAGGAAATACCACACACTTACACAGCTTAAGGCCTCTGAAATAACTAAAAAAGAAACAGTCTGAGAAAGAAGAGCCCATTGGTTGAACTGCGTACAAATCAAGTCCAACTAAAAAGTAATTATTGAGAGTTTATTATTATTGATATAATGTACATTATAGTTGTTGCTGGGTAACAAAATGTCAGGGAGTAAGGGTGTACCTCTTTAGCTGTAGCTACGTATAAAATTGTCTGTTTTTAAGATGATGATAACTTGGGAGAAGTTCTCCAGTTTTGGGAATCATAATCAGATTCATCTAGGACATTGTCTTCTTCGCCCCGGTGACGTAGTCTCCTAGCGGTGGTTAGTGAGGCAAGGTCGCTGTGCTGGCTCTCTTTATATTCACTTATCTAATGCGCATAAATCAACAGCTCCTTTTTATGTGAAAGAACATGAACTTGTTGTTTCAATATATGTATCCTGTAATTATTTACAGAAAATGTACCAGGTAAACAAAAGAAGTACCTAGAACTTGATTTATGTCTAGGTGCTGTTTGTTACGTCTTTACTCTTACACTTTTCTTGAACCAACCAGTAGGTACTAAGGAAGAATTGAATACACTGGGAGCCTTTGTCCAATGAGGTTGGGGATTAAGGCAGGGGTGGGGTGGCTTCCACGGATATGTCATCAGATATGATCAGATATATACTGTAAAATATTTCTTCAGTAAAAAGTTGTTCCAATGAAAACTGTAAGTGTTCTGTCTAGATGTGGGTTGTCAACCTGTTCTCATCCCTCAGTCATCAAATACTGCTGTGAGTGATTTCTGCATCAGACACTCATGCAGAAAAGGCACCTTTTGCGGCAGTATGGTATGCCACCAGGTGGTGGTGGTTTGAAACATTGCCGGTAATGATGTAATATAAGGTGCTGGAATGTCCCTCCCGGGAGAATGGGAGGGGTGGTGGATGGGCCCAACAAACCCCAGACTTTCATCTGGGAGCCTGCTGTTCACTTTCTGTGTGAATAAATGTAGAAGCAAACCCTGATTTTTTTCCCTAAATGTCACCACTTTGGTTGCACAAGGAAATAAACGTAAATGTGACATTGTAAGTTTATTTTTAAAAAGTATGTTTACATTTAATGAGCAGAAACTGTACATTTCCTGTGAAAATAGAAGGGTATTTTGGAAAGACACAACGCATGTAACAGGAGTAAATTGCTATGTTGTCCCAAAATGTCAATAACAGACAAAGGAGGTCCACTGACAAATATAATATATTTGATGAGTTTGGATGACATTTCGGTGATGGGCACATGTCACGAGGGAGAAAAGACAACATTTTCATTCTTTTAAAATTGTATTTATTTGTTTATTGGTAATTTTGGCAAAGCTATTCTTTAAATTAATTTGAGGGAAAGAAGTTCACCTTGCCTGAAACACCATGAAGTTCTAAAGACAAAATACAACGCAAAGATATCAGCCTTTTTTTTTTCTTTTTGTGTAGAATTTATGGTTTACTTCTTTGCATTGAGTCAACTACAGGATAGGCCCAATATCTGTTGCCTTATTTTATATTTACCTAAGCAATTAGATAGGTTCCATGGCTGCAGGGGCGGCTGTGGGTCAGAAGGTTGAGCAGGTCGTCCACCATATGGAAAATCTGTGGTTCTATCTCAGGCATGTCGAAAAATCTTTGAGCAAGATACCAAACCCCGGACTACCTCCAGTGGCTGTTCCATCAGTGTGTGAGTGTGTTTAAAGACTGAGTAGCAGGTTAGTCAGTGTATGGATGTTTGTGTGAATGGGTGAATGTGAGTCGTAGTGTAAAAAGTGGTCCATTTAAACAGCTAAACTGAAAACTCCCAGTAATAATCCACTTGAAATGTCAGAAAACTATCCTTGGATTCTCCAGAGGAAACAATGATTGGTCTTTTGCGGTGAAGAAAAAATGTACTGATAGCTTTGAGGGTTGTTACCTTGCTGCTGAGTTCACCCACTTTGTTCCCACTAACTTCACTGTATTAACTTTAACTTTTATAATTAAAATTGAAATTGATTGATTGAAATGTCATTGATAAAATCCTTCAATCAATTCTAAAACTGACCGGTAACCAATAAAGAGAGGCTAAAGCAGGACTGATGTCCTCTAGTATTTGTTAGAAGGCAAGCAGCTTTTTTATTAGCATCATCATTTTTTGGCTTGAAACCATGAATACAATGAGGGGTCAAGCCCTCATCGTAGGTAAACAGGCCATGGATCTTAAGGCTGCAGAATCTGATTTTACACTTAACATAAAATAAATATGAATATTGGTGAGAAATTTAAAATATGTCAAGTCTCCATGCACAGTGAAAACAAAAACAGTCTTGTTTCAGCTTGATGACATAATGACTATTACTCAACTTCTGAATCTTCCATGTCTCTTTCATTCATTAGGCACAATTTTGAGGAAGCACAGCTCTACAAGTGCTGTGTTTGCAAAGTGCAGGCTTGACTGAGGTCATGTTTATCTGATGCAGTCATGAGAAGGTTTCTTATTACTCTGTGTGTGTGTGTGTGTGTGTGTGTGTGTGTGTGTGTGAGAGAGAGAGAGAGAGAGAGAGAGAGAGAGAGAGAGAGAGAGAGAGAGAGAATGAGTCAGAGCCGTTTTGGACTAAAAGCAAAGGCCTTTAGAAGAGCATAATATTCTTTTTTTTTTTGGTTTTTTTAAAGATTTTTTTGGGGGCTTTTTAGCCTTTAATGTATAGGACAGACAAGTGTGAAGGGCAGAGAGAGAGAGGGTGTGACATGCAGCAAAAGTCCGCTGCAGCAACAGCCTTGTACATGGGGCGCCTGCTCTACCACTAAGCCACCAGCACCCCTGAGCATAATAATCTTGATTCAGTTTCAAAATGTTTTTCTCAGGTTCAGAAAAAGATGATCAGATCAGAGCCATGGCTCATCTCTGGTTCAGAGAGCCTCTACTATCCTTTGTCCTTCAGTTGGTCACGGGGTGTGCACAAGGCAGCAAGGAGAGGGACCCAAATGCAAACAACATGCAGACGGGAACAGTTCAGAGATGCTAAAAGTAAAATGATGACACAAAGGCAGACAGGCAAAGACAGCACGGCCAAACAGAAGTAGTCAAGCAGCCACAGTTTAACAGGAACTGGGCAGGAAACGGCACAGGCAGGTGGGTACAGGTACAGAGTCGGGTTCAGTTTCAGGTTCAGGTACAGATGTACAGTAGATCAAAGGTAAAGCAGGAAGTCAGGGAACAGTTTCTAATATTAACTTAACCACTGACCTTTTTTTCCTGTCTGACCTGAAGGTTTGTTTTACCATCCATCTTATTGTCTGAACCAAAGACAACTAACATGAAATTTGTTTTAATTATTTCACACTTTAGGTCAGCACCGTGGTGCAGTAGTTAGTGCTGTTGCCTCACAGGTAAAGGATTCAGGGTTCAAACCTACTGGCTGGCTGGGGCCCTTCTGTCTAGAGTTTGCATGAATTTCCTGTGTCAGTATGGGGGTTCTCTCCCTGTTTACAGTACCTCTGTTGCCCCGCTAAAAGACAAACTAACTTCACAGAGGAAACAAACGCCAGCCTTTAAAAACATTTACTTTTTTATCTTTGGTGTCATATCCAAAATATTTCCATACATAACCTCACCAGCCTAAGATCCCTAGAAATGAAGTTGATCTTGGACAATTCTGCACCTCATGATATATGTCCAGTGCCAGTCCAGGAAGTAGTGTGTCTTGTTTGTACAGTATATGTATCAGTGTGTGTAGGCTGGTGTGGTTGATGATTTTCGTGCAGTAGTTCAACAACCTTCACAGACTTGCAAATAAACATGATCTCTCCCTAACTCTGTGGTTGTCAAATGTTTTTTGTCATGCCCCCATTCAGAGATCAAAAATGTTTATGCCTCCGACCCATGAGTTTTATCAATTATTAATAATAAGTGGGGACGCAACCAATAAAAAACAAGCCATGTTTAAGTTTAGTAAAACAAAGGTCAACATGGTGGCATCAGCAAAGTCTTGTTTATTTACACCACATAAATAATATTTATTTAACTTTGTTTCACCTCATATTTTTCCCCTGGTCATCCATGCCCCACCTGCAGTGGCTCTATGTCCCTTCAGGGGCCAGCCCCTTTTGTTGTCATGGACATGAACAGCTAATTATTGATAGGGTTTTCGGAGTATCCTGTTTATTTGTTTAAGCAAGTAAACACCATATTTTGTTTTTGTTTTCAGAAAGGTTTCAGAAAGGTTTCTTTTGGTAATGAAAGAGGCAAAGTATCTCTTCATCCACTGCTCTCCTGTGAATTATTACATACTCACCTAACTAACCTCAGCTTACATTTTATTAAGGCTCAAAGTTATGCATAATTGAGGGCTTGACAGACTGTTTTTGACATGTCACCACAGTCTATAAGTCAGATTCAACCCTCACTTCTCCACAGCTTCACCCTTTCAAGTCAATATGACATCAGACAATCGTTGGGCTCTTACATTGAAAAGACATTAAATTTTGGTTAAATTGGAAATCAGATTGATGATATTGTAAGCAAAACCGGGGTGGTGAGTATATGGAAAGAATTAATTGAAATGGAAATTATTACCAGGGTGAGAACAATGCTGACTGTGATCAAAGAGACTCCAGACAAGTGCTGGTGCAAACACAGGGGCGGTTTAATACAAGGTCGTTATTTTTACAATGCACCAAGTAAAGCCCACAATAAAATCATTAGATTGTCTTAAATGTTCTTTTAAAAAAGTGAGCTAAAATATGAATAAAAATCCAATAAAAGAGGGGCTAGGAGAGCTAAACATCCATTTGTTGAAAATAGGAGGAGGGCTAGCAAGTTGCTCTACTCGGCTAAAAGAGGGGATAAAAGGGCCAGATTGGTGCTGCTCTTTTGCACCATCACCACAGCAAGGACCACCTGCCAAGACAAGGGAAAATGCCGGGAAAATGCCGCCAATACGGTGCACACAAACTGAAAACCTGAGTCTGAACCAGTGTTACTATTTTCCCAAAGGGATACTCACACTGCTGGGCAGAGTTCCCCACTGCTGCGAGTACTTAGCATCTGAAGCCCTTTTTAAATAGGAATTTTTCAAATTCGCAGGAAAGCCCAATCAGTCTTCATTCAGCATTGGCAGTATAAAAACAAAATCGAGGAGTGCGGCAAAATGCCGCCTGCCTACTTTTGTTCATACAGAATGTGCTTTTTTTGGGGCAATGGGGGGCGTGAGCACATAACAAAACGTGTAGCTCAGTGATGCACTCCGAGGGAAGCTGGTTTGGCGATTCTCTCATAAGTTGGCCCATCCTTCACTGCTCCCGTCATTTGACGTACTAGTTCGCGAGGACAAGGAGGGCGCACAATTCCTTGTCTCCCCAGTTGCTCATCTTTACAGTATCTAGGTTTGTGTTTCCCTCTTGCTACTAGCCGCTCATTCCTGCTATCAGCTGTTTCCTGTTAGTCCACTGCCAGTGGGTCACATATGCGGCGTCATCAACAGCTCCTCCCACAAATCATCAACAGCTCCTCCCATGGTGGAAGGGCGCCTTGTCCTTTTTAAACTAGAAAAGTTCCACCAAGATGTTTACCCCTACATGGCAGAAAATTGGGCACCTTGAATTAACTTGCCAATCCAGCTCTGTGTGTCTAAACACTTGCAGCTTGCCTGAAAAAATGGTCCAACATTCCCAGAAAATCTGGCAGTGTAAAAGGGGCTTAACACTCTGGGTCACCTCCTGCTGAGGGCTGGTGATTCGCATCCCTCGTTTGGCAGACATTGGTTTTTGTTCTTCATACCTTATAACAAATTTTGTTGTTATTTTTTTTAAGATATTTTTTGGGGCATTTTCAGCCTTCAATGGATAGGACAGACAAGCGCAAAGGGGGGAGAGAGAGAAGGAGTGACATGCAAGGGCCACAGGCTGGAGCTGAACCTAGGCTGCTGCGGCAACAGCCCTGCACATGGGGCGCCCGCTCCACCACCAAGCCACCGACACCCCAAATGTTGTTATTCTACATCAAGATGTTGTTGGCATAAGATGTTTGGAAGACGCTGCATTTTGGTTACTTAATAACACAACTTAAAACCAAAAAAATGTCACCTGTCATCAGTATTCTACGCCATTAGATGCTGTCCTAATAGGATTGACAAGTGGGTGAAAACACAGTGGCTACAACCAGGAATGGATTACTTAACATCCCCCCCTGGCTTTTACTTGCAAAATGTCACTCAAATTAACACATAGCCTAATGACCAGGGATAGACTAAAAAAGACACAAAAAGACCACAAAGAGATGTAAAGGTACTGCGAGACACAAAATAACTAAAAAAAATGGGCAAAATAACCACAAAGAAACAATTATACAGAAACATAAAACAGTTACAAAGAGACACAAAGCAATTACAATGAAACACGAAACAACCACAAAGAGACACAAAACAACAAAAAAACATAAACCAACTACAAAGAGATGCAAACAACTACAAAGAAACATAAAAGAACTATAAAAGAAACACAAAACAACTACAGAGAGACACAAAACAACCACAAAGAAATACAAAGCAACCACCAAGAACCCAAAACAACTACAAAGGAACACTAACAACTACAAAGACACACAAAACAACCACAAAGTGACACAAAAATACTACAAACAGATACAAAATGATTGCCAATGACACAAATAGACCACAAGGAACTGCAAAGCGACACAATATAACTACAAAAATGAAAACAACCACAAAGAGACACAAAACAATTAAAAATAGACACAAAAAACACATAAAAAGAGGCACAAATCCACAACAAAGACACAAAAATGAACTACAAAGAAACACAAATTGTATTGTCATGTTTTACTCTGTCATATATATTGTCATGTTTTTATATTGTTTTTTGTCTGTCTGCCCAGGGACTACAGATGTGAATTAGCTCACAGCTAAATCTAGTGCAATTTTGCTGATTGTGCCATGTCCCTGTCAAATAAACAAAAAACTAAACTAAACTAAACTAAATATTGCACACATCATGTTGTCTCCAGTGCCTTAAGTATGTGTAAGCTTTATGTCTTGTTTCTGCATGCAACCAAGTAACAGGCAGACGGGGGGGAAAGGGGCTGTATGGGGTGTGTGTATTAAACAGCCCATCTTTAAACATCAACAGTTAAGTATCTAACTAATGGTTACCGCTGTGACAGAATGTATGCTAATACATGAAGTATACAAACTGGGGCTAAGTTCAGAGTAAAAGTATCTGTCCCGTGTTGTGACAGCATGCTGTGCTTCCAGTAAGGGAGAGTCTCTAGTTTCCATTACGTCAGTGTTTCACCCTGATCTCTCCATTCAAAACACATTGGTTCCTATGCAGACGATGATCTGGGTTTAGTACTAAAAATGCCACTTGTGATGAACTGCAAAACATTTGGGGCTTTGCTTGAAACATTTCTCGTAAATCCCACTAGTGGATTTACTCCTTACTTACTAACAATAGAAACAAGTCAGCTGTGATGTAGGTGTTCTCGCTGCAGCTGACAGCCATTTATGACTACAAGGTTTATTGTTAATTGTTGTCTTTTGTGATGTTTGTTGCCTGTTTGTTTATTTATTGATTTATTGATCTGGTGGTAAATCAGTTTCCCTGTGGGGATTAATAAAGATAATCTGATCTAATCTAATCTTATCTAAGGTTACTGCATCCAGATCCCACAGAGCAGTAACTGGGAAGTCAGTGTATACATGTAATGGTATGTGGTTACTGATAACAGACTGCTGCAATCAAACCAAAACTGAGACATACTTACATAAATGCAATTATTCAGTGTTTGAATCAGAAGCATGAGTAAAATGCATCAGAAAACATGAGTGATTAGATACGTCAGTTAGATTTATCCGTCATTAGGCATATGAGACAGCATGCCGAACCCTCTCATACAGCAGACTGTCAGGAAACTGGCATTCCTTACATGAGTATCAGGATGGAAGTTTCCACACCCCAAGATAGGGAGGAGATCCTACTGAAATAATACACTGGTAATTCATAAAAAAGTCTGAGTTTCTCCAGACTTGCAGTCTTATTTCTTGGAATCTGCCCTCCCTAATGTAACATACCAGACTGAGACACTGCTTTAAACCAAAGAAGTAGCCTGCCCTCAGTTGAATCCAGCACAGAACACATTTCTGGACATTTTTTATTACTGCTTCAGGGTCAGTTGAGGCACGTGTTTGGAGAAAATGAAGGAAAATCTTGGGGAGACACACCAGAACCAGAAGTCATAACTGGATTTCAGGGATTCAATCAGGCTGTTGTTGTATATAGGCTAGTTGAAAATTATGTCAATATGGAGATCCCATTTCATTCAAATATCTTAGGGTGAGAGTTCAAGGGTCCCCTTTAAAAACTGGCCATGACAGTTGTTCCCTTGTAAAGAATTATCCTAACTTTTGAGCATTCTTTAGCCCCCTTTCTGACAAGCTACAATGACACGGTTGGTAACATAGACTGTATATAAAGACAGACAACACATCTCCACTTACTCTGACTGTATAAAAATATCCCGGATGCGGCTGCTACCATCACTGATGACGTTATTTGGAGCCAAAGTCTGCGCAGTAGCAATTTCCACAGTATTGAGTTCCTGCCCAAACATCAGTCTGACCAATCATGAGCATTGGCATTGATCTCAAGCACACCGAGTGGTGCACGTAGCTGTCACATTTTTCTAGTATCAAATAGCCTAACTAATTAAATCCAAACTTATCAGAAAAACAACACTTGAACAAACAGCAGCGTGATAAAAACAACATAAAATGACAGCAACCATCTTTGGGAAAATTTATATGACATGTACTTGGAGTTTTTAGTTTGGCTCATGTCCAACCCAATAACATGGAGTGGGTGGGCTTTATGACCTATACTGCTGCAAGCCACCAGGGGGCGATCGAGATATTTTGTCTTCACTTTTGGGGATTTGTCATGTCATCAATCTTTTTCATACAGTCTTGCCTTAGGTTGTCTTGTTTCTTCCTTCACGCTAGATTAAATCAGCGTGAGACATTGCAAGGGGGGGCATCAACTATATCAGGATGGCCATGGCCCCCTTTAGCCCCCCATCGCAGGCACCACAGTGTAAATGAAAGAAAAGTTCACTAAAATGGGATAATATCCTGCAGGGCAAAATATAAAAATATGTGGCTACAACAATATATGATACTAGTCCATACCCATTGGTAGCCTTGTCACCTTCTACCTATGCCAATCCTCAATGCCTATGTGCAGTTTCACATAGATTGACCACATCAGTGAGTAGAAAAACAAGGGACAGACAGAATGACTGACTGACAGAATGACACACTGACAGTTTCCGTGATTATGTACAGCATACCATATCATGACTTAGTCAAACCAAAAAAAAAAACCCCAAACATTAAGCCACAGGGGGAGCCACAGCAATCGGTCGCATTTTAGCCATTTTTAAGTATTTTTCTGCTGTTATAGCGCCACCCAGTTGCCAATAAGAGTTAAATTTCTCCAGTCACCTTGAGGCGTCCTGTTCTACATATCCACCAAGTTTAGCAAAAATCGATATGGCAGTTAGGCCAAGATAGGAAATTAGCTCTCTAGCACCCCCATTTTGTTTGATCAGGTCAATAATGGAGGGGTCCCATCAGATTATGTGTGCTCATATGACTACAAAGTTGCGTGGTGAAACCGTTGTAACACACCTTTACGTGATGAGCCACGCCCTCCGCAATATTCATTGCCTTATAGAAGCTCAGTTTTAGTGAGTTTTCCAACTTTTGCCAATAGGGAAGAGATCGATTTTAAGTGTTTTTCAAATAAATCAAAATGGCGGAGAATCTACAGTATATACCCGGAAGTTATGGATTCTTGAGGCAAATTTGTTCCTCATGAGGAGATGCATCTCTGTGCAAACTTCATTTTATCAAGCAAGTGTATGCATCTTGTAATCTGGTAATTCATTGTTTACCTTATATAAGGTGTGCCTGTTGTACATTGATCCAAATCATGAAACACAAATCAGTCGGCTGTAAGAGCAGGCTGTGTTCATTGGTTTTTGCAAAATGTTAAAGAACAATGGCTGTTGGACTGACAGTGCAACTATGCTTTGTTCATTTTGTGTGTTGTGTGTTTGTGTTCTTTGTCTCAGTGATCAAAAACAGCTGTCTGTGGTTTCAGCTTATTTACGACAAAACTCAGTGCAGCTTCGGGCAAAAGTTGTTTACTTAAAGTGACTGTTTATGAGAGTTCAGCTAGCCAATTTGACTCAATATTAACATGAGGCTGAACGAAGAATGTGTTTGATTTGAGGGATAATAAATGCACAAAGGTTAGGTCAACCCATCATTGTATGGTCCTGCCCAGGGGCGATTCTAGGATCAGAGGTTTAGGGGTGCTGAGCACCCAGAGAGCTGCCCGGCCAGACAAGATAAATTTCACTGTTTTGTACATTTTAACTCAATTTCATTCCCACATTTGTGAAAGAACACTTTTTGGGAAAGTCTGTGATTAAACCATCAAATCTGATAAAGGTTATTTAAATGCTGAGCAACAGCAAAAGAGGAATGGATTGGAATCATAAAAGAAACATTATCATAACCCTAATTTCTGGGGGAAGACAACTCATTTTGATACAGCAGCTCCTCAATATACACATAAACAGTATGTATGTTTCTGGAGTAAACCAGCCCCCTATAGTGAGTACCAAAAATACCAAAAATGGACCTTGGACTTATTTTTTGGACGTTTATTTAAAATGCAATGCACAACATGTAACATTAACACATTAACAGTAACTGACTTTTTCAATGTTTGTCTCTGCCTTTTTCCTTCTTGTCTGTATTATATAATACAAATACATAAATAAAAATACACTTCAAAAAAGAAAGGTGCTTGAAGTCTACAAAATAATAAATACACACAATAGGAGTTATAATGTTAATGGGCATCCAGTCAGTTAGCTAGTCAGTAGCACCTTGGCTTTAATATTAACACATGCACATGACACAACAGCTAGCTTCTCTCATTCCAATTCAAACAGAGGACAGTGGTACTGACCACCTGTAACGTTTCCCACCTACAAAAAAAGGTCAGCTAACTCCTACCTAATAAAATTAGCAGTGACCTACAATTAAATGCAGCAAAAATGAGGACTGGTAATGATAATAATGTGTTGGTATTGAGTGGTAGAAGTTAAGAAATGTGCCACATATCCTAGTTTAAGCCAGGCACCTACACCACTACTGCGTATCACCCACTCTGGAATGCAACGCATTGCTCTGTGCAGATAGAGCGCTCAGAGACACACAACACGCCTTGTGCGTTTTTGTTGAGAGCCAAGCCAGCGCTGTGTGACTTTGAGAAGCCGAAGGAGAGGAGCAACAGGCGCTTCCCTACAACCCCTGCAAATTTGAAACAAAGTCTCACTCTTTGAGCATAATGCAGAATCATGCATATGCAGTATCACGGGAGACGGAATCCTCGTCGCCAAGAAAGTGCTAAAGGGAATCAAAAAGGCAACAAAAACTAATTCAGGTTTAGGCAACAAAACCACTTGGTTAGGTTTAGAAAAAAGATCATGGTTTGAGTTAAAATAACTATGTTTGTTATGAATCATCACTTACTTTAGTAAATGGGAGTATTACGCCACGTATGTCACACCGCACATGTCACGCCGCATATGTCATGTCATGTACATGATGCCACATACGCCATGCCACGTATGTCATAGAATGATAGGCTAATTTTGTTACATTGGCCTAGTTTAAAAAAAAAAGTGTTGACTTTTGGTTTCAGGACAGGACCCTCCCACCTGCCTGCCTTACAGGGACTTTCTGACTATTTGTACAATGTCATTGCTGAGGATTTATATCACAGTTGGTGCATCTCACACAGATGCTAAAGGGTGCCTCGTGTGTTGATAGAAGATGCTGAGGTCCACTGACCAAACTTGTTTTTATGCCCTGGGAATGAGAATGGGTTGTTCAACAAAATATCCCCACCCCGACCCCCTCACAGATATCTGGGAATTAAAACTTATTTAGAAAATAAATGCAACAGGCAGAAAAATTGACTGTATTTTAATTGCTTTATCATTTATCATATTGCATTACAGTGTCTGTATACAAGTGCTGATTGTACACTGTAAACCCCAATTAGCTCATTCAACTTGGAAACAGCTTGCACTCAACTTTTCATAAAGTACTCTACAGTAACATGAAAATTCTGGGTACACCAAACACAAAATAAATGTTTCACATGACCATTGTTTGACAGGAATTTTATGTTAGTTTAACCTAACTTTATTTTGTTTTTGGTTGAGCATTTAATTGTATGTCACACAGACATAAAAACATTGAATACATATTTTACTTTGTATTTTATAGAACTCTAGAAACATATTGTGGTGTGCTTACAATTTCACAAGAAATTGTATACAATCACAAGAATAAAGTTGATTTCTGAATCAGGAAGTGCTTTGTAATTCACCTCAGCAGAACTTTGTTAGACGCTCTAATGCTCATGCAGGTGTGACATCACTAACTGTGTATACGACTTAACTCGAGGTTCAAAATATCTTTTAATACAACATTAACTGTAACCCATTAGCACCACTGTAATATACATAAACATTAAATATCTGAAATGCACAATGATGGTGTTGTTTATTGGCCTTAAACTAATTAGCTGAAACTCAATGAATTTTAGTCAGATGAACTCAAAACTCAAAAATTGTTAACTTAACATTGAAAAAATATGCCAGACTCACAAGGGTTGAGTTTTTATGTCAAGTGAACATTAAGTTTTTATGTCATTTTGGCAATTTGGGGCATTTGTGTAGGCTTTACATTTGTGTCATGGATGGGACGGGGTTTATAGTGTAAGGCTAATTGTGATGACAGATAAATTGTGCACTATTACGCACAAAAAACATTGTGAAATTCAACTGAAGATGAGTCATCATGCTCTTGACAGGATATTCAAGCTGCTGTATCCATATGTGAAACCCTGCGGGGCACAGACGACAGTAAGCTTCCTCTGAGTAAAATTCTCAACAGGATTCCCACACAGTTAGTGCGTCATGACAGGGTGAGATCACAGGGGATGAAAAAATAGTGATCGTCTGACTGTCACAGCCTTTAACACATCATCCACATTATATGATGATGTGTACTTTTTGATCCCACCCTAAAGCCAAGTGTGCCCCTGGCACAACAGGGTACCAAATGTGCGTTTGACATGCTCCAGATGGACTGGGTATAGTACACTCTAAAAAAATCACTTGGTTTTATTGGCAGTACTAAAATGATTTCATTATCTTTACTTTGACCAATTTAAAAAAATAAACATATTCATATTAATTATATTTACTTTAAGATCTTATTGCGTCAGATTGGAGATGTCTCTGACCCAGCATTAGACCATCCAGGGATACTACTGCTCTCTCACTGGAACGTTCTCAGGGATAGGCAGCTCAATAATGCAGGATGAGAGTAGAGTCATTTCAGGTTTTACACATTGCTGAACAAAGTCCTCCCACACTGGGCTGGGATGATAAGTCAGTCTCTGGAGAGAACGCTGCCCCTCCTCTCTGCTGTCCTTCAGGCATCTCTATTCACACAACAGAAGCATGTGTTGAGGGGCTGACGGGCTCATTTTCATGTTGTTCCAATGTCATATGACTGTGATGTGTTTGCCATGTGTTTTTGTTTAAGTGGTCACACATCAGATGAAATGGACCAATGAAAAAGTGAAACCAGAATGTGAATAAGTCACCAGAAACTTTCAAGTTAAATTGTATTGCATCTACCATCGCTTGGGTACACTGATTGCCACTGTTGTCAATTATGTGTTGAAAACAAAATGAAATATCAAAACTCACAATAAACTCATGGATGGATAACTAGTGGGGCCAAAAGTGTCAGGGGCCCCTCTGGCCCTCACCTGCAAAATGTCACTCCAGGTAACACATATTGACCAGGAGGAGACTTAAAATGACCACAAACAGATGCCAAGGAACTACTAAGAGACAAAACAAACAAAAAAAGAAACTAAATTACTACAAAGAGACACATATTTACTTTTAGAGAGACATAAAATAACAACAAAGAGATGTCAGAGAACTAAAAAGAGACACAAAATGAATACAAAAAGACAGAAAATGACAAAAAAGACATAAATACAGTAAACATCAAAGACACACAACATGATTTCAAAGAGATACAAAACAACTAGGAAGAAACATAAAAAAACTTCAAAGAGAGACAAAGCAACTTTAAAGAGACACAAAACAACTACAAATAGACACAAAACAACCACAGAGAGCCAAAACACGACAACGAAGAGGCACAAAAAAACAAAATGACCTCAAAAGACAAAAATATACCCCAAAGAAAAAGAATCACTTCAAAGAGACACAAAACAACTACAAGGACAAGATACACAAAGATACTGACAACTACAATGAGACACAAAACAACAACAACAAAAAGAGGCAAACGCTGCACAAAGTCTCTGCTACAATATAGGAGAGGTGGTGAGGCCTTTTGCATGTGTTTGCCCAGGGACCCATTGTCTCATACTCCACCCATCCATAAACTACCATGAAATATGCTGCTGTTAAACACTGTTACTTGGTCCTGTAGTCAATATTTCCAATGATTTTAGCTGATACAACTGCAACAACACACAAAGTACTGCCCTGAGCAGCAGTGAAATCATCAAAACAAGTGGTCGATAATGAGAACATTGAGCACAGTGTTTTAAAACTGCGCCGCCCAGGAACCAGCCATAAACAAAGGACACCAGAGTTCCCAACGTCTCGCTGAAAAATGATGCTAACAGGGAGGAGTTTTTTCTTTTTTTATTTCAATTTTTTTTCGCTTCCTTCTTCTTGAAGATAGACAGGAAAGGGGGAAGGAAAGAGTGGGGACAACACGCAGCAAATGTCTGTAGATTGGAATCAAGCCCAGGCAGCTGCAGTAAGGACTCAGCCTTTTGCAAATGGGACACGCACTTTAGCAGGCGAACTATGATGGCCAAGGTCATTCAGGTCATTATCTAATGCATGCACAATGGCTAGCAGCATGGCAGACTAGCAGGGAAGCTTGGGACTGCTTGCTGCAGTGTCTACATTGTAGATATGGTGTGGGGGTGGGGTGTGTGTGTGTTTGTGTGTGTGTGTGTATGTGTGTGTGTGTGTGTGTGTGTGTGTGTGTGTGTGTGTGTGTGTGTACTCAAAGAGTACAAAAGACCCCAGCCCATGAAAAGGTCCATGGGTGACCCTTAAATGGAATCAAGTACAACCATTTACTAATTGACTTATATCACTGACAAAGCAAGTTATATGTATTTACATGATAAAAAAATGTATTGTTTTTATCAGAACACAATCCATTTGATACTCCCAATCCCCTGCAGGTACTGTGAAATGGTGCGGCCCATCTGACAAAGAGGGTCAGAACTCTTAACCGCAGCAAATGTAAATGCATGAGGCAGACTGTCTGAGCACTATTGACTAAATCAAAATGCCTCACAAAAATATCAGGAGCAGCATGTACGATAGGCAGAGATGAAGGAAGACAGACAGATTTTTAACGAATAAAACCTGCTGTATTGGTCTCAGTTTTAAAGCAACAGTGAAGACAGGTATCATATTAAACTAGAAGACCTAACCATGCTATGCTATGTTGTCGAAAAAGGGGCTAAATAATGCTTCCAAGTTACGCAACATTTTGGTGAGCAAAAAAGGAACATTGCCTTTTTTCAGAATGGTGTATTTAAATATTTCTGCATACTATGGTTCCTAAATTTGGAATTACATAAATTGGGTATGACTGGAAAATATATGTATATGGAGTTGACAGCCATATACACTGTTATAGTTCTGCACATAATTTGACCAATATTTACTTAAAGTAGCCTCAAGATTGATTGAATTAATGAAGAAAGAATGATGAGTTCACTCCTAACTAGATCTAATCTAATTTCCACAATCAATGTTCGATTTTACTTTTCTCTTATCATTCATTGGAGGGCATTGTTTCAGCCCAGGATACATTACATGTGACTACCTCTGCTTTTCAAAATCACGTCTTAACATAGAAACATGGAGGTGGTAATAATTGGATTAAATTCATGACAAGTTTTATATTAAGAAATTCCATTAAATTCTGATGGAAATTTTTTTATTCTTTGTTGTTTGTTATTTCTTTATGAGAGAGTGTTTCCATTGTATTTCCTGGGGAATTGTACTTTTTAATCAACCACTTTAACCTAAAAATTGGCCACAATCCAAGATATCAAACACATGATATGATGCATTATACGGATAAAAGATAGAATAAACAATCCAATGGTATATTAAATTTGAGCTTGAGAGTTGGTTTATTTAGTAAATGTAATTTAGTGATTTAATTAGTGATTTTAAAATGTATTAAATTACTAAACTATGTTTACAATTACTTTATTATATTATGAATGAATCCTGGTCCCATTTCATTGTGTTCATACATCATTATTCCACTGCTATGCAGATGACACCTAGCTCTATCAATCCACCAAGCCTACTTCCACTCTTCCACCCAATTCCCTTTCTGACTGCTTATTGGTTATTAATCTTGGCTCTGGTACAATTTCTTCAAATTTAACAGTGAAAAAAACTGAGGTTCTCCTTGTAGGTACAAAATCTACTTTGGCTAAACAACATAGTTTCTCTCTGACCACTGACAACTCCAAAGTCCATCCTTCGCCTCAAAACATTGTCTAAGTTTCGGCCTGGACAGTCCATTGTCCTTTGGGGCCCACATCAATAATGCTATTCAGTCTGCATACTTTCATCTCATAATATGAATCCTTTTTCACCAGTCACTTACACCTCACAGCGCTGCTATCCTCGTTCTCTCTTTGGTCACATCCAGAGTTGAATATTGCAGTTCTGTCCTCTTTGGTCTTCCTCTCAAGTGTCTTCATAAAATCCAATTGGTCCAGAATTCAGCCGCCCGTATCATTATTAGAGGCCCCATCATAGATCATATCACTCCTGTTCTCCAGCAGCTTCATTGGCTTCCTGTTGGATATCATATCAGTTTCAAGATTCTGCTTCTCACCTTTAAGGCCCTTCATAATTAAGCCCTTTCCTACCTGACTGAATGCCTTCATATCTACACACCCTCCCATACTCTTAGATCCTCTTCTGCAGTCCAATTGACTTCACCATTTGCTCGCTTCACTACCATGGGTTCTAGAGCCTTCAGCTGTCTGCCCCCCGCTTCTGGAACTCTCTCCCTTATAACATTTGCAATATTGACTCCCTTTGTACTCTCAAATCCTGTCTAAAAACAAAAGTTTTCAAGCTGGCATATTCAGTCTGATTTAATGGTGGCACATATCAAGACTTAAACTGATGATGACTTTTATGATGATGATTGTATACTGAAATTGTATAACTATGATTTTGTGTAGTTATTTTTCTTACTTGTTATTGTATATTACTGAATTGGTTGAGTTTATGGTCTATGGATACAAGGCTGCTTCTTTTTCTAACCATGTCTTGTCAGGTGACCTTGAGTGCTTTGAAAGGTGCTGATAAATAAAACGCAGTGTCACTATTATTGAAATAGAAGTTTCCAGACGAAATCTCATAATTCTGTCTTGAAGACCCCCCAAAATTTGTGTGAAAAATCCTTTCTCTTCTCCGTAACACCCCTAAACTGAACATAATCATGAAAAACGCTCATGATGTTTTTTGTTGCGAGGGCATATTCTACTGTATGATGCTGATGGTGAATGTTTAACAGATATGTTTAATATGAACATTTTGCCAACATGACTGTTCCCTTATTTTGTTGATAAAAACATATTCCAGCAGAATTGTTTCCTACAAAGTGTTAATAAGTTGTATATTAGGAAACAGGGATGAGTAATACAAACATGATGTCTAATTCTGACCATGTGTATGCTTGTTTCTCAGAGTTTCTGTGTATATGTGTGGAGGCGAGGTCCAACCAGAACAGTCACATGGTTTCTAATTACTACCAGGAGGTTTCCCCCAAATGATGCACACACTGCTGCAATGTTCCCACAGTTACTCAATCCCGCTGTATTCATCTAAACAGGTTGCACATTTTTACTGCATATCTCAGATCCACCCAAATGCCATTACCTTAACTGGACATTGACAAATTTCAAAGGAATCCAAAAATACCTTTTGCTTTAGCTGAGATCTTTGCAAAGATCTACTTTGCAGGCTTCCATTTTTCTTCAGTCCCACATTCCTTGGCTGCTCTCTTACTGTCCCACGGGGCCAATAGAAAGAGAGCAGAAGCCTGTTTCAAACATGCAACAGAATGTGGCCACTTATAGCAGCAAAGTTTGCCTTGTTTTAATAGAAACATAAAAATCATTAGAATGGGTTCTGTTGTTGTGTGATGGGATGGATAAAAAAATAAAACAATCAAATAATATTTTAAGAGGATGCAACTAAATAAATAGTTCATTCTTACCAAAAGTGATTTTAGTAACAAAAATTTCTTTGCCTTAACTCATCTCAAAAATTTTTTCCCAACTAGAAACTGGAATTTATGTTGAATGTTATGATAATTTTGTGTAACAGTGTAGACCAATGGTTTCAGTTTTTTGTAGATTGGATACTGTATTTCTAATGCAACATTGAGGCAACTTTTACAACTACAAAATGCCCCAATGCCATTGTTTCAGAAGTACTACACTCTGTAAAATGTTGCATTAAATAATTAATTAATTAATTAATTAATTAATTAATCAGTGTATATATTTATTTATTTTTGACCATTCCGTGGCAGCAGAAAAAGCTTTAAACACAGCACTGACATATCAGGTAAAAAGTTGGTGTGGTTAACAAACAAGCCATTTCAGTACTGCACTTAAGTTTCCATGCCTACTGTTTTCTACTGAGATCAAGGCGACTGTGGTTTGTAAAGTCATACAGTGCTGGGTATCCAGCAACCGCTACAAGTTTCTCCTCCATTGTTCACAAACTGTTAACTTGTCATGACCACCAAAGAAGGCCTGCCTCTCAAGTAATTTGATTGGACAATGGGAAAAAAAACAAGGATGACAGCTTTGGATACTGTTTTTGTACTCCCTGTCCACCACAATTAGCGTGCATATGCATACTTTTGGGTGGCACGGTGGAGTGGTGGTTAGCACTGTCACCTCACAGCAAGAGGGTTGCTGGTTCAATCCCAGGTGTGGGAGCCCATCAGTGTGGAGTTTGCATGTTCTCCCCATGTCAGCATAGGTTCTCTCTGGGCACTCTGGAGAGAATACAGTCCACAGTCCAAAGACATGCATTTTGGGGACTAGGTTAATTGATAACTCTAAATTGTCCGTAGGTGTGAATGTGAGTGTGAATGGTTGTCTGTCTCTATGTGTCAGCCTTGTGATAGTCTGGCGATCTGTCCAGGGTGAACCCTGCCTCTCGCCCAATGTCAGCTGGGATAGGCTCCAGCCGCCCCACGACCCTCAAGAGGATGAAGCGGTTAGAAGATGAATGAATGCAGGCTTTTTAAACTTTTAAAAACAACCCCCCCGCGAATGGCCATGGGATAAAATACAGAGGATTTTAAAAACGCAGCTGCCAGAAATAATATTGTCATTGTACATGTCTACAAACCACAGATACATTACATTCGCACTTTTTTGTGCAGCAGATACATTAAAACTTTATGTTTCAACAATGCTGTGCTTAATGTGTGGTTTGGTTTAGGCACAAAAACCCAGTAGTTATAGTTAGAAAAAGACCATGTTTTAGCTTAAAATACCCAGTTTGGGGGCACAATACCTGCTGGAATAGGAACAATAGGTCACTTAAAATCACAAAAGTTTGATGCCTAAAAAGCTGCTGGAGACACAGAAATAACTCACTCAAACCAGTTTTGTTGTTTGTTGGTCTTCAAGGTGCCTCGCCAAGGTGAAACGCCATCCACCATCCCCTCCGCCAGAATTTTCTACAACTAAACACAGACAAAACTGAAATAGTTGTTTTTGGCCCCAAAGAACAAAGATCAATAGTCAGTGCTCACCTTGACGCCTTGACACTAAAACCTACAAATCAAGCCAGAAATCTTGGTGTAGTTCTGGACTCAGACCTAAATTTCAATAGTCACATTAAGACAATTACTAAATCAGCCTACTACCACCTTAAAAACATAGCAAGAATAAAAGAATTTCTGTCTAAACCAGATACAGAAAAACTTGTTCATGCTTTCATTTTCAGCAGGCTGGACTATTGTAACAGTGTCTTCACAGGCCTGAGTAAAAAATTAATCAGACAACTGCAGCTCGTCCAGAACGCTGCTGCCAGAGTCCTCACCAACACCAAGAGAGTGGAGCACATTACACCAGTGCTTAAGTCACTGCACTGGCTTCCTGTGTGTCAAAGGATAGACTTTAAAATCTTGTTACTTGCCTATAAAGCACTAAATGGCCTCGGACCTAAATACATGTCTGATTTACTTGTACGTTATGAAGCATCCAGACCCCTCAGATCATCTGGAACAGGTTTACTCAGTGTTCCAGGATCAAAACCAAACACGGTGAAGCAGCCTTTAGTTTCTATGCTCCCCGCCTGTGGAACAAACTCCCAGAATATCTGAGGTCGGCTGAAACTGTCAGCTCATTTAAATCAGGGCTTAAAACATTACTATTTACTGCAGCTTATCAGTGAACTAGATATGTAACTTAATGTTAGGATAATCTGTAGCTATTGTTTTTATATTTGTCTGCTGTTGCTTTTGCTTTATGTTTGCTTTTTAAATGCATTTTCTGCACTGTTTTTAACTATTTATTGTCTTGCTTTTAGCTTTTGTTTTTAATGATCTATTGTTCCTTTAATGTTTTCTCTTGTAAAGCACACTGAATTGCCTTGTGTATGAATGGTGTTATATAAATAAAATTGCCTTGCCTTGCCTTGCCTTGCCTCCACCTCCTGATAACATAGTCAGCTCAAACATTGCATATGCAGATGATATGTATGAAATGTGCAAATATAATGTATCTGGGGTTTGCAGAAATGCACTGTGGCAACATTTTCCTCTTTTGACTGGGCTGGATTTGAACTTTACATCTAATAAGTGAGTTTGTATTGTCTTGTATTGTTGAATGTGCTTTAATATGTCTGGATGTATTTGTTTTTTATCTGCTGCACTCGGACCTTGATCACAGTTAGTTTGCCTGATATGAAATCTTCAAGAAATACTAGTAGCCCCTTTAACCCTGCTCGTTGAAGGCAGGAAAGAAATGACAAATACAGCAATACATTCACAATATCAGTTGTGATAAAGATGAAAATGAAAACATCTAAGTCCTTAATTATGGGTATTAGCATTAACATCCCACATCATGCCAGATTTTCATGCTCTGAGTCTCCTGTGTGAGTTTAGAATGAGTATGAGTATGTTTCCTGGTGAGCTAAAAGTCTGTACAGAATTTGAACTGGACCACTTGGGAATAAGTGTATTGGCTGTCAAGGCAACAGGGCACCAAGCTGTTTGCTTTTCACAGAAACACAGCTGAATTCATGAGCAGCATGATGCCAAGAATCTCCTTCCCACAAAGAAAGAACCAACTATTTGGCTCTTGTCAGTGTGGGTGTAACCATTACTCATATTTTTGAGTTAACACACAAGTCAGTCACAGGGACAATTTCCAGGTTTTTTAACAGAG
This sequence comes from Epinephelus cyanopodus, assembly GCA_026686955.1. NCBI lineage: Eukaryota > Metazoa > Chordata > Actinopteri > Perciformes > Serranidae > Epinephelus > Epinephelus cyanopodus. The sequence continues at coordinate 37,177,737 of CM048926.1, forward strand.
GTGTTGTGTGTTAGCCCAAGGACATTCTTGATCTGAATCAGTGCTTTTGTGAAAGGAGGAGTTCAAATTGAGCAGATCGTTGCAGAACCCCCCATCAGCAGGCAGGCATGTGGGAGGGATCAGCAGGCGGAACGAGGCAAAACCCTGAACAGTCCCCCCCATTCCCACATTTACAGCTCCAACTCTCGGTCCTGCTGGCTAGAGACGACGGAGTAGTTTACACCTGGAGGATAATCTTCTCTACAACTACTTTTCCTGGGTTCACATAACCTTGACAAGATTGAGTACTGAAGGATAGAAAATGTTGGATTGTTTTAACATGGCATCTGTGAAAACTGTGCTTTATTTGGGAGTCTGTCTGTCTGCTTGGATCATCACTTCTGCAGGTAAAACCACATGATCAGATGGATAGATGGGTAGATACAGAGTTGTTCAGTAGTTTTACAGTTTGTTTGTGGATCTCTGCAGTTCACTTTGGTTTCTGTGTTCCTGCTGTAACCCACAAAATGACCATTTGGAAATCAGTTTGTCATGCTGTGTTACCCTAAATCTATGAAGAAAACTTTTTTCCTATTTTCTTTTTTCTTGCATGCCTGCATGGAAAACGCATTTATATTGATTTATAGTATGATTGGGGACTACTTCAGCAACTGCAAACTACATCAAAACATCCATTTACAAACTGTCACACAACTCGTGTAGTATAATCCAAGTCTCTTTTATCCAGCTGTAGCTGTATACTCAGTACTTCCTAGATGCATGCATTTTCACTAAAACCTTAAACTTAAAACTTATCGTTCTTCAAAACCAGACTCCAATACCAAGGTTTTAACAAAAATGTGTGTTTGTTTAGTACTGAGCAACTCTATAAATCACACTAAAATTCACAAGTTGTGGGAGAGTTTGTTACGTCATTTGATATAGTTTTGCTGTTGAACGCGGTCCCCAATCTGTATCCCCTTTTATATTGCTTGCTTGGGTTTCAAATAAAAGGTATAACTGGGGGGACAAAGTTGTCTTGCCTGTTCATGGCGATTGTTTCTTTAGTAGAATTTAGCTGCTGTGAAAACTGTAGAAAGTGTCCGTGGTTTATTCATTCATCTCCATTGAGTTATGCACTGTCCGGAGGTCAGACTTTAGTCTCTGATGCCATGGCCACCACTGGTCACCTCTTGGCTCCGCCATTACTTATAAAGCTCATCAAATGTACTGCTTTTCACTGTCCCAATATCATGTAGCATATTTTACAGCTGAGTTCCGCTGTGTCTGAAAATGGACAGCAGATCTCTACATCTTGGAGGATGCAATGTTTGGTTTTAAAGATTCTAACTATGAAAAATCCATTAAATGTTTTGGGTGTATACTAGGGTGAGGTCGGCCGGGTTTGGTCAAAAATGTAGCTATAAATTGTATTCGGGCTAAATAAAATCCTATTGTCTGTCCTGTTTATTGCTTTGGGCACTGTTATTTACGTGACAACACCTGTACATAATACACACAGACACACATTGGCTGTTTGTTTCTACCTCTCCCCACGCTGGAAGTCTCGGACCTTCCACCGCCCGCCTCTGCCGTGATTAAACGCTAAAAATAAAAAAAAAGAGGGAGACAGGTTTTTCCTATTTTATCTTATTTTGTTTTATGTCTCCCTCTCCTCTCGCTGGAGGAGCCTCCCGCTCCCGTGTCAAACACGGGCTCAGCACCCACGGCGCACACCCGTCCTGCTAAATACTGTGTAACCATAACAACTGTGTGACACAAACTCAGTGTTTTGGTCATTAAATAATGTCGGGCTCGGTTTGGGTTCGGACAGAAATATGCGGCCCGTGCCGCACTCTAACACACACACACAAACACACGGAAAACCGGACTTTATCATCGGTTTATAACTTTTTTATCTTTTTTAAGCACAATAATTTAATTGTTACATCCATCCCCAGCTAGTGTTACAACTCACCCCGGTACTGGGGTACATTGTAACAATATACCTCTTTGTATTTGACATTAATTTCCATAATCTGTGATGGTGTAGTAGAGGTCAAAGTGTGTGTTATTTATAGCAGACAAATATGGGTACCATGTATCAAAATTTAAGAGCTCTAACAAAAAAACCCCACTGAGTTATACTTGCTCAAACAAAAAGTGTTACAATCATCCCCCCCGGTCTCCCTTAGTAATGTTGTTATTCGTGTAAAGAATGGATCTTCATGATGGGACAAGAACTTTGCATAGTTGTAACATTCCCCACTTGTTCTGTAATCAGTAAATGTTCCATGATGGCATTTAGACTACCTAATCATGACACAGCAGTTTTTTTTAGACATGTGGAAATGTTAAAGTAACCAATGAACCAAACTAAATGTTCCACAACATTCTGAAGACAAAGAGAACATAATGGAATGTTATAGCAATGCTGTGTGTTTAGTATCTCAAACTGTATAAACCACATTTATAAGATTGTGTCTCTTATGTAACAGTCTCACTTTTGGCTCATACTCAGCTTTGCTCACTGGCAAAGTCTGACTTTGATTATGAGAAAAAACAGGACTGGGAGGTGCATGTCAAAGTTTTTCTCCAGTTGATTTACCAAAGTTGACATGCAGTTTGGTGTGATATATATAACATTAACAAAAACAGGAATGAAAAATATTCACAGATCATGGATGAGTGGAAATAAACCTTACATTTTATACATAGGTGGCAACCTTGTGCCCAAAGCCGAGAATGTACGCTGGGTGTCTCTGGACTTTAAAACCATCCTCACTTGGACAGCCAAACCATCTAACTACAAATACACTGTTGTGTACTCACGGTGAGTCCACACACACACACACACACACACACACACACACGCAAGTACAGAATTGCACAAGTGAATTAATCAAGGAGGAAGTCATATTTTGGCAGCGGAAAATTCTGAATTGCTCAAATTTTACCAAAATATGATAATACTAATAGTCACTATATTACATACGGTAGATGATGGTCCCCCCCCACCCACCCACCCAGTTTGGAGAAGCAAGGTGGAGTACCGACATGGAAGCTAAGCAATGTACTGCTGTGAAGGGGTCAGCAACAAAATGTACTTTAGCCACCTAAAAAAAGTCCCTAAAACATTAATATCAGTATAAGTATATATTGTATGTATAAATACATATATATATATATATATATATACACACACACACACACACACACATATATATCTATATCTATCTATATCTATATATATATAGATATATATATATATATGTGTGTGTGTGTGTGTGTGTGTGTGTGTGTGTGTGTATGTATAGTGGGCACTATATTCAGAGTTTTTTCACTCCTTTAACTTAAAGTCAGACAGTGATTTCCAACAGGAGAATGAAGCTATTATATCACTTTCTTCAAGGCCAGTTTCCATTAAGAAAAATAGTTATTTTATTTTGCTGAACACAGGAGCTGCTGGTCTACCATTGCCTCCTTTAGTTAATTTGTTTTAGGTTATTGTGTGACTTTGGCTTTTAAAAGGTTTAGTTCAGATTCACCAAAATCACACAATAACACAAACTAAGGCAGTGGTAGACTCACAACTCCTCTGGTCAGCGAGCTAAAATTACTGTTTTCTCAATGGAGTCTGGCCTTGAAGAAAGCTATACAACATTCATTCTCCTGTTGGAAATCAGGTGGTACATTGCTTAGCTTCCCTTTTAGACTCCGGCCTGCTTCGATAAACTGGGGGCGAGCAAACTGATATCTACTGCATTTTTTAATTTTATATACTTTATTAATCCCTGAGGGGAAATTCAATTTTTCACTCTGTTGTCAATTACACACAGGTCAGAACACACATATGCACAAAAAGGACCTATACATGCACTAAGTGGAGAGATGTCAGAGTGGGCTTCCCATGACAGACGCGCTGAGCGGTTGGGGGGTTCGGTGCCTTGCTCAGGGGCACCTCGGCACTGCCCAGGAGGTGAACTGGCACCTCTCCAGCTACCAGTCCACACTCCATTTTTTTCTTTTTTTTTTGGAACCGGCGACCCTCCGGTTCCCAACCCAAGTCCCTATGGACTGAACTCCTGCCACTCCAGCATTAACCAATGAGAGTTTGCGGCAGGTCTACTGACGCGCCCAAACATTGGCTTCAGAAGTGAAGCTATAAGTGATTGGAGAGTAGAGTTTACATTTTGTGCCTGATAAATGCTGCAGCTTCTTAAAACCAGGACCAGTTTTCCGTGTCTTATTTACCAAGTGCTGAGTGGAGCAAAGGATGATAGTGGGATTAGAGTACCAACTTCAGTAACTGCTAAAGTGTAAATGATCTTGGCTATATTTTAAACGTGTTTTTAACAGGTGATAGTGTGACTCTAAAGCCCTGATCAGGGTAAACCACAGAATTCACTTTTTAGCCAGGAAAAAGACCTTTCTGGACAGACAAATTCTTCATACACTAGTTGGAGCTCTTAGTTTGAAGTTATTTTGATTACGCCGCCATCTCCTGGTATACCAGATTATCAAGACACATTAAAAACAAACTACAAAAGGCAAAAATAAATTGATAAGGGGCATGCTAAAAGTTTGTCCATGCATCTCAGTCCTGTGTATTTTAAAAAGTGTTTATGGCTGTTATAATTATTTATATTAAGATGCTACTCACTTACAAAATTATTAAAAAATTGTACTAAAGCTAATAAATTCTTTCTCACATCTAAAAGACAACCATATCTACTTTACAAGAGGCAACTTACCAGTATTTAAATATGTTTGATTCAATAGCTTTTTTGATTAGGCTATTTGAATGAATAGATCTGATTTGAAAAATGTATAATTTACATTGTATAAAACAGAGCTTTAGGCTATTAAGATTCAAATAATTTGAAGACAATGCATACAAAACTGCTGTAGGCTATATGTTATCTGTATCATTTGTTAAAATAAATGTTAAATAGCTCTACATTCCGACAGCCATCACTGATATAAGAGTTTATCCATTACACACAAAACATCTCTGGTTTCCCGTTCCCACTTCATTCAAAAATTAATCTCTCTTTCTTTTTTTCTCTTTTATTTCTTTGCCTCCAGTTTCATATCAAACCATTTACGCTTCACCTCTGACATGGTTCTTTGTACCACGGAGACAACATTAACAGCATCTGTTACCTCCCTCCAGGCCTTCGCTTTGCCTGTCCCTGTCACACCACCACTAACTGAAGAAAATAAAAGTCCACTTCACCCAAAATTATTTCGATCTCCGCTTTGGAGAAATTCTTTTTATTTTCTCTCTCTTTCTTTCTCTGCGCCATGACTGACAGGTCGACAGGATGCACCTACGCCTCCTTATATGGTGGTCATTGGCTATTCATGGGCGGAGATTTATGCTAATTGCTGATTACCGGGAGCGCGCTGTCACTTTGGTACTCATGATCATACACACGTGTTTACGATCAAATCTGATCCGTTCCTGAATCCGAAGTAGGCATTTATGTGCAAATCTACACACAGATTTACTCACGTTTCATGAGTGAGACCCACTGTTGCTAAAATATACACATAAAACTGTGTGTGTGTGTGTGTGTGTGTGTGTGTGTGTGTGCTTCATAACTTGTAACTAGGGTGTAATAGGGCCCCTCATAATAGCATGCACTGGGGCCCATTAATTACCTTACACCACTGGTTGTAAACCAAAACAATCTTGAATTTGCTGTCTCCAACCCCACCAGACTCCATTTAAATACACAGTGATTTTATCATGATAAAACACACTTTATTCAAAGTCAACAGAAACAAAATAAAACTCACAAAAAACATCTTAGTTTGTCTCTCCACTGTTCCAACAAGCACCAACACAGGATTGGTTGAAACAAAACCTTAATTCTCCCAGTTAGATGTGAAAATATGCTGGCTCTATATATATGCTGAAATAGTGTTTTTTCTGGTTTTTTCTGGAGTCTGGTGGCTACTTTTTAACAAAAATGTGTATCTCTGTAGGGATCTTTTTTAATGTAACACTTAAAATAACAATCTGAGCATGTCAGTGGTAAAAGCAAACACTTCTAGTGATATATTTAGGGTGCATTTACCCTGAGTGGTTACATTGCAGCCTGTTTTGCTGCTGGCTGTAGCTCTTGCTGAATACTGGATCAGTCTGAAAAATCATTCTTACCATTAGTCACTTAGACACAAAAACATGGGTTAATAGGGTCCAGGCTGAAAGTTACCAGCGTTTTCCTTCAGGTCATGGGCTGCCACTATGTCGGTGTTGGCTTATTGCTTCAGGTATTCTGAGGAATGTAAATATGAGGCAGAAAACTGAAAGCTTATCACACGCAAATACACTGCACAGCATTTTTCTGCTATGTCTAGACAAGTTGTTCCACTGTTTTAAATGAAGGCACCAAATCACCACTTACTTTTTCATGGTGCCCTCAAATAAACAGTGAATTAAAATTAACTGGTCAGCATGGTTAAATATATTTATTTTATTCCGTTAAACAAGCTTTTTTTTTTAAGTTTGCAAGGAAAAAAACATGCACATGACATTGTGTGCTGATTGTGTTTTTCATGTAGCTTTTTAGTTGCTGTGAATAACTGTATCCAACAGTTTTTCTGCAAGGAAGAGTTGAATGTGCTGGACTACCTTTGTGTGACCACAGTGCCACTGAAATCAAATAGGAGGTATGTTTGTTTGGGCATTTTTAATGTGAAAGTAAGAGTGTGGTCCTCTGGGAGCTAACACTGTAATGGTCCCAACATGGAGGACTCAGGCAAAAAACAAAAAATAAAGGATTGCAGGATTGCCTAAACCACTGAACATACCCACTCTAAGACAGACCCAGCACACAGTGGACAACCTAAAGTAGATCAGAGTGAGCTTTCACCCCAACAGTCCCAACAAATGATGATCTCCCTGTACTGCTGACATGTCAATCACATTTCATCATTCACATTTCGATACTTAGGAACACAAACATCTGTCAGTGTCTTAAATGATAGCATTAGTACAAGTGTTTTTAAGGTTCTCTCTTTTCAAATGGTAAGTACTAATTATATAAGTATATTTTCCTCATAATGATGCAACAATTTAATCATGTTATATTATGCTGCTGTACTATAATGTGTTCCTTTGTCTCCAAAAAGAACCTGACATTTAATCTGTATTTTAAAAGATTAATATTTAGCTGAAAGAGCCAGTGTGTAGGATTTAGGGGAAATATTTGCAGAAATGGATTATATTATAAGTATAAGTATGCTTTCTTTAATGTATAATCACCTGAAAATAAGACTTTCTGTGTTTTTGTTACCTTAGAATGAGCCGTTTATATCTACATAGGGAGTGGGTCTTCATCCACAGAATCTTGTCAGAATCATGTTTCTACAGAATCGCAGAACAGACAAACCAAACGCTGGCTCTAGATGGGGACATTGAAGTTTTTGTGTAGGCCACCGTAGTTAGAAGCCCCTCTGTGATGAGAATGTTGGAGAAACATTGATTTTTTTTAAATGTGGAACTGCTTTATCAGTGGTTTTACTGCTTTAAATCACCCGGTCCGTTTGTTTTGAAAAGGAAGAGACCTCTGCAGATAATTCAGGTCCTGCAAAAAGCCTCATGAACATCTGGATCTTAAGTTAATAGAGAAAAAGTTGAGTTCAGGTGCAAATCGTAATTTTTAATAGTTCCTTAATCAGCAAGGGGAAATTCAATTTTTTCACCCTGTTGTCATATACATATACACACAGGGCTGAAATACACACACACAGAACCAGGATCTATACAAGCATTACATGGAGAGATGTCAGGGTTAGGGGGCTGCCCCAAGCTGTTGGGGGGTTCGGTACCTTGCTCAAGGGCACCCTGGCAGTGCCCAGAAGGTGAACTGGCACCTCTCCAGCTATCAGTCCATGCTCCATAAATTCCAGGCAGGGACTTGAACCAGCAACCCTCCGCTTCCCAAACAAAGTCCCTATGGACTGAGCTAACAGTCCATAGGGACATGCCAAACAATGGTGGAAAAACATTGTTAATCCTTTTAAGAATATTCTGCTTTACTGAGTGCTTTTACTGTGAGGTGGGCACACATAAAGTTATCAAAGAACACTGCAGGAATCCTAGCTTGGAGAAGTTACAGCTGGTTGCAATCTGCAGTCCTCCTTCAAATAAAAATACCAAATCATGTAAGGGACAGCAGGTGTCACAATGTCAGCCTGTATTTTTTTGTATTCAAGTTATTCTCTTGTGTATCTTGTCATGTGACTTTTAGGGCTGGCGGTGACTGGTTGGACAGTCAGCACTGCATCCGAGTATCAGAGTCAGAATGTGATCTGACCTTTGACCTTGTACCTTACGACAGGTAGGAACATGACCTCTATCTACTTTCTTACTATATAATGATGAAAACTCTGTCTGTTGGTGTCTGTGTGTCTGTTCCATGTTTTTCTCCTCACTGACTTGGTCAATCCATGTGAAATTTGGCACAGTGGTAGAAGGTCATGAATGAAGCAATATTACATCAGTTGGCCAAAGGGGGACACTATACCAATCGATTGAAATTGCAAAGTTTGAATGGGCATATCTCATGCCCTGTTTGTCGTAGACTAGAGACATGAAACTTTGCACAGAGATGCCTCTTCTCATGAGAAACAATTTTTTCTAAAGAACCCATAACCTCCGGTTATATAGATTTTCCGCCATTTTGAAATCTCTTCCTAAGAAGTTTGACCGATCTGCATGAAACTCGGTAAACATAATCTAGGGACCAATATCTAAAGTTCCCTCTTGGCAAAAGTTGGAAAACTTACTTAAACTGAGCTTCTATAAGGCAATGAATATTGCGGAGGGCGTGGCTCATCACATGAAGGTGTATAACATCTCAAGGGTTTCACCGATCACCACGCAACTTTGTAGGCATATGACCACACATAACCTGAGGGGACCCCTCCATTATTGACCTGATCAAACAAAATGTGGGCGCTAGAGAGCTAATTTCTTATCTAGGCCTAACTGCCATATCTATTTTTACTAAACTTGGTAGATATGTAGAACAGGATGCCTCAAGGTGACTGGAGAAATTTAACTCTAATTGGCAACTGGGTGGCGCTGTAACAACAGAAAAATACTTAAAAATGGCTAAAATCCGACCGATCGCTGTGGCTCCCCCTGTGGCGGAATGTTTTTTTTCCCTAATTTTTGGTATGACTAAGTCATGGTATGGTATGCTGTACATAATCACGGAAACTGTCAGTGTGTCATTCTGTCAGTCAGTCATTCTGTCTGTCCCTTGTTTTTCTACTCACTGACGTGGTCAATCTATGTGAAACTGTACGTGGGCAACTGTGCACTCAATGGGTATGGACTAGTCTCTATAATATTACTATTGGGTTTAAATATCTGGTATGTTCAGTCACCTAACATACTTCACATTCATGTCTCATTTCTAATGTCACTCCTGTTCAATATATTCCTACTTAAAGGGATATTTCTCTGTTATCAGCATTATTTATGTTCTATTCCCTTAACCATCTTAATCTTAGTTTTGCTTTATCATATACTGTATAGTAGCATACATTGTTATGAGGCTACCCAAGTGTGAGTTTGTGTATTCTTTAAATGTGATATCAGAACATAATGTTCCCAGATCAGGCTCACAGAAACAAAAAGGGAGTGGTTAGTCCTCCCTGTTTGAACACTTTACTGTAATCATCTAGATCTAAAACTAAATCAACAAGTCCTCTGAATTAAATGACAAAATACTTTTTTGTCCTCAACCTCCACATGTTATTTTATGTAGCCCAATATCACAAATCACAACCTTGTCTCTTTACAATCTGTACAGCATATGACACCCTTTGTTCAGAGAGCCATCCATTCAGACAAGGAAAAACTCCCCAAATAAACCCTTTAAAGAGAAAAGATGGAGGAAACCTCAGACAGCAACAGAGGAGGGAATCAAACCTTCGGGACCGATAGACATGGAGCAGATGTGTGTACAGGATAGACCGGAGTTAACAGAGTCAAATTACACTAAGAACAAACAGGATGGCAAGTATTTGGATAGATTTTAAACATAAAGGAGGGGTATGGATCTTGGAGGACCTCTAACTGTCTCCAAACAAAACTAAACCACACAACCTCCGCTCCACCATGGAGACCTGGACAAGAGGACAGACTATACAAACACCACGAGGCAAAACTAAAAAACATAATTAACACAGACAAACACACATACGCACACACGCGGGCACGTGCACACGCGTACACACACACACACACACACACACACACACACACACACACACACAGTGATAGAGAGAGAGGGAGTCCCAGGATGCTGTTAGAAGACTGAGTGTCAATGACGACAGCAAGGAGACACTATACAGAGATGATTACAACACGGGTGGATTATGAGACAATTGGCCCCTGGGCCCAGATACACAAAGGGCCCCACCACCTCTCCTACACAGTAGCAAGACACACAGACTTTGCGGTTCATTTTCTTGTAGTCATTTGGGTCTTTTTGAGATAATTGACAGCTTTCCGGAGGCTAGTATACATCATTTGTATGGGATTCTAAAGAAATTGACGCCAGCGACAGCAGTAAAGGAGGTGATTCTATCGATCGGCTTGAATAATTGTTTGAAGGAGCTGTTGCCAACGACGACAAATAAACAACTGGGCCTGTTGATCGCTCTGGCTAAGCAGGTGTTCCCTAACGCCAAAATCCGCCTTCCAATCATTGACTATTTGGAGCGCTTGGAAAAAGACCAGCAATACCTGATTGAACTTTTAAACAAAACCATACTGAAAAAACATAATTTCCTCACGGAAATTAACAAATTGCATTTCAAAGTGACAGCCAGGGATCCAGTTCAGTTCCAGAACATCACTGGGGAACAACGGCGCGCCCTTCTGGCTCTTCGCAGACTCGACAATGTCATCATAAAACCGGCCGACAAAGGGGGACAAATTGTACTCCAAGACAGGACTGATTACTTGTTGGAGGCCAATAGACAATTGGAGGACATCAATTATTACCAAAGGCTCCAGAGACCACTGCAATTGGAGACACAGAATATAATCAGAGCTATTATTGACCAGCTATATATAGACAAGTATATCAATTTCAAACAAAAAACTTATTTGTGCGGTCCTGCAGATCTGTGCCCATGTTTGTTCTATTTGTTGCCCAAAATTCATAAATCGCCTGAATCCTGGACGGTGCCCTTTAAAATACCTGCGGGTTGCCCGATCGTTAGTGACTGTGGCTCGGAGTCGTATCGAGTAGCCGAATACATAGATTATTTTATTAATTCGCTCTCGCATACACATCCGAGCTATGTGAAAGACACGTACAATTTTGTGCATAAGCTGCGCGCTTTGAGGGTGCTGTCTAGTGTATTCTTATTTTCCATAGATGTAGATTTGCTCTATACCAACATTGAGACGGCCAGGGGTCTTTTGGCCATCCAGAAAGCGTTCCAAAATTCGCCAAGGGCGGATCGGCCGGATACGGCTATTCCACAATTACTGGAAATCACCTTAACTAGGAACGATTTTGAATTTAACAACGGGTACTATTTGCAAATTTGCGGATGTGCTATGGGGAGGAAATATTCGCCTGCGTACACTGACATCTATATGGCTGATTGGGAACAGGAGGCATTCAAAAAATGCACTAAGCTTCCGCTGCTTTATCGGCATTATTTGGATGATATTTTTGGTTTGTGGGCTGACACAGAAGCCTCATTTACACAGTTTCTTGAGGTGTTGAACGGCCACCATCCCAAAATCAAATTAATGTGTACTTTACAGAGAGAAAAAGTGTAGTTTCTGGACACACAGGTCTTTTTTGTACCTATAGCCGGTAGTGAGGAAAAGAGGTTGGCAACTAAAGTGTACTTCAAAGACACTGACCGACATGCGCTCCTGTACAAAACTAGCTACCATCCCCAACATACCTTTCGAGGGCTAATCAAGTCACAATTGATTCAATTCCACCGTATATGCACTTACCTGGAGGATGTGGAAGAAGCCACAAACACCTTGTTTGAGGCTTTGAAGCATCGAGGCTATTCTCGCCGCTTCCTCAGGAAAATGAAAGCAGAGGTGAATCAACAATTTCAAGACAACTACATGCATAGAAAAGTGGAATCTAACTCACAAATTGTCCCTTGTGTCCAAACGTCCTCTCATCCCTTGCATGCTTACAATTCACAAATCAGAGCTAACTTTTCTGAGGCCCAGCAACAGTGCGAGCCTCTGCAAAATTTTAAATTGATCATGGCCTATAGGAGAAACAAGAACCTGAAAGACCTATTGGTCCATACGGCCCTGGATAGGAAGAGGGTGGGCAGCGATCCGTGGCTGCTCAATCATGTGCCTTTTCTTTTTAACGGCAGCTTCTCACTCTTCACCTCAGAGTCTCACCTCAGGTCTCAAATGTGGTGTATGCAATTCAATGTCAACACTGTAAAGTACTGTATGTGGGTGAAACAGGGCAAATTTTGAAAACCAGAATCATGGAGCATGTCAACAACATCAAAAAAGGTCACACGGACACTGTGTTATATGCCCATTTCAACATTTATGGTATTCACAACTTTAAATATATTGGCTTGGATCACAACACCCTTTGGTCTAAAAATCAACGCCAGAGACATGAGAGCCATCTCATTAAAAAATTGGACACCATTTCTCCCGCTGGCCTAAATGAGAGGGCCTAAAATTTAAATATATTTCTCTCTTATTTGTTGGATCTTGGATTAAAGGACTAGTTTGTATTTTGTATTTTAATGTGGTGCTTTCTCAACCTCATAATTAAATACCAGTTAACAGTGGGGGAATGGTTTTTGTAGGATCCTAAAAACATATGTTTATTTAACTTTAGCGTACTTCTTTCTTTATATTCCCCTTTTCTCTTTATGTTTCTGGAGGAGAGATAGGGCGCAGCTTATGAATTATGATTTATATAATTTATTTACTTATGAATTATTTGTCTTGGGTTGCTTTTGTGATTTATTCATTTGTGTTGAGGTAATGACTTTTTTCTTTAAGTTTACCTTAATTAATATGAATTTCCTTCTTTTTAATTATTATTATTATATTTATTACATTGATTTATTTTTCATTTTCTTGCAGTGTGATTTGTTAGGGAACTCTCTGAGCTCTCCCGTAATTTTTCTCTTATTGTTTTGCATGGTTTTCTTGAAGATTGCAGCACTTATATTCTTGTTTAAACTTATTATTCAGTATTTAAGTATTTATTTATTTATTGCTGTCCCTAGTCTCTCCTCTGAATTCGATGTTTCTTTTCCCTGCCCTTGTGTGGCAATTTTTACAGGGTGGCAGTGATTTATATGGTTAGTGCTTGAAAGTGGCAAACAATATTATGGGATAATTTTCGGATACCAACTACAGTGGTGGCGGCTAAATTGGCTCCAGTATTTAAAGTCTGATATACATTTACATTTATATATATAGATATATATATATATATATATATATATATATATATATATATATATATATATATATATATATATATGTATATATATATATATATTTGTTAACTTTTTTTTGTATATATTGTAAATAGGAGTATGATTTTGGCCTGCATGCTTTATGAGTTTTCTTTGCTATAGTGCTTGAGTTTATGGCGCCTCATTTCCTGCCTATTACTTATGAATTTTTACCCTTATTGTTTTTTTTCCCTTTATTGTTTGCCTTTAGTATTGTGCCTAAACCTAATTAGTGGTTACTCCTACGTATTCTTGCCTAAACCTAATCAGTGCCTAATCCTAAGAATCTCTGTTTCTGTACGCCTAAACCTAAATTTTGTTCTTGCTTTTTAACGTTTCCCCTACCCTTTACCCTAACCCTAACCTTAGGGATCTAGGGCCTGAGGAGGTTGATCCACCGCATCGATTTAATAAAACCTTTTTTTTCCTTTAATCTTTTAAGGATCTTTTAGGATCCAATTCTAAGCCTTATTTATATTTTCTTTTGGTCTCTAACCCCAGCAGGACAGCCAAGGGAAGGAATTTACAGTTTATCCTTTAACCTATTGCTGGTTTGGGTAATTATCTGTAAATATTTCTGAAATAAATATGTTGGATGGGGAATGTCCATGTGGCCTTTTTTGACCTCTCCCTGAGCTGTATCTGAGATTAGTTATTTTTTCATTCTGGTTTTGAATTTTTTGAAAAATAATTATTAGTAATAATAATTATTAGTTTGGGTATGATTTTTGGACTGCCTAAATAAAATTCTTATATATGTATATATATATATATATATATATATATATAATTTTGAGGAGGATAATTGTGGTTGTTTTGTGGCCTTTTTGTGTCTCTGTGTGGTTGTTTTTGTAGCCATTTAGGTCTTTTCTTGCTAATTTTGTGTCTCACTGGAGTGTCTTTTTGTTCATTTTTTGTCACTCTTATTTATGCATTCTTGTCTAACAGGAGCTACACTGCTGACATCAAAACAGAGCCTGATACTTTGGACTATGACTATGACCTAGAAGAGTTCCCTCACACTGATTCCCCATCCTTCAATCCCTACAGAGAGAGTAGGTATCACAATCTCAAACACCCAAAAACCCACATATAACACACATTACAGTTGTCAGTAAGACATGAGGAAACATACAGGTGTCTTTCATTTCCAAAAAAGGCCCTGAGAGAAAAAAACAAACTCTGTGCAACAAGTATGATTCTTTTGTGGCACAACTTCAGCCAGCTCCTCGTCATTCCTCCTGCGTGCAGTTTTCCCTGCCAGTTACCAATTCTCCTAACATGCATATCCAGCCACTCCCTCCTTCTTCTGCAGAAACCCCCTTTCAGCCTGACTGCCCCCCTGGGCTGGCTCTAACCTCAATAACAGGACTAGTTACTCTTCCACTTTATTGAGAAACAGATGTGTCAGAATGTGTTCCTGAGGTCACAGCTCAAGTCAGCCTATTGGTGGAATTCTTTGGATTCTGATTTGTTATTGGTTATTTCTGATCATAATAAAAAGCTTTATTGATACAACAGTTAGTTCTGACCAAGCAACAACAGGCATTCCATGAGTGCTTATATACGGTGTTATAGCACTGGGACTCTTAACTATGCATTTAACTATGTATCACTCCGCTTTACAGGTGTACTAGGCCATTAATTATGTTAATTAGCTGACATTAACGGTCATCAGAACAAACTTTGCATCGCAATGAAGAACATATTTCCTCAAATAACGCAGTTAAATAATGAATGGTTATGACTCTTACTGCTATTTGGATGTAATAAATTGCACTTGTAGAACTGTTGTATAAAAGCAATAGCACACTTGATCATAAGAAACATCATTGCACCAATTTCAAACACCACTGTGTCTCTCCAGGTGTTGTGAAAGACCACTGCACATGTTGTCTAAAGCTTTCGTATCGCCAGAGGGAGCTGTGTGAGGACTGATAAATGTCCTGGAGTGATTGGCTCAGCGTCAGTTAGAGCTAAAGCTGAGGCTTGAAGCTATAGTTAGAAAGAAGTAAGCTGACCAGACCTTTGTAGCCTGCTCCTCATCTGTGATACAGGCTAGAGACTCCAAATGGTATGAGCATAACACACCCCAATCTCGAACTGAAATGTTGGTGGTGGACTTGCATTGTGGGTAATGTAGGCACGGGGTTTTGATAAGAAAGAAGAATGTGGGAATGGGATGAATAGTAAATAAGACACCTTGAACTAATATGAGTAAGCCTTACAGGTGGTCTCATCCTCTCCGCTGACTTGTCCTCTGCTCAGGTAACATCAGTGCTGTGAACTTCACTGTACAAGCTGTGGATGAGAAAGTCATGGTCCACATCATAGATCCTCTGACCAGTATTCATCAGACTGACAAGCAGCTCAGCATCAGAGACATTCTCAAAAAGGACCTCAAGTATAAGATCAGCTACTACAAGGCTGGAAGTACAGGCAAGGTACAGTATACAGCTGCCAACAATAACACTAACATACAAAGAGTCGCACTAAAGTATCGAAAACTAACACATTTGTGAAATACCTACTAGAATGATCACACAGTAGGTTTAAATGTTTATGTGTTGGATCTATATGATTCATCAATTATGTTATTTCAAATATATACTATTATTTAAATTAAAGTTATTCATGTTAAAATTGTTTCATCCAGTTTAACCATGCATAAACCAGGGGTGTCAAACATACGGCCTGCAGCCTATAACCAGCCAGCCAAAAGTTCCAATTCAGCCCACTTGATGACTTTTCACACCTAATATTGATGCACTTGTGAAGGCTGAGAGATGTCAGGCTTTAGGAGCAACTTTAACCAGTGTTAAATGCTACTTCAGAGGCTTTTCACCCCATTCATAATACAGCTGTCTGAAAAAACAACTGACTTTTATTATTAAAACAGTATTGGTAGAACGTTGTTACTAAGGCACTGCCAAAACTTTAGATTTGTAAATGGTTTGTAAAGGAGGAGATAACTGAACCTGCTTTCTCAATAGCTTCCACTTAAGTTTGGTGTGGTGATGCCAGAATAACAACACAGGAGTGGAAATATATGGAAAAATACACATGTAATGACAGTGACATATTTTTGAAATTGCACCTATTTTTCCTGAGACATCTGCTCATAATCTGTTTTGTAAATAAATCAGCATTTTCAAAATATAATTTTTTTCTCTAACAGAAAAGGAAAAAATTGTAGGTGTTGTTATTTTTAGATGATCATGGAATGATTATACTGGTGTGGCCCACTGGAGATCATAATCTGTGATGGTGTAGTAGAGGTCAAAGTGTGTGTTATTTATAACAGACAAATATGGGTACCATGTATCAAAATTTAAGAGCTCTAACAAAAAAACCCACCGAGTTACACTTGCTCAAACAAAAAGTATTAAAATCATCCCCGGTCTCCCCTACGTTCACACTTATATTGATTTTTTGGTTGGATTTATTTTTTTAATGGCTAAAATATGTTTTGTTTGGGCTGCCATCTGCAGCAGTACATTACTTAGCTTCTGTACTCGTAGATTTGGTTCATCAAAGATGCTAACAAAGCAACATAAAAGAAGCACAGCGGAAACATCAGCTATATTAGACCAATGTGTTTAACTATATATCTTTGAACATTACAGTTACGGCTATAAATGACAATAAACAAGCAATGAATTTCATATATCTCTGCAATTTAAATCAGTTGCCAGTTGAATAGTTAGTTGCCAGCTGCCAGGCACACCTACTTTATAAAAAATGTAAAAGACTATAACCAAAGCTGAATAGTGTAGACTGATACGACTCTAATGTCTGTAAATCTGTACAGTAAATATAACGCTGCAGCAGCCACTGAGTTTAGCTCAGCATAAAGACTGCAGGCAGGGGTTAACAGCTACCAGCAGCTCTGAAATTCACTGATTAGCACGTTATGTAAGTGGTTGTGGTTTTATTGAGGATTATGTGCTGAACTAGCAAGGACATAATCTGGCACACAATCCTCCATAACCAAGTTGTTACGTAGACAAGATGTAACATGTAGTAAGAGTCAGAAGTGCTGGTAATTTTTTAAGTTTTGATAGAGCCAGGCTAGTTGTGCTAAGCTAACCAGCTGCTGGCTGTTAATGGACAAATATGAGAGTGGTATGAATCTTCTTAGCCAACGCTCAGCAAGTACTTTCCAAAACAGCCTTAGCAAATAACTACAAACATCACATGCGGCCATTAATATTGATGTCTGCTTTAGAGAGAATAGGTATTCACCTTTAGGACTTAATATGAGCTTCCGTTTGAGAGAGAGGCTGTTCCATCGTCAATAGGATAAAATAAAGATCATTAAATAAAAGTGTAGGTCCACACTGAAAGTATGATTATGGCCTCAGACGCTTATTTAATATTATGTCAAAAACATCAATTACAGAAATTATTTCAGTATTGTAGTGTGTAGGATTTATACTGGCAGAAATGGAAAATAATGTCATAAGTAGGCCTATGTTTCTTTAGTGTATATTCACCTGAACATAATAATTGTTGTGTTTTCATTAGTCACGCTGCGCCTGTGTTCCATATATTTTGGCTGTAAGCATTGTGTTTTCTTAATCTTAGAATAAGTTGTTTATATCTACATATGGAGTTGGTCCTCCTCTACAGGGATCACCATGTTGCACTGCCATGTTTCCACAGTACCCCATAACAGATTACTAAACACTGGCTGTATAGAGGGACATTCATGTTGCTGCATTGGCCACTGAAGTTAGCAGCCCCTCTGTGACTGAAAAACACAGATTTTGTTTTTGTTTGAAACGGCTTTATTCAGTGATCTTAACGCTTTTAATTACCAGTTGTTTTAGAGAGGAAGAGACCTCTACAGATAATTCAGCTCCTGCTAAAAACCTCCTGAAAATCTGGATCTTAAATTATCAGAAAAAAAAGGTGAGCATACATTAGCAGTTGCTAGGCTAATGGCCTGTCCCCAGTACTAATGGGATAGCAAAGGAACAACCCACCCTGATTGGCTAGTACTCATGGCCCACATTGGTTAGATAAGTTAGGTTTGGACAAAATGAGTGGGATTGGTTCGGGTTAGAGTAAGAATGCCAGGGTAAGCCAATCAGAGGCAGAGTAAAGCAGAGTAAGGCGGACCATTCCTTCACTATCCTACAACATGCAAATTCCCATCTCCAACATGCCAAACATAAATTAAAACTGCTCTATTCAGTTTGTTTAGAAGTTGGAGAGACCTCTGGATAATTCAGCTCCCAGTAAAACCCTCCTTAATGTCTGGATCAGAAATTAGGTGGCAACACATATGTAGCAGGGGTGCAGTCTGTCTGCAACATGCCAAACAGTGTAGGAAAAACACTGATTTGTGTAGTGAAACTGCTCTGTTCAGTTTTTTTTACCAGTTTTAGTCACCAGGTCCATTTTTTTGAGAGAAAGAGTCCTCTGTGGAGGCTCCCTGTAAATACCTCCTGAACAAAAACTGCTGCAATCTGCAATCCTCAGCACTGGACACAGCTAAATCTACATAAATCTTAGACACTGGACCTCAATCAAGAAATGTTTAATGTCTGAATGTTGTTGGATAATAAGTTGGATATATGTTTAAATGTGTAATGTTTTCTTGTTACCTGATAGAGAGACATCATATCTGACTCCAGTACAGCAGAGGTGTCGGGGCTGGACGCAGGACAGAGTTATTGCTTCATGGTGGCAGCTTTCATCCCCTCCAGACCCAAAGGCACCCAGCAGGGAGCCTGGGGCATACAGCAGTGTACACCTGGAGAACCTAACATTGTGCAAGGTGCGCACACTCTGTATACACTGCACTGCACTACACTACACTACACTACACTGGGAATGGACACAGAAAGATCTGAAGAGTAACTCAGCATCACATTAGGACAGACAATAATCCCTGTGATGTCTTTGCACCTCAGAGTTCATGTGATGGCTGCTGCAGACATCCACATGGCCTTGGGTCAGACCCCGGGTTTCTGAAATGACAGCAGCATTGCACTTCCTAGCAAATGAAAATGAATATTTTTGGCAATTTTGGGTGGCATTGCCAGGTCATGAGTCCTGCCTGAGGCTTTTATGGATAAGAGGGTCCTTTGTTGGATGTGCTTAGAGACCTTTCCAGTTGACGTATTTAGTGGTCAGTTAAGCCTCTAAGAGCTTTCTAGTGAACCAGCATAATTTTGTTAGCATTCACTGTTTTACCCAAACACACTGCCCATCCCTAAAGCCTGACAAACAAGCATTCCTACCTCATGAGACATCTGCTTAGCTGATATTTTTGTGAAAAAAGACAACAACAACAACTAAAAAACAAAAACACAAAGGTAGACTGAATTTTTTCTTTAAAAAAGCTGGAAATTACAGAAAAGTTCT
Source organism: Epinephelus cyanopodus (assembly GCA_026686955.1). Lineage (NCBI taxonomy): Eukaryota > Metazoa > Chordata > Actinopteri > Perciformes > Serranidae > Epinephelus > Epinephelus cyanopodus. The sequence goes on from CM048926.1 coordinate 37,197,609, forward strand.
CATGCTTGGCCTCAGTGGTGGAGCATTCCTTAAATGTTTCCTGTGTTTGTGTGATTAAAGTGACATGGCAAATTCATGTCACAATGAAAAACAACTCCCTGAGTTATTTAGGACAAAAAAATATTTTATGTCTAATTGTCATTTAACATATGTTTTAATGAAATTATGACACAGTATCAGAGTCAGCTGTACGGGTCACATATCACGTGTACACTTTTTCATTGCTCTCAATGTACACAGAAATAGACATACATCTTAAAAACAGGAACAACAAAGGAGAATAAGGTAAACAAACATCTGACCATGAAGTACCATAAACTTCAATTAATAGCACAGGCTATTATTTACTTAAATCACTGAGCTCAACGGGCCCATATTTGGGACAGGGGTCCAAATGGGACAGGCCTTTAATTCCTTTCACACAAAACTGTTACTCAGCAAAGATGGGAAATAAAATCAAATTGTTTATTTAAACCAGTATGAATATTACTTGTATAAAAATTAGGGTTTGGATAACATATCTATAATGAATCATTCATTTGATCTAGCTCTAGAGTTATGACACTTGTTTTACAGCACCCGAGGATTATGCCAACCGGCATACTGACACAACCCCACTTTATCCTGTTAAAACAATACTCTCAACCTGGATTAATGTTTATGAAAAACCATTTTGATTCTTTTGATCTGAGGATCCTTATGGACTAAGGGAAGATGAATAACTTACAGAGTAATTGAAGAGTGGACACATGGACAATGATTGAATTATGGAGAATCTAACCTGGCTGACTATATGTAGCATCTTCATACTGACAAAAGTGTATAAACATTTATGCACGAACTGAACAGCTATTTAACGTTAGCTCGGGTGGGTAGCCAACAACCTGGTTTTATACATCCAAAGAACTACTGTAAAAATGACCTGCTTGGCAACCAGAGCAGGCATCTCATTTAGACAGGCCTTTATTTGTCCAAATATGTAGCCACACCAGGCTAGTAAAGGGGACTGGGTGTTTAAATGGGAGTAGGCTTTTAATTGAAGTTTTACAGGTCATTCTTCAACTATGGTCCACTTTGCCTGGACATTTTAGAAAAGTCTATCAAGAGAAATGTATTCATATCTTATATATACAATATTTTCAGTAATATAACACTGATATTGTAACTGATATTGTCATTTCTATTACCATATACATATATCACAATAATTCAAGTAATGGAAATAAACTTGTGGGAAAATGTTTACACAGTCTCATTAAATGCTAGATTGCTAGTGTCTGTCTCTCCATTCTGTACATTGCAATGGAAATGATGATAACCCCAAGGGCTTATGGAAGAAGACACAAGATACTAATATATCTGACAACACATTTATTAAAATTTGCATTTATGTGTCATTTGTGTTTGAAGTTAATATTAGATCAGTATCGAATTCAAAATTGAACAGGATTGAATGTCCAAAATCTGGCTCAGGGACAAAGGAAATATAGTAAAAACTACACAGGGCCACTTTTTACATAATGAAAAAATGACTTATTTGTCATTTAATTTATGTATGTTCCCTTTGGTGTCAATTGAGTGTGAGATAATACGTATAAAAAGTATCTGCGGTTTAAAAAGACAACAACAGCAAAATGGAATCTGTTTGCAGTCAGACAGTAGTGCAATAGTGCAGAGGATGTTGGAATAAATATAGAATGATCAATGTAACAGGTTGTTTTACATATTTATATTTCTTTCATTAGTTTTTATTCAGCCATTCTTAATCTTCCATGCTGGCAGAGCAGGTGATACAAACAACACAGGGAGCTGCTCTATAGAGCCACTAGAGGTTAAACATTGTTTTATCTTTCTTTCTTGTTTAAAGGGATGAATGATGAGACAGATCTGTCTGTCTAACAGCAATTCTCATTGTCCCTACAGACATAAGCCTTGGAGCGTGGGTCGGTATAGTCTTCATCATGCTCACAGTCCTCATCATCATCATCACAGTGACAGTCCTCTGCTGCAAATGCTGCCGTCAAAAGAACCCATCTCAGTCATCAGCATCTGTTTAGTGTGTGTGTGTGTGTGTGTGTGGTGTGTGTGTAGGTGTCTTTCAAGCACAGAGGGCTGGTCTCTCTTCAGTTTTCTATCTCCTCTTTGTTTCTAGGAAAACATCCTTTTACATTGCTAGGCTGTGTGTTTACAGTGTAATGCAGTTTGCATTTTTTATTTTTTGTTTTCATTTACATGAATGTCAACATGTGAACATGTGCAACTTGTTCCGACAATGCAACTGTGTTAAGGTCAAACTATCTACATTGTAAGCATCACCTGTGCATTTCTTGCATTCATCCTGTGTGTGTGACCATTTGTACATCAAGAATCATGTACGGCTTGGCTTTAGAATATCAAACACTAACCACAGCAACAGTTCACATTAGAAGAGTTGTGTCAGAAGCTAGTTAAACTATGATTTGTCTACCTGTTAGATTGTATGAGTGCAGACTAAATGTATAACATTCCCTGACAACTTTATTCCCAAGTCTTATCTGTCCTCTTTTTTTTAACTCATTATGGCAACCCAGTTGCGCTCACACTGTCTCCTTTACACATATTTTTCATGATTTATTCTTTGTATTAAGCTTTCCCTTCAAGTTTTGTTAGACACAAATCACTACTAACAGTACAGTAAACCATGCTCTATAGTGGCACCTAGTGGCTGTACCATGACACTACAATAACATTAGCAAACATCTCTTAAAAACCATTTTCATCTATTGTCTTAGCCTTATGTGTATTTCAGACTCTTCATTCTTTTGTTTTTAATGTCAGAAAAGAAACTTTTGTTGATCAAAAGGATTGAAAAGCAATAAAACAATAAAAATGGCAAAGCAACAAGAGATCCCTTTCCTCTCTCATTGGCTGTATTATTATTTTCTCTCATCAACTTTGAGCATTCCCCAAATGTAGAGACATGTTTGCTTCCCTCTACATATTCAGATGCTTTTAGACTTACTAGGCTTGATCTTCATGCTGGTCCACTTGAGGTTCTCATTTACCTTCTCTAGTAGCCTCTGTACATGGCATTGTTGTGGTCACCAGTGTCATGTCATCAATGTAAGCCCTAACTGGTGGAAGATGCAACCCGTTCTGCCGTCTCTCCCCACCTGCTACCCATTTGGAAGCCCTGATGATCACTTCCATTGCCACAGTAAATGCTAATGGAGAAATTGTACACCCTGCCATAATACCTATTTCTAGCCTCTGCAAACCTGTACTTAGACACAACCTAATATCCTGAAAATATGCTTTCACTAAGTTAACAACTACTGTGGCACTATGAAATGGTCAAATGCATTCCAAATGAGGCTATGTGGTACTGAACCAAACGCATTTCCAAGATCTGAAAAAAAGAACGCCTTGAGGAAATTTCTTAAAATTAGGCACAAATGTCCACTTGGACTCAGCCATTGAGTAACTAGTTTTGGGAAGTCAAAAGTCAAGATCACTGTGACCTTGGCTTTCTCATACTTGTGAATGCAATATTTGAAGATCACCTTATGGGAATTTCTTCAAATTTGGTTTTGATGGTCAAGGGTTGAAGGACAAGGTCGCTGTGACCTTGCATCTCTGTCATTCTCATGAACTTGATATCTCAACAGCTTGAGGGAAGTTTGGCACAAACATCCACTTGGACTGAAGAATAAACTGTCTGGAATTTTGTGGTCAAAGGTCAAGGTCAGTGTGACCTCACAAAATATGTCCTTGGCCATAACTCAAGAATTCATATGCCAATTATGACAAAACTTCACACAAATGCCTAATAGGATAAAATAATGAGGTGATGACATTTAATATCCAAAGGGTCAAAGGTCACTTGTCTTGATCATATCTTTACCAACACACCCGAGTTATGTTCTAAAGTACTATCTGTTCCCATTGGTTGCAGCGATCATAATTTAATAGTAATTGTAAGGAATACAAAAGTGCCTAAGCCTGGACCCAAAGTAATACTTAAAAGATCATATAGAATATTTACTCATACAAGAATTTATGCTGGATGCTGATCTAATATGTTGACGAGTACTTATACTGAAGAAGCTCTGTCCAAATTTAAAGAAATCTTCACTTAAGAAGTTTGCTGTCAGAAATGCCAGAACACCATGGTTGGACAAAGAAATCAAGGAGCATATGAAACAAAGAGATCAAGCGAAAAAAACAACAACAGCTATCATAACTGGATATAAACATGACTGAAGAAACTCTGTCACAAAATTAAATAGAAATTATAGCTGCTGCGCAGCAATGGTTGGGGCCGGGCAATTTTAGGCAAAATTAGGCAAGATGAAAACATTTTTTAAAATGTAAAAGTAGCTATTGGATAGACTCTGCATATTGACTGATAGCTAAGCCAAATAAACAGGGAAAAGAGACAAGGGATAACAAGGAAAAGTGTTGATAAAGAGTATTTGTCTCTCCGCGAAACTGCCTGGATCACAATTATTTTAACCTTAGTAGTTTCTAATCCACATAGCATGATGCCTGAACGTAGGACTTTCACATAAGAATGTCCGTTCTGCCTTAGCTGAAGCTTGAACTCACAACTTATGAAAAGTTTGGGTAGATTTCTCATATGGAAATGTTGCATGAGCTGAGGCTTGAACTCACAATCTTCAATACCAAGAACCATCCTCTATCTCACTGAGCTAACTGGCAAACAGAAATGGCACATGTAGCTTCACAAATTGACTAAGCCAGTCACCTGTGTGCAAGACAGCAGCTGTTAGTGTGTAAAGGCAGATTTCAAACGGCTGTCAAAAATTCAGTTATTAAGACAAAAATTCTAAAATACACAAAATGCATCTAGACAGCATGGAGATGTTGGTAATTTGTTTTTAACAATGATTTATTGGCTCCATAAGTGAAAAACTGATGTTTAAAAATGCCATTTTTGCATTGACTCCAATTGTTTGCATGAGAGCGAAAATTCAAAATGCTGTAAAAAAAAAAGTCAGTTTTTGAGATAAATTTCTGATATTTTCCAAACATCATCTACCATGTCTCCAAAATTTTGTCATTTTTTAATGAACATTGAAAATGTATTTAGCAAGAATTTGCAAGTATATGTTTACAGTACCGTTTACAGTCAAACATTTTGATGCACTGTAGGCTCAGTTTTCAATAAATCAAAAATCTGTGTGGATAGTTTGTGTAGGACAGTCTGAAGATGCTCTGTAGCAAGTTTGGTGTCAATTGAGCAAAAATTGTGGGAGGAGATAGGTTTAATAAGTTTTACAGTTTTTGAAAAAAAAAAAAAAAACAGAGTGATGGACTTCATAATTTGCAACAGGTTTCAGTGTACAAAAGTTTCTTCAGTATTGGGGCTACATTTTGGTGAAAGTTGCAAATCTTAGCACATATGGTTGATTTGTTATGAATTTTCAAAATGTTGAACTTTAGAGGCTTGCTGTAGCGCCACCATCAGGACTATTGGCCTGTTTTTGCAGCTGAGGCAATCTGGCATGGGACTTGACCTTTGTGCAAAGTTTGGTGATTTTTCACGCATGGGAAGTAGGATTTCCTCAGAAGAAGAAGAAGAAGAAGAAGAAGAAGAAGAAGAAGAAGAAGATGCAGCAGAACAATAGGGTCCTGCCCCTAAAAAAAAGATATTATATTATGAAAATAGGATTAATGATAGTAGAGATGATAGTAAAGAAAAATGGAACATGCTAAACCATCTATTAGGCAGGAACACTAAATCCACTACATCCTTTCTAGAAATGGAAGGTAACTTCCTAACAAAACACAGCAACTGCTAATCATTTTAATAACTATTTTATAGATGAAGTTGAAAAATTAAGTAATAACATGCCAAATATAGATAACAATATATCTTACCTACTAATAAAATTGAAATTATGAAGGATAAAAATTGTAAATTTAAATTTGACGAAGTAAACATAAATGAGGTGGAAAATAGGATAAGGACTTAACAAACCAGGTGTTGACGGACTTGAAGGGAAACTTAAGATGATACCACTGCCTAAAAACAAGAAAATTAACATCTTCTAAATCAAATAGTCGTCCTATTAGTCTATTGCCTGTGTTGAGTAAATATATGGAAAGCATTATGAACAAAAACTATCTGTTCATAAATAGTTTGATTACAGATTTCCACGCGCTTACAGAGAAAGCGACTCAACAGCTACAGCTCTGACTCAAATGACTGATGACTGGCTGAGGGAAATAGAATGAAAGAAAATAGTTGGTGCTGTTCTGTTGGATTTCTCAGCAGCATTTGATATCATCATAAATTACTATTGACACAAAATGGAATGTTATGGCTTTATGGCAGTCTGCATTATCTTGGTTTGAGAGTTACTTAAATAACAGGACAAAGACCGTTTTCTTTAATGACAGTTATTCTGATGTCCGAGCTGTAATGTGTGGTGTGCCCCAGGGGAGCTGCCTTGGACCTTTACTGTACAATATTTTTACCAATGATTTACCACTTGTCTTACATAAAGCTAAAATAGCATTGTTTGCCCATGATTCAACAATATACACACCCGCATTCACAACCAATAAGTTAGATACTGTTCTAAATGTCGAGTTACAATGGGTTAAAAGAAATAAACTGGTTCTGAATATATCAAGACTAATACCACGGTACTTGGCACTAACCACACCATCAATACAAATCCAAAGTTATACCTCAGAATAAATTATGAGGCTATTGCATGAAACCAAGCTTCTGGGCATCGCATAGACAATAAATTATAATGGACAAAACATATCAATAGGATAACTGTCCAAAAAAAAAAAAGGTGTGATCTCTGCAATCAGGAGATGTGCTACGTTTTTAACACTGAGAGGCAGAAAACAACTCAAGCATTTATATTGTCAAACTTTGACTATTGCCCAGCAGTCTAGTCTAATGCCACAGCAGAAATGAGGAAATTACAAATGATACAGAATAGAGCAGCACACATAGCGCTCTGTTGTAATCATAGAATGAATGTGGTTATAAGAGTCTCAATTGGTTAGGATAGAAAAGTCTCTCTCACATTTTGTATCAGAACTCATCTTTCAGTACAGACAAACATAATTACACAACTAGACATGCTACTTGAGGTAATTTCACTCTACCAAAAGTAAAGACAGATTCTTTTTCAGGCTTTTGCCTTTAATGCACAGGACAGAAATGGGGTGAGAGAGAGAGCGGGGGCTGATATGCAGCAAATGGTCGCAAGCCGGAGTCGAACCTGCGCCTGCTACTGCTACTACACTACCGACGCTCTATATTATAATCATTATTATTATTATTATTATTGATTTCTCTCCAATAAATAAGAGTGCTATATGTACTCGCGATCTCATTCTTTCGATCACTACCCAGAGCTCGTGACCATAGGTGAGGATTGGAACGTAGATCGACCGGTAAATCAAGAGCTTCGCATTTTTGCTAAGAAAGAGCTAAAGAGCTGGTCCACGGTTCCACGTCCGGGACGAAAACCACATTGCTCCTCCTCAATCCGAGGTTCAACTATCGACCGGACCCTCTTCTCCAGCACCCTGGAGTAGACCTTACCAGGTAGGCTGAGGAGTGTGATCCCCCTGTAGCTGGAACACACCCTCTGGTCCCCCTTCTTGAAAATGGGGACCACCACCCCGGTCTGCCACTCCAGAGGCACTGCCCCCGATGTCCACGCAATGTTGCAGAGGCATGTCAGCCAGGACAGCCCTACAACATCCAGAGCCTTGAGATATCCAGGACGAATCTTATCCACCCCCGGGGCTCCGCTGCCTCGGAGTTGTTTCACTACCTCGGCAACTTCTGCCCCAGAAATTGAACGACTTGCCACCGAGACCCCCGTCTCTGTTTCCTCACTGGAATATGTGCTGGTGGGATTGAGGAGCTCCTCAAAGTATTCCTTCCACCGCCCGACAATGTCCCCAGTTGACGTCAGCAGCTCCCCGCCCCCCACTGTAAACAGTGTGAGCAAGTTGCCGCCTTCCCCCCTGAGGCGCCAGACAGTTTGCCAGAACCTCTTTGGAGCCGATCGATAGTCTTCCTCCATGGCCTCACCAAACTCCTCCCATGCCCGAGTTTTCGCCTCCGCGACTGCCGCCGCTGCTCTCCGCTTGGCCCGCCAGTACCCATCAGCTGCTTCTGGAGACACACAGGCCAACCATGTCCTGTGGGCCTCCTTCTTCAGCCTGACGGCTCCCCTCACCTCTGGTGTCCGCCAGCGGGTTAGGGGATTACTGCCACGACTGGCCCCAGCAGCCTTGCGGCCACAGCTCGCAGCCGCAGCCTCGACAATGGCAGAGTGGAACAAGGCCCATTCGGACTCAGTGTCCCCCTCTGCCCTCGGGACGCAGTCAAAGCTCTCCTGTAGGTGGGAATTGAAGATCATCTGGACAGGCTCTTCGGCCAGGCGTTCCCAGCAGACCCTCACTGTTCGTTTGGGTTTGCCAGGTCTGCATGGTGTCTTCCCCCGCCATCTGATCCAACTCACCACCAGGTGGTGATCAGTTGACAGCTCTGCTCCTCTCTTCATCCGAGTGTCCAGAACTTATGGCCGCATGTCAAATGATACGACTACAAAGTCAATCATTGACCTGCAACCTAGGCTGTCCTGGTGCCACGTGCACCGATGGACATCCTTATGTTTGAACATGGTGTTTAGTTATGGCCAAACTGCGACCCACACAGAAGTCAAATAACTGAACACCACTCGGGTTCAGATCGGGCAAGCCGTTCCTCCCAATCACGCCCCACCAGATCCCGCTGTCATTACCCACATGAGCGTTGAAGTCCCTCAGCAGAACAATGGAGTCCCTGGTTGGGGCACTGTCCAGCACCCGTCCCAGGGACTCCAAAAAGGGCGGGCACTCTGAACTGTTGTCCAGCGCATAAGCGCAGACAACAGTCAAACTCAGGACCATCCGACAGCATAGCTCCTAGGGTCATTAGGGCACTCAAACTCCTCCACCACGATAAGGTGACATTAATATTGATATGATATAGTATGATTATATCATAATGTGTAATCTAATTTACAACATGGTTTATAGTATGATATACAGTATAATGCAATTTGTATTTTTATTGTAGATGGAGAAATATATGATTTGGAAATGTGTTGGGAACATTAAGTGAAATGGTGCCTGAAAGGCCACTCATAATTTACAATATTGAATAACTATACTGTCTGTGCAGTGTGTTTTGGTTTACGATGTTTGTTTTTGTTTGGATTTTAATTTAAATTTTATTTTTTTTTTTAATGTTACAATGATGCATTGTTATGTAATTGTATGCATGTGTCGGACCCCAGGTAGAATAGCGGCAGCATTTTCTGCAGCTAATGGGGATCCTAATAAACTGAACTCCACCAAGGCATATTTTGGATGATTATGACATAATCTGATAAAAAGCTCAAGTACTGTAATAACTCCTCTGACCAGTCTGTGGATAAACAGCATGCACACTGACACTAATTAGAAAGTGAAAAATGAACTGTAAACCGGCAGCATTCTATGTCTTAAAGACAAACCTGACTCACCTGTTGGAATTATAGAGTTTTATTTCTTATTTTTTCCAACACAGAATCTCACATTTAGACAGCAACACATACATATACAATATCACACATTAATGTATTATCATAACAAGAATACCATGGCTTCACCATGGTAAAACACAGAACTTTGTTTGAATATCATTTCACTCAACCATGGCTTAGAGCATACATTATAGAAAACACGCACACACACACTGCAATGAAAATGAATGGATGAAAAGCTCCAGAAGCAACTTTATCTTATCTGAATCTCTCTTAGTATCACTGCTCTGACAACTCCTTCAAATAATGTTCTCCTCATCTCCATGTTTTCATCATGTAACATATATTATAATAACAGCCTGTACATAAATTAATACAAAAATGAGTCAATAGAAAAAATAAATAAGTATGTCAGCAATAACAAATAATTCAACTGTAAATAATAAACAACCTGGTCATTTTTTTTTTTTTACAGTGAACAGGATGAGATGTTTATTGTGCTACATGTGCCTATGTACAGTGATATATTTTAACATTTTAAGAAGAAGGAAACAGATCGCAGTTATCAGTCAGAAACGCTTAAACGCTTCTTAGCTTTGGAGTGTGGAAGGAAGATTTTGCTCAACTCAGATGTGGAACACTTGTATATTTCTCTCGTGCTTTATGAGGAAACTCTAGGCGGAAAATTGTGAAATATTCTTAAATTTTTTGTACAGTTCTCTTAAGTACTGAAAACAATCAACAAACTTCCTAAGTGATATCATTTGGTCCTCATTATGGACAGATATTGTTAAATAGTGAGTGAATACGTTTGAAATAGAAGAATAAGGCAGAAACAAGCAGAGAGTGCAAAAAAATTCCAATGACAGAAACACTTCTCTGTAGATGTGAGACACATACAGCTCTCACCATTTTATGGCTCTAATAATGTAAATTATGCATTCAATATTAGTATTGTGCACAAGAACAGTATTATTTATTCATTTTATTATTGTAAGTTGTGTTAAAGGAATTTTGTAATTTTTTTTAACAACGTCCTCCTGTTTACAGCAGTGTTGCCAACCAAACAAATTCCTCGAAGGATATGATCCCCGTATCACACAAAATATTAAACATATTCAACAACCTTTGGCACAAGAGCGAAGAACAGCAACAAGTAGCCTCTTTTGAAAGAAACCCCTGGGTTCCAGGTTGTGCCCACCCACTTTCAAAGTCGTATATATTTTTTAACCACATAAACCGTGCTCAGTATGTTACTGTTTGGCCAGCTGTCAGATCCTGGCTGAGAATGTGAACTGACCCTTTGTTAAGTCCCGTCCCTCAAACACAGACTGGCTAATCATATCGTGGCATCAGCCATCTCTAACAAAGGTCCGACAACAACACGGCTCCATAGACTTTCATGCAATTGTGTCAGATTTCCTTCATTTTAGGGCTGGTTTTGTGGGTTTCAAGTTAAATAATGTATTATTACCAGTTTTCAACTACAAATAATGTTCCCATAGGAAAACTTTGTAAACATCTGTAGTATCTAATCAAGTTTTCAGTCTGTTCATCTTACCTCAGCCATTGTTTTGCATCTAAATGTATCTAGTGGACTGAAAAAGCAACAGATTATATTATCAAAGTAGGCTTCCTAAAGTTTAGAGTAGAATAGAATAGGAAGAACTTAATTCATCCCTGAGGGGAAATTCAACTGTCAAGCAGCTAATAAAAAACAACAATCACACTTCCCCTTATCAACAATAATACAGTGGTATTAAAATAAACATAAAATAAAATAAGTTAAAATAATTTGTATTTGTAATATTAATAATTCATATAATAAAAAAATTGATACTTGTCACTGTGTGATATCAAAATATCGTGATAATATGCTGTATCGATTTCCCCCCACCCTTAGTGTTAATGATACTCATTACCTGGAGAGGTTGGAAGGAGATTTATGTTTCTTTTAGTACTGGAATAGTTTCCCTTTTTATTTGTTGTCCTCTCTCTTGATTGCCAGTGATTTGGTTCACTTTTAAATAGTTAGTAACATAGTTAGGCTTAGCTTCTAACTTTCTTATTATGTTTAACCTGTTTTTGCTGCTGAGTGAATTTTACAGAGTAATTTTTTACCCTCTCTATACGCTCCAGACACATATTGTAGACCTTTCTGTCTGCTTCTCTCTGAAATCTGTTTACATTTTCCCAAAAAATGATATATTAATTAAATATTTCCTTAGGGAGTGCAGTTAGTTACAGTGTTGACTCCATACTAACTCTGACAGCTTGACAGACCATTACAAAGGGTGGAGCTTAGCGAAGGGTCATTTGAACTGATGATTTTCCTCTGATATACCCCCCAAAAATGCCCCACAGGAAGGGGCATATTTAGCATATTGTGGCAGAATTTAGTATGATGACCAACTTACTTATTTCCCAGATTTTGTTTTGGTTACTGTGGTCGACAAATGTATGTAGAAATGCAGAAAATGTGATTCAAATTGCAACTTTCTTTTTCTGGAGGAGGACCCCATTAGACGTCCTGTTTCATTGTGACCCTGTAGCCAATGTTCTGCCCTTGATTTACTGTTACAAACTCATGTCTTCTTCCTGTAAAGCCAGCACAATGTCAGCTCTAACTAACTAAGCCCTCTCATACATTTATGTCTTGGTTATACAATGTGTACATGAGTTAGTATCGTCCTGACTGCACGTTTATAAAGTGTCAAAAATCACAGAATGTTTGCTCTTACAGGATTCACAGTGTTGTCATGCAATCATGGCAAAGTAGTAATGAGGTAGGTGTGAACGGAAACTTAATGTTAAATTAAATGTTTCTTCAGAGCCTGCTGAGTCTGATCCAGTGTGAAAGTAGACTGTCATCTGGGTTATACTGTATATTCATCATGTGCATAGGACACACCAATATTCACATCCTTCATCTTATATAAGCATAATTCTATATATGTATAAGTCACTGTATCTGTATGAACTGTTTACATGGTATATTGAATGTACAGTACTTTGCAGCCCAGAGGATAAAATGTATTGGTTACACAGTAGTTGTGGACTGCTTTATAGTGAGTTTCAGTTCATTCTTCCACTGTCCAGCTGCAACTTAACTGTTCTGGTTCTGCTCTCATAGCTTCAAACAGCAGGCAGACACAGTTACTGGTGAACATAGCAGAGCATTTAGCAGCTAAAGAGACAGATATTTCCCTTTGTTAATCATATCAGCTAAAAATGTAATAATGCCTCAATATTGTGTTCATAAATTGTTTCTGTTCTAAAGTGGCAAAAAACCCAAACACTTATTGCAGGTTTAACAAAAGAATGACAGAAAATATTTTACTATATGATATAAACCATTAAACCATTAAACCAGCACGAATACCTACTCTCCTCACCCAGAGCCATACATTGACGGATAGATTGGACATTGCAGTCTTCAGCGGCAGCCAAAACTGAGTATATGGTGGCAAAGCAGTTAGGACTACATTTACCACAGAGCCCATTTCTATCTTTGCTCATTCCCCCTCTCTGATGTCTTTGGTTTGATGAGGGTAAACATGTTGTAAGTGATTTTCTCACTGGCCTATCAGAACTTGCTAACTGGCTAAGTAGCGTCTTGAGTCATTCCTGTTTGTCTTTCGATTTCCCTTTTTGAATGACAAATACAGACTACCGCTGCCTGCTGCTATAGAGAGTTATTTCTTCCCACCCAGGTGCAGAATGTACATGCTGGTTGGCCATTAGCTGTAGTCCTTGCAGTGCGTTCACATTCACAACTTTTTGGCCGAGAACACAGCCAATGTGAGGCAATGCAACAATCAGCTTTTGCCATCATTAGTTCTTTGATGTCAGTTTGGTGCGTCTGGGCCTTAAGAGAGCTTTTGGTACATTTCCGCTGGGTGAATTGCACCCTCACTTTATTCCAGATCCGACCTGCTGACCTTTTCTAGCTGTGTCCCAGTTCCATACTTCATACTAACTCTAAGCAGGTTTAGAGTACATAGCATGTTCACACTAAATTACTGTAAATATGCTCAAAGGTATCATTAAGCTCACTAAATCAGCTTGTATTTTGAGTGTACTGTTGATGTAAATGATCATCCTAAAATGCAATGTACAAAGGAAAATAACAAGCTTCTCACAACTGAAACAGGAATGTAGTATATCAGCTCCAGAACAAAGTGTCACTGACTGTGGCATTCCATAAAATTTTGTATGATTTCCTGTTGGTGAATACTGTGAGACAAACTGATTTAGTGACTGTGTTTATATGCGCACTAAAATTCCACTTTTATTCTGAATTTGACAACTGTCTATATTTGATATGAATCATGTAAAAAGCATATTCCATTGGATATTCAGAATTAGGCCTTTAGCAATTTCCAAGTAAGACATGTAGGATATGCCAATATTAGTTTAGGTTTTAGGAGCTTTCTTTCTACATGTATGCAATGCATTCAGAATATGCATCTCAAGTGGGGTTTTACTGCACTTTGTAGCCCATTATAAACAGAAATCATGTTACATTCTTTACGCCCCCTTTGCATCTTTACAAAGAACCAGACAATGTTGACATCATGTTACTCCAGTGTGTGATTTTAGACAGCATGCCAGCATTGCAGAATCAAAAGATGCATGTAACACAACAGTGTTGGCCTTGAGTGTGACATATAACATACACGTCAGCAGCACTTTATAAACTATAACAATGGCATAACATGGCTATAAAAATCATTTACTGTCCCTGTTATATGGTGGCTGATCTTGTCCTCTTCTCGGAGCATAAGAGTTTCTAGGCTTCATTGTTTTAACAATTTGTGGACAAATGGTCAGCTCTGTGTGTTGTACACAAACTTACTAGCAACAGTTTGAATGCTTGTGTAGAGGGACATGCCCAAAAGAAAAGGTTGTTGAGTATACGCAAATATCACAACACCCAACTTTTCAAGGTGGTTGAAGGAAAAACAAAAGGAAGGCTGTGCTCACACATCCCAACAAATCCACCACCAATCGAAAACTTTGAAAAAAATCCTATATTTAAGCAAAGAAACAAAATGGCAGAAGCAGCTCCAGCTGTTCAACTTTTCCATATATTGACATTATAAACAAAATGTTAGGACACGTTAATCAGAGTATGCATGGCTGCATGTAAACAAGAATATTTGTGGAATATTCATTTTCATTAGTCATGTAAAGACCTTAGTGGGAATATTGTCTTTTTAGGAATAAGAGCTACAACTTCAATATTTTGCACATGTAAACATAGTCACTGAGTCCCAACTGCAAAAATAGTTAACTATGACAATTAATATATACTAAGCACTGTAGCCCAATTGACAATGGATTTTTGAGATCGGTTCCAAAATTAATGTTTGAGAGTTTAAAAAATGATGCAAATGCCATATTTTGCTTTTATATGAATGCGTAATTTAAATAAACATATTTGATGGGAATCAAATAAATAGTGAGTGGGACATTTTACAGTGCTCTTTGGCGGACAAACTGTAACAGAGACACTGTTTTTAATCCGCAGCATTTCTGTCTTTTTTTGGTACATGAATACATATTATCTATAGTTACCGCTAAAGCCTGGTTTATGGTCGTGCGTTGAATCGACGTCGTAGCTACGTGGCTGCCGTGACGCCGTCGTGAACCCTTCAAACTTCTCCGTCACTCCGTTTCGTCGCGGTGCAATTCACCGCCAGAGCGGTAGGAGGCTACATTCATTTCCTGAGTGGTTAACGTCGTCTCTAGTTGATTCTTCGTTTAGCTTCCGGCTTTTCCGGTCACAGAGAAATGAACGCGGAGCATGGACAGACGGCTCCGGCCGGGTATCCATATCCGTATTGAACGTTGAGCATAATGGCATATATATAATGAGCCTTAAAACACTGCAACATCTACATCGCAACAGAAGATGTTTAAAGACGGCGGGGCTGTCGGAATCTGGAAATACGGAACCGGAAATGTGTTGCTACCAAGCAAACCAACCAATCACAGCCATGCCGGTCTGCGCTGGGTCTGCGTCGCCGCGACGCGTAGTTACATTTTTGGGGAGGTGCACGTCAGGCTACGCCGGGGGCTACGGCGAGCCTTCTGCGTAGCCCCGTACCCTACGACGTCAATTCAACGCACGACCATAAATCAGGCTTAATTCTACCTGCGCTTTGGTGTGGTCACACTTAACAAAATAAAATAAATAATAAACATGAATAAATTGTTTTTCTAATGGTCTGACTGTTGTGTAGATGGACATTCTTGCCCCACAACGCAACATAATAGCTTGATGTCTCCAAACAAACCTGTAGACAGTGATGTGAAGACTCCAGTGGCAGCTCAGAAAACACATTGTCTAAATTTGTTTTCCATTTTTTGCACCCTGTTTTGTTTTATTCTTTAATTGGCAGTAGTCTTTGAGAGTTGCAGTGTTATATCGGTTTGTGGCTTTCACACCTGTCCTTTTGTGTTAGTAGCAAACAATTAAGGTAATCAATGTCTTACAGACTAACTACCAAAATGGTGCACAATCATCATTAGTGCATAGTCTTTACTGTGAAGTATTAGTATAGCATATGGAAATGGGACACTGACGTGGTAAAATGCAGTGTAGAGGCCATTTAATGCTGACAGTTTTCAGGAATGGTTCATTTGTTTAGTGCTACTGATTATAATGTTCATGTATGAACCTCAGAAGCTAAAATGCTTTAAAGAGTAAATTAACACCTCATGAAAATCTTTTGTTGCTGACCCCCAGTGGTTTAACTTCTCACCTTTGGGCAGTGATGTGCAGGTGTACTGCAAGATGCCATGACATCCCTGTTAGGTGTGTCTACAGATGCAACAAAGCACACTTTGGACCACATGCTCAGAGGTGAAACAGGCTTGCAACTCTGAGCCAGAGATGGCAGTGAAACACTGCTTTTAAGCCTGCTGTTCAGGTACTCTTTCAGGAGTACCTCAAAGTAACCGATGACTAAAAAACACTGGACATCTTACCATGGTGATGGTATAGATATGCATTCACTGTACAACCTGACCAAACTCTTTATACAGCTCTCATCCAACTTAGACCTAAAACTACTAATTTGACTAGATAATCTGAAAACCACAATAGCTGAGTATAAGTATAATTTATATACATTTTATCTATGTGACAAAGTCACACAAAGTCCACTTACACATGCTCCAACACTAAGCTCAAATCAACATAGGAGAGATTATTTTTTCTGTGGACTAATTACCCCTTCAAAACTGTCAATCTGCAGAGGATGCGGATCTTAACTAAGAGACTCAGAGGACACAGGAGTGAGTTGGCAGCTAATACTGTAAATAAATAACAGATAATCTCAACCCTTATGACTGACTGACAGCCATCATTTAGGGTTAAAACACTAGGGAATAAGACTGACCTCAAAGGAAGTTGCTCATTTTTATACAGTTGTTTTCTTGACTTGTTTCAAGCCAATCAGGTTTTCCTAATTGTAATCATTAAATCTTATGAAGTCAGTTTGTTAATTTTTACATCTTGCCTACATCTCATCTTCCATGCTGACTTCAATTTATCACTTTGCAACATGAAAACATCTGAAACTAGGGTTATTGCAATAAAGAACAGCAGAATGATCTCTCCCCCCTGTCTAGTGAATCAGCCCTCCTTCACTCCATCCCCCTTTGTGTCCACTTAGTTGCCCGACCTCTTACTTCTCTCCTCATCCACTTCAACTCTTTTGTTGTCGTTGTTGTCATGGGAGTCTTGCTGACATGATAACCCCCACATGAGTCATCATAGTTGGTAAGAGATCACTTCAGGTCAATGCCCTGAGTCTGGGACTGAGCCTTCTCCTTGGCCTAAAACACAGATAAAAGACAACAGAGGATGATTTCAAATATGCTGTGTTATGCCATGATATTTTACAGATACAGTTGTTAAGATATTTGTTGTCTGGAAAAATGGATCTCTATTCAACCATCGCAAAATCCTGCAAAACATTCTTTTATGCAAAAGGTCAATGAGGGCATATCCAAGTACACTTTTACAGTACAATACATTCATTTAGCTGATGCTTTTGTCTAAGCCATCTCCAGTAAGTATGATTTTTAACAGGTAAGGTGCACTGATGCAGAAGGGTTGTTTGGGTAAGGTGGAAATTACATAATGTAAAGATGTTGGTGACTATTAATCCACCTTTAAACAAGACATATTACTCATCTCGTAAGTTTTCAGCAGCTGAGCCAATCACAGTGATGTATGGGAGAAGTGACTTCTACTATTTTTCAATGTGGATTTAAACTTCATGCTAACATGCTCACATTGACAATGACAACCATATTCACCATCTTTATTGAGCTTGTAAGCATGCTAACAATTGCAAATTAGCTTTACACACAAAGCACACCTGCAGTTGATAGGGATTACAAATGTATTATAATATTATTTTGAATTACATTACGATATCTACTATAATTGCAGCTCATAAACCTAGGTAGGTACCAAAGTTTGGGAAACTTTATGATGACACTAGCTGTAACATCGATCCAATGTTGCTGAGAAACATGAATGTCAACCTGCTGGTGGCGCTAGAGCAAAAGTCAGGAAATCACTCAAGTCATGAGATGTTATCCTCAAGGGACAGTGAATGTTTGTATAAAATGTCATCTCAATAGAGATATTTTAGTCTGGACCCATTTGGTGGACCAACTACCTGACATTCCCATCCCATAGGCCACACTGCCAGCTTGGCTAAAAACTGCTTTCTAGAGCTCAGTGGATACTGGATATTTGGGCTAATACCAAATCATTATTACATTTATTTTTTCTTTGTTATACTCGCCAGTATGTTTTTTATTTTTTTTACATTAACACATAACATGCATAAATATTTTATAAACATCCACTATTTTTTTTTTTTTTTGAGGAATTGTGACCAACATATATATAGAGAGTAATATAATGGAGACACTACTGGAGGCTTGGAGGCTTTATAGAAAACCTACCCAAACCTGATGTGCAAAAATTAATCAGAAAAGAAAAAAATAGACAGGGATTCGACAAAAGACGGGCACACACAAAGTCTGACCCAATCCAAATAGACTAAAGCAGGGGTCAGCAACCGTAGGCAAGCTTGCCACTGTTGGCACACCGTAGCTTAACCCATGGCACACTAGCAATAAGTGAACAAGTGAGTGCCTTCTCATTCACATGCCAAATTACCTCGTTCACAGCTATTGTTATCACAGCCACACACTCTCTGCAAAGACCTGCACTACTGTGCTTCTGGCTGGCTAGTACTCATCGCCTTCTTAGCAGAATATGGGTAGGAACAACAATAGTCCTACCAGAGCGGGCTTGGTAGACGATGGCAGGTCAGCTAACTAACAAGGCTAAAGTAAAGGTATTGACCTTTCAGCCCTTGTGGATATAACCCCCAATTTCGACATACTCCGTCTGCACCAGGCAGTGCAGTGCAGTGCATAGCAGATACGCTCCCATTCTAGTGAATAGCTTCATTTCCACAGCTTCGTCTGAGATATGCGCCAGGTCTATTTTTCAGAGACTGCGTGCCCATTGCACGTCAAACCACAAAGCTCAGATCGCACCAAACCGGAAATGGAACGCACACAGCATCCGGTAAATTTCAAAATACAACACAATGCGCGGACTACGGATTGTAAACTCTTTTAAAAATCAGGCAAGTGAACATCCTGACAGCGGAGCCAGGTGGTGTAAAAGAAGCCATGGTATTTAGCATTGCACTCAGTGAGAGTGGAGATATGAATGGTGTACCACGTTTGGCAGTCATTTGACTGTGATTTGACTGGGAGGAGCTCTGCTGCTTAAAACCAATGCTTTAAACAACAAAAGGTAAGGACATATCCAAAGTTTTTATGGAGCATTTTGAGCAGCGAGGGATTGACTTTGAATTGATGTGGCAAACTGATCAACAAGAAAATAACAAAATGGCACTACATATCAAAAAGGTTGTCGACCTCTGGATTAAAATATCCAAAATCCAGAACAACTCACAACAGGACCCTATCGAAACCATGAGAATTTATATAGCCTGGAAGTGGCCTGACTTGGTCCAAGGTTTGCTCTTGGATACTAAGAACCAAGTGGACCTATAAACTAAAGATTACTATATGTAAGTTGCATATGTGTGGTTTCCAACTCACCCTGAGCGAGGGCCGAGGAGGCCTAACTGGTTTGACTGATTGTGCTGGCTCTGCTACTGGGTTTGGCTTCCTTCTCTCCAGAGGCTCTAGGTCGTCCGCTACATCAGGACAACCAATGTATCCTCCAGCCCCGAATACTGAACCCAGATCACCTTCTAACAAGCTGTGACCAGTGGGAGCATTGGATGGTGCAATGTCCTGGTTGGCAGGCATGTTACTGACGGCCATGTTGAGGGTGTCGGCAGTATTGGTGTTTGTTTTGTTGGTAGTGCAGATACCAGTGTTACTGAGTTCAAGTCCCAGCAGGTCCTCTGATGCCACATCACTGTCTGAGCTGTTATTGGTGGGACTGACATCAAGCTCTGGTTCCACAATGGACTGGTTATTGTTTGCTTCGGGGAGAACTTCCTTACTTAACAAGTCCAGCACCTCCTGGTTGTCATGGCTACCTAAGTCTAGCAATTCCTGATTTTCATTGCTACTGAGATCCAGGAGTTCCTGGTTGCCATGGTTACCTGAAACTAGAACTTCCTGATTTTCTTTGCTACCAAAATCCAGCAAGTCTTGGTTACCATGGCTATCTAAATCCAGCACTTCCTGATTTTCAGGATCGGAGAAATCCAGCAGTTTCTGATTGCCATGGCTACAAGGTTCCAGCACTTCTTGGTTATCATAGTTACAAGGTTCAAGTAGTTCCTCATTAGTGATATTGCGATAGGGTTCTACCACTTCCTGGTTGTCATGACTACAGAGATCCAGGAGTTCCTGGTTTTGATGGCTAACTAACCCTGCGTTGTCAAGCCTAAAAGGTTCCAGCACTTCTTGGTTTCCATTGTTACACAAATCCAGCAGTTCCTGGTTATTGTGGCTACAATGTTCAAGCACTTCTTGGTTTTCATGGGTATGAGGTTCCAGTACTTCCTGGTTGCTATAGTTAGAGGGCTCTTCTTGCTTGTTGTTGTCATAAGAACAAAGGTCCATTGCCTCCTGCTTATCATGGCCACCAAGGTCCAGTACCTCTTGGTTTTCTTCCTCAGGGCTGAGCTTAAAGCCATAAGGGTCAGAGTCCCGTACCATTTGGGAGGAAGTGATGTCAAATCCATAGCGATCAAAGTTTAGTTGGTCTGGTTGAGAGGAGGTGGGCTCAGGGTCAAAGGTCAGATCATTTTCAGGGGGTTCTGGGCTCAGTTCAGCTTCATCAGGGTCTAAGAGGGTGTGACTAGAATGTTCTGGACTGAGTTTAAAACCATATGGGTCAAAGGAAGACTGACCAGTTGGTTCATAGCTCAACTCAAAGCTAAGCTCTCTGTTGTGATCGGAGTTGGGCTGGATGAAGAGGTTCTGAGAGTCTAGGGAGTTCTGGGGAGTAGCAGGGTTTTTGGGTTCCTCTTCACTCTGGCCAGCCCATTCTGCCCCCTGACTGGAGGTAACATAATGGGACAGATTTTGCTCTGTGTTGCCTGTCGAATCTGGTTCCAAAAGGACTTGTTCACCGAGCTCAGTCACAGCCTGAGCTGAACCAGACTTCAGAGCTAGGAGAAGAAAACAATGAGGGGTCAAAGCTAGAACTATCAGGGGCAAGACTTTTAGAGAACCTGAAAAGCAATGAAATAAAACTGTTTTACTGAAATTACACCATGATGACTTGAGACAATAGTCAACCATTTAAGAGTAGTATATGAATAGGATCAAAGTAGCTCAAACTAATAAATGTTTGAAACAGAAAGAGGTCAGCGTCCAAGGACATATGATTTAGAATATAGAGTGCATCACAATATTTATTTACCATAATTTTCAGGCAGAAAACCCCCACGTCATTTATATAAAATCAAACAGCACTGAACAAATGCTGCCTAAATTTGTTAGTTTAAGTGTATGCTATATTTAGAATATACTTAACCTTGTAGAAAGCCTTTTCTAATGGGGAATTGAAGCTGTTACATAAAAGTCACCAGATTCCATTGACAAAATCAGTAATTTCACCTACCAGGACACTGGAGTGGCTGACTACAGGGGCCTTGATTGGTGAGTGTTTAAGGTGAAGTGAAGCAAATATTCCAATATAGTGTACACTTAGAATGATATTGATTTTTTTAGTCACCTAAAATACATTTTGCTGGGGCCCTGTCAAAGCAGTACATTGCTTAGCTTCTGTATCACTAGATAATACCAATTACATACCAACAGTCATATTAAAGGATAGCCTATATTCTGTCTGGCTGAGATTTTTATTTTGCATGTAATAGCTCCACTCTGTGCTGGAGATTCCAGGTTTTTTGCTTGTATTTGCATAGACAGAGATTAGCATTCAAATTTGTGATGTACCTAATCAAGCTTTCCCAGGGTACATTTGAATCTCAGATTTTAGGAAAGTGCACTGACCACACCTCCTTCAGTAGAGGAATGTGAAACTACCTCTCTAGTGACAAACTCTAAACCTGATCGAAAAATTTGTTCTTGTCCTGAGTTTTATGCATTTTGACTCTACTTCATTAATGTAATGTTTAGTGAGAATAAAGTAAACAGAAATTATGCATGTGTATGTAAATGTAAGACTGAGACTACTTAGGGACTAAAAGTAAAGTTTTATCAGTGGGGTGAGGCTTGAAGCCTATATAAGCCCACAGGTCATAAGCTGTGTTTTAATAATTTTTCCATAATAAAAGAGAAGCTTTGATTACTTGAAAGTGCATCATCAGCTACATGGATCATCCCCACCCCCTAATTCATTATGTGTGAATTTTGGCTCTTAGCAACACAAAGTGTTTAACAATTACCCTTTACACCATAGCAGGAAATCATAAAACATGAGTTGCAGCACCAACCCACACACTGAGAATAACAGTACCACTGAGTGAGTGTGCATGAGCTTAAGTATAAATTACCTTGTTCCAGTCCTGCTGTTGCCTCAGTGGTAGTCTCTCCAGCAAGAGATCCGAGACTCTGTTCTTCTATGTCAGAGGGAGGAGAGACAGCGCCAAGGTCCAGCTCGTACCCATTAGGGTCTGATTCTATAGAATACTGACCCTGGGACCTCCAGCCGTGGATGGGCTGCGGCCCAAGCTCCTCTGACGAGCTCTGAATGGGTTTAAACCCGCAAGATTCATCAACCACAGCGATGGCGTCCAGGTCCTCTCTACTGTAACTTATTTCTATGTCGCTGTCTTCATCTGGGAATTCGGACTCAAAGCACTGAGTTCCTGTTGAGGCTTTGTTTTCAGCACAGGACAGGCTAGTGTCCGCCTCATCACCAACAGTCCCTGTCCCCTCATCAGTGCCAGCGTTCGCCTCTGGGAACAAAATATCTGCTGCAAAGGGGTCGCTGCCTTTGAAAGGGTCTGAAGCGAATCCACCTGGCAAACAACAGTGTTCAAAAAAAGTTAGTGACACATCAGTACATCAGGATTCAGCACCCATTCATACTTCTGAGGGTTGAGCATGTTTGTTTGGACTTCTGACACATCAGTTAAAATGTAATGTAATGTCAAGAAAAGCTGAAACATATGGAGCCCCTAAAGTCCTCAAAAAAGAAAAAAAAAGCTAACTCATTGAGCGCACGAGATACTATAACACGCTGAAAGCTCAGACAGGTCACTGTCTGAATCAGTACCATGGCTGCGTACTATTTATAGACAAGGTTATGTTACAGCACAGCCAGGCAGCATTGGCTCTCTGCCAAGTTTTCCAGCGCATCCACTTAAATATCAAACTGTTTTGTGAATACAAACTATATGCTGATGTTGTAAATAGTACAGGCTATAAACAGTAAGCAACATCTAAAATGATCCTCACTAATAACGAATGATGAATTATAATGTAGCCTAATAAATCTATACAGTGCGACCACTAGATGACTGCTGGCTGCTGTCCAGTCCAGTACACAAGACACACTGGTCTCTGTGAGTTCGTACATACAACTATTTTTGTTGGGAGGGGCGGGGGAAGCACGCACACTTAAAATGTAATGTAATGTCAAGAAATGCTGTTATAATTAAGAGTATTAAACCCCAATTCTTGTTATTTGAATGTCGCAAAACGGAAGCATGATTATGTAATGAAACAGGTGTTTATTTTAGGAGCCAGGTGGTGAAGGGCTGTGCGCACACAATGTTCCAACAGGGGACAGCCCTCCATTCTGAAACCCCTCCACTCCGAAATTGATTTTCAAGTCCATATCGAGTTTCCTGCATCAAACACTGCCGCCCGCTCTCCGTTACTCGCAGAATTCCGAAATTTGCTGTACTACAAAAGCTTGAAATGAACGTTCAACTCATTGTTTTTTATTGAAAATATGTCACTGTCTTCATTCATTATGTATAATTTCTCTAGCAGCAAACACATTTAAAGGAGACGCTTGTCAGGTCTTTGTACCTGCGCTGTCCGTGGTGCTGAAATCCCCGCTCCTGCTGACAGCAGACCGGGGGAGAAAAAAAAAAAAAGACATTTCTTTGCTCTGTGCTTTCAGAAAATAGTCCCACTGTGTTTTGGAGGGCATATCAGGCTGTGTGATTATGCACAAATATTGGTTAATGCATTGGAGCAATTTCATACAATTGCGGACATTTAACATGATAAACTAATTTCAATTCAACATGGTCATTTGCTTAGAGGATTCAGCTGAAGCATATTGAGTGTTATATGTCATTAAGATGAAGTATTTGCTTGTTTTGTGGTTAATTATGCACATGATCCATTTGACCCCATTATGCGGTCCGTTCGTCCCTGCATTGTTCCTTAAATGGCTTGATTTAGTTATCAAAGTTTCATTTTCTTAATAAAACATTCTAGTTCTCTTATAACTGCATGTTATTATAAAATAACTTCAAACCAGTCCCCCCCCCCCCCCCCCCCCCCGTACTGTATTCACAAAATACAGTTTGACATTCAAGCAGATGCTCTGGAAAACTTGGCAGAGAGCCAATGCTGCCTGGCTGCGCTGTAACGTAACCTCATCTATAAATAGTACACAGCCAAGGTACTGACTCAGACAGTGACCTGTCTGAGCTTTCAGCATGTAAAATAATTGTATGTCGAGCGCATGTTTTAGTATCTCTTACGCTCGATGAGTTAGCTTATCTCGTGCGCATGAGATAGTTTTTTTTTTTTTTTTCTTTTTTGGGGACTTTAGGGGCTCTGTAGAAACCAGGCACCATGACACAAGAATTTTCTAACAATAGATCTAGTAAAAGCTGTATCAACAGCAGACAAAAACCCTGAAACCAAAAGTAGAGGAAGTAGTCCTACAGTAAAAGTAACAATACCACAATCAATTAAAAACATGCTACAGCTGGATAGCTCAACGGTTAAGGCTACGGAGTTTGGCGACTCAAATCCTGATCAGGGCAGGTCAATCAATCAATAATCAACATTTATTTCTATAGCCCTTTACAAAACCCAGAGGTACCCAAAGTGCTTAACAGTGTCAAATAACAATGAAAAAACAAACAAAAAAACCCCAATACATAAAAGAAAAAAACAAAACAATGGAAAGTGCGACAGTGCTACAGGGCATTAAAAGCCTTTCAATATAGATAAAATACATTAAGACAGAATAAATAAACCTAAAAAAAAGGACAGCCCTAGTTGGACTTAAAAGCCATTCTAAAAAGGTAGGTCTTCAGCTTAGATTTAAAAAGGCCAAGATCAGTAATGACATAAAGGGCATTACAGTAATCTAATCATGAGTTGATGAATGCATGAATTGCCTTCTCAAGGTCCTGCCAATTGAGAAAAGGCTTCACTTTGGCCAAGAGACAGAGCTGGAAAAAGCTTGTTCTAACAACAGAACTAATCTGTTTATCAAATTTTAAACCACTATCAAATGTTACACCAAGATTTGATTTTTTTTACATGTGGTTTAAGGTTTAAGGGGGTCAGAGTGCTACAGGTTGTTGCACTACTAACATCTGACATAGGTGAAGTGCCAAACAAAATACATTCAATTTTGCTGTCGCTCAGGTGCATAAAGTTTTGTGCCAGCCACTAATTAACGTCACTAATACAATCCATTAACTTATGAAATGCAGTACTTTCATTGGGTTTCATCTGCATTAAGATGGAAAGACAGATTGTTTTGTTATTATTGATCCCAGAGGTAGCAAATAAAATGAAAACAGGATAGGGCCAAGAATAGATTCCTATGGCACTCCACAAGGGAGAGATGCATGTGATGAGTGGAGGTCACCAGTCATCACAGAAAAGCTCCTATTGGCCAGGTACGACCTAAACCATTGAAGAGTGGTGCCGCGGATGCCGACATACTGCTCTAGACGAGATACAAGGACTGCATGATCGACTGTATCAAAGGCCGCTTTGAGGTCCAGCAGCACCAGCACAGCAGGATTCCCAACATGCACAGACAAGGCAATATCATTGTGCACCTTTAACAGTGCTGACTCTGTGCTATGTCGGGGTCTAAAATGAGACTGAAATTTATGAAGAACTGAATTTGCCTCTAAAAATGACTGTAACTGCATAAAAACAACCTTTTCTAAGACATTTGAAAGAAAAGGCAAATGGGAGACAGGTCTAAAGTTGGACAGCACAGAAGGGTCAAGATGTTTTTTTTTAAGAGGGGCCTTACCACAGCATGTTTGAAGGCAGCTGGAACAGACCCTGAACTAAGACAGGAGTTAATCTAAACAAGGAGACTTGACCCAACAGAATAAAAACCTCTTTTAAGAATTTGGCAGGAATAATATCTAAGGGACAGTTAGTAGGTTTCACGCCATTAACCACCTTAGTGAAAAACGACAGAGAAATTGTCTCAAACTGCTCAAAAGACAGTGCAGGAGGAGCACACACTTCACCAGGAGAGATAGATATTTTACTAGTATTCTGCCTGACAAATGCCCCTTTCTCAGTAAAAAAAGAAACAAACTCTTCACATGTTGCCGTGGAAGCATCAGACAGGACAGTGGGGCATGGGTTAATGACAGAGTCTATAGTGTTAAATAACACCCTTGGATGATGACAGCTGTTAGCTATGATAGTAGACAGATATTTAGGTAACACATATCCAGTCTGGACCCTTAGGTAAGGTTCATAATGCTGCTAGCTATGAGTGAAACTGGAAAAAAAGAGTCATATTGGCTCAGACTTCATCCAGGTTAAGAGGGTTTGCGTTGGTTGATGAGAAATGTTGGGAAAAACATAGATGGACTAGAGGGGCACTGTTGGAATGCTAATATACAAGTAACCCCAGTGGGGATGTCATCATCATCATCATCCCTACACTCGGAAATTGGGTACCAAGCCTCAAGCCGTTACAACACAATACATTCCCTTATGACCTGAGATTGAGAATAATGAATAAACTGGATCACCAAGATGATTACCAAGGCTAAGTGACAAAGCACCCTCTGAAAGTCTACTGGATGATGTGAATGCAGCGGTATGAACTATCCCCACTATGATCATTACTGAGACCAATCCGTTGATGTACATCACAGCAACAGTGACCCTAGAGATGCTTGGCTACAAGATGAACACCATGAGCCACAAAGAGCATTACCCTCCATGGAGGTGGCTGGAGGCCAAGAACAAGGTGATACGGAGAGAGGTTAGTCAACTCTCAAAAACCTACAGAAAGGTGTAGGGAACAAAGGAATATCTGAGAAGTACAACAATCTGTCTATACCTGAGGCACTGGAGACTGCCAAGCAAAGGCTCAAAGCTCTGGCCACCTGCCTAAAGAGACACACAAGAGAAGAAGAAGCCAGGAGAATAAATAGGATGTTCTCCACCAAACCATCCAAAGTGTACTCTCAGTGGCAAAGTAACAACATGAGAATAGATCCATCAAGGGCTGAAACTGAACAGTACTGGAAGAGCATAATGGGAAATTGCATATGGGAGAGGGAACATCACATAACATCTATGCTAAATGGCTAGTGGATTTAGGAGCAGAACACAGCAATCTCCCAGAACAAGCCAGTTAAATACAAGAAAGAGTATCAGGTATGAAGAGCTGGACCGAGGACTGGTGAGCCAATATCCAGCACGAACAACCAAGATCCAGGCATACATCAGGAAGATCGCTCCAAAAGATGAGTGGCTAAGTGAATACCTCAGGCAGCAGAATCCCTGAGAATACAGTAGAGGAGGACGAACCTTCATGGAAGGGCAAGCCCCTGAATGGCATGTACCACTTAAAGATTGAAGAAGTGGCCGACAACAAGAAATCCTACCAGTGGCTGGAAAAGGCTGGACTGAAAGACAGCACAGAAGCACTAATCATGGCAGTACAGGAACAGGCACTTAGTACAAGCTCAACAGAAGCAGGGGTCTACCACACCAGACAGGACCCCAGGTGCAGGCTGTGCAAAGATGCTCCTAAGACAGTTCAGCACATAATAGCAGGGTGTAAGATGAAGGCAGAAATAATGTACATGGAATGCCATAACCAAGTGGCTGGCATAGTGTACAGGAACATCTGCACTGAGTATGGGCTAGAAGTCCCAAGGTCAGAATGGAAGAGACCTCCCACAGTGATTTAGAATGATCGAGCTAAGATCCTGTGGCAGTGGTGATAGATGTAGCAATCCTGGGTAACAGCAACATCAGGAAGAAGGAACATGAGAAGCTCAGAAAATACCAAGGGCTGAAAGAGGAGCTAGAAAAGATGTGGGAAGTAAAGGCAACAGTGGTGCCAATGGCAATCGGGGCACTTGGGGCTGTGACCCCTAAACTGGGAGAGTGGCTCCAGCAGATTCCACATTTTTTTTTAAACACACACACACACACACACGCACATATAATTTGCGATCAGAGAATACTCCTCTTGAAATTTCAAATAAAATGATGTGTACTCCACTAGTGCATTAATACTCACCAGAGGAATCAGTTTTAGGGAACAGGTCTTCATTGAAGAGGTCATCTACAAATCAAGTGAGAGAGAAATTTTAAAATGATTTTACACAACCAAAAACACATAATATACATTAAACACTAAACAAACTACACATAAAGATCCTTTACACCGCTTTGCACTGATGTTTTAGCCTTTGGCAGTCAGGAAGGAGCATAACTCTTATGACCGAGTTAATACACTAGACTAGACAACACACTGAACCACTGGTCAGTAACCACTGAATTCTAATGATGGACACACACTACAAATTTTCCAACTGTGCCAACTATCATGTGTTCTTGTACCAAAAAAATAATGAACAGCAGCCAGCAGCTGTTTATAAGCGGTGATTGATCACAAGATTAATCAATTTAATTTTAATTTAATTTAACTTATATGAATAAATTCTAATTTTTTTCACTCTTTTTGTCATTAACACACAGGTCCGAAAGACACACGGTGAACATTATGATGTCACAGTGAAGTTGACCTTCGACCTTTGGATATAAAATGTAATCACTTCATTATTTTATACTATTATATATTATATTCCTGAATTATGGCCAAAAACATGCTTTGTGAGGTCACAGTAACCTTGACCTTTGACCTTCGACCACTAAAATATTATCAGTTCATCCTTGTGCCAGAGTTTGTCTGAGATCCTAGATTGAGAGGCGTGTAAGATTGTTTAGCTCACAGAGTGAACTGGAGGCAAGTGAACAAAGCTAACAATCGGTAAAGCTGTTTATTTCCTGCTATTTCTTCGTCAGATACCTCCATTGGTTTACCAATGCCAGTCACAGATGTCAGTTGCAAATATCAAAAGTTAAAGAAAATAATTCTGAGAATGACTGAGAGCAACAGGATCTGAAGATTTCACTTAACATTTGCTTGACATATCACACACAATATGAATGTATCTGCTGTCTATCAACACCAACTGACCCAGACTGGAACAGACCCGGTCCAACTTGGTCCCATCAGTCATCATGCCTAAATCGTTTTCAGTAATAATCAGCTCACCAGTACAATTGTGTGTCCCCACCTTAAGGACTGCATCACTTTTTTGCTGACTGATGACCAGGGGTCCTTTTCAGAAAGGAGGTTCAACAAACTCTGAGCCTAACCCTAAACTCTGAGTTGAGTAACTCTGAGATGGGAAACTCCGGTTACGGTTTTCAGAAAAGGTGATTTCGAGCCAGAGCTTGCAGACGCCTCCTTTTGCACATAATAATTAATTCACTGCCACAGTAAGCAATGCCATGACATGCCACACTCAAAAACTTCAACTTTACACTTTGAAGAACCTTTACATTGTTTTTGAAATAATCCAACCTGTTATGTTGATGACAACCATCATCATTTCTCATAAGTATCACAACGCTAACATCATTTGTCAATCAAGTGATTAGTTCACTGAATATCAATATGTAGATACAGCATTTCCACCAGCACATTCTGTCATGTGTGTAGGCTGAGTCTCTTTGAACATCTGTCACCTCACACAGTACAATGACATCCAATAAAACTGCTCTGCCATGATGTACTTTCATTATGCCAAACTTAATCATCATTTGTTTTAACAATACTAGTATTTATTATTATCATTACTTATTTTATTATTGTTGTTTGTTGTTGTCTTTTGAATGTCAAACGAACGTGAATGTCCAATATCAAACTAACTTAATACCGGTATAAAACAGACCGCTTTGTTCATAATCATATTAGCAGAAATACATTTTGATGTTCAAAAAGAAAATGTTCTGGAAATGATATGTCAATTCTGGGCCTGTGAATAATCTCCCGACGAATGCATAACTCCCTCCTCAGTAACACTACTTATTCGTCCACAGGGTCCTCCAAGAATGGCCAGCCATGGTAAAAACAAGTAGATTTAGAACTAGAACACAATTTAGAATCCAACTTTACCTTGAGGACAGATAATCAAACTCGCTGAAACCCGCACGACACTAAACGAATGAATGAATGAATCACTGCGTGTGTGGTGTAAGAGGGAGGAGACAGCTAGAAGGTTCATTGAAGAAAAGTCAGTTGTCATAGTAATTGACCGAGCTTTACCTTTACCTCTCTTTCTGAAACGGGCTGGAGTTACTCCGCTGTCTCTGGTTTAAGTTACCTCCCTTTCTGAAACAAAAACCCAGAGTTTCCCTCATTTCAGGGTTAACAGACTCAGAGTTTTCACTAAACCTGCTTTGTGAAACGGACCCCAGATGTATTCACTTATGTATGATCTGGTAGTAGTTGGTAGAACCAGAAGACTCAGTAATAATTCAATCCTCTAGATGTCTTAACAAACCATTTTACCAGTGCAACCTGTTCTGTGACAGATGGATGACCAAAGGATCAAACAAATCTGAACTTGATTTTGATACCAAGTCATTCAGAAAAAGGTGTGACAATGGCCTGACTGTGGTTCAGGCTCAATCTTTGCTACATACGGTCACTCTGACAGTGAGCAAAGGGGTCAGCTTGGTAGAAGTCCAGCTGGGTGAGAGGGTTTGGGTTCATAGTTGACTCTTCCTTCTCTCTCTCTCTGTCCCCTTCATTGTTGATCTCCCCCTCCTCTGGATCATCCTCTAAGTCAGATCTGTCCTGTGAAACATGACAACACAGTGTTTGCATCCCAAACCAAGAAGGACATGTTATTTGAAGGATGACCACTGCTGGTTGATGTGATATATTACATTGGCTGACAGTGTGATTCAAAAAGTCAAAATTACAGCATTAACTGTTCGATTTGTCATAATCACAGGTTCCAGATTTCAGTCTGCAAACCAGCTGAAAATATGTTGTCATTCACTCTGCTCCTACAGTCAATTATTGACTTAACACTGTTTGTATCACATAATCATGTTGTGCACGATGTAATGAAGCTACCTTTGGTGAGCTGGTCCCACTGTCGTCTACTTCTTCTCTTGTGTCTGCAAGATTATTGCAGAAAGACGAACCACTGGCCCTCTGGTAGAGTCAGCCACACAGACAGAGAGGAAAAGATGTTGTAACATGAATCATGTTCATTCACAGACAAGAAATGCAAATTGTATGTTTTATCTTATTATTACTTCTCTATTGTACCCTCTTTTATTATTCAGAACTATTCATTATTGTTATTTATTAAAAAATATTCAGAGAAGTTGCATGTTATTTTAGAAGCTGCACAGCTAACAGAGTAAGCCTGCTTGGCGCAGTTCCTCCACCTGGACTCTGCCATATTGATAGAGGCAGGTGCCTGACTGATGGATATTGTATACAAGAACAAAGCTGACACTCCAACACCTCACCATGAAGAGTGTGCCAATTTATATTATTTGCTTTATGTATGACCTCTGAACAGGTGTGCACTTTTGCTCTTAACTCAGTTATGGCAGTTTTTATCATGTGACTTGTGTTATATTTTTTATAATTTCGCCACACATGTACATTACGTGTCAATCTGATCATACTTTATCAAAGTAGTTTAAACTACTTTCTCTAAGTAGCTAGTAAACCAAACTAGATTTCCCCCCAGGATAGTTTTTGCTGTAGTTAAGCTTCTTCCAGTGTGAAGTAATTGGTAGCTTGCAAAGCTTTGCTTTCATAGTAACTTCCCCAACACTGGGTATCTGCTTATAATTTAACTGTGTGGAACCAAAACAACAATGTGACACAACTATATATTCTACAGTGTTGGCTGTGAAGTGCTTTTAGTAATACTCGCATCATCATTGTGATTTACCATTATCAGGTCAGCATAGGCGGGCAGTGATTGGCTCCTTCCCCAGGGCCTCATAGGAAGTGGATCATCTTCAGTGGTGTCTGCAGGAGATGTTGACTCTTCCAACTGGCTTTCTGGAGTGACTGCACCTCCTGACAGAGAATACAGAGTGTTCTCCTCCTTTAAGGACGACAATAGTAAGAAGTCAGGAGGAAACAGAGACTGAGTTAGACTAAATTCTCTTTAACAAGTGTCTTCTTTGCTAACTGTAGTGTTTAGCAGATCCTCTAAGAATGAGAGTGAAATGCATAGAACATATAATCTTTTTTCCCATTCCTCAGTTTTTGTAAATAATTGTCATCGTCTCCCACTGAGGTTGATTAAAAGCAGAAAAATCAATAACTTGACTTTCCCTGGGTGTCCATCCCTTTAAATAAAAAAAATGTAGAGAGGTTGACTCTGCCTAGATTAATTAATAAACTATTGTATTTATAGTTTAATAACTGTGGTTATATGCAGTACTTTTCACCATTCATTCTACACAATATCGTTCTACAAAATATATTACCCAAAAAAATGGGAGAAAGAATCTGACATACAAGTTTGGAGTTTGGTTGGAAAAACCTTGTGCAATTTTGGGGCATGCCAAAAAATAAAACCATATTGGCTAGAGACTGCAGCTGAGATTTGTAATTGGAATGGAGTTAGATTGGTAATTTGCTATATTATACTGAGGAAAAATACCTGAATCTGTCCCACACAAAGATAAATATTTATTAAAGATACTTTTGGCAAGTAGCAGGAAAAGCATAACTCGCAAATGGCTGGGTATTATGAACAAAATATAGTGTATGGAAAGACCAACTTCTATTTTAGGCTTGAGCTTGAAAATGGACAAAATATTGGGAGAAATGGATTGTGTATAAATGCCATTAAATATAGTGTGACACTGTATGCCAAGATGTAAGTGAAAAAAATGTACTGTGATTTCACTTTGTAACATCCATGACGACCTCATGTTCTTTGTTTCTTAAATGAAAAAAGAGTAACAAAAAAAAAGAACTACAGGTCCTTGGAGGCTCACAACCTTTTTACCTGTGGCTAAACAATAAAGTTAGATCCTGAGATCCTTTTTGTTTAACCAGAAACAGACCCACCAGACTCAATTTAAATAAACAATAACTTTAGCATGTATAGAGCCAGCATATTGTCACATCTAAATGGGTAAATATATATATTTTTTTCCAACCAAACCAGAGTTGGTGATTGTTGGAACAGTGGAAGGACAGACTTAGATGGTCTCTCTTTTTTGTGATTCTGTCAACTTTGAATGAAGCGTGTTTTACGCTGATAAAAAGTTTATTTCAATGGAGTCTGGTGGATTTGATGAAAACAATTTTGGGGCTGTTTCTGGTTCAACCAAAAGGACCTTACTCTTTAACATTAAGGTCTATCTCTGTAGGAATCCTTTCCATAAACTTGTCAGACGCTTATCACAAGAATCTGAGCCTGTCAGTAGCAAAAACAAACTTTCGTGAACTGACATTAACTGACAGTAAGAACATGCCTTGGGTGTTTGCAGCCTAGCCACTGCTGTCGCTCGATACTGAACCACTTTCAAAAAAATGTTGTTCCCATTAGTCACTAAGGTACAAAACTGTGGGAAAATAAGGTCCAGGTAAAAAAAACAAAACCTTTAACTCTGGAATTTTAGGTTTATTTGTGAAGAACGCCACAAAGGACCTCTTCAATGTGGTAGTTAATTCTTTGTTTTCCCTCTCAGTATAACAGGATGTAATGTTTTGTATGCAATCCCATAAATACTGACTGTACCAACTGGAATAGGCAGTTTAATTCAAGCCAGTTGTTGTTATCACAGATACACACAAACACCACACACATGTAAAAATGGATGTCCTAGTCCTTGTACCTGCAGGATCTCTTCATAGGACTGTCTGATGGAGTCTTGCAGAGGAGTGTTCCTCTCCCCAGCCTCCTCCACTTTCTTCTTGGCCTGCTTCACCTCTTCTCTGAGCTTCCTCAACCTCCATCTGACTCTAGCAAGTTCCCTCTCATACTCCTCCACCTGGCTCTCCTTCTTCACTTCCTCCGCCTGCAGAGACAGGATCTGATGAGGAAGGACAGAGAGTCAATCATTATTAGTTAAACAAGCAGCAACTTCCAGGGCTGAAAAAGGAAGCCAAGCTTAAGTGTCAAAAGTTGCAGTTCTTTAAATGGCCACTTGAGGCTGGCTCCAGAAGCTCATCAGTCCCAATAGACCCCCACATTAAAATGCACAACTTTAGAGCAGATATGAAGAAAAAAAAAGTTTTGGTCAGTCTACAAGGCATCACTACAGTCTGTTAGTCAGATCCACCTCTCGCTCCTCCACACTTCACCTCAGATGGCAGGTCATTTTTGGCTCCAAGAAACCAGGATGGTGACAGCCGAAATGCCAAACTTGAATCTTCAAATGGCAGTCCACAAACCAGTGTGTGATGTCACCGTAGCTATGTTTATTTCATACAGTCTATGGTTTTCAAGCAATAATTACTGTCAGCAAATGGCTTTCTGTCACATGCTAACACTAGCATGACGGAGATAAGCAGAGGTGCCTAGGGAAATGCTTTTTTATATTTTTGAAATAATATCAAAAGCATTACATATAGATTGGAATGATTGCAGGCGATTTGGTTGGTGGAAATCCATTCTCGGAACCCATCGGCTGTATTCGGCATCTGACTTCCGGCAGACGGCGATACAGCCTCTGGGGGCAGACCCCCGATTTTTTGGCATTCCGGTTTGATTTGGGTGGAGGAGGCGAATTTCCATTTACGACTTCCATTTATATATAACTAAATTACTGAACCATTGTGATGGATTCAGAGTTTGCAGTGACACCAATTATGTTCCGCCTCGTTAGTTCACTGCACGGACCGTTTAACCTGGCAACAACTGCAGCCGGCTCAAATGGGATTGGTCAATATCACACGGACTACAAACAGCCTACAACCGGAAACCACGGCTCTTCCGCTCTTCTTCCGTAGGCAAGATCTCCAGGATTTAGAGACTAGTGGAAATCAAGGCTGAGCCTGAGTCTCTATGTGATAATGGTAATTTTATGCTGAAGCTTTTTGCGAAATGACTTGGCGTGCAGATTGTTGTTTATTATGCATTGGCCAGTATCAAATAAAGGTTATGTTTTATACAGTGTGGTGTGGTGTTTGTGCAAGGCTGTAATGAGACCATAAAGATGGAGCTAATTAAAAATAATGAGCTGTGTTGGTTGTGCCTCTACCAACCATCTTAGCTACTGAAGCTTATGAACCTCATCACAGTTTAACAGAAGGGTATTTGCCCCCTCCCTCTCAGTGTCTGTCTTGTTTTCTCTCAGTCACTGTATTCCCTCAGTTTAAGTAAAGATGGCAGGTTTTTAAATAGCATCTTCAATCTGTTGATATAAATAGTGGTTGGAACATGCTTTTCTGTGCAATAATGTCTGTCCAGACTTATATATATATATATATATATATGTGTGTGTGTGTGTAGTGTAGACTTTGAAGGAATTTAATAAAGGTAGTTTTTTTGTTTGTTTGCAAAATGGAAGTTATCACAATATTGACATGAATGAGTCCAGCGAAAACCATGCTGTCTTCACTTAGAGACTGTTTTTACAGAGGAGTACAGAGGACTTATGAGGATCTTTTCCTCCGTGACTTTTGGCTGTGCCGAGTCAAGCCATGCCACCCCGTTTTGATTTCCATTATCAGTCAAGACGCACTGCCCAACGCCAAGCTGCACCAGAGATGGACCTTCTCCTGGGTAGGTCCAAAAGCCTGACTGCCTGTCCTCAAGCGGGTAGCGGTGATGCCTAGTCGACTGCAGCCAACCTCCAACAACTAAAAAATCCAAGCCACGCACATATCTGGGGCCGCAGATTGCCTACCCTTGAACTAGACATAAGGGAGCCTTAGCAAAACTGTTCATTTTTGATGTGTTTCAGTTAAAAAAAACACAATACTGGCTGATATCAAGTTATTGGATCTTTAAATCCCTAAAATAGTTATACTGGCATCTGCATATAGATGTATATGATCTATAATAATTTATAAAGTAGTACTCAACAAGAGATCCCTTGACAATATAATTAAATCAGTGCTGCATCACAGACTGTAACAGAACCTCCAAAAGCTATCACAGAGAAGGTAGCATTTTCAAGTAGTAGTAGTAGTCTACAGAGAGACAGGAGTAGCTGTACAATAGCAAGTCATTATTACCTGTTGGCTTTCTTCATAGCACAGCTGTCTGGTTGTCTTTATTTGCTGCACCAGCTTCTCTTTGTGTTTCTCTAATTTAACCAGAGTCTCCTCGAGCTCCTTGCGATCCGACTGCTGCTCCTGCAGCTCTATGTTCTCCACAGCCACTGCATTCTCCAGCTCCTACAATCACAATCACACACACACACACACACACACACACACACACACACACACACACACACACACACGCTATTCAGGTTTTAAGAATGATTCCATCTCATATGCTGAATGATAAAGCATGCATGGAGATGCACAAACACACACACAGAGGTGAAAAATGTTGACAGAAATGTTTCTTCACAACATCTAAAATGATATGGGTAAAATGGTTTGATTGGCCTGACGGTACAGAACAGAGCTAACCACCGCTTACGTGCTGGATCACACTACCATGTACCATGTTTGGTTCTTTTCATCTGTGTGTGTCAAGTGAATGAATAAGGGCGTTGCCATATTGGGGGTACTCTGAGCCAGGCCAGGGTCCCTGATGTAAAAGCCCTATTAGTCTAACATTGCTGTTTTTAGCTCAAAGACTGGAAGCAGGGAGACTCTGTTGACTTAGCTCCAAAAAGTAGGAAAAGTATATTTATTCTTGTATATAGCTAGTAAGCTAGTCACCAATCCATTCATGAACAATAGTAATGTCATGTTGCCATTACTGTTACAGCGGTCCTTTACACAGCCAGGACTGGAATAAACTGCTAGTGCCCCTGGGCAAACCTGAGCAGCTATTCTCTGCACTGGGTGTGTGTGTCCTGCTGTCTTTATTACCCATCAGGTGGTTATGTGTGGTATGATGGCTGTGATGCACCCATATTCTGCTGAATTGCATACAGCTGTTGAGATTTGTCAGGAGCATTGTTTGTTTTCGTGGTAACTCCCTCTGTGCTGTTTGCTTGTTGCATTGGCTCCAATACTTACATTTGGTGTGAATATAAAAAAATACGGTTATTTATGGTGGAGGGAGGGTGATGTATTTTCCCCCAGTCACTCAGGGAGGCTCAATGAAAAATATCGGTTACTCCAGAGAGGGTCATTGGCACAGAATTGCACCACAGAAAGATATGCTGGGTAATGTACAGTTTGCCAGCTAGCCAGTTAGCGTAACAGCCTGTTAACAGCTGGGAGAAGCTTCGTTGCTACACTAGATTTAGAAGAACAGAAAAGAGACAGAGGATGAATAAAGACAGACTGCAGATGCACCAGAAGAACTTGTGCACAAGAGAGGATCTGTGTCTGCTGTTTAAAGTGGTTTTGGCTTTAGGGGGGGGCCTTATCTCATATATCTCATCTCATCTTAATACGATAAGAAAAATGCATATCGATATACTCACGATATTTCTAATTGTTGACATGTTGATGTCATACTGGCAACACGGCAACAACAAGCATGGCTGAAAGCGAAATTATTAGCGACTCCACCGTGGTTCCAAAAAAAAAAGGAGGAGCTTCAGTAGTGTGGAATAAACTTTGGCGTCCTGAATGTTTTATGAACAGCCCCAGACTTCTCAGAAACTTTTTTTAGCACTGTACAGCTCAGAGAGAACTCATTTAGCAGCTCCTCTGGCAGCAGCACAGCGTCTCTGCCTCTCCTCTCTCACTGTGCACACATAAACCTTTGGTAATGTCAACTTACGTGCTGCTCGCCGCTCAGCAAAAAACTACATAATGTGCCACAGTTATGGTAGCATAACAGCCTGTCACAGGTTACAGCGTGATGATTAATGGCAGAGCATAAAGTTCCAGGTGGGAAAAAAACAACTCATTTAGGATTTTGCATTTTTTGTATTTGGGAACTGTTAAAATGTGTCATTTGTGTTAGAATTGATTTTGTTGTACTATTAATATTGTGTACAAAATCTGAATCTCAATCCGAGTTACTATTGTTTACAAAAATTAGGGATTATTTTTCTTTAGTTTTTACTGAATATTTGAAGGCAAACTCGTAGATTGTAAAACTATATCACTTATTTTGTTGCAATTCTACATTTTTAAATTCATAAAATATTTTTTTAAATAATTTGTAATTTCTTTGAGAATATTGTTATTACAACAATACCCGGAAATATACTATTTCAGGGCTATATCGCCCACCCCTATTTGGCTTTTCAAAAAAATACGACCTAACATTACTTTGTCTGGCCACTGTTGTTGCTGGTGGTGTATATGAATATATATATGTTTTAGAAGCAGTGTTGAAGTTTTTGGCATATTAATTTTTTAAGTTCTGTTTTTACTACATTGCAGTTTGCACAATAAAAACTGTTGACATTCTGCAACTGTTTAATGCATTCTGATTCCTTCCTTATTGTACGATTTTGAGGGGCCAAGCAAACCATATCGTAATTGAAGTCTTCAGTATAAATATAATGACATTAAAGTGTTTTATAGGTAAATGCTGGTAGGTTTTATGTAGCTCTGACTAAATAAGGCACCTATACCAAGGTCCAGTCATGCAAAAAGTAAAAAATACCAAAAAACACAGTAAGATACCATTAAAGTGCCAGAATGTTACAAAATGCTGTGATACAATTTTTTTGATCATACCGCCCAGCACTACTAGATCCGTACATTATATAAGCTGCAACAATGAAGAAATAAGAGTGGATTTTGGCACAAGGCCTGGCTACAAGACTGTGCCTCAAAATTAGGAAGAAATGCAGAAGCTGCCTGTATGTCCTGATCACTTCAGTTAGCAGAGAAGAGATAACTGGTAAAAAGATCACTGCCATGTTATTAAAAAAACAAAAACAAACCAGGGGCCCGAAGGTCCAAGCTTTGTCCAGTTGGTAACCCAGACTTGGACTGAGTTCACGTGTATAGCTTCAACCTGAGATTAGTCTTACAGCATCATGACATCACATGAGAGCATCATGGGAAATGCAGTGATGGAGCAGTCCCAAACTGGACACATCATACATACACACAAACATACGTATGACATGTGTCCTGTCCACATAATTAATGGTAACAAAAACTGTGATATTAAAAACAATAACCACTCACACAGATGTATGAAAAGCTGACATACACACACAAACATGCACACACCAGCGCTAGGTGCTGCGGTCTTCTTACTCTGATCTCGGCTGCCTTGGCGAGGACTCTCTCATCCGTTTCCACGACGTCTGTGTCCCTGGGAGACGACCAGCAGAGGAGACAGGAGTGTTTAAGGAGGGAGGAGAGAGAGCACTCATTCTTCCAGTCTGCTTTCCTTCCATCATGTCCTCCTTCCCATGATCCCTCTATTTTTTCCTGCTGCACTGCTGGTTCCTCCATTGCTGCCCTCGCTAGCTGTCGCTACACTGCAGAGGAGGCGGAGCTGCCTCTGTGAACGTGTGGGTGTGTGTATCTGTGTGTATGTGTGTGTCTATGTGTGGTGATCGATGCATACAGGCAGAATGCACCAATGTGAGAATGGGAAGAGAGAGGGGGATGAGTCAGAGTGAAGGCAGGCGAGTAGGCTTATCCATCCACAGGAGAATCTATTTCCTCCTCTCTAGTCACCTCCCTTCTTGTCTGTTCTCCTCCTTGTTTTTTTCCCCTCCTACCATCGTGCTGCTTCTCTAGTCCTCACGCATCTCTCACCTCCTCCTCTTTTTCCTCCTCCCCCTTCATCACAATCACTGGCCACTGCAGTATTCATCAGTCGAAACACACACACACACACACACACACACACACACACACACACACACACATAAACTGAAAGCAGTGACTGAGCCATTCATAAAAAATCCTGGAGAGCAGCAGTCTGCACAGGCTAGTGTTACCAGTCAATCAATAATCATTCACATAGGCATTTAAAACATGTGGCCAAACGTATAACTGTAAAACATCCTTATTTCCTGCTTCAATCATTAAAATCTGTCATGAATTTATCATAAGGTTTATAATTTTACAATCATTACTTACATCACTCTATACTGTAATCTAATGTAATTAAATCATTTATTTGTAGTGCTAGCAAAATATAATAAAACACATTTAATTTATAAAGAGCTTTAGCAAATACTCAATATTGTTGTACTTGGTAAAAAATTAATAAAGTTGCAGTAAAGCTGCATGATGTGCAAAAAAGAAAATCATATTGCGTTACTTTGACAGATATTGCAATTGTGATATGAGTTGCAATTTTAGTGGAAACGATAATTTCTGCATGTCATTTTCACTGGAAAACATATAAGATCACAATGTGATTTTTGCTGGGGTCTATACCAAAAGCGTATTCCCTTAAATCTGGAATATATTTTGTAGGCTGTGGCCCCTCTGTTGCACCACAATTAGGGATGCAACGATTTATCGGCTGAACATTGATGTCAGACGATATTCTCCTTGTTGACTGCCATCGGCATATCAGCAAATAAGATGACTTTCACAGATGGCAGTGGCCAATGTTTTCCTGTAGTGTAAAATCAATTTTGCACAGGCTACAAAGCAGGATTAGAAACTAACAGACACTGACATAAATTAATATACAGGTAAAAGAAGAATACAGTAATTGTTTGGCAATTGGATTGATCTCATTGTTTTGTGACGAGATGGCTAGTAACAGCCAGCATTCTGGCATCCTGGGACAACAGAAAACATCTTTAGGATGAAGAGAGATATTCTGCAGGACAGAAGGATGCAGTAAACTCACTAAAGTCGCATCAGGGGATATGTCCCGTTGTTTTGTTTGTTTGTTTGTTTAGGTTAAAGTCAGCAGGAGGAGAGCAAATTAATGCTAGCTGTTTGCAGCTGGTGGCTGCAGCTAACAGCTCACGGAGGTTGCACTGAGTTACATTATGATGCATGCTCTGCTTAGTAAAAATGAATCTTAAGTGAATGTAAATTGCAAAGTTCTCATGATGTTTTTACTGTTATTTGTAAAATGTGGTTTTTGGAGAGAAACTTTTTTGGAGAGAAACTAAATTTAACTGCCTGAAGGACAAACGTGTTGTTTTCACAGCAAAATAGATATTACTGAGGGAATTATGATGTATACTGTATTAGGGGTGCACAATTATATTTGTACGTCATCGGTATTGGCCAATATCAGCTTTGAAATGAACTATTAGAATTGGCCAATATGCTTTTTCTTATTTTGCACAATGAATGAATATTACATACATTGAAAAGCATTCTATTTCATGTCCCCATCTGTATGCATGAGTATGCATGCATAAATTGATGTTTATTCCACTACAAAGGAGACTTGATGATCATTAAAATGAGGTGGGGAAAAACTGGATACACAATCAGTGCATCCCTAACTGCTCTATTTAGAATGGTATGTTTTGACACATTTTACCTATATAAAAAAATTGCAACTCCTGCAATTTGGATATTGCACTTGGCCGTTGTGTGATTTTGATAATATTTTGATTAATTGTGAAGCCCTTAGCTGCAATCATTTATTTTAAAGTTGATATGGTAAACATAGGGCTGGGCGATACATTGATTTTATCGATTAAATCGAATTTGTAGTTTAGGTTGATTTGTTTTAATGAAAATCGAGTTTCTCTTTAACATCCGCCACGACGCTCCCTGCTGGACTCCTGTAGTTCAGAGTGAACTCACAGGGGGAAGCGGCGGGGAAACACTGCCGTATGATGAGAAAGGGGCCTAGTGGGAAGCGATCACGGATGCAGTCGCAATGTATCTTGGTGCCCATATTTACTGTGGAAAAGCTGGGGTTTATTCACATGCTGAAAGTTTTGGAGCCCAGGTGCGGGATCCCAGGCCTCAAATATTTTTCTTTTTTTAGGCCATATCGCCCAGCCCTAGGTGAACATGTTCATTACAAACTTTAACTGTTTGTATACTATGCACAGCCTGCAACAAGTGTGCTAACACGTGTGTACAGACACCCCATGGAGTGTAAACAGAGCCACATGCTGTTGTTATGTCAGGATCCATTCTGGACTCTTTCCACCCCTTTTACAATAGTATCGTTCATTTATTTGTGTCCATCTGATGAATGTCAGTTTAATATTCACTTTCCTTTCAGCTCTGTTATTGGTTTAGTCACAAACTTAAATTGTTTGATGAAGCTAGTGTACAGTGGATTTCTCAGAGACTTTCCACTGAAAAGCTGCCTGTTGCTGCTAGAACTCAGGTTGGTGAAAGCAGAGTCTGCAGGAAGTGAGCTAAAGCAGCTAAAAAAATTGCTAAAACAGGCTAAAAAGCTTCATAGACCTGAGGGGACCTGCAGAGTTGGTGGTAATTCTGAGGGTTTGTCACTACAAGCAATACCTTTTACATTACACCTGTAGAGATACTGTACTGTACTGTTACTGTAGAGATATGGGAATATTTTCATGGATCTGCTGCTCTCTTGTGTTTTGTCCATCTCATCCTGTGATGAAAAAAAAATGATGTAATCTATTAATTCTGCCTATTAATTTGGTTTTGCATCCCAAAGTAATGAAAAAAAATTCATTACTGATGTTAAACACAGAGAAGGCAACAATGCCAACAATAAGAAAATAATCTACTGTATTTTCCACACTATAAGGCGCACATAAAAGCCTTTAATTTTCTCAAAAACCGACAGTGCGCCTTATATATGGATCAATATTGGTTAATTATGGCTACCATAGTCAGGGGGCGTCGCTGAAGTAACAGCGGTTAAAAACGGTAAAGGGGATTTACCGTAGCGGTATCAGACTGTTTCTTTTACGTGTTTACTGAATCAGGGAAAAGTTCCCCTCCACGTTTGTGAATGCACTAACTACGTGATAAAAAGTTGCACTACCTGTTGTACCTTGCTGTTGGTAAAAGATAATACTACGTCACTGGCATTACCTCGGTGAAAAAAATAAAACAGCTGTTCAAGTAGCTTTGAACTGTGACAAATGGAATTGGAAATACATTGTTTTCAACGAAGGCGGCGCAAATACCGGTAAGAGCTACCGGTACGTACGGTACCGTATTGTGAATGCACTAACTTCTTTTGGGAGTGAACGGAGTTGTCAGAACATTGGTTTGTATTCTATTAATAAAGTTTGACTGACTGACTTATCTGACTGTTTTGTTGACATTCCCTTTAGCGCAGCTCCATCTAGTGGATGCATAACGCAACCCCGGCCACTACAGTAGTTTCTATTCTATGCGCCTTATAATGCGGTGCGCCCTATATATGAAAACAGTTTTA
The DNA here is from genome assembly GCA_026686955.1 of Epinephelus cyanopodus. Taxonomy (NCBI): domain Eukaryota; kingdom Metazoa; phylum Chordata; class Actinopteri; order Perciformes; family Serranidae; genus Epinephelus; species Epinephelus cyanopodus. The sequence continues at coordinate 37,241,359 of CM048926.1, forward strand.
ATATAGGCCATTCATTGAAGGTGCGCCTTATAATTCGATGCGCCTTATAGTGCGGAAAATACGGTAAATAAAACAGAGTAAGACAAGCAAAATGACATACACAGAAACATAGATATACATAGATATCAATTTATAAAGTGCCTGAGTGCTAGTTAAAGTAAAAAGTGCAAGAAAAGTGTCAAGTGCAAGAGTGCCAAGTGCTAAAGTGTCTGCTTGTTTGTTATATTGCACATTGCTCAAAATTGCACCAAATAGTAAAGTGCTAGGTTGAATTGCACGATGCCCATAGCACACAAATGCAAGTGTGTGTCTAAATATTGCACAAAATTAGCATATATAGATCTATTATGTACGCAATACTGCATAAAATTGACAATGGTGCCCCAACAATTTGCTTCATAAACAATACAAACAATTTAAACATAGTTAATGATCACAGTCCTGGTTTTCCAGTAGCCATGCTTTGAGATATTTGGTAAAGAAGGTGAGAAGTTCACGTTAAGTACTTGGTATTGTGTTCCAGGTCTGGGATGCACAGTAAGAAAATATTGCTTGTCAAAAGACACTTTTCCTGAATGGTATTACACAGTCACCTCTAGAGCCTGCTCTGGATGACCTATTTGAGTTCTTTTTGACAAAGTCTTGTAGTGGAGGGAGCTTGACCATTTTATAAACTAACACAGAGTCGGTGTATTTTACTATGTTGTCCCAGTTTAGACGTTCATGTTTCTTCAATATCTGGCAATGGTGGAATGATTTAGGTTTTTCATCTAATATTTTTAAGTTTTAACTGGCTTTAGAGTTGTTTTACAGGCCCAGCTTGTTATGCAATAAGACGTGTGGCCTGGGCCTTCGGCGTGCACCCGCTGGTTGTGGTGGTGCTAGGCTAGCTCCCGCTAGTCTTGGATCGGTGCGCTCATGCAGTCGCTGGGACCCATACCCTCGGCGTGGACCCGCCAGCCGTGGTGATGCCGAGCTAACTCTCGCTAGCCTCGGATTGGCGTGCCCATCCAGGCGCTTCCCCACTGGTGAAGCTGCTGCCACATAAGTGAAGGCCAGGTGTAGCAGGTGGTTATTAGCCACCAGTTGCACCGACATCAAAATCATATTTTACATCAAAATCCCTGTCTTTTCTCTTCCTGTAAAACCAGGTAAAACAATTACCTCATCCTGCATGGACACAGACCTTAAAGGAGCGTCATGTAACAACTCAAATTCAGCCAGCGCAAACAGCAACAGGTGCCAGACCTTCCCGACTCGCTGGATCAGTAGACCTTCTGTTGCTGCTGTTACACAGTTGCCCCCCCACTGTGACACCCAATGCTGGATTTGCCCTGATTGAATTCAAGTTGCTCTGTTAGGTACTCTTAGGTCTCTTAGGTACTGAATGAGGTAGAGTGACTGTGGGGTGCAGTAGCTAGCAACTTATGTCACTTAAATTGATTTAAAACCTGTATCATTTGTGTTCTGAGAACAGAGAGAGAGAGAGGGTGGTAGGTAGGTGTTGTGCAGAGTTCTACAATGGAATAACCCCCAATTTCCACCAGATGCGTGTTGGTTGCGTCTCTGCTCCGGCATGGCAACGGAGCCGATTAGATTCAATTCTAGTCAATGTGTGTGTTTCCACCGGCTCCAGCAGTGCTGCGTTCCGGCTCTGTCTCAGCTCAGGCAGTCCGGAGGCCTCCGCAACAGATACGCAGCACTTCTATTTTTGCCGGACGCCGGAGCACAACGCAGCAATTCAGCACAGAGCAGATCGTGCGGGGCAGGAAGTCGTGCAGAGAACACAATAAAACATCCGGTTAATTTTCAAAATAAGATACACAGTGTTCACGGTGGATCATATTTCCCTGCACTACACCTTGAAAACTACATAATGGGCAGAGGCAGGCCTGAAGTCAACAGGTCAGAGGTTTTCAGACGTCATTTCACCCCGTTGACACCGTGGACGAGGAGATATTCATCATGGCAGTGCACCGAGATGTCTTCCGGCGGAGCTGCACCGCTCCGCACAGCAAACGCAGCCGGTGGGTGTTGACAAACGGCGGAGCACACAGCAGATAACCAGCGCTGTCATACCGCAACGGACACGCATCCAGTGGAAATCCGGGGTAAGATTTTACCCATTTTGAATAATGAAAAAAAAAAATTAAAAATATAGAAAATCAATATGTGGCCACTTATATATTGGCTTACTGTACACTAGGGCTGTCAAAAGCACCATGAAATTGAGTTCGAATATTTTCGAATTAATTTAGTGGAGTTCGAATAATATTCAAATTTATTATTATTATTTTTATTAATTTATTATTATTATTATAGATTTTTTATTATTTAAAAAACAAAAAACAAACAAAAAAACAACAACAAAATATAAATAAGATGCTTATTGCTAGTGCAATATGAACATGACACTGGGATGAAAACACCTGTTCTGACTGCAATGTTTGGATACTTAAGTGCGCCTGTAGTTTTCCACCACAAGAGTAGATCCTGTTCGGCTCATAGTGGTGTCTCATTCTGGAAACGTTTCATCTGCATGCACAGACGCAACTCTCTGTATGTCTCTCTGAACAGGTCCCACAAAGCGGACAGCGCAGTGGGTGCTGTTGGAGCAGCGGGTCCTCTGTCTGTGCCTCTCTCTACGTCTCTCGCAGGAATTCCACTGGATGCGGGTCCGTTGCGGAACGGCTGCGCTAGTTATCCGCTGCATGCACAGACGCAACCAACACGCATTTGGTGGAATTTGGAGGTCTGCGTCCCTCTATGGCCCGGCTTGTGCGCGAGCCATTTCTGCCTGAATGGGATTCGCCGTGATATACGACGTTATTAATAGTATGAATTATTAATGATATTCGAATTATCAAATGTAGGTTCGAACTTATAAGAAATATATATATTCGAATATATTTCAAACTTTGATTTTTTTTTGACAGCCATACTGTACACATTAGCTTTGGTGGCTTGTATAAGGCACTTGTCATAGTAGCACATTATGAAAGGCTGGACATATCATTTGAATAAATTAGGTCTGGATTTCTGTGATGCAAAATGGCATGCAATTAGCATGATGAGAAAAAATGTGCTGTGAGGAAAAAATGCTGTATTACTCATTAGAATCTTGGGACATTTAGTGTGTTTACATTTTAGTGAATAACCCTTTATGAGGCATATCCTGGCTATGGTCATATTGGGGATATGGTATTTACATGTGCACAGAGAAATCAGGTTATTCCTTGTATACATGATAAATACTAACATACCGGTCACTGATTACTGCATTCTATTTGTGCAGGTGCAGTGATGTTTTCAAAACAAACTGGCAACTCTTTGTAACTGTCAATCTGACATTCTCACATCCTCGAACTGCTACACGTAAACAAATCTGACTGTAGTTTAAAATGAATCCACTCTCGCTTTTATTGGGCTTAGCACTTTCAAATGCCAACAGAGTGCTGGGGAGTTGGCTCCTCCACCAGATTGCTAGCAATGGGAGACGAGAGCAGGCCATTTTTCACAGGTCCTCCACTCTGACTGATGTCTGCCTGTCACTGCTCAGAGCAAGGGATCAGTGGATGAAGATCTGCAGCCGTGACCGATGGGATAGAGTTGTCATGATAGAGTGGAAACTTCCACAACAGATTTGAATAGGTCAGCACTGTGATGCCTTTTTCCCATCCAAGCTACACACTATATTTAACTCTTTCATTACAGAACCATAAAACTCCTGAAATGAGACGCTTTTACCGGTATCATGGTAACAGCAACGATTATTACTGTGCCAGGTTGGTAGTCCTCAATGACCAGGATAAAGTGTATACATGCTACAGTATCCCGATTTCTTTTGGAATACTCCAACTCAGATATTCTGGTTTCTGATAAACGGGATATGGTCTTACCCTGGTTCCTGTAAACAGGATATATTATTCACATGCTCAAACACATTAACAGGATACTCCAATAACCCGTTAATAAACAGCTTATTCATGTAATGTTTAAACTAGGGGTGGGGGAAAAAATCAATACAGCACAGTATCACGATATTTTTGTGTGACAATATCGTATCATCACAGTGCCAATTACAATTTTTGTATTTTCTAAATTTTTATTATTACAAATACAAATGAAACTATATGTAGCCGACTGGAAAATTATTATCAATTCTTTCTTTCTTTATATCTCAATATATCTGTACACAATACTCAGTTTATTGTGACATATTTAAAATCACTATGATATTGTATTGAGACTTAAGTATCACAATAAAATCGTATCAAGGATCTGTTGGTGATTCCCACCCCAATTTAAATGCACTGACTGTATGATTTACAGTACCATGACGCATCATCCGGTGTGCTGTGTTTCCCCGGAGCTAAGAGGAATTTGAGGGGCAAAGTAAGCCCTCATGAACAGCGCCGGGCTTTGAAGTCAATTCCACATCATGGCCTATTATGGAATTACAAAGTCTGGGTCTGTCACGTGACGCAGTGGGGCCCAAAAAAACATTTTCTCCACAGACTTACACTGTGAAAGAAATGTCTGTAAATCACTATTGGGATTTGATACATTTGATCCAATAGCATCTTAAAAGTCTGGAAAAACCACAGTATTGATTCATTTTATCCCCACTGATGTTAGCGGAAGGCTAAACTGGAAGTTAGCCACTTGGCCGGTGGAAGTCTCTAGTGCACCTGACCTATAGGCCCAACAATGCAAAGGATTGTTTTGGCCTATGTGTAACTGAGCAACTTTCCCAGTAATAAACAGTGCCCTGCCTCCAGTGCTGTATCTGGTTCTCTTCATACGTCCATGAGGTAAAGGGGATATGATGCCTTTAATAGGGAACCAAATAAAACATGCTGTTATCTTTGATAAAATTATGGATTTCTCTGCATCTGAACATTATTAGAAACATTTGGGATGAATATAACATAGGTCTAGTTGTTTTTAGACATTTCAATGTGACAATGTTACATGTTATATCTCTAATTAACTAACCGTTTTCAGCTCTAAAATACAGGCACATGAATTATAATGAACCAATTAAACCTCTTTGGAGTTTTAAAGCATGTCCATTTTTTCCATTTAAGCCTGAGCTTGACAGGGTGAACAATTTCCACTGCACAGCTACTGTGTCACTATGATTTGAGCTGCTGTCCGTGATTGTAACACAAGCCTACAGAACAGTGCTTTTTAACCCAGTTACTGGCAGGGAGCAAAGATTTCTCCACGAGTTCATTCATTCATACACTAATGTTTCGGTTGTTAAGTATGTCAGTTCAACTGTTCTGATCTCTTTAAAGAAAAAGATGGATCTGAATCACTTCATCAATAATCAACTTTAAATGCTTGAAATTGGAATAAGAAGAATGACTCTTTGAAACACAATCACAGGTCTGTAATTCAGTTAATTCAGCAGCTAGGTCAGCAGCTAGGTCTGCTGCTACTGCCACTGATACTACTGACTGAGCCAAGTTGTAAAGCTATATTGTGTCCAGATTGGAAAATTCTTGCTGACACAGTAAATATTTTATTGGAAATAGCAGAATATAGTGTGATAAATTGTTGAGGTTGCTGCTTTATGCAAGATTTTATCAGCTGTATACAGAGGTATCCATCTACAAAGATGAATACAAAGGAACGTCATTAGTTAAATTCACTCAGGAGGAGAACACAGGACTGGTGATTTACAGAGACATAAAAAGACATTTAATTTCAGTTGGACTTTAACTTTGAATAAAATGACTATGTGCATAGTGAAAGTATTTGCTTATAGTGACATAGCTACAGAGAATTATCATTTAGCTTTTTAGCCGTTTTTAGTCCATTGTCATGTCATGGCATTCTCATTTTTTAAGGGTCAGTCTGACTAATGACTGATATTTTCTAAGACGGCTATATGTGACTCTACATGCTAATATTGCTTTGTGTCTGCTGGATGTGCAAGTCGGTAACACTTCACAATTAGCCAGAGCAACCTCAGAAGGATAAAATATACAAGGGCTAGTCAGCTTGCTTTTTGAGACTCCATTCCCCTAACAGTCCAGAACTGATAAAGCACCTTTGATTAAAATAGATAACACAAGAAAAAAAGGAAAAAGTAAGAGCTTCAATGTAAATGTTTCAAGTAAAGGTCCTGCAGTAATAGGCAACTTTAATTAGCACCTATAAAAGTAGTCTATACATTATGCAGAATGGCCCATTTCAGAATGTAATATCATTATTTCAAATTTTACATCTGAGCTACACTCTATATAGATATATGGGTATTAATGTTGGCCAATAAGTAACAAATGTTAGTAAAGTAGTGCTAAACCAGGTTTGAAGTCATTTAGAAACAATGTCACCATTACATTTTCTCGACCAGAGAGGACTGGCAACTTGTAATTTACACAATTAAATGTTCCAATCAGTAGGCTGTGTAAAGTATCTTAATTACAATTTTCAACAACATGCCAATACATAACAACTTATTTGGCCAATAAGTGATACCAATATTGATATCCACTTTTTTCCCTACCTAATTTTAGTGATCATCAAGTCTCTTCTGTAGCGGTATTAACATCATATTATGCATGCATTATCGCGATGGCCCACCAGCAGATGGAGACATGAAATAGAATGCTTTTCAGTGTTATTCATTCATTATGCAAAATAGGAAGAAGCATGTTGGCTGACACAGATAGTTCAGTTTAAGCTGATATTGGCCAATACCGATGATGTGTCGATATTATTGTGCATTCCTACTGTTTATGCTTTGTGTTGGTAATCTTTTCACTGCAGTTGAATAGGGTTAAGCTTGACAAAAAAAAAGATATATTCATGAAACTTCCCCTGTTGAGAATAAGACCATTTTTTTGTTTTCAGAAATGACTTGAAGACACCTCCAGAACAAAAATCTAAATATTGGATATAGCCAGGGTCAAAATTATTGTTTTAAAATGTTGACATATTAGAGTCAAAGATTGACTCTTGAAGGGAAATTTGGATGTTTCTTTTAATTGCTGTATAAGTCAAGAACTACTACCAACAATCATAAAAAATGAATATTTTGTCACATTTTTGGGAATAAAATGTTCTAGAAATCAGGCTACTTATGATATAAGAACAAAACCCCTTTGTTAAAACCCACAGAACATAGACAGTAATAAAATTGTAAAGTAAAAAAGAGCTACTAAAGTTGAGATTTCTGGCTGAAAATATAGGAATAAAATCATTTTTGAAAAAAATGGCCTTTAATGATATGTAGCCTACTGTAAAATTTCAAACATTTAAAAAAATGTTTGCCAAGAGATACCACCATGAATCTTTCCCAGTTGATTACTTACAGTATGCTAATAAGTAATCAGTTTTCTTTCCACTAGACATGTTATAAACATAACAGCCCAGAATCTTAAAATTGACCAGTGCATGACAAAAAAACATATTTTCACCTGTAGTGTCTCGCCAACCTACTATTGGCTGATATGTTATCATATGTTTTCAAATCTTAAATACAGATATCAGTAGGCCTATATATATTATTTAAGGTAGGCTGTGTTTAAGCAGCTTGTAGTTGGCTGAAGTAAAGATAATTTGAAATACTTTATATACCTTTAATCTGTGCACATTTTACATGTGTTTGCTCAAAATTTGATCTACAAACTAACTAGTAAAATATAGTACACTTAAAAGTGCAGTAGCTACCTCACAGAATGTAGTGTTAAATGGGAATACTCTCGTAAAGACAAGCGACGTCTGAGTAAGTGGCTACTTGGTTACTGAGTTAACCACCAATGTAGGTAGGCTGAGTGCTGTTATATTTGAAACACACATCCCATACTAACACACGTTAAATTCAATTAGTCCATCAGTTAAATGGGCAGGCCCTGAGTTGCTGTAGCCTAATATTCTTGAATCCTACATCAGACCGATAGCTTTTCTCGGTGTATAGGGCAGAGTCCCATTTAGTTGTTAAAAGTTTGAAACCGCCTTAAAATGATAAGACCATGCGGCTCGTGCGAACGTAGCTCGAAAAAGTCTTTCGTCATTATTTCTGGAAAACCGTTAACGGTAATTACCCTTCATCCTTGGGGTTTCTTGCTCTCGGTGTCCTCAGGCAGTCCAGAATAAAACGCATCATTACTGCAGTGCTCGCGCTCTCATCCTCCGGCTGCCGCCGTCGTTACCGACAGGGCTCGTGCAGCAGCAGTGCCAGTAAATCTACCAGCAGATTAACGGAGCCGTCCTTCAACTCACCGCTTTCTCTCTGTTAACTACAGACCGCAATGTTACCATGGAGAGTGTCGAGAGTAAACCCGTTAGCTTCGACCGGGTGCAGTAAGAGCGGCCGCAATTACTGCATCAAGTTACGAAATAAACAGGACTTCCTGTCCAACCTTTCAGTATAAAACCAGGTCGTATGACGAAGTTACATTGTAGCACTTTCAGACCCACTTGACAAGCGCATCAGACAACGTAAGTGACGACATAAAAGCAGGCTATCGTGTACTAATGTGATATTTTTGTCTGGTTTTTTTTTTAATAAGGCCTCAGAATTCTGTCCACTCTATCTATGTCCCCCATTTTACCATAAACATGTTGCCTTTTACGTTGAAGGACAGATCCTGGCTGTTTCCTGTATTGTATCTGCTTCGCTTGACGCAGGTCTCGCGCTGCATCTCAGCCGCATCCCTGTGGTGGTGCCACAAAACTAATTGCACAATCACTTATCCTAATCTGTATAGAGATGGAAATAATACATGGAAGGAGTGTACTAACCTCCCTAATCAGATTTGAACGGGTCAGTTACACAAAGCAGAATAACGTGTATGTGTCTGTGTTTAAAAATGAAAGGAAAAGATAAATATCTGATTTTAATTGTAGCCTAATTGTTTGGCAATATGTATTAAGACTCCCTTAAACTTTTATGATAAAACCCTGGGAGATCTTGGATCTTTCCGGACCCTGAAATGGCCTCTGCACACACAATACTGAGACTACTACACTACAGCCTAAGAAAAATATAGAGCATCACCAGTTTACTTTTTAAACAGTTATTAAAGTCATACCACTTGTATGTTGATGTTTTAACAGACTAAATACAGAAAGGACACATGCAGTATATTACACTGGTATATTTGACATGAAGCTTTGGGTTTCCCTGCTGCTCATCATTATGTGTTCTAGCAGTCCTGATTAACAAACCAACCATATGTCAGCCTTAAAATCCTCAGAATGCCAGGCAAATATTAAATCCCTTTTCAATGATTAATTAAATTACTCACATAAATTTGCATAAAGCCCTCATCTCAGGGTCAAAATTATAAACAGACATCAATATGGCATGCCATTTGGCCCAAAATACAGCTGCCTGTCTCCCCTGAGTTCAGCATGTTGCTAGAGGCTCTTTTGTTCAGAGTGAATCTGTGTTACTGCTGTCATACAATAAGAAGAGAAAAAAAAAAGAAGTGTTACTAATGTTACTCATATTTGGACACACCGTGCAGAAATGCTACTAATATCTGCCTGTTAATAGATTTATTGATATTAAAAAATAGTAAATAAATAAATAATACATTGAATAATAATTATTTTGTTTCATCATATTTTTTCCCCTGTTCATTTCAGTATAGAAGATAAGCAAAGAAGTACAATTGCCTTTTTCCTTTTGAAATTTGCTGTCCCCACTCATCTTTGCCAAGAGGCAAATGTAGTCACTGGCAGCAGTCCCACCCAGGTCAGGTGTATGTGGGGGTGTTTCTAGGATTATAGGATTAGAGGACATTTGGGGCTCAGACCAGACCGCTGTCATCCCCTGGCACTTTTTTAATTTTTTGATTAAAAAGTTTGTTCAATTTTTTTTTAGATGCAATCTGGCATTATTCAGTGTGAACCAATTTTACTTTCATTGTGAATTTGTATGAAATGATGATGATCATGAAATGATGTTAAGCACCATTATCTAGCCCTGTATTTATTAAGAGTTGGATTTTCAGAAGCAATTGTGAATTCAGTGCATACTGAACATCTATGAGATGTGAGCTCCCCTTACTGATGACTCAAGTGCCATTGGCAGCTGAGCAGTACAATAAGTGACACACTGCTCTTATTTAAAGGGACATTGTGTAACGTTTTCATTTGTTTATTGGCAAAAATCGATGTCTCCATTCATAAATATGTCATCATTGGTGTATTATTACCTCCACCAATAATCTGACTTATTCTCGTAAAAGTTCCATAACGTTCCACCATCTTGAAAACACATCCACCAGCAAGGGACATATAGCCCTACCAGGGAATAGCCCCGCCCTCTGTGTTTTTGTTGAGAGCCAGGCCAGTGCTGCGTGACTGAGAAGCCTATGGGGAGGAGCAAGAGGTGCTTCCTTACTACCCTGGCACTACTGTAGCATAACAAAGGCCCACTCTTTGAGCATAATGCAGGATCATGCATATGCAGCATCACAGGAGAATCTTCGTCACCAGGAAAGCACAAAAGGGAATCAAAAAGGCAACGTGACCGGCAAATTCAAAAAACAAGGGTCAGCATCGGGGTAGCCTTTCCCAGGTGGAAAGAGCTGCTGAAGGAGAAAGGTTTTAAAAGGGACGCTGAGGAGGGAGTTTGTCAACTCACGTTGCGTGTGTCTGTGTAGGAGCCTGAATGAATACTCCATGAAGTGTCAGATAACATGGTTTCATCAATGTTATCATAGTTTTTTGGTACACAGCGGCCATAGTTGCAATACGCATTTGAAAAACTGAAGCGCTAGAGTGCGCTATCCGTTTGAATGCAATATACGATTTCAGCGTTAGATGGAAGAACATCCTACACACTGTGGCTTTAACATAAAGTTATATAAGTAACGTAAAGTAATGGAGATTTTATGTTAAGGCAAGTGAAGTTGCGGTGGTTAGGTTTAGGAAAACAAATGTGGCGAGGACATAACTTGTGACTTAAAATGAATGAATGCAATATATGATTTCAACATTAGATAGACACTGTGGCTTTATGAATCATGATATGATGACTCTGTAAATAAAGTCATGTGATAAAATGAACACAAATTTATATCAATGACAAACCTGTACTAACCAGCTATGACGGACAAAATGAGCTATTAAATAGAGAGGAATCTGTGTGTGTTATAAAGGCTTCATTTGAATTGTCCACAGTTTAAAACATGGCTGGAAAAAGCTCTGTGTTTGGAGACAGAATAGACCAGCTTAGTGTGGATGGAAAATGGAAAATGATGTCCCATCAGCAGATAACAATATCACGGAGAATAAACATTTTACACATGGTTTTGTCCAGCGCTTTTGAATAAAAGAGGGTAAAACAATGTACTCAATGTGTAATTATGCATGAAAAACTAATCATTACAGATCAAAATGTCTATTTAGGAAGCTTACTGAATATAAAAACACTTCTAGAATTGATAAGACTGTTTTCCCCCCTTAAGACAACAAAGGAGCTCTTTGTTTATCATTTATGTACATTTAGGCTAACAGTCTATGGTGCCAAGAAGGAGGTCAAAATTGCTCTGGAGGTGAGGAGTATTCATTGATTGCAAAACCCATCAGCCAGTGGGCCAATCACTGGCTACTGATTGGCTCTGTAACCTGAGAAGTGAACACAGGCCCTTGTTGGCTATTACAGGCTATGGGATGGGCATGGAAGCTCCTATTGGGTCAAGTGAGGTGTCAGTCAAAAGCTCAGATACCATTTCAACAGCAAGGAGTTGGCATATTTATTCCCAAATGGGGGAAATTATGCATAATGTGGAAAACTATGAAGGATTGAAACAATGCAACGGCAGTTTGTGGAATGGATGCAATATGAAATAGCCCCACGAAGGCCCGTGGATGGGATGTTGGATTTCTATGTTTAACTAAAACATAAAACAGGCATAGCTGCACAGCAAGCACAAAAAGTCAGACTCCACATGGAGTCCAATACTATTGAGTAGAGACATATCATATTCATAGTGTGTATGGAGTTAGATCAGTCTCAATATTCACAAATGCACACAGAAGGATTCACAAATACATGTTAAGATTTATATATAAATGACTCTCTCCACACAAATATTTTCAATGCACACACATATATTTAGCATTTTATATAAATGTAAAAAAAAATCCACAAATAACCAAAAAAGTTTCACAAATGTATTTCTGATGCACACACAAATATTTATTGTTTTAAATATATGCAATAAAAATCCACAAATATATGTATTTAAAAAGTATTTGCAATTTTCATCAAAACATATGTGGATGTTGATACATTCATTTACAAATGCTTTTATTTTGTGAACCTCCGCGCATTTGTTTGTGAACCTCCGCGCATTTGTGTGTGAATCTTTTTGAGACTCTCCTGACGTCACCCGATCCACTAATGCATTTTTTCTACCAAGGGGATATAGGTAGCCAATCAGATGTCTCCTTCCTCTTCAGCCAATCACATGAGCGTCCCGCCACCACCCCCACGTGGGGTATGTTTTAACGTCGTAGCGTCAGAAGGTGGCAGTAATGCACCACTACGTTGTTTGCGACCGCCACATTAATACGGAAGAGAAGAAGAAGAAGGTCAAGAGCGTATGTATATGGTCAAGAGCGTATGTCTATGGTCAAGAGGTCTAGTTTGCAGCATGGCGGCCGACGATCGTGCACCTGTAAGGAGTAGCATCCAGCTGCAGCCCGGAGCACAAGCCCCTGATGTGACGGAAGTGATGCTGGATATTATTGTCGCGGTCTTTGTGTGGAACTGAGCTCGCAGGACACAGCATCTCAACGCAGCAGGTTTCAGGTAAACTAACTGGAATAAATTGGCAGAAAAATAGCTATGTTGTTTATTCTGTGACCGTTAGAAGAGGATCCTGGTGAGTGGCGAGGGCAGGGCTCGAGACTTGGGATCCCCTCACCTGTGGTGCCGCCCGGGCCTGACGACCGCAGCCCTCCGGCCTGACCTCCGCGGCCTGGACGGGTGCTCAAGTGTGGGTGAGAGGAGCGGAGAGGAGCGCGGAGGTCATGCCGGCTGGCCGACACCGTGTAGTCCGGCCGTTACAACGCTAAATTAAGCAGAGTGACGGACCCGAAGCCTTCAATCTGGCTATAAGACAGCTGAAATGCGAAACAAAAAAATACAGCGGTGAAGTTGGGATTTGTTTCTTGAAGTTATGTGCTCATTATCTTTTCTGTCTCTTGCAGGCTGCCAGGAGAAGCGGACTGGCCATCAGATATTGTTTGTGGAAATTTGAAAATAAAGTTTTTCAAATTGACTTTTGTCTCTTCATTGTGTTCACTTACACACGAAATAGGGTAACAGTCAGCTATTTTTGAATGTTAGCACTGATTCTCACATTGAATGGTGAAATATTTGTAGTTTAAAAGGTCCGACCTAATGAAAACAGGTCGTAGCCTAGTTAAGGAAGCATATGAATATTAATATAGAAGGAGCGCCCACTGAGCGCAGCTTCTTTTATTCATGGTTGAACGTGGCGATGTGGTCAAAAACAAACAAAAAACAAAGTTGACTTGTATGATTAAATAAAGGTAAAATAAATGGACAATTCATCAATTCATAGACGCTATGTTATGCAATTTTACTTAAAAAAGCTGTTAGAAAAAAAAAGCCAGAGGCTTGTGCTTCTGCTCCGGGGCTGCAGCTGGATACTGTTGCCTGTAAGTGTATCCACTTGTTGTAAATCATGACTCTTTGTTGAATTATTTGTGATTGGTTTTGCTAAAGTGTGTGGTAGCCCAGGTAGTTAGCAAATTATCTGAAACTTGCTTAGTTGGTATAATTGCACCGTGTAACTGACGCTAACGTACACCGCCGCCGGCGCGGTGCGTTGTCCGTCAAGTGCTGCCCCCCAACACACATCGGCAGCGGCACCTTCGACACTATTTCCCAGCCCGGCCTGCTCCGGGACGGACATAAAAAGCTTTTCTCGCAGTGCCGGCCGCGCTGGAAATAGAGCAGTGCTTAAGCACTCTACGCTCTTGACCTTCTTCTTCTTCTCTTCCGTATTAATTTGGCGGTCGCAAACAACGTAGTGGTGCACTACTGCCACCTTCTAACGCTACGATGTTAAAACATACCCCACGTGTGGGTGGTGGCGGGACGCTCATGTGATTGGCTGAAGAGGAAGGAGACATCTGATTGGCTACCTATATCCCCTTGGTAGAAAAAATGCATTTGTGGATCGGGTGACGTCAGGAGAGTCTCAAAAAGATTCACACACAAATGCGCGGAGGTTCATAAAATAAAAGCATTTGTAAATGAATGTATCAACATCCACATATGTTTTGATGAAAATTGCAAATACTTTTTAAATACATATATTTGTGGATTTTTATTGCATATATTTAAAACAATAAATATTTGTGTGTGCATCAGAAATACATTTGTGAAACGTTTTTGGTTATTTGTGGATTTTTTTTACATTTATATAAATGCTAAATATATGTGTATGCATTGAAAATATTTGTGTGGAGAGAGTCATTTATATATAAATCTTAACATGTATTTGTGAATCCTTCTGTGTGCATTTGTGAATATTGAGACTGATCTAACTCCATAATAGTGGACATTACAGACCTACTGGAGAAACCCCCCAATTACATTCCGATGTCATTGCTGTAGATCCTGGTGAGGTGGATCAGTGAGTCAATGTCTCGCTCATTCCTGGCATACGGCCTGATGGTCGGTCCACTTTGGAACTGGTATCCGTAGCCACTCAGTTGGCTGAGGGGGATTCAAGCCTATACAGAACAATAGCAGGGACAGTGCATCACTTTGGTATATGCCGCACTTGATGGTAACTTGTGCAATTGGCTTTGAATTGGCCTCCAGAGTCGTTTTCCACACACCACTGAGTTCCTGATGAAGGCTCTTAGTGCGCTGTTGATGCCGTACATTTCTAAGCATTTCAGTATCCATGTATGTGGCATTAAGGTGTAGACTTTCATGTGGTCAATCCAGGCGGTGCACAGGTTGGTCTGCCTGGTCTTGCAGCCTTGGGTGACTGCTCTATTGACCAGTAGCTGGTGCTTGGCTCCCCTGGTATTACTACCAATTCCTTTCTGGGCCTTACTCATGTATTGTTCATCTTAGCCGCTGACAGGAGTTTCTATATATATATATATATATATATATATATATATATATATATATAGGGTATTAAATGTTCCAGAGCAACCACTGTAAATGCTAATGCGTCCAGATGCAAGGACTACATCGTTGGTGGTTGTTTTGGTGACAGTCACGTCACGGTGGTTGTTTTGCTGACAGTGCGGTAAAAGCTCTACGACTTACCCATTTATGTTGAGTTGAACAAAGTGGCCATTCATTGTTTTCCCCTGTGGAAAGAGATATGGGGTCCGTTTCACAAAGCAGGTTCACCAAACTCTGAGTCTATTCCTTAACTCTGACTTGATCTACTCTGAGATAGGAAACTCTGAGTTTCCGGTTCCAGAACAGCTGATTTGAATCCGTTTAATCAACTCAGAGTAGTTTCACCTGGAGTTAAGCGCGTGCACCACAACTATAAAAAGCAGCATCAATGGAGCCCCTATTCGACGAGTCACCATGGCAACGGGGAAGAGGAGGGCTGCGTTTTTCACCCCACTAGAATTAGAAATCTTAATGCGCTCATACGGAGAGTTTGAACACGTTTTCAAGTAGAAGTGCAACACTGCTGCAGCTGCAAAAGAGAGGGAGACGGCGTGGGAGAACATTGCTGCTCAGGTCAGTGCATAAGTTTAAATGTAGTCCTTTGCAATCACAATAATATTACAGGGGAAAACTGCTTGAATGGTAGCCTATTAATTTATTTCATTTAGGTGCAATCCCGCGGGGGAGAAGCGCACTTGGCAGCAGTTTAGGATGAAATAGCTACTGAATGAATTTAAGATAAGATTTTTTTTTTTTTTTTTTTATGAATTTATTTCAAACCAGACCATACATTACACATGTAGACACAACATGCAACATGACACAATAAGAATTCAATAAAAATCCACAAGACAACAATTGACATAACAATACACTGGTTTGAAAGGGGGATGGACGAAGCAGAGCTTATAACTTCCAACCCCAGTCGACACAACACACAAGTATAAACTAACACAATACAATCAACACACTTACGCTCTCAGTGCCCCCTTTCCATTTCCCTTCACTACTCTAGTAATTCCTCCTTGCTATATAATTCCAATATTTCCTTTGTGAACCTTCTTTTAAATTGTTTTAGATTTTTGCTTGTTTTGACCTCTTCAGACAGGCCATTCCACAGAGATGTTCCCTTAATTGTGATGCACATACTTTTAAGCGTTGTTCTTGCTCCTTTTTGTTGTAATTTGTTTGTTCCCCTCAGGTCATATCTCTTACACCCTTCCCGTTCACTAAAAAAGGTTTGTAAGTTATGTGGAAGGGAGTGGTTCTTTGCCCTGTAGATTATTTGTGCAGTTGAGAGATTGACCAGATCTGGAAATTTGAGAGAAGCAGCCTTCAAAAACAGATGGTTTGTGTGCTCATTATATTTTTTGTTGTATACTGACCTGATGGCTCTTTTCTGCAAAATAACTAAAGGTGACAAATTTGTTTTGTATGTATTACCCCAGACCTCGACGCAGTAGGACAAATATGGAAGAACAAAGGCATGATACAGCAAAAGTAAAGAGTGGTTATTAAGGGTCTGTCCAGCCCTTCTGATGACACCACACTCTTTGCCACCTTAGAACAGACATGCTTAATATGGGGTTTCCAGCAGATTTTTTCATCGATTATCACACCCAGGAATGTGTTTTGTTCTACTTTTTTCAATAGCAACATCATCAATTAGAATTTGCACTGGAATCACAGTCTTACGTTTACCAAATAACATAAGTTTTGTTTTGTTCAAGTTTAGAGATAATTTGTTTGTGGTAAACCAAGATTTCAATTTATTCATTTCATGTGTGATATCCTTCAAAAGCTGCTGTAAATTTTCCCCAGAACATAAGATATTATCATCAGCAAAAAGCACAAATTTCATGAAATTAGATACCTTACAGATGTCGTTTATGTACAGATTAAATAAGATGGGTCCTAACACCGATCCTTGGGGCACCCCACATAGTATTTCCCTAAGAGGTGATACATAATTGTCTATTTGGACAAATTGATGTCTCTCTCCCAAGTAACTTTTTAGCCATACTAGTGGAATGCCCCTTATTCCATAATTCTCTAGCTTTCTTGTGAGTATCTCATGGTCTATGGTGTCAAACGCTTTTTGCAAGTCAATAAAAATACCTATTACATATTTTCTTTTGTCAATACAATTTGTTATTTCCTCTATGAGCTCCATTAATGCAAGTGAAGTTGATCTATTTTTCCTGAATCCAAATTGACAGTCGGAGAGGAGATTATGTTTCTCAATGAATCTATTTAATCTGGCCGCAAAAAGCTTCTCTAAAATCTTTGAAAATTGTGAGAGGAGAGAAATAGGCCTATAATTTGTAAAAAAAAAAATGTTTATCTCCTGCTTTGAATATTGGAATTACTTTTGCTATTTTCATACTGCTTGGAAATGTTCCGTTTGAAAAGACAGATTGCAAATATGTGTAAGTGGTTTTGCAATGCCTTCTATTACCTTTTTGACTATTGTCATATCGATTTCGTTGGAGTCTGTGGAAGTTTTATTGTTGCATTACCAACAATATCTATGAGTTCAGTCTCATCAGTTGGGCTGAGAAATATTGAATTAAGATTTCTGTCCATCAATAGTGAGCAACTGCCTTCAGCGTCCCTTTCAACAATCTTGTTGGCCAGTTTTGGTCCAACACCGACAAAAAATTTATTAAAGCTATCCACCACATCCTCCATCCTCTTAATTGGAGTATTATTTTTCAATGAAGTAATCTGGATAGCTCTCCCCATTTGTCCTACTGATTATGTTATTAATTACCTTCCATATACCTTTAGTACTGTTTTTCTTGCTTTCTATTAATTTAGTGTAGTAGTCCTTTTTACATGTCCTCATTATCGTTATTAATTTGTTTTTATATTTCTTGTATTTTAGTTCTGCGTCGTTGGTTCTATATTTGATAAATTGTCTGTATAAGAAGTTTTTCTTTTTGCAAGCGTTTATCAATCCTTTTGTTAGCCAAGGACTGCTTATGTAGTTATGCCTCTTTATTTGCTTTTTGATTGGACAGTTACTGTCATACAATCTGTTAAATATTTCAAGAAATGTATCATAGGCTGTATCAATATTGTTTTCATTTAAGATTGAATCCCAGTTTTGAGCTAATAGGTCAGTTTTAAATGCATTAATAGACTCCTCTGTTCTTATTCGCATATATTTAACATTACTTGTATCTTTAGTCTTTCTACAATTAAAATCATATACAGCAAAAACAGGTAGATGGTCACTGGAGTCATTAAACAAAAGCCCACTGATAGTATTATTATGCACAATATTGGTAAATATTATCAATTAATGTAGCGCTTTGGGATGTTATCCTGCTGGGTCTTAAGATAAGATACACCTTTATTGATCCCACAATTGAGAAATTCCAGTGTTACAGCAGTCAAGGAGAAAGAGTCAGATTAAAAATTTCAAAATTTAAACTTAAAAAATGTAAAACTTAAAAATAGTATAATAAGTAAATAATAATTAATAATTAGTTAATGTCTTTGGCTACAGGTGTTATATTTCTTTCTTTGTTCAGTCTTTGAAAGCATGCAAATATTATGTGCACTCATGTATTATTATATTAATAGTGTCTTGGACAGTATGTGGTTGTAATCCCTTATGGTCACTAGAGGGAGACATACAAGGGCTCACAGAAACACTCCATAAGGCTTCTGCAGAGGGAGCCAACACTCCAGCAAACCTCATGAACTGTGAACCATTAAAAAAGAATGAACACAGTAATGTCGTGTCTATCTATCTATCTATCTATCTATCTGTGCATTTATGTATTTTCTTCTCTCTGTTGATGATGCCACTGATAGTCTGTTTCTCTTTCCTCACTCCCCTGCCCTCTCCCCCTCAGGCCCCTCACCCATGCCTGACTCTCTCTCTCTCTCTCTCTCTCTCTCTCTCTCCCTCCCTCTCTCTTTCTCACCCTCTCTCTCTCTCTCTCTCTCTCTCTCTCTCTCTCTCTCTGTCTGTCTAAACTATTGTGACACGACCATTGTTCTTGAACACAGATGGTCTATTGTTCTCAGCCAGTGTGGTCTGAACGTATCTGTACCCTGACAACTTGGCCCCATCAGCAATTAAAACAACAACACACAACCATATTCCCTGCAAAACAAGAAGAAGAAGAAGAAGAAGAAGAACAACAACAACACATGCAGAGAGAGGCTATTAAACTACACTCTGTAGTATCTACAGCATGTAATCCTGATAATTTCCTGTACATTACTTTTCGTTATGTCTGACTACAGTGAAGTGCATTTATTTTTTTCTCTCAATATCTCTTTTAACCTACCATTAATTCAGTCTCCTCTGACCTTAAGTTATATTTTTACTTTGAATTCTGACTACAATTAAATAATGCTTAATGATGCACTTAAACCACCCAGCCAAACTCCTAATGTAATTTATCATATCTTATGTATTATATAGTGCAGGCATCTTAAATGACCTGTAGGCCTTTCAACCAGTTGTTCCCGTCAGGGGTCTGCACCGTTTATCATCAAAAAAGATGTTTTTGTAAACTGCAGTTTAACTAGTATTTAAATGTATCAAATAAACGTAGGGTAGTAAAAAATAACTTAAGTACAGTACTTGAGAGTAAATGTTCTTCTTCTTCTGTTACCTTCCACCAATACTGCAAACTGCAGATTCAGACTAATAATAAAAAAATATAATGAAAAAATAAATTATGATGGATAAACATAAGACTTGACTGCTACCTGCAAAAAAGTCCCATTACCAGCCTCAACATTAAAGTGATACACACATATGTGCATCAGTAGTTTTAGTTGATCTGAAATGAACTGTTCTGAAGAGTACTTTTGCTTTTTGTTTCTCTGCTTTTACCTGAGTAAAAAATCTGAATACTTCTACCACTGCAACCTTATGTCAAATTGGTCCATTTGACATAGGGTCCATATTTTTATTTTTATGGATATGACTTTACACAGCACAAATGTAAAAAGAATTGTTACAGTCAGATATTTGTGGATCAAGGTACACATTTGTAGACTGTCTTGTGCAGATTACAAATAATAAAGTCAAATAAAAACTTCCTTACCAAAACTGTTTTTGTACCAGGCTGTAAACGTGTTTATTTCTGAAGAAAAATTGGACATTTTAACATGGGGCTCTATGGGGACTGACTGGCCTTTGGAGCCAGCCTCAAGTGGCCATTAGAGGAACTGCAGGTTTTTGGCACTTCTGTGTTGGCTTCATTTTTCCACTTGGTACAGATATGCAAAGATGAGTTGATATGTACATTGATGCTGTCCAATGTAAAGTCTGTATTTGACCATGTAATGATATGACATGATACGATACACAGTTGCTATTTTAGCAGCAAAATCTGGCACTATAGGACCTGTAAAAATAGCATGCACTGAGGCCTGTTGTAATTGTGCCACTGACTTAAAGTGATAGTTCAGGTTTTTGGACATGAAGTTGTGTGAAACGCTGACCATCTGTAGCTCTGATGTGACGGTGTCACTACTGTCAATGAGCCTCCTGCTCTGAGAAATGGCCCGTAGCTTACTGGAGAAAAAATAGTTTTGAAGATATAAGGGGGACACGTAACCAAAAGGTTTTAAGCTACAAAAAAGTATGCACGTGTTTTGTTAGACTATTTCAATAATTTTAAAACATGCCTGCATTACATCAGATCTTGCCATCAATTGGGACTATTTTCTGGCCAGAATCACTCCGCCGTGAAGGCCCGCAAGACAGCACGCCTACAGTTCATCACCACGCCGTGCAGGTGCGCAGGATAGCAACGGCTAACGCAAACTTCATCGGCTGTTTCCAACAGAGAACCAGTAGGCTATTATTAGTGAGGAAAAAGATGTACTATGGGCCATTTCTCAGAGCAGGAGGCTCGTTGACAGTAGTGACACCGTCACATCAGAGCTACAGATGATCAGCGTTTCACACAACTTCATGTCCAAAAACCTGAACTATCTTAAGTCCCAAGTTAAGGTGAGTCCTGAATCAACTCCTAAATAAGGACTAAAAAGTCATAAATCTTGAGTTTTGTGTTCTAAATAAGTCATAATGTGCTCTTCACCAAATGTAATGCCATTTCAACAAGAGAAATAATATATTAAATTTACAAAAAATCATGCATGGCTTAAAAATTTCAATTGATTTGTTAAAACAAGTTTGTTTTTAGTTGCAGTGTCTCTGTAATTTTAAATTTGCATGTTTTGAATACTGCTATTCCACTATTGACCACCCGTAGTTTTTTTATACAAACATTTTTGGTATCATTGTTTCCAACTGGCGCTCAGTAACACAACACTAGTTCTTCATTGTTCTTTCCTGCAACTTGATTAGTCCATACCCATTGAGTGCACAGTTGCCCATGTACAGTTTCACATGGTGTGTGTTTGGGATACAGGTCACAGGAAATTGCAGATTAAATAGTCAACTGAACCCATTAAGAAGAGCAACGTATTCAGACAGAGTTTTTGTGAATTTTATAGTACAATTGCAGCCACAGCGATCTGTCGCATTTTAGTTGCCAATTAGAGTTAAGTTTCTCCAGTCACCTTGAGGCATCCTGTTCTACATATCTACCAAGTTTAGTAAAAATCCATATGGCAGTTAGGCCCAGATAAGAAATTAGCTGTCTAGCTCCTAGAGTTGTACCAATGCTGATACCAATATCGGAAATGCCTCCAATACTGCCTAAAATGTGGCATCTGAAGCTCCGCTCGTTCTCTCTCTGTTGCTCGCCTCTCTAAGCATGCAGCAGCCCCTACCCCTCTCACGCACACGCTGCACTCACACACCGAAAATGAGCGACATGCAAGAGGGAGAAAGGGTAAAGGAGGATTTATGCCTGCTGCACGCTACACAACTTTTCTGCCTGATTTGAAAGCCACTATGTCATATTACAAGATTGTGGAGTCATAAAATCGTGCCTTGACTTGGCCGACAGACATGACACACTACACAATGGTAGCCTACTCACCAATTATCCTAGTCATATTTCACGACGTGTGTGATGTCATCGAGTTATTCTTGTGTGTTTTTACCAAATTGTGTGGCTGCATGTTAACCTGTGTCTTGATCTGTGTCAACACTGGATAATGATAATAATGAAAAAAAGTTTTTATTGCATTAATTCTACTATTAACCTATGTATTTATTTCTTAATAATTTACATAGAGTTTTAGGAGTTGAGACATAAAACAATTCATATCCCATCCATTTTTATTTTACGCGCTGGTATCGGATCGGTGCTCGGTATCAGCAGATACCTAAGGTTCAGGGATCAGAATAGGTATCAGGAAGGAAAAAGTTGTATTGGTACATCTCTACTAGCGCCCCCATTTTGTTTGAGTGGGTCAATAATGGAGGGGTCCCTTAAGATTATGTGTGGTCATATGCCTACAAAGTTGCATGGTAATTGATGAAACCCTAGAGATGTTATACACCTTTATGTGATGAGCCACGCCCTCAAAGTAGATCTAGGGTATGAAGTCTTGATTTGCTGGGAATGAATAGCATTAATGTTAGTTTATTGTGGAAATAAGGGGAAATGAAATGACTCGTAGCACACTTTTTATGTAACGTACTTTTTACTTTTTGGGGAAGGCAAGTATTTTTAAGTCAAAAGGCTCAAGTCTAAGTGATGTCAAACGTCATTGGTGTTAAAGTCCATGTTGAGCTGCAAGTTCTTTTTTAGTCTAAAGTCATCAAATTTGTGACTCCAGTCTGACTCAAGAACAGCAGCTGTCTCCTTGCAGATGAGACAGGAACTCTCTGTCAGTGTTCCAAGTCACCCTTTCTGTTTAGATTAGAAAGAGACAATTTGCTGTGCAGACAAGTGCTTTTAGTCCTAACTCAAATGTTAGGGCTGACAAATTGCAAAGTAAGCTGCAGCCTACTAAATGTTCAATGTCAAAAAAGAGCTAATTTTACTGCACTGATACATGCAACATTATTAAATTGCAGAAAGTACAAGTACATTTTATGTGATAATACAATGTCAACAGGTAAAAATGTTGGATTGGCCCTGACCTGACCTGATCTCTGGGCTGGTAGTTGTACAGAGGGTCTACTGGGGGAATGTTGCTCAACTCTAATGTAGCCAGCAGAGGGTGCAGTCAAGACAAAGTGCAGAAATTGAACATTGAAATGCTATCAATGGGAGACTGAAAGATTCCCCGTGTACCACAAGTCACTGTTGTTGTTGTTGTTACTTCCAACATCTCTAATATGAGGATCAGCTGCTCTTTTGAATCATTGCAAACTGGGTGGACCGAACAAGTGATCTACTGATGTCACCTTAGGCTCTGACAACTGTTTTTTTTTTTTTTTTTTTTTTTTTAACTTTTGATAGATTAAACTGTTTAATTGTTTAATAAATATAAGAATAAATTAGTAATGATGATAATGATTATTGCAGCCCTATTAGACAAGAATAAAGTCTTCGCTTATAATGGGTTTTTTATGCAGTGAGGACTGGGTTTATGTCACTAAAGCAGTAAATCATCATCTTTACTTTTAATTATAATCACTTAACAAAACTCTTTAATTATAATTATGTGTCAGAGTTAAGTTGGAGTATCACACACACACACACACACACACACACACCACACACACACACACACACACACACACACACACAGCTCATAGCTGTCTGTTGATATGTGTCATTGATCCTCCATTCATTCCTTGAGCGCCCCAGCTGTCACTCACTTCCACGTCACTGCATCTCCAACGGCTGCACAGTGTCACAGTGAAGCTCCAGACGCTTATCTGGGCTCAGTTATGCAATTTGCCTGCTCACTGCTTTGAGAGATTATGGGACAAAAAACACTGACCCTGAATCAGTTCCTGTTGGGAAGAAGGGAGGAAGAAGAGAGAGAGAGAAGGAAAGATGAGGTGAAAAATGGAGAGGGAGAAGGAAAGAGGGAGGGATGTTTGGTCGTATGCAGATGAAGGAGGTAAGGAAGGACAAAGGGGAGCCAATCAACAGGGAAAAGCCCTTAGCATCTCAGATAGACATCATCAGTCAGACAGTGCAGATCTGCTCTAAGAGACACACAGATTTAGGTTTTGACTAACTAAAAAAATAGGAGCATATTGTTTAGCCCCCAGGGCAGACTCATACAGTAGAGAAGCTACGCCAGAAGAGACAGGGGTGGGGTCACTTCTTCAGCCAAGAACAGAGATATCCAGTGGATGCTGGAGGGGCTTGGGTGGGGGGGGGGGGGCACTTCCTCATCCAGGGATTATGCAGCTCAATCAGACTCTGACAGATTATGTCTGACCAAAACAGACTCCACCGGGGAGGGAGATTAACAACTTTTTCCAAATAGTTTTGTTGGGTGAAAACAATCAGCTTTGCGATTAAGGGGAGAGCTCCAGGCATCAAATGGCCCACAGATGTAAAAGCGATGGTTCTGGGAGATAAATCTGTTCCACAAATCCTCTCAGATTCATTAGTTTCAATATGTTTAGGAGGTTAGATTGTAATTGGCTTGATTTTACTAATCCAAAAAAAATTACCAGACAGCTTCAACAATCCAATTACAAGCACCCAAAATATGCCTCTCGCTGGGTTATAATTAGAAATCCAAAGTGCACAGATTATTATTAATTACTCATAAGCAGATAAAGGATGTGGAATTAATAAAAAAATGACTGGATGTCTACGCATACTGGATTTTTCAGATTGTTTGAATGCATTGTTTTTTATGTGTACCAGATATATAGCCGACTGGACCTTCACAACCAACAAACAGTCCAAATATATATGTATACACATATATATATATATATATATATATATATATATATATATATATATATATATGTAGCAATGCATCAAATGGCAATTTTCTTAATGAGAAAGGATAATTAATTTAATACAAACTGGGTTTTAGTTTTGTAGTTGTGATATCAGTTATGATAATATTGCAAGTCACATGATCACATGAGCACTCAGACCATCAGACAAATTGATTCAGGTATCACTGTGTACAGTAACTAGTCATCAGTCATGTAGTGGGGGAGAAAGTGGGACTGATTACCAAAGGTCCCAATAAGAGGGGGGCACTCAAAAAGCCTGAAATAAAAAGTTTTTTATTTCTTTTTATTGCTAATTAATTAGTGCCACACCTAGATTGAAATTGGCTGAATAAATCAGTTGAAAAATAATAGTTCTCATAATAATTACAATTCCTAAATGTCAAAGGCATGTCAAATAAATTTTGGAGCAGTTTTTATTCATTTATATTATAATTATTATTTTCCAGACAGTTTTTACCGAAAACATGCCTTCAGAAGGCATGTTTTCTTTAAATAATGGGCACCAAAAATCACCAAAATTACACCATTTATCAGAGCCAGAAACTGTAAAAACACTAATTATTGTTGGACTTTAAAATTTCTGATTGTCTGAAGACACGACATGTGATGAACGCACACATACACACACACACACACACAAAACAACCAAATCTGAGCTTAAAATAGTGATATTTCATCAAAATCATGTTATTCTACATCTCATTTAAAATTTGGCCAAAAATAAACCATTTGCATGAATTTTCACACAAAATCTTATTTTATTCTATGTCCTCTACTTTCTCCTCTTCGTATCAGTTTTTTTTAAATACAGCTTTGGCTTAACATATGTACTCGACTTGTTCACTCTGATGGTAATGACAACAAAACTCTACAACTGGTCAAAAACAGACCCTCTCTTGAAATTAAGATATAAATTTGCAAATGCAAATAAAATTGAAGGAAGCATAATGCAGACTGGATAATATTTTCCATTAAATAATGAGGTAATGTTGTTATTGTATGTATGTAGCAAGTCACAATGCTGTTACTGAAGATATCAGTAAATGTTGTAATTCTTTAGAGCTGGGACAAATCTGTTTCTTCCAAAAAAACAAAACAAAAAAAAAAAACAAATTGGAAGCTATTAACACACTAAGTCTGATTCCAGTAAAACATCATTTTTAAAGCATTATGTGTTTGAAACAGATATTATTTTAGAAATATTTTGATCTGCTTTAATTTATTAAAATATTTTATTTTATATTTAAACTTGCCCTGTGCTAGAAAACAGCCTCGTCCCTGAGGACAATTCACAAATTTTACCAACTGAAAAATGTGTTAAAAGCCTTTAAATTCTAAAACTAAGAGCATGTACTGATAACACCAGTGTGAAAATGTACTGCTGTAATCATCGCCATTTTAAAATAAATGTTAGTGAAAATGTTGGCCCTCTGATGATTTTTGTCAACCATGTCAGATTTCTGCATAAACATCATTCAATCAGGTATCAAAGGGGTTAGCTATATCACAAGAACTTCTGTCTCACTTTCTGGTTTCTCAAAAGGTGTGAACACTGCGAAACTACCAGTAAGCTTTCTACTTTATGATAAATTCTGATTATTCACATTATTTGATTTGAGACAGTGTTTACTTCCTGTATGTATGTAGAACCAAACCATGAAATTGTTTTCTAAACCCAAACACCTTTTTTGTGGACATCTCAGTGTTGGACTTAGGAGGATACTTAGTGAATAATATGTAAAAGTGAAAGTCCACTGACAATTTGGCAATGTGTATTTCTATGAATCAGGCTTACCAGCAGTATACAAATTACACTGCCTAAAAAAGAATCAGGGGCACACTGAATGGTCACGGTGTAATACCAAGTCAGTTCAACTTAAGCGATATCAATCTGTCCATTTAGGAAGCAGAAGTGATTGTGAATCACCTGCTTTGGTGCAAATGAAAGTGACAACAGGTGCAATGGAGAGGCAAAAGCGAGACAACCCCAAAAAAGGGAATGCTTTTACATGTGATGGCCACAGACAGTTGTTCTCTGCTTATCCTTCCTGACTGATTCTTCTCTAGTTTTGTGTTCTGCTAGTGTCCTTGTCACTACTGGTGTGGTTGCAAGAAGGTTGGCTGTATCTCTCAGCATAGTCTCAAGAGCATGGAGGAGACAAAGTGATGGTCTGTGGAGGCATATCCTTCGAGGGTCACACAGGCCTCCATGTCATAGCCAACGGTACCCTGACTGCTTTTAAGTACTGGGATAAAATCCTCAGAGCAACTGCCAGACCTTACGCTGGTGCAGTGGGCCCTGGTTTCCTGCTGGTGCAGGACAATGCCTGGCCTCATGTGGCCATAGTGTGTAGGCAGTTCCCGGATGACGAATGCATTGATGCCATTGACTGACTTGTTCCCCTGACCTAAATCCAATTAAGCACCTACAGTACGTCACGTTATGTATTGGTGCATCCAACACAGCCAAGTACCACCACACACTGTCCAGGAGCTCACTGATGCCCAGATACAGGTCTGGGAGTAGAGCCCCCAGGACACCATCCATTGAGTCATCAGGAGCATGCCCAGATGTTGTCAGGAGAGCATACAGGCATGCAAGGAGCCATACACACTACTGAGTCACATTATGAGTTGCTGTGATAAAATTCACACAAGTTGGATCAGCCTGTGATTACATTTTTTTACTTTGAATTTCGGAGTGATTTTGAATCCAGCCCTTAATGAAATGATTCAGATTTCTTTATTGACATTGGACAAACATACAAAGAAATTCAGGTGCACTCAAGGACTGAGCTCATATATAAAAATAAGTAATAGTAATAAAAATGAATCCTCCATTCCACTCACATTCTACATAAATGTAATACACTCATTGCATGTATGCAGCTGAAATGGGCTGCAGTGCTTTAATGATTTTGGTTTCAATTGACTGTTGTTAAGTCATTTTGTTCTCAACAAATTATACAGTGCAAATTATACAGTGCAAATAGAGATTTTCTACTTGAATAAGTCTTTAATCAAGATCTGATGTGTGATTTATGCATTCCCCTAATTTTTTTGAGCAGTGTAATTAAAATGAGTTCCACCTTTACCACCTGCAACATTCAAGTCATGAACACATCAATGCATCAATAATTATAATCCAATGATATAACATGTATTATTCTGAAACTGGCCAAATTCTGCATAAGGGGTTCTTTTGGTCTTGGTAATAAAAGTATATTTTGATGCTAATACTTTTGCACTATAGTATTGCTACTTTTACTTAAGTAAAAGATCTTAATTCTTCTTCTACCACTGCTTTCAAATCCTTCAAAAATCTAATGTTGTAGGTCATGCATGCAAAACAGTTTTGACCAACAAACATCAATGATCTTCTCATTAGACTTGTTTAATTTGAGTTATTCTGCTGAAATGAAATGAAGCGTTTAGTCCCTGTCCGTGGTGCAGTGTGGCTGTGGGGAGTGTGGGATGGAGGTACAGGCTAGATGATGAGTGACACGGTGAATGTGCATTCCACTTGATTTGCTCTGTGCTTCAATTCACTGATGGTAGTCCTTTCATCCTATTAGCTCCGAATTCCTATAACTGGGTCTCTAAATGCGTGGGCCCCCATATCAGGGCTGGCCCCTGCTGGGAGGGCATATGGGCTGCTTTGTTGGCAGGAAGGGAGTGTGTGTGCAGGGTCCACCAATCACTGCCCTCGCCTAGGGAGTTAAACAAATTGATTGGCAGGCTAGTGGTGGCCAGTTCCAGACACTGTGGTCCCTATTCATCACAACACAGAGCTCAGAAAGCTCGGCAGTGAACAAGCTGAAAGGCCTGAAGCAGACTGAGAGGAGTCGTAAAAGGGGATTAGCTTTCCTTTAAACATACACTTCCACATTTTGTTACAACACACAGCAGAACTTTAAATCCTTAAATTTACTTCCAGTTCAAAGTGGATGTTTGGAATTCAACTGTGAACATCAGCAGTGAGCTGTTAGGAGATCTGAGATTTTGGAGGTAGTGCTAGGGGCAAGCCATCTTTCAAATGTTTTATTTATTCTAACCTTTATTTAGCCAGGAAACAGTGCCCCACTGTGCCTCATAGACCTTTACATTCAGGATTGTCTTCCAGTACCCAGTTGGAGTAGCCCAGTGCAACCACAGTGCTTTACTGGGTATGTCTCCAACCAAATGTTGCAACATTTTTTTCAGCACATTTCCCAAAACTCAGGAAAAACAAAATAAGAAAATATGCCAGTGAGACTGCTGAGCACATTTCACTGCTGCATTCCACTTTTGGAATAATATAAGACACAGGGTGGCCTATTTTTTTTTTTTTTTTTTTTTTTTTTCATTTATCATCTTTCTGGCCTCTCTGTTATGGACTGTAAGAAATAATGGCAGAGCAACCATGACATCACCCATTGGTTTGTGATTGTTTGGCATTATGGCCGTCACCATCTTGTTTACTTGGAGCCAAAAGTAACCATATTTAGGTAAGACGGTGGAGGTATGGAGGAACGAAGGTGGATCTAACTGACCCGTGGACACTCTCTGCAGACTGCCTGTCACTCAAAGCAGCTTGCCCTAAATATGTGTAACTTTAAGCCTTTAAGCCAGGTGAGCCATATTAAAATTCATCGCCTACACTGGAAACCCTAATCCATCCATGACACAAAATTTTATTGTCTACACAAATGCCAAAATTTTATGTTTACGTGACACAAAAACTCATCCCTTGTGAGTATGACATGAACCTTTTTATGTTAAGTCAACATTTTTTTGAGTTTTGAGTAAATTTGACTAAAATTTACAAAGCTGATTTTGCCTTATTAGTTTAAGGCCAATAAACACCACTGTTATTGTGCACTTAACATATTGTGGGGCTAAATGGGTGGAGTTTCCCAGCATGCCTTGAGACAATGTGTTAAAGGCCATTCACCAAAGAAAACTGTGTTTAAATGTTACCCTCACGTTATCCATTACGTAGCGATTAATGGGTTACAGTTAATTTTGCATCATGAGTTAAGTCATATACACAGTTAGTGACCTCCCGCCTGTGTGGGTCTTAGAGTGTTTGACACAAAGTTGTGCTGAGGTGAAAGAAAGACCACTTTCTTGATCAGAACTCAATGTTTTTATTTTCATATGATATAGAATCAAATGCTCAAGCGTCAACAATAAAATAATTAAGTTACACTGACATAATCTTCCTGTCAGAGGCATTAAAAAGCTGTTAAAAAAAGCTGAGTGACTGACTTGGGGTTTACAGAGTGTACAGTTGTTTTGAATGGGGAAATGATAGAGATGTTTATTTCTGCTGTAAAGTTGGGCATTTTAACATGGGGGTCTATGGGATTGACGAGCCCTATGAGCCAGCCTCAAGTAGGCTAGTTATTCAAAAAACTGCAGTATTTGCCACTTTCGTGTTTGCCTAATTTTTCAGCCCTGCAGGTTGCTGCTTGGCCTTGATTTAGTTTAAAGACAAAATCCACAAAGTCAAAACAGATAATGGAAGATAACATTAAAATGTTGGATTTGATTTGATGATTCCGTACATTTTACTGTAGTTAGGCCTACTTCAGAGGTAGTGCAGGATGACATTGTTCTTGCTGTTTGGTTCTGCTTACTAGTACCTCGTAAGTACCCAGTACTTATACCATCAGTATAAGTTATTTCTATTTTCCTCTGACATTCTATATTGTTACTCCCTTGTTCTGCTGTATCTTCACTTAAGTACCAGAAAAGAAAGTATTTTATATGTACTGATTCATATGACAATGTTACACTGTAAGTTATGAGAAAATGCACCATAATCATCAAGTATTTACACTGTAAATAACTGTAATTATAAATTGTTACTGCAACAAAAAAATGTTTTTGTCTTGCAACATCAGTGCAACTTTTGGGACAGTTGCTGTATTTTCCAGGAATTTGTCATGAATGATAAACAGGATTAAAGATCCCAACATTTCACCAAGACATTTAGGAGATGTGTGCAAGGTCACAGGTTGGTAGAGCATACAAGTTGCAGCTAATAGCTTTATTGATGTTAGAACTTTGAAGTTTTAGATGTTGAAAAATCATTTTGGAAATGTGTTTCTGCTGAGGCAGCCCATCCACTGTGAACAATAAGTAGAAACATAAAACTTTTGACACTGCAACCGGTATGAAGTTTCATGCAAATGGATATGTTGCCTATAAGACATCGCTAAATCTCTTGCATGTGATTGCAACTGATCTTGATTCTTCACCCTGGCTACCCATCAGTACAATCTAATTTAAGATTCTTGTGATCACCTGTAGAGCTCAGCATGTTCAGACCAGGGTCAGGAAACTGCAGGGACACCAACAGGGATTTTTGGCCCTCCAAAAAGATTGGGCCCCACCACCCCAGCCCACTGTCAGCCCTGCGTAATCGCTTTAACTACACCTCCAGAGCACAATCAATCCAAACAAAGATTAAAAAAATATATCCTTCTAAGCCTGCAACTTTCTTGATGTCCTAATACTTAACTGTATGATATTGTGAAAATATAAGTCAGTGCAGACATGCATGCAACATTATACACACAGTGGAATTGCTCCATAAATATAATTTTAACGGTGAGATTCTTAAATTGAAAATTTTCTGAAAATTATTAAATAGCTATACATACTTTAACATCCTCAACTGAAATAAATGAACAGTATCAACTACAAAGAAAATGATATAAGCAACAGATTTTTTTTTAAAGAAATAAACACACTGACTAGAAAATAAACAGCTGTAAAAGTAGAAATGGAAATGAAAAACAATATGTATATAACAATATATTAGTCCCTCCATAAAAATCATGATCTTGTGATCGCAATAATTAACACAAATTCAACGAAAGTCTGCAATATTTGCGGGGCTTGCAATTTTTCAAAAGTCCCACAGTTTTTCGGCGTCTTTCTGCACTTTCCGGCCTACCGGAAGTCGTCGCACATGTGACATCATTTGTAATATCATCAGATATTACATACAGTATCTGTTGAATTCATTAAAATGTTATGTTTACAGAAGATGCAGCTTACATGTTGTTTTACAGTCACATTGTCTGGTTTGAGAGCTACAATATTCACTCAGGATTTTTTGCAACATTATTGGAGTCCATGTTTTGAAACTATTTGAATAAAACTAAAGAAGAGAACTATAAAAAAACATTTGCAGCTATGTTTGTAATATTCAGTATGATTATTATAGCAAATGATTACATGGCTTATTTTTTGGAGGTAGAAGTTTAAAAAAAAAAATCAGTTTTTCTCCTTTTGTCACTGTCACTTGTCATTTGCAAAAATTTTCCGCAAAAAAATAACAGAAAAAATGTCACAATTTTTATCACTTTTTAAAAAAAAAAAAAAAAAAAAATTGGCCACAAATTCAAGTTGGGTTTTTTTTTGCCGTGAGATCCTGGAGGGACTGATATATCTTACACAGTGATGGGATGTAAAAATTACATTTATACAGGGACTGTATATGAGTTCAATTTTGAGGTACTTTTTGATTGTTTAGTAAGTCATAAATGAGCTTTCATACAGTAATCCATCAAGTCTGCAGTTGTCATCCCACAAACAGATCTAAAAAGACAAAGCATGGATATGGTGGGGAAAATCCTGTTGACCCAAAAGTTACTAATTCTTGTTACAGATCTAAAAAGCATCAGTAAAATATATTTTTTTAACAATGAGTAAAGCTATGAGTTACTAATTATGGACACTTTATAAAGGCTGTCTTGAAACAAAGTGATATCATTGTCTCTCCCACGTCTGTGGTGCTGCTGGTGGCAGTCCAGTGGGCCCACACTGTGGCCCGATGAAACCCGGACAGATAGGAGTGGTCATCTGTTGATGCCAAGGTGAATGGCTCAGTGCCCACACAGATTATACAGACCAGCAATTAGCCAGGGCCAGTCAGCCAGCAAGACACCAACACATGGACAGCAACTACAACTGGCCAACCAAGCACAGCATACCACACAGCACAACACAGCAACACACAACCACAAAACCACACACACACACACACACACACACACACACACACACACACACACACACACACACACACACACACACACACACACACACACACAGATGCTAGGCACTAATCCCTGAGTGATCGTTGTGTTATTTCCTTTGTTGGGACTGTTTATGACGCTCTGTCATGCCTCTGACTGCGTGCAGTTAGCATTCACACACTCGGCCTCATGAAGCGTGACTTCTGACACTGACTGAATTGATTTTTCCTCCCCTCCTTTTTATTTCCTTTTCTTTGCGTTCCACTGTGTCGTTTTGCCAACCTGAATGAAAGCGGGTTTTATGGAGGCCTTTGTCGCCTCTGCTGTATTGAAGAGGTTCTGGACTCCTTCCAGCAGACGCAGAAAAGCTCCCTTTCACTTTATGAAAAAAGTGGAGATTTCCTTTACTCAGATATGATCTCTGCTCACAAAACAGGGCTGAAGTCTTTCACAGTGAATGAAACCAAACTGACAGAGACAGAGGGAGTACAGGAGGTGCATGCACACACACACACACACACACACACACACACACACACACACACACACACACACACACACACACACACACACACCATCACATTTGTCACACTGCCAGATAGTTATGAGAGGTTCTAGAGGGTTGTGTATGCATCCTCTGTGCGGGCCTGATGTTCACTATGCTCCTGACAGATGATGTGACACTGCTAACACACACACCAGCAAATGTGCACGCTCGTTTTCATTCTCACCTGGGTCTCCTTGAAACACAGAATGTGCCAGACAGTGGTGTTTCTGGGATTAACATTATGGAGGCTGGCTCAGACCAGAGGAACTAAATCACTTTGATGTTGCAGTACAACAACAACAACAACAACAACAGCAACAACAACAACAACAACAACAATCACTGGGATGTAACTGGCAATTGAGTTCAGTTATGGAGATATGATATAAACTTGCTTATTCCTGCTGTCATTTTCAGTCAAGGTAGCGTTAGACCAGCAACTCAGTGTTCTGCATAGTAAAATAACTGTTTTTGTAAATGGAGTCTGGTGGCCTTGAGATCAAGGCTTCAGTTTCCCATCAGAAACCGCTGTCAGAGAACAAGGTAAAATTGTGGCAATACTCATAATATAGTATACATTTCAACTGTATTGATTTTTGTATTGGACCTTTTTTAGGTGGCTAAAAACGAACCAATTATTTCATTTAATGTATGGTACACTGGGGCGTTACATTGGAAATTATAATAAATAAACTCTGTGATTTGGTCTATGCTGGCAGAATCAGGGGTTGAGGTTCCATTTAAGTGGCCCTCTTAGCTGATCCCTTTATATAGTTAAATAAACCCAGAAATAGACAGTAGCCTATCCATCTACCACCAACACTGACTAAGGAAACACAATGCCACACACTAGCTTCCAATAAACTTTGGAATGCATTTTTGGACGGGTGTAGCAGCCCAAGCCGATCTGGTACCTAGACCGGATCGTCAAGCTCTGATCTAACTATCAGTAGTAACGTTACTTAGGCTGACCAAACTTCCTCTTTTGCCCAGACATGTCCACTTTTCACGTCCCGTCCGGGGTGTCTGTTTTTTTATTTTTTATAAACTGATTATAATGTCCGGTTTTCCGTGTGTTAAAGTCATGGCTCTCTTTTTTAGTGACTGCCTCGCTAACCACAGTCACTAGCTTACTAAGCTTTTCAGTTAGCGATGGCTTCTCCCTCTCTGCTGCTCTCTCTTGCTCTTATGTTTAGCTGTTCCTCTGCCTCTTTTATAAATGCAGTTCATTTACCGGCATCAGCTCAGCATTATAGAAACCTATCGTTAATGTTAGATGTTGTGGTTAGCCAGCCTCCGCTCCGCACCGCTCTGCTGCGCTGGTGCCCCGGTGGGCAGCAGTGCTTGCAATACACTGGTGAAAATTATTAATATTTTGATAACATCAGCCAGATGTTTGCTTACCTGTCTAGGCGTCGAATTGTAGTCCTAGATTTTCACGAAGCTCTTTCCATCTCGGAAAGGCCACACCAATATTTATCCTGGATTTAGCTCTCTTCTTATCCCAAATTCTTCTGGGATCGCTTGGTTGACCCGTACGTTTCTGTTCTACCGGGTTGTTTACCGGGACAACTTCGGTGTCAGAAGGTGCAGCAACCGTCAATACATAACCATGATCCATGACGAGTTAGCTTAGCCTAGCAACAGTAACATTCATTCTCTGACGTCTCAGCCGGTCTGCTTCTTCTTCTTCTCCTTCATTTAATGTATATGGTAACTGGAGTTACGCCGCCATTGCGACCTACTGACACGGTCCGTAACTGTTATTAATATTTCATATTTATCTGGGTGTGAAAAATTGTTGGAGACATTTCTGATAATCAAAGTACACAACTAAACAAAATATATAATATTGATTTAGTCGTTTTTAGAAATTTTTATTTGGAAAAACTACATATTATACCTTTGAGAGTGTGAGGACCAATTCATGAGTTGTAATTGTATCGCAGGTAAACATTTTCTCTTGCAATAATCATCAATGTTAGTAAGGCTGTTTCACCTAGAACACTTTTCCAAGTCATACACAAAGTTAAACTGAAAGCTGATCTTGTTCCATTTTTAGTACATACACATGCATGGTCTCATTTGAAAAGAAACACTAAGTGCTTCTGTGAATTATAGACATTTCAACTTAATGAAATAAAGTTTTTTTTTCTTTTTGCCCAAATATTTTCATGAAAAAAAAAATGCTGCAGATGGTTAGACCTGGGAGGTATTAGCTGGAAAACACAATGAGGCCATAGCATGAAGCCTCACATTGTCCTAATTCAAAGTAGAAAACAATATCACAGAAAATAAATATTTTACATATATTTTGCTAAGGTTTTGTCCAGGCACTTTAAAAAAAAAAAAAAAAAAAAAAAGGGTAAAACAATATACTGAATGTACCACAGCAGCCAGAACTATAACGATAATATTATTACTTTCATGAATGTTGTTGTAAGCTACTGTCATTACCATCAGTCCTGCATCTCTCCCTGTCTCCGTCTCTCTCTCTTTCTGTCTCATTGTGTCATACGGATTACTGTTAATTTATCATGTTGATCTGTTATGTACGACATCTATTGCACGTCTGTCCGTCCTGGAAGAGGGATCCCTCCTCAGTTGCTCTTCCTGAGGTTTCTACCTTCTCTTTTTCCTTATCCTCTGTGAGGGTCCAAAGATTTGTGATATTGGGCTTTATAAATAAAATTGATTGATTGATTGATTGATTGAATGTGTAATTATGAGTGACAAGCTAAGCAACACAGACACAAATGTCTATTTAGGAGCTTACTGTATATAAAAATACTTCTAGAAAACCTAAATTGATTAGTAAGACTGCTTCTTCCATTATGACAACAAAGGAGGTATTATCATTTCAATACATTTATAACACTCAGTGGTGACAACAAGGGGTTCACTGCTGTGAAGCTTTAGAGTGTCATTGACTACCAGCCCCATGAAACTAGGGTAAGGCTGACAATTCGCTGGCTTTTTAAATACCTCTGAATTTCAGGAAACATGTTCTTTCAGCTCAGACTCTGGTTGGCTATGGAGGCCATAACAACAGATTGGAAGCTCCGGTTGGCTCCAGTGAGGTGTCAAAGAAAAGTCCAGCAGCTCACCTCAAGAAGTAGAGAACTGGCTCAGCAGGGTGGACAAGTCAGGACTGCCAGGGAAATTCAAGTGCTGGATTTACCAACATGGCATCCTGCCTTGCATTCTCTGGCCTCTGCTGGTTTATGATGTACCTATCACATCAGTAGAGGCAATGGAGAGGAAAATCAGTTGATACTTTTGCAGGTGCCATACAGCCTAAGCAGCACAGCTCTGTATGGGAGGAACAACATCCTGCAGCTTCCATTCAGCATTATCACAGAGGAGTTCAAGATCTCCTGGACTAGAGAGGGAATACTGTACTGAGACTCCAAAGATTCACAAGTCTCAGCGGCTGGAACTGAAATCCGCACTGGCAGGAAATGGAGTGCCATGAGGGACCTGGAGATGGCAGAAGTGATGCTGAGGCACAAGGCAGTGGTAGAGACAGTGGTGAAGGGAAGGGCAAGCTTTTGGTAGCTTTTACAACAAGCCCCAGGGCAGGAAGAGGAGATGAATTGTTTAGGGGGAAGTGAGAGCAGCACTTGGTGAGATAAGAACAAGCAGAATCTTAGGCATGAGCAGCAGGGGGTATCGATGAGATGGGAGGGTGTGATGGAGCAAAAGCTCACCTGATTGACATGTGGCAAGCAGAGCCCCAGCGCATAAAATTCCTCATCCAAACAGTGTACGACACCCCTCCTGGCCCAGCAAACCTCAAAGTCTGAGGCAAGGCTGATGTAGCTGCCTGTCCTCTCTGCTCTGGGAGAGGATCACTTGAGCATATCCTGAGCAGCTGCCTGATGAAAGACATGTGCCTACATGTCTTTCATCAAGGCAGGTGACCAGCCCAGACCACAACCAAGAGCTGCTGAAACTCCCCACAGCAGAGGACTGGCAGCTGATGGTTGATCTGGGCAATCAACCAAGTTCCCAGCACACATCACAGTGACAGCTTTGCGACCTGATATCATCATTCTGTCAGAGGCCAGTAAAGAACTTGCCCTGATAGAACTGACTGTGCCCTGAGAAAGGAAGAACGCCAAGTACCAGGGACTGGTGGAGGAATGCTGGAGGCAGGATTAGAAAACACGCTGCTATCCAGCAGAAGTAGGCTGCAGGGGATTTGCTGATCAGTCTCTCTTCCAAACCTACAACCAGCTGGGCCGATGAAGAAAAAAGACAGCAGGGCTGCCGACCACCTCCAAGCTACCGCGAATAAGGGCGAGCCAGCTAGCTAACTTAGCCTGTTTTGGTTTACCCCATCAAACATGTTTCTGTAATACCAAAAATTCCAAATGTCATCCTAAACTGAGATAAGATAGAACTTCATACATAGGAAGTGCCTGTAATGAAG
Organism: Epinephelus cyanopodus; assembly: GCA_026686955.1. Taxonomy (NCBI): domain Eukaryota; kingdom Metazoa; phylum Chordata; class Actinopteri; order Perciformes; family Serranidae; genus Epinephelus; species Epinephelus cyanopodus. The sequence goes on from CM048926.1 coordinate 37,279,369, forward strand.
CCCAAGGAAACCGATTCTTCTTATTTCATCACCCATCACACTGAAATCAACGTTTCAGCAATTACTAGTTTGTGTCTTCCTTGAAAGAAAAATCCTCCAATCAATAGCCTTTATTCCTCAACATTATGAAACTGTTTCCATCCAGCTTTCCAAATTCAAATAAATAGTCAAATGGAAACTCAGCTATTGCAGCCTCACTTTACAGGAGTCTCCTTATCTATCTCAACAAACAGCAGAATACATATATACACAAACACATACACAGTATGTTTCTGTGTGTGTGTGTGTGTGTGTGTGTGTGTGTGTGTGTGTGTGTGTGTGGTGGGGGCGGGGTGGGCCCCCCAGCTGCCAATGTTGGCCCTCTACAAAGCACTGACCTGAGTGACATCCAGCCGCAGTATGAGGCACATTATCCACCTCAACAAACAGACCCCCTGAGAGAAAGACAGGGAGAGAGAGAGAGAGAGAGAGAGAGAGAGAGAGAGAGAGAGAGGAGGAGAGGTAGAGAGAGCAAGAAATTATTATTATTTTAAAATTGAGTTATTTCCATAGAATCTTCTCCTGATTGATAATTTAGAACCTTAGGTTAATTCAGCACTAGTTCATGAGATGTATGGAAGGATTGGAAGACGAGGTGAGAAGCTACATATTGTTTGCTATTGTTGAAAAATGTGGATAAATTTATGCAGTTGTGGGACTATTTTACAAAAGAGATAAGGTTGGAACCAGATGAAAATTCAAATAATGTGATTCAGGTGATTGTGGATGCATTTTGAGAGTTGAAGAAAATACATTTAAAAAGAGCTAGAAAATATGACATGGAACATTTAGACGTGACACCAACTAAAATGCCTAACTAGAAGTACCTTGTATAAATATTGAAACTGTTTCAGACAGCCAGTTATTGATACATTTTTTACTTTTTGGTGTGTGTATTTTATTGTATTATTATAACAACAATAGTAATAACTTTATTTGTATAGCAGAAAAAGTAATGTAAAAAAGATGAAGCTAAAAAACATGTACAAGATATAAAACTGCGTAAAACCATTCATTTAGAAAAATTCAAATAATAAAAATGGGTTTTGAAAAGAGATTTAAAAGAGGTCACTGAGTTTGTCTGTCTGAGATCCTCAGGCAGGGAGTTCCACAGCAGAGGGGCTTGGACAGCAAATCTTGGTCACCTTTCATGACAAGTTGATATTTTGGAGCTGTCTGTACAGCCTTGTGGGAGAATCTCAGGCAGTGGTCAGGCTCGTGGGGAATTAACAGATTGCAAATGAAGGCAGGAGCCTGACCATTTAAGGCTTTAAAAACAAGCAGTAAAATCTCAAATTCAATTCTAAAAGTCACAGGTAACCTGTGAAGGGCAGTGAGGATCGCTGTGATGTGGTTGCTTCTCTTAGTACACATTAAAAGCCTGGCAGCAGCTTTTTTATGAGTTCCAGTCTTTGGATGTTTCGCCTGCTGATGCCAGAATAAAGTGCTTTGCAGTAATCAAGTCTGGAGGAGATAAAGGCATGGATCACCTTTTCTAATTCTGCAGAGAAAAGTAATGACCTGATCTCCATTAAATGTCTCAGTTGGGCAAAGCAGGACTGCACCACTTCAGTACCCTGGGCATCAAAAAGCAAGGCTGGGTCAAAGATGACTTCCAGGTTACGGGCCTCTTTTTTGATGTTATAAGATAGGGCACCCAGACTGCAAGAGACACTGTTGATAGTACTAGCACTGGAGGGGTAAGCGTAATTATTTCTCATTCAGAGTCATTCAGCTGCAGGACATTTTTGGACATCCAATTCTTGATTTCAGTGAAGCAGGACATAATACAAGAAACATTGGTGGTGCTGGGCTTCAACAGGACCTACCGCTGCATATTGTCTGCATAGCAATGAAAATCTATTCTGTGTTTATGCAAGATTTGCCCCAGGGGTAACATATATAAAGTAAATAGGAGGGGACCCAGCATAGGCTCCTGAGGGACCTCACAAAAGAGAGGTGCATTAGGGGAGGAGGCATCGCCAATCACGACAGAGAAGGACCTGTTTGACAGATAGGAGATGAATCAGTCATATCAATGACACCAACAATGTTTTTCAAGCAGTTGATCAAGATATTGTGGTCCACTGTGTCAAAGCCTGAGGTGGGTTTAAGAAGAATTAAAATGGACAACAAAATAGAGTCAGTGGCAAGCGATAAGTCATTGGAGACCTTAAACATATCTGTGAAAACTCAATAGATAAAAAAGCAACAGAAATAGTTGTCAGGAATGAAAAAACTGAGATCAGCTGAGAAAGAAGTTAAGACCCTAGCTACTTCCTTACCTCCACACAACTGACCAACCTTCTCTCAGGATGGTGGGGGGAGGGGGCTTCCAAACATTTTGGACCATGTGACATGCAGTTCTGAAGAAACATACTGGCTTCTTAAAGCTACAGTCTCATAACACCCCCATGGCCGCTTGTCATCTTGAACAGTATGTACATGCACAATATACATAAAGAGAGGAGCTGAACACTCAGTGCAGATTGTGAACACTCTGCCGTGTTTGACAACACTTGTATATTTGACTACTGTCGGGCAATGTGTGGGAGCTCCCTGAGAGAAGACAAACAGCATACAGGTGGATTCACAGCTTTCAAGGGCCTCTTTATCTAGCACAAATGTTTGCTGCCATTCAGCATGCTTATGGAACACAGCCAGTTACTTTAAGGGCTCCAGAGGTAATGTTAACAAGACTGATATACACCATATCTGTCAGTGATTGATGAGCTGTTACTACAGGGGCAGCCTTTACCCTCTCTGATATTTGTCCATTATTTAAGGCAAATGTCACCCACACAAACAGAGAAGACTGTAATCCCACTGGACACTTTTTAATGTTGAAATGTTCAATGCACTGTTCTTACATTTTCCTACAAAAACTAATGCACCAAAATTTGTACAAAATTTGTCCCATAATTATGAACAAGTAATTTGTGCACATATTATGGAAAGTTGCAATTATATGACCAATACACTGGCAGGAGTGTAAACTTTGAGTCATTTCAGGGTACCATGTGCCTCTTCATCAACCTAACCTCCATAACTTACTTTATGTCAATTAAGTAACTTAATGTTGAGGATGTAACCTCACCCATAATTCCTAGAATATCATATATGGTGTGTGCATTTTTTTTAGGACATCATACAAACCATACTATGACAATACATTGCTTCAACCAATATCAGTTATTTTTTAGCTCTTTAGTCCCACCTGTAGGTGCTATATATCAACCAAAAATGTATTTATTTGTCAGATTGGACTAACATTGATTATTGAGTGTACTGGACAATGTTTTGTTTGTACTCAGCTCCATGTGGACAGCTCCATACGGACATGACTCACAACATACTCACTATCTACAGACCAGAGGCACTTCAGGAAGTTATGACGGAAAATAGTGCAGTTACAGAACTTATTTGCTCTATGTGCATTTTTTTTGTCTGGACCATAGCAAAGTGGGGACAGCCCTAAAAGGTGAAAACCAGTCCCAAATTTACTGAGGCTACATCCGCACTAATACATTTTCGTTTTACAACACATAGCTATTGCTACATTTACACCTCGTGTCAACACTACTCCACTGTATTTGAACCCTTAAAAGTGAGAACTTTCATAATGCTGACCCCAGTTTAGTTTAAGTGCTAAAAGCTGCAGAGTGTGCAGCCCCTCAGTTACAAGCAGTGTTGGAAAAACACTGATAATTTAATGTGAAACTGTCTTTTTCAGTGTTTTTACCGGTTTAAATCACTGGGTCAGTTTGTTTTGGAGAAAAAAAAAGACCTTTGTAGATAATACAGCTCCTGGTAAAAGCCTCCCCAATGTCTGGATCTTAAGTTATCAGGTAAGCACGTATCATTAGGTCTTAGGCTTGCAGCCTCTCTCTGACAAGCCAAACAGCATCAGAAAAAAATTGATTTGTAACATGAAATTGCTTAATTCAGTGTTCTTACCGATTTAAATCAGTGGCCATTTGTTTTGGAAAGGCTTCAGCTTCCACTAAAAACCTCCTGATCAATGAACACTGTAGAAATGTAGAAAAAGGTGGCATTAGAGATTTTGCCAAAATGTAAATGTTCATATTTTTAGCAAGATTTCATTTGCTCTTAAAATGGACTAGTACCTATGGTGAGTTATAATGCTGTGTGGTTCACTGGCTAATGGGTGTGTTCACAGAACACTATCATGGTCTGGGTTAAGGGTTCATCATTCCATTTAGAACATGTTAGCCAATTTGACTGAATGAAACCTCATCACTGCCTCCACTGGCATTTTGTCCTAGTGGTCATCAATGAGCTGAGGAGTATTAACTTCAAATTACCAGCTCAGTGTTAACCTCAGAAAATGTAGAGTCAAAAGGAAAGCAAAGGGCTGCCTGCTACAGGCTATTTTTCTACACTGGTGTGAATAACGTAAGGAACTGGATGCAAACATGCACTAGAACTTTGAACTCAGTGTTCCGGAGGTCAGAACCTAGTCAGGACACTGAGAGGACGAAGAGAGGCCCTCTGGGTTTATCAAAAAACCAAGTGACAAGGGACAATGGACAATGGGGCTTGGACGCACACAAACACACCATTCAAACATTTCCATTAACCTCTGAAGTACCTCTTTTCTGTCCCAAACCCTTTTTACCCCAAGACGAGGGTCAAGCGTCAGTGCAGAGGTTTAGTGTGTTGTCCAGTGACCCATGTCAAGATCAGGGCAGGGCGTGAGCCAGTAGTGTTCAGTGATGGTCGACCAGTCTTGGCTGTGTAAAGAGTGATTGACAGGTCAACAGATATAGCGCATGTTGCGCTCCATGTTGACGTTTGATCCTCTGTGAGGTGTAAGGGCTGGGTTAGGCTGGAAAAAGTTACGATAGTCATTATAATGTGTTGTACATTGTTTTCTAATAACATTCTGGCCCCTGACTTGGAATTACAAAAGGTTTATAGGCTCAGTTAAGATTAAGGAAAGCCCTTGGTTAGAGTTAGAGTTGGTAGTGGACCGAACATGACCATACCATGCAAGACAAGGAGATTTAAATAATAGTGGAACGGAATGAAGCAGTAATATAATGCTGCTGCCATATAAAGGTACAATATTATGACCTCATCTACTGTTTCCTCATTTGTTATTGTGTAAAACCTTTGAATGTGCCCTTTAGTACCATCTATTGACTGTTTCTGTTAAGTTCCACAAGAATACAGGGCTGGACCCAGAAGGAGACACCGAGAATTAACAAAGGAGTTTTACTGGCATGACAAAACAAAAGGTGAGCACGAGGAAGCCACTCCGCGTGCTGGGGGGAAAGTCTTGATCAAGGAAAAACAAACCAAAAAGGACAAAAGGCAGGTGAGGGAACAGGCAGGCGGGAGGCGGACAGGTAGGCATGCAGCAGGGGAAAACACGAGGATCTGGAAGAGGCAAAACCACAAAAACACTGCCAGGGCAGCCACGCCCCAGCCACACACACACACACACACACACACACACACACACAGACAGGGAAAAACAACAATTAGAGGGGCAAAAACAGGGGAACACAGGAAGGAATCCTGATACCACCATGACAGTTTCCATGCCATCATAAAGGACAGATGGAAATATGGGGGCAGTGATATTTACAAAGTTTGGTTGTATCTATTTTCATATGTAAAGCAAGTATAAATGAGCCCTAAGGAGTTGGATATTCAGTTTCTTCAATTTGTTTTAATGGTTTTAAGCCTGTTTTTCACTGGCAAAAAATAGCATTATCACAGTTAACCACAGGTGCAAACGCACTCTGCTAACCAAGCTAACAGCTGGTGTTAGCATTATCTTAACTTTCTTGTCCAAATATGGTGACTTCTAGCTCCAAAAATCCAAGATGACTACAGCTGAAATGCAGAACTCAAGGCTTCAAAACGGGCTGTGACCCTTATTTTATAAAGTCTACTGTAAAATGCCAAAACACAGAACATTGTTTTGAAATACAGCTAGGACCTCAGAATGTTTTCACGATGGTGAAATCAGGATTGTATGGCATCAAAATATGACGTGCGAGGTATCCTGGGTTCGTTGGTTGTTGATGTTCTGAGATGCTGCGTCAACGTCAGCCTATTGCATGCATTGTCTGTTTTCAAAATATACTTCTGTTTTCATGGACAAGGTACAGTTTGCATACAGTCTCTTTAAAATATACGCACTATGTTTTTACAACACTGTCAATTGAAGTTTCTTTCCTTCAGCAACAAATGCATGTAGTTATGTTTAGCTTACACACATACATAGTTAGGTTTCGGCAACAAAAGTACGTGGCTGGGTTTCAGTAAAAAGAAGCTGGAGTTGATCCCACCACACCAAACTGGTCGACACAGCCCTTAATGACACTTGCCGGATCATCACAGGATGCGTAAAGTCAACCCCTGTCCCGTGCCTCTATGCTCTAGCTGGCATTGCACCCCCCTCAAATCAGGCGATCCATCATTGCTCAAAATGAGCAGAGAGCACAGGAGGAAGACACAAGGCACCCCCTGCACAGACACACAGCACCCCCACCCAGACTGAAATCCAGATCCAGCTTCCTGCAAACAGTCACACCTCTCCAGACATCCAAGGAATCCGCAAGGACCAACATCTGGGAAGATGAATGGTTCAGACTCAACACCTGAGCCCAAGAATGGATGGAGAGAGGAATCACACCGACTGAATGCCTCGCCAGCGGGCACAACCTCCCATGGCCAACCTGGAAGACCCTCAACAGACTACATGTGGGGCAGGGGGAGGTGCAAAGCACTGATGAAAGAATGGAAATATCACACAGAAGACAAATGCAGCTGTGGAGCAGTACAGACCATGTCCCACCTACTGGAATGTGACGATGCCCCCCAGTGCAGCCCCCAAGACCTGGCTGAACCGACCCCATAAGCTGTGACCTGCGCTAGATACTGGCAAAACGACATTTGAGATTGCAAAGGACTCGAAAAAGAAGAAGTAAAAAGAAAAGGGTTTGGTTTTACAGTCATACAGGAGGCGAACACCTGCCTCCCAGGTAAAAGTTGGTGGTTGTTGGAGTGGCCGTGTATCATGCTGACGTGAAGAGATGGCTTTTTTGTCCGTGTCTGATGCTGTGCAATTGAACAGAAGCTGGTGGGGATTGTTGCAGCTAGTCTAATGCACTGTGTATCTTGCTGTAATATTATTTTTTGTGTTGTTTTTCCTCGAGCAAAGATGGGACTGAGTGTAGCCTTCAGTCTCTTGAATTAGTCACTAGTGTTTTTGACTAGTCAATTGCACTAACCTGAGATCATGCATTTGACATAATACAAAAAACTACTATCGTTACTGATATGTTGGCTCACGTGCCCTGCCTACTAAATAATGGGAAACAAACAGCTCCAGAGCAAATGGTAGCAATTATGTACATCTAATATACCTGACAAGAGTGAAAGTTCACCCCCACCTCTTGTCTCACTCTGTATTTGTACAACCATCCATCAAATACAATAGATGCCAATAGATTAGAGGATGTGTGTCACTGTAAACCAACAGGCGAGTGACGGAGAGACATTAAATGGCTTTATTGGATGTTATCAGCCTGTTCTAAGGCAACACTGAGCCAGTTAATAATTGACATACTTACGCATTGAGATGGCTGAAACACATGGCGAATAGGTGAAATGAGTTGTAGCTTTGAACCTTTATGATGTGGTTTTTGTAGGTTCCCAGAAAGCCAACAGCAAACACTGATAAGGCGTTAAGAGTATTCTGCCACAGCCATAATGTGCTGATTTTTCTGTTTTTAGTTGTTTTTTTTCTGACAGATTTTTTTGTGCAGAAAGTTGTTTTTTTAAAGATAAACAGACATCAAAAGGAACAAGAGAGCTGTTAAGTAACTTCTGTTAAAGTGCTGGTCTCAGCCTTCTCTGGTTTGTGACCCTGTTCTTCTCCAGCAACAGTTAGAGAGCTGTTAGTTTGTGATCTGGATATAAGTGTGATGTGCTTGTATTTTCTATTGTCATAGATTCAAACGTATTAAATATAAATAGCCCCTGTTCCATGAACAATTCCAAGAACTTTTATTTACAGTAAATTATTTATCTGGGTAAAAGAATTCCTGCTAATCTGTGTGATTTGCGTTTCCACTGCACCTCAAAGTTACGGAAAATTTATTCAAATCAGGCTGATGGCGTAGATGATTTGGCATGTGCCCTCTGCCAGCTTATTGGCTGGTAACATTAGCGCTGGTAGATAGTTGGGGCTGTTTGTCTCAGCCAGCAACTAAGTTTAAAAGTATTTTTGAAGATAAATGTCAAACTAAGTTAGTCTGCATACAGACAGCTGTCATTTGAGCTTATTAGTAACAATTAGCTATCAGCTGAACTAGTGTGCTGTCCTTGTGTAAGACATAACATTAGTGGCACGGATGAGAGACTGTGGATGGAGCACACTGAATATCGCTGTCTACATGTTTACATGTTCATGCTTGTTGAACACATGTAGGCATATTAATAAATTATTAGCTTCTTACCCACTAAGGTTTAATGTCACTTACAGTAACGAGTCATGTAGACGTGTGTGATTGGTTTATGTGGAGGAGGTCAGCGCCGGCACAAAAGAACCGATATTGTTCGTGCTTATCACTACTACGGTCTTTGGTAATTTAGTCCCGGGGCCACAGTAATTTAATACTAGTAGTAGTTTTGGTACCCATCCTCAATCAAAACACAAATGAAGTGAAGCTTGTAGAAATTAAATAAAGTTTGCAGCCACACTGGCACATAAGTTCAGAATGCTGCAAGTGTGTGTTCCACCAATCAGCGTTCTCAAGAATTCCAGGTAATCTGAAAAGTGCTACCCCCCTACTAGGTAATTTTTCAGGGAAAGTTTGGCATCGAGGCAAAGTTTTTTTTCCCCAGGTAATTTCGGTGGAAATACACCAAGGTTATTTCAAAATCCCAGGTAAATAATACAAGTGCCAGTGGTGGAAAAGGGGCTAATGATGACAAATTTTAAAGTCTATTATTCATCTGTCATTATGTAAAGGAGAGCCATCTGAGGATTATTAAGTTACAAAACTAAATATCTGTCAAAATGTGTATATTCTGTGCTGCTCAGTCATTGTTCCAAACCTCACTTCTGTCTAGAGATATAAAAAAAAAAACCAATGCTGTTTTCACACTGCACAAGAGGGTTAGGGTTACTTATCCTCAGTTTTATTATCCTTACTTTATCCAGAAAAAATGTCTTTTCTGAGAAAAATAGTCTGTAACTTTTGTGGATGCTATCATGCTACTCAGTCAATTAATCAACTCCACTACCGAAAAGCTACTTGACTTGGAAAGTGATGACTTTACCACCATGCGACTGAGAAATGTAGTTATGTTAATAATGTGACGCTAATGCCCAGCACTGTATGTTTTATTATGTACATGTATGCATGTATGTACAATGCTACACCGAGAAAAAACGTTGAATTTGAATGATTCTGCCAAGCCCAGACTACACTTAATACCATCATTTTTGTAAAATAATTTCTTTCCACAATCTCTGTGCGTAGGAACTACCGTATGGTTAATTAGTTCCCTAATTAACTACATTTTTACCACCCTCCTGGTATAGATAAATAAATATTATTTTCTCTCTGAATGAGATGTCTCCTGATGTCTCCTGATTGAACTGATATTGCAGCCAACTCTTGCCCAAAGAATACAATGAAGTGCTTTTTAAATGTGCCAGGCCCAAACTGCTGGAAGCCAGTGTTGATGAAGGGCAGTAATGAAAAAAAGAAATGACTGTAATGATTTGTGTGCTGCAACTTCCTCTGTTAAAAAAGATCACAACCATCATCAGTAGGGCGACAGTTACACCACAGCATGTGTAGAGTTACCTCGATTAATTGCATATCCATGTTAAAGGGCTGGATAATTGCCTATTACGACCAAGATTTACTTTCTGGTGTAGGTAATATAGATCTGATTCCTCATTTTAACTGAGCTACGGTTGTGGGACATCTCCAACACACCAGTCGTCACTTGTCCTCACATCCCCCACTTGCCATCATACACTTTCAATGCATTGTTTAAAGTCTAAGAGAGGCCACTTCACTGCACAAGTGTCCTGACCTGACCCTCGTCTCTATATGGTTAATGTTCTCAACACCCGTAAAACCCCAGCTTTGTTGCACCATGGATTATCTTGATTAGAAAAAAAGAAACACATGAATCATTTAGTGATGTTAATTGATATTTAGAAAACTAATGTTAAAGAGAAAAAAATGAAATGTAGAATTACCTTTTCTTTTATAACTTAGCAATGAACTAGCTGTTGCACTGCATTATAACCAACTCTGTGTGCAGTTTAAAACAACTAGCGTAGCTCTGCCACATGTCAAGAAATATACAATCCAGCAACTTCAAAGATGTATTATGTACACAAGCTTGGCATGTTCAGCAGTCAGCTGGGTTTTGTTCAGATTTATGACAAACAAGGCTGTTGCTGACCATTTGGGTGCCCTTGGTGTAGTTGCTATGCAGTGTGTGTTTAGTCCTTTGACTGGAAAGGCAAAATTCAGTGTTTACGTTCTGCACTGTGGCACGATGATGTGGTCTTCAGATAGGTTGGAAAGTGTGTTTTTTGCCATTATTGTGGTGACTTTGATAAATGGAGCTGTAGTGTGGGGGCAGAGAGGCCTCCCAGTGTGAAGCCAAAGCCACAGCTAGAATCCCTTATCAGTGAGTGTGCCTAAAAAGATACTTGGGGTTGCAGTTATGCACCTAAAGCACAAGTGAGACCAGATGCTGCTACGTGGCCTGTATAAACATAGCAGCTTATCTGTTCTGTTAAAGCGTGTCACAGATCCCTGGAAAATGTGGCTACAAAGCACCCTGATTGGACTGGATGCACATCTGCCGCCATGCTAGCAGTTTGATCAGACTGTGCATAGGGACAGCAGTAGTCAGTTCCACCATATCAATTTAGTGCTCCTTCCCAGCCAACATCTCTATGTGGGGCCCATATGGGTAGTAAATTAACTGAAAAATGGGCCCTATATGGGATTGTCCATGACTTCTATATTGGCCCCATGCCCATGCCATTGGTGGTTCTACCCAAATGAGCCCCACATGGGATATGCCCGAGCTACCTGGGTATCAAGTGGGTATGGGCCCAGAATGGACATCTTTTCTGGGGCCCACCTGGGTAAAACACCCACGTGGCATAAGGTCATTATGGAGCCTGTGGACAATGCCATATAGGACCCATTTTTTCAGCTCATTTACTACCCACTTAGGCCCCACATACAAATGTTAGCTGGGTTGTGCTGGATGACTAGAACAGTAAGAGGATCACTAAGGTTTTAACAGTTCATTTTGGAAGGAACATAAATGTTTGTACTACATTTGCGGCCCATCAAATAGTATTGACATAATGAACTCTGAAATAGCTCAAACAAAAAAAGTCAAGCTCATGCTATAGCATCATCTACAGTGTGGCACCTTTTGCTTTCAATTTTGCCAAACCTCAGTAGCGGTGGCTAGTCTCCCTAGCTCCGCTCGCTATTGATTCCATAACCAAAAAGGTAAAAGGCTTAAAGTAAAATTAAGAATTTAATGAAGACAGATTAGTTTGTTCATCTCCAACTCTGCAAAGTTAAAGTACCAGATATTCATAAACATCCCACTGCAGAGTAGCCAACTTGTGGTAAAATATATTAACTGAATGCTTGTTTAAACCTATTAATAATGTTGATGAGCTACCTAATGCTTAAACGGCCATGTTAGTTTCACTATAAGAATCAAATATATTTTTCAGATCCAGGATGTTTTATTTATTTATTTATTTATTTCATTTTGGTTGCCAAACCCTGATCTTGGACATGACTGTCCAAAATGAAGTGCCAATCCCTGCTGTAAATACTGAGAGTAATGACTGACAGTCACAACTCTATTGAGTCTTGTATTCCTTTAGCCCTTAGCAGTGATGATTTTATGAGCTTTTGTAACGACAAAATTCGGAGGCAAAATTGATGACCTCCTGCCCTCGAATGGAACCAATCTGCCCTCAAACACAGCTGTAAAACCAAATATCTATCTAGATAGCTTCTCTCCGATTTCTCTTCATCAAGGGAGAAGGGGCAGGATGGGTCCTGGTGATGGAGATGGGCCCCAGCACTGGAGGTGGGGCCTGAGGCTGGAGCTCTGCAGCCAGACCCTTCAAGATTTCATGGCAAACCACCCAACAGTCATTGAGATACTTTGTTTCATTTTGAACCAAAGTAGTGGAGCAACCAACACTGCCATCCCTAGAGCCATGTTGCTGTGCCCTAACGGTGCTGTTTTTCCCCCCAGTAGATTTATAGCACTATTGAAAATGTACAAGCATCTGTGCAATACTGTGAGCAGGTTTGATAAGCACCAGACCATTTAACAGTCTCAGTTTAAGAATAAAGTCTACCCTTGTTAAAAAATACCAGGGATTTGTGTTTATGCAACATTTTTTCAGACCTGTTTAGGTGCTGGACAAAGATTTCTTCTTACAAAAAGGTGTAGAAAGACAAGCAGGTGCAGTCTTTTAGCTTTGGTCTATCTCTGAGCTATGTTTCCACACAGTATTGTGTTGGACCTTTGTGTCCAGTCTTAATGGTGGGCCTCTAGGCCCCTATGTGCAAACGGATACATAAATCTTTGAGCTAGCTACCATATTACTTTTACAACAATGGTACTTGACCTGTTCAATAACCACTGGCCTGCCTTCCTTCCATTAGAAACCTACTTTTTGAGTTGGCTCAAGTGGCTCTTTCTTAAGAGTAAACATGCACATCCTTCAAGACCTCTGCAATCACTAATCATCTTTTGGAGGACAATATAGGCTTTTAGTAATAGGTGCTATATTCAAAGAAGTGGTCAGTCTCTGCAGGACCTTAGCACAAGGCTTTGAGGCAACTAGCTGGCTGTGAATATTGCTTTTTACCATGGCACAATAGCAATGGCTAAAGCAAAAACACGTAATGATACAACCATTTCTTTGTAGGTGCTAGGTGATGACTCTTGTGATGAACACTGTGAAGCAACAGAGTAATATAGTGTTATAGAAAACAGCTGACTGACATTATCTGGCAGTAACGCTGAATTTTCTTAAATAGATAATGCACTATATTATTGCATAAATAAACTAGAACTGCCACCTTGCAGTTGTATGCCTTCGCAAACCTGTAAAGTTGCAGATACAGTTTATGTCCATGTCTGTGAAAACATGGATGTTTCACACACGTGAAGATCTATACAGTTAGCACAGTTTCAAGGTGGACACCTAAGATCAGTGTCACCAATTCAGTATCTGACCAAATGATTCCACTTTTGCTCCTGAAATATGAAATTGTCATCCAAATGAAATGATGAAATGTCATCATTTCATTTTATACTATTAGACATTTGTCATGATTAGCGCATGAATTCCTGAGTTATAGCCAAAAAAGTCAGTGACCTTGACCTTTGACTTTCAACCAACAATTTCTGATCAGTTCATTTGTGAGAGTGAGTAGATTTGCAGAAATTCTCTTGAGATATTGTGTTCATGAGAATGCAACACACTAGGTCACAATGACCTTGACCTTTGACCACAAACATCTAATAAGTTTATTGTTTATTCCAAGTGAACATTTATGCCAAATCTGGAAAAATTATTCTCGAGATATCACGTTCATGAATTGAAATGTATGCAAGGTCACAGTGACCTTGACTTTGTTTGTGCCAATTTTAAAGAAATTCCCTCCAGATGTTCTTGAGATATCTCATTCAAGATAGTAAGAGGGATGCAACATCATCGTGACCTTGACCTTTGACCACAACAGATTAATCAGTTCATCCTTGAAGCCAACTTTAAAGAAACTCCTTCAAGGTGTTCTTGAGCTATCCCTTCATGAGAGTAGGACAAATGCCAGGTCATGGTGACCTAGGACCACCAAAATGTTATTCCATTGTTGATTCCAAGTGCACATTTGAAGAAATGCACTCAAGGTGTTCTTGAAATTTTTTTTTTAAAGCTGAAAAGATGCAAAGCAGATATTTCAAACAAATGCACTTCAGTAGTATGGGTGGGGGAGTGGCTGGGGTGCAGGGTTTCCTTGCAAACTGAGATATCTTGCAAGTATAAAACATCGACACAAGACCTGTAAGATCAGCAAGAGTTATTATCTCTGTAACCTCTACAGCTGCATCCATCTCATCCACACTTATATTAATCACACCTACTGTACAAAGCTCTTATTGAGCACAAGACCTCCTGCAATAGCAATAGTTTTACTAGAGCCCTCCTGAATAGACTGATACAAAATAACATCATGGACACATTAGACGAAATTGCCATACATTGTAGCAAGATACAGACTGGGTTACTGTAATTCTATGCTAATGTAAAATGAAGATTTAGTTTCTTTTTTTCAGGAGTAGGGGTATGTCAGGTTCGATGGCTAATGACTTTATTAGAGGAAACACATAAAGATACTGTAGACACATACTTTAAAAAAACAAAACCAGAAGTGAAGTTTGCATTCTATGTGGAAAATTGTCAAAAAGGATCCATTAATAATAGTAGCATTGAGCACTGATTAGGTTGTAGTTATGCACTAATAACTAGGCACTAAGGTAGCCTAGTTATTATTTGACCTAACAAAAATTCGACATTTATATTTTACATTTCAGCATTGCTTGAGATCTTATATGTTTTTATAAATACATATTCACATATGTATCTTGCACTATTGTGTTGACAAAAATGTGTCCACAGACAGAGAATCAGACAGACATATAGATACCTGGAAAAATACTCAAAGCAGCTTCTGTGGTAGTTTTCACTACAGTTGGTGCCACCGGGACTGCATTTCTTCATGATGACAAACACACACAGACTCATACGGAGAAAAAATACCAACCATCGCGGCTGGTAACTAGATGTCTGACAGTACTTTTGACTGTGAACAGCTGAGTTTAGGCTGAGGCAGGAAACGTGCCACAGTGCAGTGTTAACATGTCACCTATGGCCCCAGTGACAGGAAGGTTAAAGTCTGTCTGTCCCTTAAATGCTTAATCAACAACACCTCACAGCCTCTGATCTCAGCATTGGTACTATTAGACAAAGAGAAAACACACAGGGACTGCACACACACACACACACAGCTCCCGCCACTATTGATTTTTAGTTAATGTACAACGGCTGGTTCAGCACTGTGTCAACAATGAAGTGTATTCATCAAGGTGTCCAAAGCAACACTTATTAACATCATCAGGAATGTGGATGTACGGTAGAGGATCTCAGGGCCATGGCACATGGCTTTTAAACATCAGCAGTGCAAAACACATACCTCACTGACATATTCAGCCTCCTATATGACACCCAAACCTTTTCACAGTGCTTTTCCCCTTGTTTTCCACAGACACAAAGTGTCATTATGTTGAAACAGTATCCTGACACCAGATAGAAGAGGTAGTAGAGTTGGGAAGACTTTAAATGTGTCATCTGAAAGTTGTTTATTATGGTGCAGCTGTTTCTGATGCTTGCCTGACCTTTCCTTAAAACTCTAAGATGGTAAAAAGATGACTCAACAACAGCATTTCTTTGTTTATTAAATTTAGGATCAGAAATAAAATGCCACAACCAGAGAGTGGTCCTGGGTCGCAAGCTACATTTTTATCAACATCTGGAGATCCCAAAATTTTAATTTCCATTTCGATCTCCTTTAGTTTTAAGAAGTTATTAGCCATCCAATGTTTGATATTGTTCAGACAGTCAAATAGGAGTTTCAGTGCATCACTGGTACCAGATCTTAAAGGAAGGTACAATTGTGTGTCATCAGTGTAACAGTGATATGACACTGCATTCTTTTTCACAATGTGACTTAGGGGTAACATGTATAAAGAAAATAATACAGCTAAGCACCGCTGGTTGTTGACATTCTGGGACGCCGTGTCAACTTCAGCCTGTTACATGCACGTGACCAGCCATGCCTCATGCCGATGTGAAAGGAAAGATTTTTTCATCTGTGATCAGCGATGCGTTTGATGTCCGGACATAATGGATGTTTTTTTGTTTGTTTGTTTATCGCGTTAATCTCGTGCAGCTATTTTGTCGCTTTGATGCATTCTTACGAGTAGTTAGCCTGCTGCAGTGGCCTCCGGCTTCCTGCCCCTACAGTGATGAAAAATAGAGACAGCACTGCAGTTTTGAATGGCTTATTTCACTTAAAAAAAACAAGACAGATCAGTCAACATCATGGAAGACTCAGGTTTAAGTAGTCTCTATAAACAGACTCTACATTCAGTGAATGTAGAGTCTGTAGGCAAACCCTGGAGATCTTGCTTCCAGAAGAAGAGTGGAAGAGCCCTGGTTTCCGGTTGTAGGCTGTTTGTAGTCCGCATGATATTGACCAATCACGTTTGAGCCGGCTGCAGTTGTTGCCAGGTTAAACGGTCTGTGCAGTGAACTAACGAGGTGGAATATAATTTGCGTCACTGCAAA
Source organism: Epinephelus cyanopodus (assembly GCA_026686955.1). Taxonomy (NCBI): domain Eukaryota; kingdom Metazoa; phylum Chordata; class Actinopteri; order Perciformes; family Serranidae; genus Epinephelus; species Epinephelus cyanopodus. The sequence continues at coordinate 37,295,888 of CM048926.1, forward strand.
CTCTGAATCCATCGCAATGGTTCAGCATATTTAGTTAATGGAAGTCGGAAACGGAAATTCACCTCCTCCACCCAAATCAAACCGGAATGCCAAAAAATCAGAAGTCAGATGCCGAATACAGCTGATGGGTTCCAAGAATGGGTTTAAGGGACGTCCTCAGGTTGGCATGTTGTAAAGCCATATGCCTTACTGTTTGGGGGAACAGTAGTATCAGGCACTCAGGACCTGTGTGAATCAGAGAAAGCAGCTAAACCTGAACTCAGGATCCACTGTTCAAGTGGGACCTTTAAATGATAGTCATTTGTAGTCAGAGAAAGAGCACATATTAGATGCCTTTGTAGTGAGACTGGCAACCAGTAAAAGAGGGTTCTCTGAATACACTACCACTGCAGTAGCCTACACTGCTCTTCAAAAGGTAAGCTACAGGTTTCAGGCCATCATTAGAGCATAATGGACTTTAAAATAAGCACACAGAAAAAAGACCTAGTGATCCCCCCACAAATCAGGACAAACACATCATTTGTACAACCAAACAATCACAGTGTAAGGAAAGCTAATTCTGTTCTGGGGGTGGAGCTCGGGTAACATCTCTAACACCTCTATCAAAAATCATTTAACATCTTCTGACATCTCACCCCCTGCATGCCACCATGGGGTCATATCAGAGCACATTCAGCTGAAGCCACAGGAGATCTTTTCTACCTTTTCTAAACTGTATAACTGAGATAGCATACTGGCCGACGTCAGCCTGAGGATGACACATTGGCCCTGAATTTATAACGTCTGACAAGCGTCGGCCGCATTGGCGGATATCTTTAAATTTAATACTCTTTTGTCCCAGCTCATCAAACATCCCTGTTACGATGGCTTTGGGTCAGCCCAGTGCCCTAGAATGTCTGTCCACATACGGAAGTCACCACAGAGGCGGAACTGTGACCGTTAAAAGAAGTTCCTGGTGAGTGGCGAGGCACAACTGGATGTATAGCACATGTCCCCACCAGCTAACGTTATCTTTCGTTAGCTGTTAGCTAGTTTAGCTCATGTTAGCTAACAGGCTACAACTGTGGTGTTTTCATTTTATTTTCTCTAGTTGACGTTATCTGCTCATCTGGTTATCATGAGCACCTGTTTTTGGGTTAATTTGGAAGTGCCCGGAGCTGCCACCCGTGGTCCCACGGCCCCCTGGCCTGACCTCCGGGGCCCTGGATGGGTGCTTAAGTATGGGTGAGAGGAGCAGAGAGGAGCGCGGAGGTAAGGCGGGGCGGGCCGACACTGTGTATCCCAGAACGGGTGCTCAAGTGTTGGTGAGACCAGCGGAGAGGAGTGCAGAGGTCAAATAGTGAAGTTTAAGGATGCCTTCGGTATGTTGTTAATGTGCTTTTATGGGCAATTTATCAGTCAAGGTCTCCTCCTCTGCAAAGCAAACTGATCTGGTGGCTACAGGTAATAGCGCAGTTTTGAAACCACTGTTTTCCGAGATGAAGGCTGGTTGTTGAGCTGCTGTTAACAGTTAACGGAGTTAACGGCGGATCCCGTTATTTAACAGTTTTAACACTAAATGAAGCAGAGTGACGGACCCAAAGCCTTCAGTCTGGCTAAAAGACAGCTGAAATGCTAAAAAAAAATACAGTGGTGAAGTTGGGATTTGTTTCTTGAAGTTACGTGCTCATTGTCTTTTCTGTCTCTTGCAGCCTGCCAGATATTGTTTGTGGAAATTTGAAAATAAAGTTTGTCAAATTGACTTTTGTCTCTTCATTGTACACACTTACACACGAAATAGGGTAACAGTCAGCTATTTTTGAATATTAGCATTGATTTCTCACATTGAATGGTAAAATATTTGTAGTTTGAAAGGTCCGACCTAAATGAATAAAGGTCGTAGTTAACGAATATTAATGAAGGAGCGCCCGCTGAGCGCAGCTTCTTTTATTGATCATTTGAACGTTGTGTGGTGGTCATTTTCGATTAAAGGCCAACGTTTCAGCAACATCTTGACAATGAGCAAACGCTCTCCCTGCTACATCTTAACAATCCAAACTTGATACATCGGGCCGACGCTGGTTTTTGCTTTTTTACTCCTTAAACATTGAATCTTGTATATTTTGAATATTTTGGCTGATATTTAAAGCAACACTTACCTTTCTGGAAATTTTACACTTTTCTTTGGTTAGGTTAAAATGCTATTAATAAGCTGATGACACACTAAAATGTAAGTGAATTCCATCAGAGATAAAAACTCATAATTACAGCTGCTGCGCAGCGATGGGTCGGGTCCGGGCTATTTTTGGTAAATTTAGGCAATTCTGAGCAACAAACAGGAGAATAGGAAGACAAGACAGTTGACAACAATGTTCATTTTGGACCACTTGAGGCTTGAACCCACAACTTCTGGAACCAAAGACTGTCATCTTTTGCTCTGAGCTAATTGGCAAGTAGCAATACAACAGTGGCTTCACAAACTGAGTAAGCTGTTGTGCAGGCAGATTTGAAACCACTGTACAAAATTCAGTTATCAAGACAAAAATCTGAAAATACAAATTTTGCAGCATGGAGATGTTGGTAATTTGTTTTTAAAAGTGATTGATTTGCTCCATAAATGAATAACTGATGTTTAGCTATGTCATTATTGCATTGACTCCAATTGTTCACATGAAAGAAAAATTTAAAATGCTGTGAAAAATTCAGTTTTTGAGGCTCAATTTTTGATAAATCAAAGGAGGAGAGAGGAAATAGGTTTAAGAAGTGATGTACTTCATTTTAATAGGTTTAAATGTACAAAAGTTTCTTCAATATTGAGGCTACAGTTTGATGAAAGTTCTGAAGCTGTAGCAAGTATGGTTGATTTATTATGAATTTTCAAAGTTTTGAACTTTAGACACTTGCTGTAGCACCACCATCAGGACTATTGGCTTGAGTTTACAGTTGAGGTAATCTGGCATGGGACTGGACCTTTGTGCAAAGTTTGGTGAGTTTTCACCCATGGGAAGTATGAGTTCCTCAGAAGAAGAAGAAAATTAAAGCAGCGATATCGGGGCAAGCAAGACAGGTTTTTCTGCTTAATCCATCCATACAGCTGTCTTGAATTAGCGAGCTGTCAGCCAATCAGAAAATAATATTTCATGTTGGTCAGTTTCTGCTGCAAGCACGCACTTCACAAATATGTATGGATGCTTCAGAAAGAATTCAAAATGTTCTCAAAAATTCAGTTTTTGAGATAAAATTCTGATATTTGCCAGACTTCATCAACCATGGCTCCAAAATATTCTCAATTCTTTTCAGGAAGATTGAAAATGTATTTAGCAAGAATTTGCATGTATATGTTTACAGTACTGTTTACAGTCAAACATTTTGATGCACTGTAGGCTTAATTTTTGATAAATCAAAAATCCAAGAAACAAGTTTTGTGGAGGATGGTCTGAAGATGCTCTCTAGCAAGTTTGGTGACAATTAAGCAAAAATTGTGGGAGGAGATAGGTTTTATAAGTTTTACAGTTTTTGAAAAAAACTGAGTGATGGACTTCATGTACTGTTGATTTTGTAGGTATTTTTAAAGTTAAACGCTTATTATGCAGCACCTTAGCTGCCCGGACCCTAATTATACCATTCTCATATGGTTCTAAGAAAACTCTGACCAACCATTGCATTAGGACCGAATGTAATGATTGGTTGAAGTTTTCTTCTGTCCTGTCTGTCTGTTGAGCTAACGGGGCTAACACTACATAGAGCAGATGGGGAGGCTGCATCCTCTGGTAAGCTCGTTCTGGCAATATACTCAATTCATGGTGCAGTGATATGAAGAGGAGAGTTTTGACTGTGAAATGTCTTTTCATCTTACTGTTGCACTATATGTTCGTCTTATATGTTGAACAAATTGTTTTTAAATGTTTTGTTTCTTTTTGCTTGGGGTATGCGAAATGTCATTTGGCTTAAATCACTGACAAAGCAGTGGTATTTGACAACATTGAAATGAAAACGGCTTTCACCCAAGAGCCCACTGTTTATTTCCTATGTGAAACCAAAAGTCAGTGGAGTTATTTTAATAAGAACATAGTGTGCTAGTATGTGAAGCATGCTACAATTATGGCATTTGTCACATGATGTATGACATACTTATTTTAAGCATGATGTTTTTTCGAAACCTAACCACATGCTTTTGTTGCCTAAACTTGAGGTATAACAACAAGATGTTTTAGGTACATTGTGAGTTTATTTTGAAGACTGAATGCATGTAATGAGCTGAACAGTACATTTCCTGTGAAAAAAAAAAGTTTCTTTTGAAAAGACACAATGCATGTAGCAAACATAACACACACTGTCCCTAAACGTAAAATACAGATACAGGAGGGTATCTAGCATGACATCTTTTGCTGTTTAGATCCATTGACAAAGCAGTGGTATGTAATGAGCTGAGAACGCATTAGACCGTCACTGTCCTCAACGTTCATACATTCTTTATGAAGGCATAGATACAGCCAATAGATGGCAAGAGATGAAAGTTTAGCACAACAAAAACATAGCGACAGTGGAGGAGGTTATTTATGTACCATTAACGGAGCCAGTGTTATAGGCGGTGGTTGTCTGTGAGGCTATTAATCTCATCGAAACATGTGGATGGAGAATTATTTTCAGTGTATAACAGATTTGTTCTGATCCACCATTTTTAATATGTTTCTCTGTCTTCTCCTGCCATTGTGTCTCACTTGATCTTAATTACTTCCACAATCTGCTCCATTTCATCCGTATCTGTATGATATATATATCTTAATAATATCTATGTAAATTCTATTCTATTTCATAGTTTTGTGTGAAGGGAGACTGGCAATTAAGAATTTCATTGTACGGTGCAAACAGAGTTTTTCTTCTGTGCATATGACAATAAACCTCTTGAATCTTGAATGCAGTATGAGTATGGACACAAGGCTTAATCTGTTTTCGTATGCATATCTAACATTGAGCACAAATGAGTCTTAAGTCATGCTGGTCCCTTACCCATTTGTTAGTGTGCTTTGCATCATCTAATAGAAATGCAATGTTCTGTGGAACTACTGTTCTACAGAGGCTGGAATCAAACCCGGGCTGCTGTGGCAACAGCCTTGTACATGGGGCGCCTGCTCTATCCACTAAGCCACCAACGCCCCAAAATGCTGGGCGCTGTTTAACAATAACGGTAACCTGCTGTGTATCATGCCAACATGAAAGGACAGCTTTTTTTGTCGGTGTCTGATGCTGGAAGTCACTGACCAAGTGCCAGTAGCGTCGACTTCAGAGTGACACAGGGTTGTAAAAACACAAGCACTTTTCTTAACTGCCTTATATTAGACTGATGATCAATTTGTGCATCTTTCTAATGGGAAATAAACTGTAAATCACAGATAAAATAATATGTGATCAGAGGTTTTAGTGAGTAAACAAACTGAAACGAAAAAGATGGAGGATTTTTTTTTTTCAAGTAGTAGGAGTTCATTCAGTCCCCAGTGGAAATAATGCCTTTGGTGCCCAAAAATCAAACCATAGCTCCATACTACTTGAGGTTTAGAACTTCACAGGGTACCTCTAATGTTCTGACTTATGGTGCTGTCATTGGTTAAAGTGTTAAAACTTTAGCAGTGAAAGCACAGAGTTATCTTTTTATCCAAGTGGAAGGCAGTTAATGGAGGGCTCAGTGAGTGGTATCAGCCGATGATTTGAACGTGTGGCAGCTGTAGGTTTGTAACTAAGCAGGCAGATGATGCTGTTTGCAGTCTATTGTTAGTGACAAACACCTACACATTTACTGTCTTGTCTCACTGCACAAAGCACATCAGGGACTGGACAAGCAGGAGGTCTGTCTCTCTTTCTTCCACCATTTTGACTCCTCTCTTTCTTCTCTGTCCTCTCAGACTGAGAAAGAGAACTGAGGATTTCTCTCTGGCAGGCTCGTCCCAGCCAGACCAAAACACACAGAGGCAGAAAGACGCCCACTAACACTCTCAACCATGGCTAATGTGACAGCGCAGGCTGCTATTCATTCACTTACACAGACAGACAGACAGACAGACACACAGACACACACACACACACACACACACACACACACACACACACACACACACACACACACACACACACACACACACAAGCACACTTCCATGCACACACAGGCATACACAAATGGAGTCACAATCACCCTCACACACTCACAGTGAATCCCAGTGGGATTCAAAGCCTTTCAATTCTGTTGATAATGTGACAAGAAGGTGATGGGAATCCCTCCCACACCAAGGCCTTCTATACTAGAATTATTCTCATTGTTGACTGGATATTCTGATACAAATATACTAGCTGTGTCCAGCTCAGTTTATTCATATAATTGAAACCCCTTACTCCCACATCATTATTTTTGCCATTGCTGTGAAGAAGGCTAAAGAAACACTACAAAAAATAGCAAATGTGACATTATGAAGTACAAACCATTTACAATAAACAGATATGAGTTTTCTGCCGGTGCAGGAAGGGATTTTTACTTGATGAGAGTAAATGAAATAAGTCATGATGTACATCTGCCAGAGGTCTTAAAATGAGAACAAAAACACTGATTTCAATTAATTCTTGTTTAGTATATTTAAACGGTCACTTTGGTATTTTTCAGCCTGGACCCTGTTTTCCAACCTGATCTCACTCCAAAAGTGTCAAATACTGACACTTGATCAGTGACTTCCAGCATGGTTTTTAAAACCAGCCTTAAAACCCATTTGTACTCCTTGGCTTTTAAACCAGCATGAGACTCTGCTCTTGTTTTACTGTTTTATTGTTTTATTGTTTTTATTGTTTGTCTTATGTTTTTATTTTTGTACAGCACTTTGTTTCAGCTGTGGTTGTTTTTAAAGTGCTCTATAAATAAAGTTGAGTTGAGTTGAGAATCAGACACCAAAGAAAAAAGCTGTCCTTTCATGTTGGCATGATAGGCAGCTGGTCACCATTATGGTTGAATGGTGCACAGTGGCATCAGGGGCAAACATAGCAAGACAACAATGAACGTTGAGGGGGCAAAAGTGCCAAACCAAGATGTTTTTTTCCTACACCTTTTGTTGACTTATGACTTTGGCAGCTATCTGGTTTTTACTCTAGCACCATGTAAGGCAGGCTCACAGTGGTGGTGTTTGATTTTTGGATTGATTGCATGGAATTTGGTACAGATATTCACGGTCCCCAGAGGATGAAGCCAGAATCCTGCATGGGTCTATTTTTGAAAACCTGCACCCACCCATACCGATACCACTACCAGCCTGTTACCAGTCATTATGTCAGAGCCACACCAGCCTGCGCCCATTAGTAAAAGTCCCATGACCCGACCGGCACCTGTGCTACAGTCACTCACAGTAAGCTGGATTCTCTATTCTCTAAGTACAAATCCAGTGGAGGAAAAGTCTCTTTCACTGGTTGTGCACCATGCGGGGAAAGCAAAAACATTTCATGCAGTCATTGCCAGGTTAGGAAACATTTTAGCATGCTCCTTCCATCACCATAAAATCTCAAAAGGATCCTCCTTGAGTGTCTTGAATTCGATGTATAGGCTACCACCACATCCTTGGGCTGCAAAGTTCCATGGCTAGAGTCCTCCACGTTGGTGACAAATGGGACAAAGGGGTTACTTGTGGGTACCCAATGGGTGCAGGTGCAGGACTCTGGGTGAAGTTCAATTACTTTGGTGTTTCCTTTAGTTTTCTTTCCAAATAGTCCAATACTTTGGTTTATGACCAAATACCTGCAAAACTAATGACATCCCCATAGTAGTACTATGTCTTTTCCACTAATTAGCAAATGTAAGCATGCTAACACTAAACTGACATTTTAACATGATATTCATTACCTGCTAAATATCAGCATTGTTACTGTGAGCCTGTTGGTATGCTGGCGTTAGCATTTAGCTCAAAGCACCACTATGCCAATGTACATCTTCACAGATTTGCAGGCATGACTGTTTGATTAACACTAGACAATTTTGTTAAAGACAGTAGTTGTTCTTAATGATAAAAATAGGAAACACAGAACAATAAAATAAACTATAAACCCATATAAATAAGCAACTTAAATTTAACTCTGATGACCTATGTATAAGTGTTCAGTGACCAAGAGAGGGTTATAATTCAAGGGGACTGTTAAAATTTAAGATTAAGCTTGAGCAATGTTTAAACATACACCAATTAATATAAGGTATAAAAACATGACATTCAAGAGGTATAGGTTGAAGAAGGGATTTGAAATTCACCAGGTGTTCACAAAGATTACTGTTTCCTTTTTCTTTTTACATATATTTTTTTTTAATTTTCCTGTTAATAACAGTGTATTAGTATGTAAATTAGTAGATATTTCTTGGGTATGGTTAGAAGTGTACACATATTTATATACTGGAAGAAAGATATTCATATTTTGAATATTTTATATATAATTTATTGAAATATTACAGGCCAAGTTGATTAAGAGATTTATATTTACATTATGTATGTGTATATGTATATATATATATACATTTAAAACATGGATAATTAGTAATGTATACTATATACTATATATAGCCAGTGAATCCCCATAGACCCCCATACATAATTTATATTATAATAATTTATATTACATACTGAGACAGGTTTATATTTCATAAATTAGATATTTGGTTATTAATATTCTATATTTACATGCATTATTTCTGTGTGGCAAAATTACATGGTGATAAAAATTGTATATTTAGAAGAGCCTTAGGTACAGGTTTATATAGGGAGTTGTCTGTTTCATTTCACTTAATGACTCAATTATGGAGAAGGGGTGAGATTTAATAAGTTTTTATATCCGCCCACTCCTTTTCAGATGTGAAGATGTCTGTCTGTCTGTCTGCTTGTTTGTATGTTCATGTCTTTTTTACATATTCAAAGTAAATATCAAATACAGTATTAATATGTTTCTTTCTATGATGCTGCCAAGGGGTGACGGAGAGGGAAAGGGACTACTCTGATACATTATTAGAGCTGAGAGCAGTGTCCAGGCATTCCCAGCCTATACTCTGAATGTCTTATAGTACTCTTTTGAGTCAGTATATTGAAGAAAGGAAGGATAAGGATATCAAAGAAATCATACTTTATTCAAATAAAAACTGACATTGCTATTCCTTAAGCAACAAGGTTGCCCGATTTCTAGAAGTTTATTGACACGAGTTAGTTTGTACTGGAAACACACTGAATGATCTCATGTCATTACCAGCATTAACTAATGTTGCACCATTATGGCATTCGGTGATGCTGTGTATGGACAGGAAGCAATTTAGAGCCTACGGACACAACTGTGACTTTGAAACACATGTCATCATCATTCCTGTCTCCACTCCACTAAAATGTAGGTACAGACCTTTTTAGTTTATGCTGCCTGCAGGACTGGAAATAAGAAATAAATAAAAAAGGCATGATTTCTTTCCTAATTCAGTGACCCTGAATAATCCAAAGCACACACTGTTGGCTGGTTTTATAGGGACTATTTCCTCAGTCAAAAGTAGTTCCAGAAAAGGAGGGATAAAATCAAACTGATGTGACTGGATAACCAAGGAGTAAAGAAGATAATATGTTTCATCAGGGTGAACTGACCCTTAAAATAACTTGGCTTTTTTCAGTAAACAGAATAGCGTGGCTGACTCTGAAAGCTCTACATCATGTCTGTGTGACAGTGTGCTGGCTGCCCGACAGACTGCTTTAGTCCTAATGGTCATTACAGCTTAATCTATGTGATTGCGGGCATATTGAAGTAAATTGGATGTTCCGGGGTTGACCTCTGCTGCCCTGACCTTCACCTGCTTCTCCGACCACAAGCTTTAAATCAGCCACTGCACCCCATTCACAATACTGACCGAAGGTCCTGAAGAAAGGCCAGCACGCCCATTCACAATGCAGGACTATGGGCCATGAGAAAGGACAGCGCTAGCCAGGTCAACCCTAGTGCTTTGTAGGAGCTTAAGCTATTGGCACAGCAAGCACTAAATGCACAAATACTGCCATTCACTGGGTGGAGCCTGAGAATGGCAGAAAAACACACAATGGATTTAAAGAAACATACAAAGCAACGCCTTCTTAATCAGTATGTAGACTTAACATGTTGTGAATGGTGTCTTACTCAGTCACACGTGATGTATCGATTTGTAGTCAAATACACAAGGATCATTAGACTTGCCCCAAGACTAAATTTGCACTGCTCTTTGGCTTTTGGGTGAATGGAAAATAACATGTAAAACATCCAAAAAGACCTAATACTATACATCAAACTACAGAGCATTTTTCTACTCCACAAAAGTATGCCAATGACATTTTTCTCATCTTTGCTTTTTTGTTAAAATGCAAGCAAGCTATAATAACATGTAATAACATTTGTTTAAGGGGTCACATTAAAGTGAATGCCCACAAGTAAAGAAAAGACCTGGTTTACAGTTTGTATAGTTTTCCAGTACTGTAACCAAGCAGCAACCTCCGAACTGAAAAATGAAGCCAACACAGAAATGCCAAAAACTGCAGTTCCTCAAATGGCCACTTGAGACTGGTTCCAGAAGCCAGTGCATCCCCATTGATCTCCATGTCAAAATGCCTAACTTTATAGTGGAAATAAACATGTTTACAGCTTGGTACAAAAAACAGTTTTGGTCTCCAAAGCTAAATTCCCCGTTCATGACAGCTGTGCAGGGGGGTACATTTTTAAATAGCTCCCCAATTTGGCTTAAAGTAAAGGGGGGAAGGGCATGATTAAGGGCAGGCCACGCTAAGTGACAGGCTGTGTGCCAATAGTGTCCTCAGCCTCTCAGATCCACCCCTTGCTCCTAAACAGCACCAGTCTCTTGTCCAAACATGGTCACTTCTGGCTCCAAAAACCTATGGTACGGTAAAGGGTTTTTTTGGGGAGTTTTTCCTTATCCGCTGTGAGGGTCTAAAGGACAGAGGGATGCCATATGCTGTAAAGCCCTGTGAGGCAAACTGTGATTTGTGATATTGGGCTTTATAAATAAAATTGATTGATTGATTGATGATGGTGACAGTAGAAATGCTGAACTCAAGGCTTCAGAATGAGAGTCCACAAACCAATAGGTGATGTCACTGTAGCTATGTCCATTATTTTTACAGTCTACAGTTGGAGCGCAAGTGTTGCGTTCTCTAATCTTGGCCTGAGAGTGCTCCAATGGTACACTGATGACAGCTGTACTGTTGTTGTTTCAGGTCATCTAATATCATTATTTACTAACTCAGTAAAATGTATTTGCTGATTTTTGATAAAGCTCATCAGTGTGAAGTTTTACACTTTTCACTCTTTGGCAGTGGCGTGTGATCCAGTAAAGGCACAGGGCCAGTGCCCCCTGCAATTCCAATTTAAAAAAAAATTGGCTTTGTTAATGTGGTGTTGTGAGTGTATAAATTTCAGATGCTACTCTCATATAAATCCTAAATTATTACAGACAGCAAGCGGCAACCTTGGGGGCTGAAAAATGATACCAACACAGAAATGCTGAAAACTGCAGTTCCTCTAATGGCCACTTGAGGCTGGCTCCAAGAGTGAGTCAATCTTCATAGACCCTCATGTTAAAATGCTCAGCTTAACAGCAGAAACAAACATGTTTACAGCCTGGTACAAAGAAAATGGTTTTTGGTCTCTATAGCTAATTTCCCTGCAATTTAGCTAATTTAACTGCATGGGTGAATTTAACTCACTCGTTAACTTTTTAGACTTAAAGACTTAAAATTATTTAATAGAGGGGACACATGAAAGGCTGTCTGTTAGGTGTCTCTATAGTCTGTGAGGTAGATCCACCCCTCACTCCTCCACAGTTTGGCTCTCTTGTCCAAATATGATCACTTATGACTCTAAAAAATGCTGAACTCAAGGCTTCAAAACAGGAGCCCACAACCCAATGGGTGATGTGGTTACATCCATTATTTTTGTACAGTTTATGACAGAAACGTGCTATGACTAATGAAAAACACTGCTACTGTCTTTGTGTGCTGAATGGCCTCTTTTCCTCTGCCCTTCAGCGGTATTGTGTAATATGTTTGGTATTTTCTCTTGGCCCTTAATTTTTTGACAGAATGTGCCGAAAATAACTGGATCTGGGGCAGACCATTTTATACCCAAGAAATGTTATTAGATTGGATGAATTACCACCCAATTTCAGCAACTTTAGAAAGGATTATTTCAATAATAGCATAAATGGGTTGAAAAAAAATTGGAGCTGGTTTGTCATAGTGTTGATTTTGTTGATGATTATGTTTATCTTATTTTTTCAATATCCATGTTCTTTTCTGGCTGAAAAAGATGATGACCTAACCTGGCAGCACTGCACTAGCTAGAGTGCTGCTTGACCAGGCTGGTCAACCACCAGAGGCACGCCCGCCAGTTTCTAGCAGGTGAGACCAGGTAGTATCAATGTAAAATGTAATGTAATGTAATGTAATGTAATGTAATGTAAGATTACAAAAATGTCTGTGGTAATATCGTACATATTTGTGAATTCGGGTACATTTTAAGGGAACCTACAAATATAAGGTTGTTGTCTATCGGCAGTGACAAAATGTTATTTACACCTTACAAAATTCTTGACGTCAAGGACAAGAGCAAGAAAAGATGTTAAACATGTTTGAAACTTGGAAAGATGTGCTGCCCAAGTATGAAATGTACAACACAACACATCATGAATCATAAATACAAAAAAACACTGCTGTATGTGAACACAGCATACATACATATTCATTGATCTCTTCATTGGCTGGGTTCTCATTCTTCTCTCTTCCTCTGTGGTGTAATACACAATTGGTTTCTTCCACTTGGTTTTCACCGCAAGACATTTTGATACAAACAGATCAAAGTTCACCAGGTGCAGGTCCTGTTAAGCCCTACTCGTCTCATCCAGCTTTTCACTCAACCAATGAATATTCATACTGCTGGGTCCATGCTGATTCACTGAGACTTTCATTTGTCTTCATGGCCACAGAGAAAATAATGCATTCTCTGCACACACACACACGTGCGCACACACACACACACACACACACACACACACACACACACACACACACACACACACGCACACGCAGCCACACCCGTGCACCAAGGTTTCTTCCACGGTTTCTTCTTGCTACAAGTCATTTAAGGAATGATGAGGCTACTGTGTTTTCACTGAGACTCAGTTGAGATTTTATCTTTTACACAATGGATTGGAATATAATAGAACATGGAAAATGCTCTCAAATCACAAATTAATCCATATTCTTATTTAGTCCTGATGACCTCCAGTCAAGCAGATAGTTTTGCTTGTTGTATGCTGAAGTTTTAACATGTGTGCCACTGTGTTTTCTGCCTGTAAATCTGTACTGGCAGAAAGTAAATGAAAGTCCACTTGAGGTGCTCCCATGGCCCTTCTAGAAAGCTTAAATGGCATTTTAAGGTTTGCCTTTTAACAGTGATGCGGCCTGTGAGAGAATATAAAAGACTCTCCTTTATACCCATAACTTGCAACTTCCTTCACCAATGATGACACTGCTTTCTCTCATGCACCAGGGGACAGATATTGGAGTACTGGTTATATGTTTCTTTGCTGAGGTGCACTGAAGGGACAGGAACAGAATAAGACAAAAGTTGGAATCTTGATTTGTCTGAATTAAAGGGATAGTGCCCCCCCCCAAAAAAAAAAAAAAAGAAAAATCAGCCACTATCTACTTACCCATATGCCGATGGAGGCCCTGGTGAAGTTTTAGAGTCCTCTAATCCCTTGCGGAGGTCAGCGGGGGGAGCGGCTAGCACACCTAATGGCAGACGGCGCCCCAGCAAATTATCTTTTAGCTCTGTGGTTACTGCTGTGTCCGTCTGCGGTGCACGTGTCACGTGATGTAAACACAGATTAGCAAAGCTCATGCTTTTGCTGGTCGCACGCAAGCGCGCACATGTGCACACGTGAGCCAGAGAAGCAGTTGGATGAGCAGTATGAGATACTTTGTGTATTCAATTTTGTGTTCTTGGACGTTAGTCTGGGGTGCTGTCTGCCATTAGGTGCGCTAGCCTTCACCAGGGTAGATAATGGCCGAATTTTCATTTTTGGATGCACTATCCCTTTAAGTTGGTAGGCAACCCTCTTTTTTCTGAGTGACTGAAGCGCTTCATTTTGGTACCTTAGAGATTTGGATATTAAAAGTGCAAGACTGAGACTCCAGAGGCTAAGGTTTACATCCAGTTTGCTGTGTGTTGTAAAGTTCAGGCAACAAAAGCCAACTTTTTCTTCCTTTAATCTCAGCCAAGTGCTGCCAGTGTTCAAACATAATCAGAAGTTTAATAATGGATGGATGGTGGATGATGTATTGCAAGATTGGATATTTTGGTGGATAACAACTAAAATACATCAGTAAACAGTTTAATGATCAACCTATTCTCATTCTGAAGTCGTCAAATACCACCACTTGGTCAGTGATTTTGGCAGTGATCCACTGTGATCAGTGCTTTCTATGGTATTTGTAAGACATTTATTATCATTGTAGAACAAATCTTATTTTTCTTATTCAAAAAAGCATTGCAGGTTGGGTCAAGTACAGTGATAAGTATTTGTTTTCAGTGCAGAGGTCAGTTTTAGGGAGAAACATTTAGTTAAATTTTCTCTGGGTCAGACAGCAAGCAGCTATTGTAATACATCTAATCAGGACTGTAATGTACAGACAGTGGGACAGGTAAGGGTATTCTACATATTCTCTGTATTAGCCATGTCAGGTTTGGTTAATTTTGTTAAGTTTTAAGAAATAAAAGAAAAATGCAAAATGACATGACACACAAAGCAACAGTCTCCAACGGTCCATTGACTCAGTGAGCTTCTGTACCACTTTTCAAAGCACTATTTAGAAGTGAACAGACATAGAGAATGTTTTGTAAAGTACCATAAATATACTACCTTTTATTTATTTTCTGCTAGCTGCATTTACATATGGAAACATAGTACCCACTGCCCTGCTCTCAGGTCTCCATTGGTTAGCTAACATTAGTCTGCACTCCGCACCAGCTGGGCCAGCAGGGTGGGAGCTATCTAGTGACAGCGCTCATTCATGTTAACCACTGTTAACTCCGTCCCGTTGGCTAGATGACGTACCTGTGGAAACATCATGGCCACCCCTGGTCTCCCAGGTCTACCCGCTAAGTATGTGGCTAATTTTGAGCTGCAAAACCTCTTCAGCATTTTTTAAATAGTAGCGCCACTATCTGTGCTTCACTGCTAACGGTGATAACAGAGCTAACAACAATGCTAAAGAGGGTTTGCCACTCAAAATGGTGGCCAGTGATGTTTCCACAGCAGTGCTGTTGGGCTGGGACAATGTTTCTAGCAATTTTCTTTGAATAAGATTGTCAAAGCTTCAGTGTTAAATACATCTCATGTCATATTTATCTCTGCAGCCTGTCACCATTACCACCCTCAATGTTTTCCTTGGGGTTGTGATGAAGTGAGAAGAGAGCAAAGGTCATGGCTGTGTTTCCTCCTGAAGTTCTCGATGAGGAAGCTGAGACTAACACTGACCTGCACAGCTGAGTTAACTGCAGTAATCTGCAGGCTTCATATTGACTTGGTGATAATTGTTCTGTGAGCTTAATGAGCTTAGTTTACACGACCAGCACAGATAAGTCTGGGGGTGTGGGGAGGGTTTAAGCCTCCTGTCAATATGGTAGCTAACACCACAGACCAAGCTATCAGATTCACAGAAGCCAGCCTATTAATCATACCATTAATACCAGATTATATATAATCTGGTATAGTATACTATTGCTGTTATGAACGTATCCTATGTGATGATTGAGTCTCAGAGGAAGTTTCGTCTGAAAGCTGTTTGTAGCTTTTCTCCTGTGGACACTGAATCATATGACTATGGCTATGAGAGGATAACACAATAACTGATGAAGTTTATTAAATTTCATCAGCCGACCTCATGAAAAGCCCTTTAATAAATGTGGATTATAGTTTCTGTGGCAGTGCAGAGGTGCAAACAACACCATTTTTCTCACATCTTGTTAAATAAGAAAGTCTTTTTGTCACGATTGTTTAAATTGTTTGATTACAAAGTATCAGTGCAGCTACATGGTATGTGCCTTTGATAATATATAACTGCGGTAAAATGAAATCTTAACCCGTCTCCATCATGGTTTTCTGTTTTTGTAAAATAGTGTCAGTCTATAACAAAATGATATGCTTATTCTACATAAAGGATAAAAAACTGTAATTTAACTATAAAAAACTATGTAGTTAAACTAATAATGTCTTGTTTTCTTATGTAGTTTTTGTCATATACAATTATATAATGATGATTGCTGGGTGATATGTGTGTTGATGTTGGCCAATATCTGGTCTCTGTTTAATCATGTAATGAGATTTACAGTAATTTAATTTACCTACAGTACCTTATGCCACTGTGTATATAGCATCATGGCAGCAGTTAGCACCCAGATGTCCAAGAATACTATTTACAACCAGGGTGCAAAGAGACGCCAATGCTGGGACGTCAATGGGACGACAACAAAAGCACATGGTAAGGTTTAGGCAACACACCCAGGTTTATATCATATTTATATATACCAGGGCCTCTTAGCAATGTCAAAATGATAACAAGAATAAGAATAAGTCAATGAAGTCTAAAATTACTGAGCTAAAATTGACTTACACAGGATTGAAACCCTGGCCTTCCTAAAAAAAATCCTATACTTAACTTGCTCACCCACCACATCTTAATGCCTCTGTTGATTGTGCTGCTCTTTATGTTACATCACCTGACTTTCTGGCAGTAGGCTACTTTTAGGAGTGTTTTTTTTCTGTGAATTTACCACTATAATCTCAGAGTATATCCAAGATTGGCTTCTAACAGCCTTATCCATGACCTCTCTGCCCTAATCCTAAAATCTTTGCATCTCGACTCGTCAATGTGACAAGTACTAGCCAATCACAGCACACAGTGGGATCCATACTAACACAATGTAGGGATGGGCATAAATAGCCAAACAGCTGTAGTGTAACTATTCTAATCCTGGTACAAATAGACTTTCCAAAACATGGAATACAGTGAATATACAGTGAATATTTTTGCATGAACAAGAAACACATGTGTTGACTTTCAGCCAACACACGCATGTTATTGGGTTTTGCCAAAACATACTCATGGTTGGGTTTAGGCAAAAAAAAGCACATGGTTGGGTTTAGGAAAAAAGATCAGGGTTTGGCTTTACAATCATACGGGAAGAGGTTGTTGGAGCCATCCACCCTTGTCGGACTTTCACGCCCTTAACTTACATTGTTGTCCTTCCGTGTTTTCTGTGATGCTGCCAGGCACCATTACACAATGACAGCAACCAGCTGTGTATCCTGTCAATGTGAAAGAATGCCTTTTTTCGTTGATATTCAATGTCTTCAGGGTGAGACCAGGTTGTTGGTGCCACTTGTCACTTTAGGGACGTTGATAAGACATGTATGAAATGTGTATTTTTGGTTTGCAGAAACTTATGAATGCCAACATTTTCATGTGGTGACTGGGCTGGAATAGATCACACAAGATTTTAATGTTAATGTGCAGTCTGCACAAATAGATTTTTAAATTCGACTTCAGCCAAAGCTATTGAACATATGTCATTAACTGGCCTTAAGAGTAACTGCAATGAGGAAGACTGATAATGAAGGCAGCATCATAATGTTTTTCATGTAGAGGTATGCTCTGAGATGCTTCCTAGCACTCTAGGCTTTAAGTTAACCCTTGGGTCCTCTATAGGTCATCAAATCTATACTCTCTCCACATCCACAGACACTGAAAGAAGCATCAATAGCTCAGCATATGTCCAACCATCTATCACTGCATCCGTTCTGCCTGTGAACAGTGCTCTGTGTCTTTAGCCGCTTTCACTCTGAAAGATGTGACCCAAAGGGCCAGCCACCCAAAAATTCCTCCTCCCCCTCACTACCACACACCACTACCACCACAGTTTTTGGGAGCTCCATATTACTCAAGTTCCCCCCTTCATTCGGCTCATAGATCACTGCTGACACATCAGTAATTGAGCTGGGATAGATAAGGGCCAGTGGACAAGGCCCCGAGGTCCTGACACCGCTGAAAAGCCAAGAACAAACACTGAGTGTCACCACACACTCCACTGCCTCTCACTCAGTCCATCTGTTTGAACCACGACAGGACTTTGGTCTGAGCTACAGTCGAGATCAACACGTCGCCTCTTTTGTATATTTATTTGTAATTGGTGTATGTGTATTGTATTTTGTGCTGAAACCATCAGTTGAATAGAATTGATCAATTTGGGGGAGGTGTGGACTCAAGTCACATCTACTTCTACTTCTACTCAGACTCAAAGTTGAAAGACTCAAGTCACAAATTTGATGCCTTTAGACTTGACTTTACAAAAACACAAAAAGACTTGCAACTTAACCTGTACTTTAACGCCAGTAACTTGTGACTTTACTTGGACTTGAGTCTTTTGACTTGAAAATATTTGATATATTCCCCAAGTCTAAAAATTAAAATGTATGTTGTATGAAAACTGTGCCACTTTTCCCCCCTTTATTTTACTTTACTTTTCTGTACTTAACTGAGCACCAGTTGGGGGAAAAAATATACCAAAGATAATTTAGTTCACACAGAAATAAAAAACGAATTGCAGTATGCAAAACATGCAGGAAAAGAGATTACAGATGGAGAGGCACCAACTTAAAAAAAACATTCATGTTTTTAGGAAATTTAATTTCTTATTACTCCAATGCTAAAATGACATAACGTTTGATAAAGAGCGCATTATGACTTGTTTAGGACTTCAAACTCAAAGTTTGGGACTGCAGACTTGATTCGAGACTTACTTGTTTTGACTTGGGACTTGAATGCAAAGACTTGAGAGTTAGTAGTGATTTACAAAGCAATCACAGTGGCTTGGTCCCACTTCTGTTAATTTGTGCCTTTGATTTAGTTTGAACTCTTATTAATTTGCCAGATCTGTATGTTATATTCAGTCAAATTTTAGTAATTTAATTTCTGTTTGTTTCAGTAAATAAAAGTAAAAACACATTTAAGTTTTTTATGTCACACAACAACTGTTCAATTTTATTTATAAAGCCCAATATCAGAAATCACAATTTGCACTCAGAGGGCTTTACAGCATACGACATCCCTCTGTCCTGTGGACCCTCACAGCGGATAGCTGAAGCCTTTTACATTCACTAACTGTTTTCAAAATACATTTTTGTTTTCACAGGAAATGTACAGTTTGCGTACCGTCTCTTTCAAAATAAATGCACTATGTCAGTCCAACACTGTGAATAGATGTGTTTTGTATTCTTCAACAACAAATGCAGGTGGTAATATTTTGCCAACAAAAGGATGTGGTTTGGTTTAGGACAAAAGAACAGGGTTTGGCTTTACCATCTAATGGGAATTAAACACTGTATTTTGACTACTGTGTGAGACCAGGTTGCTTTGCACAGTTAGGACAAGTGTTGTTCTCCTTTGCCACAAGATAAGGAAGACATATCAGCTACCACAGAATGTGCAATGAAATTCTCAGTCTACACAGTATTCAGTATCTAGATTCACTCAGCTGTAAAGTACCGTTCAGTGTCTGGCTTGGCTGGCTGTAAAGGTAAAATGGTTTAAAACTAGGACAAACTGGGAAAAAAGCAGGCAGCCTGACATGCTGACACAAAGAGGAAAGTTACATTTACTGTTTAGGGGAAGGTGTAGGTGAGTGACAACCTACGTTAATTCAATCAGGATAGACAGATGAATGAAGTAAAGATAACGTTTAATACAGAATATGGATGAACAGATTAACAGATAACTTGAGCAGATCAATTTGACAGAAGACTTTGGCGCTGGGACACCAGAGGGAGATTTTTTGTGATTGAGGGACACCAAGAGAATTCCTACCATGGAGTCCAGACACTGATGGCGAAGGTGGTGGATGATGGCTCTGAGGCTGATGGCTGATGAGGCTGATGGGGCTGATGATTCTGTGAAGACCAGACAATGATGCGGCAGTGGAGGGTGTGCACCATTGCAGCATGAGAGGACTATAGGCAGAAAAAGAGCCATATTCAAAATCAGTGGCGTAAGGTAGTTACAACGGGCTCCAGTGCATGCAACTATTGTATGATGGGACCTCATGCATGCTACTGTGGACATATCCTCTTCATACATGATCAAACAGAGACTTAACACTGGACAGCATCAACATATTATCCAGCAATCGCTGCATCAGTTTATGACAAAACCAGAAAAATAAGGATTTATTCATTTTTAAAAATGAATAAAAAAATTTTGTTAAAGATGCTACTAATTATTTAAAAAAATGACACAGATGGATTTGCCTTTTTCTAGGGCATATATATAGGCATATATATATATGTATGTATAGCAAATGGCATCTTTTTGAATTTAATTATAGCTTCTTTTTACATAGGCATATTTCTAAGGTGGCAATCACCCATCCTCTGCCCTTTCCTCTCGGCCCACTGTCTCTATGGCCCCCCATCTCACAGGCCCTAACAGTACTGCCTGCACTGTCTATATTTATGTTTCTGTTCAAAATGAGAAGCAGTAAAATGATAGGCTAACAGAGAAGGTGTTCCATTGTTGGTTAACTGTGACTCAACTGTCAGAACAGCTGATGACTCAATTGACAGCCCCAGACAATGACAGCTAGAAATAATGAGTGAGCATGTGTGCACAGAGTGAACTGCAGAAAGTATAAGAGATAAATTACAGGCCTAAACATGTAAAGGTATTGTCTTCCTGACTGAGCTTTCACTAGAGCTTTATCTAGACTTATAGCCAGCTGAAACATATAATGTTCCTTAAACCTGGTCATTTTGGGTCACCTTGGCCTTCCTTTTCTTAGGGTTTGGCAGAAAATACTGTAACATCGCTTCTTTTCCTGCCTTGATAGTAGGAGGATAAGTAGTTGTTTTTTACTGAGACATCATTGCACTTCTTGCTGGGAATTTGCCCACAAATTATTATTACAATATTTTAAGTCAAACGTGATCTTTTCCTAATCATGAGCAGCTGGTTTTTGTCCTTAAACCTAACCACCTGTTAACCACAACATTGTTGCAACTTAAAGTTTCAATTTTCAATGTATCCACTACATAATAACATACAAATATAACGTATCCATAATTTGCAGAGATGTATAACACTTGCCTGTAATACCTTAAGTAATATATGAAGTAAAAACTATTTGCTGGTCCTCACATGTTAGCATTTCATTTATGTTTGACATTATTAATTGAATATGGTTGGGGTTTTTTTTGATTGTTGGGCCAACAAAATAAAGGCTGTTGTAATATGAGATGACATTTTGTAAACTGAGCAGTTGAAGCATTAATCAAAAGACTACTCAATTATGAAAAAAAAAATCATTGATTGCTGCTATATTTTTTAACCAAAGCATGTTATCAGCACTGTATGAACATGTTTTCCCATTAGTGTTTAAAGTTCAAAAGCCAGTAAGGCTAACAGAGAATCAGGGTTTACATAAAAAGAGAGAGAACACGTTGTTAGCAGGACATACAAGCGTGATAAATTTCTGTTCGTCTTTTGTCACTGAATACGTCTGGGCCCATATGCTGGACTACAAAGCTACGTGAAAGCAGCGTTTAAAAAGCCAGGCCTACCACATTAAAGCCTATAACAATCTCTGTTCATGGTAAGTTATCACTCTCAATTAATCACCTCCCACAATGGGATTTCTGATGTGTTCAAGCCCCCTGAAAGCTGCAGGTCAGGCTGAGGGCAGACTGACTCTCAGTTCCCCATTCTCCATCCCCTCACTCCCCTTTCACTTTATCACATCTCTCAGCCGCTGCCAACTGAAGCGCCTTTACATTTTTCTTAGTCCTCGAGCTCTCTGAAAGAATGAGAGAGTCAAGCATCACACACCCCAAAACAAACACAGAGAGATAGATGTAAGTGTGAAGATGTGGGGCTTTATGTGAAGCGAGGGCCTCTGTAGTCAGACTGACTGACTGGCTGGCTGGCTGGCTGAGAGCCTTTCTGCCTGATTAAAACCCCTCCCTGGTCATTCCACTGGGGCTGTGTTAGCCTATGAATGGTATTGTATTGTTAGGGCTCTCCCCATTCCTGCACTACTGAATGGGTTTAACCACTGGTTTAGATTCAGTTACACGGTTTTGGTTGAAAGTGTCCCCCTCCCACCGCTTTGGACTCGATGGTTCCCTTGACTGACCTGTTTAGAAGCCGCCGTGGAAATGTCATGTTGCCCCTCCCATGGGCTGGACCCGACATTCACTTTGATAGGTAACAAAAAAATGACTTGGGATGGGATTAAACCAATGGCTCTTTTTAACCACAATGAATTGCCAATTTATGGTGGAACGTAACAGTGTGGTGATGGAGGACTTTGAAGTGGAGGATGCGGTGATTCACTTCTTTACCATGTATGGGAGGAGCACTGATGGGACATTGGTGGAAAGTTAAATAATCCTTAAAACTGCAAAAGTTTTATCACTTAAGGAAATTTTGTAAACTTTTATTTAGAGATATAATGACATAATGTTATATAATAAACATAATACATATACACCACAGTTTGACCTACACACACAAAAAAAGCCAGTTTCTCCATTAACCTTATTTTCTTAAAACAAGGAACAAACTGCATGATTTTTGCACTGTAAAATAATAGCCTACTCAACCTATATGCAGCATACGAGACATACAATATTAAAGAGGGAAGAAGAAATACATGAATTTAAATTTAAATAGTGATTTTTTTTTTGTCATGGTGTGTACATGGGTTGTTAAAACAATAGTAGAAGAGGACATTGTACCTACAAAAAATCAAAAGCTTCTTTTTCATCATAAATTTGATCTTTTAAATATACAAGAAATGTCAGTGAGTCTGTCAGTTTGGTCAAATTTGTCAACACAACATGCTTGAGGAGGCATATGTTTATTGAGACCGATAGGTCTACATTACTATGATTCACTTGACTACCTATTGTATTGTAAACCTGGTCCCTGAAAAATAGCCCCCATATTTTAGTTTAATAAAAACAAAAAGCATGCAAACAAAATAATGAAATACAAACAAAAACTAATTCAAAGATATAATAACTGGATTGTAGATATCAAGGTATTACACAAACAAGTTGTTTGTTGTTTGCCAGGCATACAGGACTCTCACACATCAATAGCATTAGATGTTTTCAGCTCAACTGGAGTGGAAAAACAATGTTAATTAAGCAGGAAGTCAATGAAAACTCAGGGACAATTTAGTCTGGGGCCACACTGGGAACCTGGGGAATCACAGAGCATAAAACACACTTATTTTGAGAGAGTAGCTGTTGGTGAATTTGTTTGCTTTACTCCCATAGTTTCAGATGTCGAGCTCTGTATAGATGCTCTGTCATGAAGATGTAGTGGCTTAAGGATGGATGTCAACTGGCTGGTTCATCAAAACTTTGATCCACAAAGGATGGCCATGGAAACTGTAGTATCCAGAGACTGGACCCTAATATTCTAATATTTTAATAACTCCTTTTGTCTACTGCGCTCACTTTAGGAAAGAGGAAAATGTCTGAACCTGAATCACCTTTTCAACCAGAAGTCCTCTGTGGTAACATTTACTGATGCCATTGCTCTGAGCTGCCCATACTGAAATTTAATACACGGCATATATGCCCCTGTACATATATATATATATATATATATATATATATATATATATATATATATATATATATATATTTTATACACGTATAATATTTCGAAATGTCAATATATTTATCATATAGATGCATCCTCTGTATATACATTTTTTTGTATAAGTATATATATTACAAATATCTATATGATGAATTTTTATATGGTATTATGTGGTGCGACCATATATGTTAACAATATACATTTAAAATATGTGTGCAAGTTGTATGCTTATATGTTTTTTTTCTAATTAATTTTTAACATCTTTTATATCTACATATGTAATATCAACATATATTACACATTAGTTGGAAAATACTGGGATTCAAGTCCTGGTTCGAATGAGCCTCCAGTAAGAGTAAGAGTAAGACTAAGAGTAAGAGTAGAGTAATTTTATAAATAAAATGTATATATGTATAACTTATGTGTGTAATTACAGCTTTATACAAATATACAAAAGTTGAGAATGGCCATTCTTCCAAATATTTTCAATGCTGTTGTCTTGAAATCACAATTAGATATTTCATTATCTCCAGAAAACAAGCTTTGTTATCTTGTGATAATGACTGACTAATTTTGTTATCCCAAGAAAATAAGCGTTGTTATCTCGAGATTATTTTGTTACTACTGTTGTAAAGCTACCATCTATGCATGCTGGCATGGCACTCCTGATCTCTGATAAGCATCTTAAATAGCCTTATAATAGGAAGGAACTGCTTGTAATTATCTCATTATCTCAAGATAACAGAGCTACTTTTCTTGAAATAGAAATTGAAAAAAAAATTGACTTTTTGTTTTCTTGTGAAAACAGGTTGATTATCATATTTTTACAGAATAACAAAGCTTGTTTTCTTGAGACAATAAAATAGAATACCGCCTTTATTTACCTTTGATAACAGGTGGATTGTCTCGTTATCACAAGATAAAGCTCATTGTCCCATTTTCTTGTAATAATGAATTGATTTTCTTGCTATCACAAGATAACAAAGCTTGTCTTCTCGAGATGATGGGTTGACTATCTCATTATTTCAACATAACAAAGTTCATTTTCTCAAAATAACACATGAAATAACATTTTGTTTTGTTGTGATAATTGGTTGATTGTCTCATTATCACAAGACGACAAAGTTTGCTTTCTCGTGATAACAAAATTAAATAACCCTTTGTCTTGTGATAACAGGTTGATTATCTCAAGATAACAAAGCTGGCTTTCTCAAGATAATGATATAAAACAATGCTTCTGTTTTCTTGTGATAATGGGATGATATTTTGTTAGCACAAGATAATTAAAATAGATAATGAGATAATGAAATAATGAACATGTGATCTCAAGATAATGGCCTTTAAAAAGTAATTGTAAGCACAGATGTTCTCAGCTTCCATACAGATACATTTATGTTATACATGTAAATAATTATATTTTTGACATACATGACAATAAGTGTACTACACATGAAATAACACATATTTTATAGGCTAGACATATATTTCTATGTAGGCTTCATATATCATTTTTACATGTGTATGTTTTACTTCATATGGAAATTCAGTATGCTTCCAAATCCAGCTCTCTCTGGTTCTCTTATTCACTGTTTTTTAAGACATTTTTTATGATTAATTCTGGATAGCGACCATAATTATACGTTTAATTTGGACACACACTTTGCAGTTATGCTGCCCCAATTAGTTGGGACAGGATGCTCCTCTGTCGCAGCAGCACACAGCCTAAAAAGACATCTGCATTATCATGCCAAAACTTTCCAAGTACAGTTCATTCACTGTAATGAGCCAATTCATTACCAGAAAGCTGTAACAGACAATTACTACAGTGAATAATGGGTTCTCTGCTGTCTTAGTGTACTACTGCTGCCAGTGGTTGACTGGTCGACTGAAAAGTAACCTGTAGCTTTGGTGCTTTTGTGGCACACAAAGCACGGAGGAATGCCAATTCTCTAGAGGAATTCTCTCCGTCAGTAACAGCTCACAGACACACAGTGAGGGGCAGGGTGGAAGCCATGAAGCAGACCTTCCTTTACATTTAGCCCCAGTTCAGAAAAGGAGAAGCTAAAACTAAACTTTCACTTACTTCTTTAATTGGATGCAGCCTCTGTGGAACTGTATTTGAATGTCTGAGGGCCCCCTGCTATGCTGAAGGACTTTTTCAATACAAATTGTCAAGATGAACTTGGTTTAGTTAAGACTCCTTAAAATTCTGGGGATTTGCAAAAAGGAAATAACTTAAAAGAAAAATACGCTGATGTGTTTCCTAAAAACACAGATATTTAAGTGAACACACACTCACACACAATCCATTTTCCATCAGTTCCCTAGTGTGCTGGAATAGGACAAGCCTATAATCAATTAGCTGTTCTCTCTTCATGTGGCTGTCAATTAGGCTGACCAGTGATTGGGGATATGACTGCTTAGTTAGCTGTTCCAGCTGCCCTCCTCCTCTGATTATTACATTACTTACAACTAGAAACCTAATAACAACACTTTTACTTGACATTTATGAGACAGATGCCTCCTACTCCAACTCCTAGCAACACATAATGGCCCCTCAACAACCAGCTCTCATTTGACTTTTGACTTGTGGACTTTGTGGGAAAACACCCCTCACTTGTCGGCACTCAAATCTGCATTAACAATGTCTTCATCACATTTCCTATCAGCTTCTTTGAGGTGGTAATAATAGCTTAGGCTATATTTGATCTCCTCCTGTGTGTAACTTCTTGTGAAGGTAAGGAAAAATGCTACTGTGTATGAAGTAGACCTTTGCGAATTTTCCTGTCATATTCTTTTTATGTCATCTGTCATCATTACCCAGTATTATGATACAGCCATATAGAGTATTGAATTATAATGAATACCTTGCTCTCTTTCCACGATCTTTTTTCTGGTCTCGCTGTTTTTGTATGAGAGACTTATGTTAGAGAAATATAATATAGTTGCATGTGGTGGCATTTGAAATGCCTCAGTTAGTTAGCCCCTTGGGTAGAACGGGTGTATTGGTGAGGGTCAGACTCAAAATCTTTCCAGATTTGAGTCTGGATTTCCAGGCTACTCTGGAAGGGCTTTAAAGAGAAAGAAAGAAAACAAACATTATGTGAGTCCACAAAATCAGTCTCCCATTCATTGTCTAAGGAGCAGCTCCAGACTTTAAACCCAGTAACATCACATGTTAAGGCCAAAACACACTGGCAGTGAACAGTGCATATTAAAAAAAATGTTCCTATTTTTCAATGTGCACACTCACACCGGGGCAGATAGATTTGTGTCAGTGCTCCATGATGCGCTGCCCCCTGAATTTAATGCACTTTTCCACCACTTGCTCTCTTCTTGTACCAGCTCCTCTAGCAGCTCTTCCTCTCTGCTCCTATGGCAGCTCACCTCCTCTTGTCACCACTGATGTATAAAGAGAACTCTGTATCTTATGTATGACAAAGAGTGGATGAGGAGAGGCTCGTTAAGGTTGAGAAATATCCTGAGCTAAATAACTCACAGTCCTCAAATTTTAAAGACCATAGCCAAAAACATACTGGGTGGTTAAAGACGTGGCATGGGTATGGCTCCTAGGACTATTTTTTAGTCAACTAACATTGAGTGAAAACTGAAAACACACTTAAATAGCAACAGCTAAAGCTATGCCAATTCTCTTAAATCTGGGGTAATCTGGTTACATAACCGAATTAATATTGCTGCCATTGTAGCAACTTGTGATGAGATGGAACCAACATGTCACTCAAAATGGTATGCCCTTAAGCATAACTTTAAGTCTTAATAAAATGTAAAGATGTAAGTTATATAAAAATCCATCCCCTGTACAGTTGTCATGAATGTTGAAAGTAGCTATAGAGACTTTTTGCTTCATTTTTTTCCTACCAGGCTGTCAGCATGTTTATTTCTGTTGTAAAGTTGTGTGTTTCAACATGGCGGTCTGTGGGGATTGGCTCACTTCTGGAGCCAGCCTCAAGTGACATTAGAGGAACCACAGTTTTCAGCACCTCTGTATTGGCGTTATTTTTTATTTTTCAGGTGTGGATAATTCTGCATCTTTAGCTACATAGCCACCATCACTCCATCAATGATAACTGCAGACACAGGGTTTACCATTCCTCAAAAAAGATTCTGCACTGTCATTTTCATACTATAGTGAAATGAACAGGAATTGGATTGAAACCAATGGATGCTAGGAAGGTGGAGGAACACACTGTTAGGACATAACAGCACTTTTAGAAACTCTTCAGGAATATGTGACTTTATTCAAATAGCCTAAAAGATGAAATGCAAGTGTGTAAATAAAAACACTCCAAAATCTGGATTCAATAAAAGCAATGCTCATTTTAATCCTCTGCAGTCTTAAAAACAATTAGCAGGATACAAAAATAAAAAGGTTTAAACTGAGTTTATGTTTAATTTTCTCTCATTGTTGGCAACAACCAGGAAACATTTACAACTCTTTATAATCAGAAGATGAGTAATAAAATATAGTAATAATCATAATATACTTTAGTTTTATAAAAAGCTTTGTGTGTCCTTGAGACTGCTCTCACACATCACTGAGTCTCCATGGATACTGACTTTAGGTATATTTTACAGCCTGTTGAAGCAGCTCAGGAGGGTTTCCTACTACACGTCTGCCTCTCCTTTCACAGCCATACTCTATTGGTCTGCAAGAACAACACATATAGTGTCTGCACCGAGGCTTGCTGTAAAAGTAATTGGTTTCATTGGAAAGTGGATAAAAAGCGGTGGCTGGTTGTGGAGGGCTTCCTGCCGAGTTTGACCGCTCCTGGGTTAATCACAGTCCCTCTGAGGCTGGAAGGTTTCCCAGTCAGCACTGGCCACCAGCCACAGAGAGCTCTGACTTACAGCACAGCCGGCTGGGATCAGCTGCAGGGAGAGAGGAAGGAACTGTTAAACAAGTATTCTTTAATGACATACAGTCTGTCTTTCCTCATATCAACATCCAATCGCTTTTACACAGATGTGGGAAGTAAGTCTCAGGTATACTGTATTTAGGAACATTTTTTACAGGATTATCGACAATTTTGAGCCTTTATTTTGTAGAAATTTATGATGTTGGTGTGGTGATAATCAGCACCACACCAACAGGCATATATATATATATATATATATATATATACATATATATCTATATCTATCTATCTATCTATATATAGTGTCCGTTTATACTTTGTTAGGATCAGATCAGTCCTTATGGAATAAGGTATAGATATTTTTTCAAAAGCCCTTTCAAACACAAAATTATACTGCAACTTAGCTGAAACGATTCAGTCAGTCCTTAACGCATCCTCTTAGCTGAGTCAAAGTTGTATTTACTTTATGTGACCATTATTCTGCACAAACTGTATTTTCACAATTAGTACTAAAATCCGAAATAAATTGTCCTCTCAGTACAAAGTTTTCCCTTTTTATTTGAAAAGACACATAACACATTCAGCTTCCTCAGCTTCAAGTAGACATGTGTCTGGAGATTAATTTACGCTGAGGAATGCTCTGCGTGTTCTTCTTTCATTGTCAGAGGCTGAATCTGGGTTTATTCTCAATGAAAACCACTCACAAAGTTCAATATCTGCAGGTCCTTTTAGTGTTTTACCCATTTCTTGATCTAGACCGCACCAACACTAAGTTTGTTTTGCAGTCTTCCCATTTCGACAAAACATGAGCTGCCATTTCAGCACCATAAACGCAGTATTTTCTGCATGCGGGCTTTTGTTTTTGATTGATTTGACGTCCGCATAATGCTGACTTTCTCCATCCCATCGGCTGACTGAAACGGCCTTTTTGTGCCACTTGACTCCCTCACACACACACAGCTGCATTTGTCTTGCAAATCCATCCCCGCTGCGCCGCGTTCAGACGAGGAAAAGAGAGCAGTCGGACATCAGTGAAGTTCAAGCCAGCGAACAAGCGGAGAGGCTGTTCCATAGCAGCCGCCTTTGTCGATATCAAAACGGAGAGCTGGTGAAAAATGATGCATGCTTTTACACCTCTGAATCCTGGCAACTGACAGAGCAAGGGATGGGTATGGGGGGGGGGGGAGTATAAAAACTAAAAAAAAAAACCTTTCCCTTCCCTGGAGGCTGAAGTCAGTGTTGAGGCGAACAAAAGAGCCCCGGTCTGAACGGGTTGAGTGTCCTCTAGCGCACGACGGGGATCAGCAGCGCAGAATGTAGGAGATGGATGGAGACGCACACGTACAAACGGCCGTGACTGAAATTTGCATATTTGTAATTTATCACTTTTTTGTTGAGTTATTCAGGGATTTTTTAAAGAGGTGTTTTTTTGTTTTTGTTTTTTAAAAGAAAAAAAAGTAGATAATTTGTCAACACAACTTTTCTGCAAAACGTTAAATAGTGCAGGAATCAGAGCCTGAGATCATTCCTGTTTCCCTGGAAAAAAAAAGCGCAGTGGTTATGTGCTTATTATATTTATGTATTTATTGCTTTTTGTCTTCCGTCTTGAGATCTGCTGTGGAATCACCCCAGTCTGCTTCATTTCCATATCTTTTCATTGGAGCTTCCTCGTGAATAGACTGTAATATTTCATGATGGGGCACGCAAAAGCTGTGCACAATGCCTCTCATATCCACTCTGCTTTCAGCCGCAACAATGATCATAGCAAGACGTCTTTATGGCTAATTCAGTCAAAGGCGCATCTCCCGTCCTCCGGCGCGGAGGTCAGCCCGCCGTGTTCCGTCCACCAGGGGGGTTTTCATAGGCTATAGGCGGCCAGCTGGCTCCGTCACACGACACCACACACACACACACACACACACACACACACACACACACACACACACACACACACATTTTACCGATATGAGCATTTTGTTATTTCTGAGAATAAGATACAAAGTCATAAAACTGACCCCTTTTTTCAGTCAGACCAAAGACAAAGCCTTTTTATTTCACCCCGGAAACATTATTTGACTTGTCTCGTTTTAAACACAGTGATCACACATATTGGTTTTACAACACAACACCCTGCGTCAACAAATTTTATTTCAATATGTTGTTCTGAAAAAATGATTTAATATGTATTATGTTTGGAAACGCGAGCGTGCTGAAAACGACGCATTTGCAGCTTCCATGCAAAGACAGTTCACATCCCACTTTTTATCTCCTATGTTAAACTGTTGATAAAAAATAATGATGTCAGTTTTATATTGCAAATCTGTCAGTGGAAGCATAGTGTCGGGCTTTCCATCAGTCTGACCAAGACCTACTGTTAAAGACATGCACGGGACGAGGCACTGGTCCTATTTGTTGCTGCGGCACATCACAAGTCCCTGGTGCTCCCACGGAGGAGTAAAATAGAGCCAAAAGTGGATGCATTATCCTAGCGCACAGCAGGCGCACCTTTACGCAATACGACGAAACTGCGTGATGGCTTGTTTCTAGCCATCAGCTTTTACGCATGAACGCACTGCACCCGAAATCAGAATTAATGGTGAGAATGCATTTCTAATAGGAAGCTCTCTTTCGTAAATTATTTGTTCTACATATTTGCAGGCATCCTCTCGCTTGTTCTCTCGCTGGCATTCACATTTCATTTGTACACTGCAGTTCCAAATGCACGTGATTTTTAACAAAGCACAATTTATCGTGTGGACGCTGAAAAAGTAAATTTTCTGAGTAACTGATCTCATTTTATTCTAGAATAATAATTTAGTCCATGCGCACTCACTTCAGTCCCACTCTGTACATGCGTTGCCATGGATATTCATGCGCCAAAACCCTAGTCCTTTGGAACATATCCAGGGTAATGCATCTCTCTTCGTGGCCAAAAATATAAAGTAAGTTCCCTAAAATGTGCGACAGTCCGTGTCATTAAGAAATAAAATCCCCCTCTGATTATTTACCCATTAATTCTTCTGTCTGAGCAGCCCAGATTTTTTTTAATGGGGAAAGCTGTTCGTGCGCCCTGGAGCCACTTGTTGCCGGCGCATAAAGTTGGAGCTTTTGAGAAGTTAAATATCCCGGAAAGAACACAAGTTAGTATCTCAAGGGCTTCACGAGGACAAAAGACCAGCGCCTTAGCACCATATGCTTAATGGCTACAGCCGTCCAGCCTTTATTAAAGGCAAAAAGTGGTCCTTTAAAAGTTGGAAAGGCTCCTTTATTTGAGTTAGATGGAGCACTTGCGCACAAAACCAGAAGCGCGCATTGCCATTGACTCGCCCCCTTTCTCTTTCTTTCAGGAGTCTGAAGCGGCCACCGTCATCGCCCGTTTCACTCCAACATAAGCTTTTCATCACCCGGCTTTGTTCTCGGTGAAAGTAATGCTGCGAATCAAAGAGATGACAATATTTTCTATCAGCTTGGAGACCCTGGACAAGAGCCCTCGAGCTTTGGCAAAAATCAGGGCCGGTTATTCATCCTGTCACTCCGCACCTGTGGTCCCGCATTCAAAGTAGACAAACCTGTCCCTATTAACATTAATTATTCACAAACAACACAAAGGCTGAAATAGAGCAGGTTGAAGTCTGTTTATGGCTTCTAAATGTTTTATTCCTCTGAAGATGTGCCCAAAGCTTTTTTCTCTCCCTCGCTCGCAACCGAGTGCCTGTCTCTCTTTCAGCCTTGAGTAGCCCTACAGTTTGGATTTTACAATCGCAGCATCTGCTTAATCTTGCGGATAAAAATATGACACAAAACATAGCTAATAAAGGATTTGTTAAATCACGGTAATGAGTGATCAACGCGGGAAACAATGGAGAGAGATGGTGAGAGCCGTATGGTTCCGGGGGCACGCGGGACAGTTTGCTCTCTTGTGGAGAAAGCGCCAGGTGATGGCAAGAAAATCGCCATTCCGAGGAGGAGAACACACCAAATCCACCTCCTTTCTCTCCTTGAAAAAAATAGAAGACATAAATTTAATTGGCTTATCAAGGCGCGGCGAAAAGACCTCGCTGTTAATTGGCTGGGGGCGCACAAAACAAACGCAGGGACATGTTTAGCCTGGCTGGCCCACTCTGCGCTTTCAGCCTGGTGTCACATCATTGAAAATGTGTTTTATTATTGCAAAACGTCACATGCTTTACAGTTGCCATATTGTGTCCTGGACAAAGGCTGATGGAACATTAAAGACGTGGAAAACGGTGCCAACCCGTCTCGAAGACACTGCAAGGGCCTCTCTCTTTGCTTGCTTTTAGGCAGCTGCTGTCCAGGGACTCAGGCGTAAGGACATGAAAAGAGACAAAGTTTGAACTACCAGGTGCATCCCTGGAGAAGACGGCGGAGACCGATCTGTTCCAGCGGAACAAGGAGGCGCTCATAAAGATGTAATTTAGATTGGAAGGTCACGTCTGAAAGAAAAGAGCGCACGGGGAGGAAGAATGATCTCAGCTACCTCCCCTCCCTGACACACAAGCTTCTGCTGCTGCTCCTTCAGTGCAGCCACAGCAGACACATGTTGGTTACCGGCGGCTCACCGCGTACATCAGCCACCCTGTAAAGCAAATCTGAGTGCCCGGATGCCCGCATGGCATGGGACTGAGAGTCTGGGCAGGTCATCCTCACAGCCAGAGGATTTAATGACTTTATTTCCGAGGCGAGATAATCTGAAAATCTTATTTGTACCTGTTGTTAGGCGTCTTTCCCAGTGCGCTAACATACGGGCTTAAAGCGGATTTCACAGCATGAGAGGCGACACAACCTCTTACTTTCTTCTCATTAATGTATCAGTCAAAGCTGTTTAACTAAAGCTTCACACCGTCATGGCTGCCTTTCACCGCAGAAGTTTAAGATTTGACGGTCTTTTCCTTTAATGACTTGTTAATCCAGATTTCAGCCATGGGTGCAAACCAATACACATATTCACAGCCGCTGGTGCGTAAAAGTGCCGATCTCTGCACCCTCCTGCTATGAAGACATCAAAGAAAGGAAAAAAATCATAATGATTGAAACTATTTAAAAGTTTCATATTTCATATTACTGTTCAGGTGACTTGTATTTTAAGCGTTAGAGCACCGAGTTTCATCCTTAACTAACAAAAAAAAAAAAAAACATTATATGCTGCAGGGCTTCGTCAATGTGAGTATAGCATCTGAGCTCTTTAAAATGTCAATGCTCTGCTTGGAGCAGCTTTTTAATAGAGATAAACCTGGTGCAGTCGTCATACTCGGGGAAAAGCCCTAAAATGCAAGTTAAATTATTAATGGCACACTGTCAAAATACTTCATCAGGAGCTGCAGAGTCTCGTGATCAATATTTTACTTGCAGGTGAGTAAATGTATAATATCAGCAATACAAATTTGTCAAAGTTAAAAAAAAATTAAAAACCATTTTTGTTTTATGAAAAATAAAGTCTCTTACAGAGTAAATATGCATTTACAATGATAACGTCAATGATTTAAACTTTTTTTTAAATATCAAATTTGGGGACTTTATTAGTGCATTATGATCTTGTAAATGACAGGCTAACAGCGGTGGATCTGAAATCTATATCAAAGTGAAAATATACGGTATCAAAGAGTGATAATCCTTGCATCACTTCCATCCTCTCTCTTATATAACAAAACATAAGTACATCTCTGTGGAGGTTTTTTTTTTTTCAGAAATGGGACTTCAAATATCTAAATTCCAAACATGTTGTCTGTGTGTTTTTTTAAATTTCATTTATTTATTTATTTATTTATTTATTTATTTTATTTATTTATAATGTTTACTATTCCTGTCTGAAATACGACTGAATTCAGATTTTAATTTCAGGAATTAGAATTTATTCTCAGAATGTTGACATTAATCTCAGAGATAATAATATAATATGAAATAATTAATTTTCCATCCTCCTTGGCCCTGTCACAGCAATGTGGTTAGTGTGTAGCTGTCTGTGTGTCGTGGACAGCACACTGTAGGTATGAAAGCGCGCTTCCTGTATATATGGTGAATCAGCGGCCTTTGAGCCCAGCGCCGAGCCTTTCTCAACCAAATTACTGCTTGGCGTGGCCCTCTAATGTCCAGGCCTGCTGAGAACTAAAGGAAATAAAACCTGTCAGACAGTAAAATGGTCGTGTCCTTTTAAGCCTTGCCAAGCCCGTAGCCGGAGTGACAAGATAGCCGTGAGTATTTCAGCCTGTCCCTTCCGCTTGACTGCGACCGCACCAAAGGATGTAGAGAGGCGCTCTGCGCTGCTCACATTAAAAACGGTCAACGGCACAAAGGCGTTAAGGTGCGAGAAACTACAATGATACCACTGTTTTAACCCCCGGCTCTGCTGCCGCACAGTCACACAGGACCCGGCCCTCCTGCCAAAGAGATGAAGTTGCCCAGCATTGACTCCCTAACATTTGACTTTCTAATGGCTGTAATAGGATTACATGCTCCTGTCGCGGTGGTAATGAGGAGCGGACGGACTCACAGAGGACCCGGAGAGTCTGCTGAGGAAGAGAGAAAAACAAGAACTCTGAAGCTCCCGGAACCTTCAGATTAAGAGGCAAAAATAATATGGCCGGTTTTCGTTTGCAAATCACAAAACAATCACCAGATAACAGTTATGATAAAAAGAAATATGAGCTAGCCCACCTGTTGTGCTGGAGGTTTTTTAAAATCCAAACTTTCACAGTCCTGAGACTGAGCCTTGCAGCAGTGCTTGGCATGTCGCTTCAGCCTGGTGTTTGCAGCTTTTCGGGGGCCACATGGTTCATATATGCGACAGTGTGTTGGTGGTGTGGGGGCGGCCGCAGAGGAGGCCGTGGGGACACATGTTGGAGAGATGCCGCTACCACGGGAAAATCTGTCCCAGCAGCACCTGGCAGCACAGAGCAGCATTCAACAGCCTCCCACCATACTGCTGCACGCCCGCGTGCGCTTTAAACACCTTCAGCTGTTGTGGGTATACAGTGTCTCCTCATTAGCATCTCATTTGCATATTTATGTCACAATATTGGGCCGTATTAGTGTGGGACAGCTTCCCCTTCTAAATCTCATTTCGGATGAAACAGTAGTAAAAGTGCGTCTATTCATTGGCTGGCTGGGTTGCACCTTACAGAAGGTACTCACCATAATAATATGTCAGTATGAGGCATGATATAATGCTTCATTCATTCACATACCAGCAATCGTGTGTCCTTTATGGACAATAATTATGTGACTAACCTATTCATTGATATAAAAGATCAGGCTGTGATCTGCTGGTGACAAAATAGGCACTGTTTGTAACAAAAAATACATGTGCAAGTTCATATTATGTTTAGTTTCAGAATGGATACTTTGCATTAAAATCTATTTCTCCAGAGTGAATCTCCATTAAAACCATCTGTTGTTAGTTGGACAAAAAGCTCCAGGGGTTTTCACATCCAGTGGACTTCAGCAGTTACTGGAGTTTACTCTTGTACGTTATCCTTGTGCTGTGCTGTTGTCAGGCTAATGTTGCCAAGACATCTTATTTCATATTTGACCAGGCAACAACAACAATAATAATTATGTATATATATATATATATATATATATATATATATATATATATATATATATATATAGATATAGAGATACATGTATGTATGTAACAATGACAATGAAAGTTTTGAATCAGTAAGTGCTTTTATTTGCAGATTGAATATAAATATAAATCATTGTACAACGATATAAAAATATTTTTCTTATTCATTGCAATTAAATTAAAAACATATATTATAACTTGTGAAAAAAATAAATACATGATTGCCAGTTGCCTGAATTACAAAAATAAAATTATCAACATGATAAAACTATTTACAACATTGAATACAATATCGGAAACTGTACAATAAGCTCACATGGTGTTCACATGTTTTTGCAATGCGCTTTCAAAAGCGCATTAACACGATCGACTTCACATTGACAATGTGCGTTTTACAGAAGGATTTTCTGTTTAGGCCACCAGGCCAAAAGGAGGCTCGTTTTCAATGTCCGTGAGGCCTGATTTGTTGTGTAGTTTTCGGGGGTCTTCCGGTGTCCAGACTTTAGCGGTGCGGATGATGTTCTGCTCTCGGAGTTGCTTTTCATCCGACCAGGACAGAGAGTGACCGGCGAGGGGAGGCAGGCCGTAATCCGGGTCGCTGGGGGAAGGAGACCCTGGGGAGAGAAGGGAACAAGAGCATTGTTGTTAGTTTTTTATATTTTTTATTTTTCAATTTTAGTTTTCATCATGTTCATCACCGGGACTATGCAGGCTCGTATCAATACCAGTTATTGCATGCGTAAATCTGTGGATAATTTGCGTAAAAGGAGTTGCTCATCTTTTCCAGCCCATCACCACTAACGCGTCACTTGTCAAGAAAAACAGCTGAATTTAGATGTATGGTCGTAAAATGAACCTACTTGTTCCTCTGTGACAGATAATGACCTTCTTGGGCTGCGCGTGCGTCTCGCTGCTGGAGTTTCTGATGGGCAGATCAGACTGCACGAGCTCGGCGAGGAAGTTGATGTAGCCGATTGCGAGCCGCAGAGTGTCCACCTTAGAGAGCCTCTTCTCGTAGGGCAGTGTCGGGATGTGGGAGCGGAGCCCCTCAAACGCGTCATTGATGGACTGCATCCTCCGCCGCTCCCTGACGTTGGCCGCCTGTCTCAGCTGCTGCATCTCCATGTCAGACCTCATCCGCCTCCTCCGCTTCAGTAGCGGCCCGCCGTGATGGCCCATCTGAGGAGACAGATCCGGGGTGCTGTCGGCGCAGCCGTAGGAGAAGGTGGAGGATGAGGAGGAGAAGGACAAGTTGCCGATGTCGTAGTCTCCATCGTGAGGCTCTGCTCTGCTGCCACCGTCTTTGCTGTAATAGTCTTGGAAGTGACTGGCGAGGAAGTCGACGTCGTCATCCAAAAAGTCATCAGTGTCCAAGTGTCCGTCTCTTGAGGACTGGTCGGTGAAAAACTCGTCATCGTCGAAATAAGGAGGGGAGGAGAAAGAGTCGAGTCCAGAGAAAGGGTCCAGCACACTGTCCATCTTTGTCCCGCTGCTGCTTTCTCCTCTTGTTGCACTAACAATGACTCAGTGTTCTTTTATCAACTTGCTGCTCTGTGTTCGCTGCTCACAGTCAACAGTTAGTTCTAGTTGAAGAACCGGCACGCGAGGATTCTTTATAGCGACATCCATAGTCGCGTGCCGCTTGCCAGGAGTGCCAACCAATCACAGCTCTGTCCGCGAGGCGCACCTCGGGATAATCCCCCAGAACGCCACGCCTCCTGTCCTCAACTGTCCGGGTTTCAGCTAACATCTCAACTCTGCACTGACACCGGCTGTTCCCCGCACCAGACCCGATCACAAATCACTCCATTTAGAGTTCCCTTTAGACGAAGCTTTAAATGTCCTTTCCGACAAGTTTAAGGTAGCCTTGTTGTTCCCCCAAATTAAGGACACTGATCAGATTACATTCCCCACGTGATGACTCAGCCTTTTTTTCCTTTTTACTGAATAGTAACACAGTGTATGACTTTTAGCAGAAAGCAGGTTTTCGTAGATACTGTTCTATTGTGAATTACAATATTTTAGGTACCATAAGTCAACGTGACCTCGCAGTTGTCTGACTACAGCAACAGCACAGTTTCTCTTCACAGGACTAACAGGATAAACTGTTGCAGGATATATCCATTCAAATGCTCAAACCACTATGCAGTAACAGTTTTACAAGAGTTTTTCCA
The DNA here is from genome assembly GCA_026686955.1 of Epinephelus cyanopodus. Lineage (NCBI taxonomy): Eukaryota > Metazoa > Chordata > Actinopteri > Perciformes > Serranidae > Epinephelus > Epinephelus cyanopodus. The sequence continues at coordinate 37,334,256 of CM048926.1, forward strand.
TTCATAATTCAAACATAAGATACCATTAAACAGCCACGATGGGTTTACGCTATTTTAGTTGTAAATCTTACTCAATATTTTAATATAGCCTGTAGGCTATTTTGATCCCCTGCTACCTTCAGGTTAACATCTTTGAAACGGATGTAACAGGAGACTGAGGCAGTGCGAGGTCACAAGAATAACGGTGTTATCTCCTCTTATTAAAGCAACAGGTGTCGCTGACAAAATACACTTTCATAGCCTATTATTAAAGAGGACGAGGTGGTGCAAAACTCTGACGTCAGTTGGAGTCCCTATGACCAAATGAGTTCTGTGCAACAGATGCATCCACCCAGAAACCATAAACTTAATTTAACTGAGATGAAGACATATTATTATTATTATTATTATTATTAGTAGTAGTAGTAGTAGTAGTAGTAGTAGTAATAGTAGTAGTAGTAGTAGTAGTATGTTTTATATATTTGTTGTTTTTATATGTTTCTTTACTAAATCAAATCTAATTTAGATTGAATTTTAAATTAGATATAAACGAATTTAACATCAATATTCTGTTTGGAGATGGAAGACACTGCAAAAAGCAACATGCTTACGTTTAGCAAAGTTTTAATGACAGTTGTTGTAACATCTATGTTATCTATTTAACAAAGCTAGCTTTACTGACCACTGTCCCTCATGGACCGATGCAGACTCGGGAGAAAAGGCGTACGTGTTTGTGTGAGAGGCTGGCGAACATAGGAAAGCACGTGTAAAGAGCCCTCAGCCCGGTCATTTATTCAGCAGTAAGTGGGCAGCGCTGCTGCCATAAATACATGCACCAGTAGAGTGGTCGATGCGCCACTTGTGCCAGCCAGTGCGGTTTTTATAGGGAGAACTGGTTGACAAATAAAAGCACAGTGGTGGGCCCTGGAGCGCGCGCCTCACTGACACCTCACACGACATGTTAACGCAACTCGGTATACCAAAAGGAGACTACCCACCGGTCTGGGGTCTATAAGTACACATCTATTCAGTCCATTCAAAGGGCTTACTTTGTTCTGCAGAGAAATGGCCCTTTTGCAGCGACAGGCTGGGTGCGCGCGCACCGCGTGTCTGTGGATATTGGTGGGGCAATAGAAAAGCTGCAACACGGGCCGTGGCCGTGGGAAGAAGGCCATTTGCGTCCCTATGGCTAGTCAGTGCAACATGTCGTGTTATAAATGAGGCTTGTGCTGCTGTCTACATAATAAAGCTGTATAGCTGGGAGCCCGCATGCCTCAAAAAACACACACAATACACGCACGTCCCGGTACCAACCAGGTGCTGAACACAACACCAAACCTTGACAGGGCCCTGCAGGATTGCATTTAAAGCCGCTCTGCATACATTAAAAAAAAAATCATCTTCAGCATACATCACTGATATCACCAACTTTCCTCTTCTTTCTTTGTGCTTCATTATCAGTCGCCTTTATGGAGCCATTAATCCAGTGAAGTTTCCTCTGAGTTAGAGACAGACATATTTAGTTTGGCATACTGACAGAGGCAGTGTGGAAAATGATTCAGTAGTCAATCATTAGCGAACAATCTTCTTACAAATTAATGCAATGTTTTTACACTGAAGTGTATGGAGCTGACCTCGTACACTCAACGGAAGATGTGCCCAAAACCTCAGCTTTAATGTAATTTATCTCCGTCATTCACAACCTGTTTTACTTACATAGTGGTAGCTGTGTGTGGAACAATTAAAGACTTTTCCCTATGAGAACTGCACAACAATTATGAAGGCATGATTAGAGTAAAGCTATAACAGAAAGAAAGAAAGAAAGAAAGAAAGAAAGAAAGAAAGAAAGAAAGAAAGAAAGAAAGAAAGAAAAGAAAGAAGCAAGTAGACTCAGTATTGTCATAGTAGCAGTTGGAATATCTTTCATTCTTCCAACGTTGACAAACATTTATGGGTGAGTTTGTGCGTGTACTAACCTTCAGGAATACACCAACTCTTAAAGTTAAGTATGGTTACATTCCTCCTGTAGAGTAGCCTGAGAGTTCTGGTTTCACCCATGAAATTAAACCTTTTTTTTACATTTAAAATGCCCCCAGATCTCTACCATATGAAGGCTATGTTTAAATCAGCCGACTTTAAAATGTCAGAATGTCGATTTAATCACCTGCCTCACTGCCTGCAGACTGAACCAGGCTTCACTCAGTTTTATGCAGCTACAGGTTTTCCTCTGGTTAGTATTGCAACCCCTTAATTCTAGCTCAGATGATATAGTTTCTTTTAACTGGTTGTCGGTGGATTTTTTTCTGATAAAGCGGGGCCCAGACTTGTCAGTGTGGTTAATAATAATCTCAATTTGCAATAATTTCAGTGACTGAGGGACTTTTTGTCACTTTAAAAAAACTGGGACCCTCTTTTATTCAAACTGAACTGTGTGTGTTTTGCACTGACATGTCAGGAAAGTGTGCAGCCCCCCCTCCCCGACACACACACACACACACACACACACACACACACACACACACACACACACACACACACACACTCTCTCTCTCTCTCTCTCTCTCTCTCTCTCTCTCTCTCTCTCTCTCTCTCTCTCTCTATTTTGCTCAAACCAGATGATAATTCGAACCGTGCAAGGTTTTAACACGCCGTGACCGCGCGCTCCACGCCGTCTCATTGATGAACGTGCTGTCATTCTGAACGGGCCGACCTGCGCGAGCGGACCAAGTGTTTCGGTTCCCATGCAGTCCCCCGGTCTGCAGCATGCAGCAGGCTGGACGGTGCATTAAGACCGGCCACACCGGTCACGGTGCACGCCAGGGGTGGTGGTGGTGGCGGGTGTGTAGAGGGGTACGCGCGCACGACACACACACACACACACACACACACACACACACACACACACACACACACACACACACACACACACACACACACACACACACACACACACGAATATATTGTCATAGTTGCAGTATGTACCTCTAAATAATCATATGAATCAGAAATGAATACAATGGAATTAATTGGGCTACTTGCAAATACTAATAGTACTTTTTCCAAACAACGTCATAAATGAATAATAATTGAGCATTATGTCATCAAATCTGACAAATATTCATTAGATACTTATATCAATGGGATGTAAAGTCTCATAGATATGACATATCACTTTGACATACTTTGTTGTGAGATGCCCTGCTCAACATTTTCAGCATTCCCATCATCCTGCATTTAAGTCAGTCAACCTCCATTCAAAAAAAAAAAAAACACGTCCAATGACTTCTACTTACAATACATCACATATAAACAAGTGAAGACACGAGCTATGCTTTATAAAACTATATAGCCTATGCAAATATAAAAATATAATGTAGAAAAGTAGTAGTCAGATACAACACAACTTTGTAATTATAACTTTAATACTATGAACTATACTCCAAGATAAAATATATCAAAGTTTTAATATTTTATTTTTCATTCCAGACTTTTCATTTATCTATTTCATATTCAGATGGAAAGGGCTTTGCTATGATTATAGACTGATTTATTTAAAGTGTCCATTATTTCTCAATCATGTTCTACTCACTTCTTTTCATTTCTTAGTAATAATAGTAAATAGTAAATAATAATTTCCTTTAAATATAAGTTCAATTTAAATATAAATTTGTTTCTCATTTATCATTTGAAATATCATATAGGCCTACAGTCTTTGTTGAATTGTTTCAGTTAGCTGTGCAATTTGATTAATGTAATTTATTTGAACACTATTTTTTCAACAAGTACCAGAGTACAAAGTTTATTTCAGGTAACTTAAATTGTCAAAGCAAATGAATATGACATTATAAAGAACCCTGAAGGAGCAGTTTCCCTCAGACACTTTGAATCCAAAAATTATAATAGGTTCAGTGTTCCTCCTCTGCTTTGTCTCTTTTCAACTTCCCAATGTGTTGAGGGTTCTTAGTTTATTCGATGAGGCTGCACAGTGCCTTTGAACATGTTGCTTGTCTGGAACTGAAAACAGAAATTCAGAAAGTGAACTACAGCAGACAAATGTTTGGAATTAGAAGTGGGGCTAATCTTCCCACATAGTGATTCAGTGGTAATCCCTCTAATCTCTGGCTACAGGGGATTATCCATCTGGATGACTAAAACAAATTAACGGGATTTACTCAACAGTAATTTAACAACCTCAGTCGATACATCTTTATCCCTCATCGTAACCTTTGCTTGTTGGCCACTTGAAGGTCGCTGCATTCAGCCAGTTCTCAAGAGAAAATTTGTTGTTGTTTTTTCTTATAAATTGCAAACATTTTTATTTGACCCTTTATGTGTCCATGACACATATAGTTTAGTTCTGTGACATTTCACATTTTGGGTAGTGTCTGGTTATGTCCCCTGTAATATTTCAGGAGCATTTGATATTTCAAGGAGCCAGCATTACATATTCTACATGTTGGGTTTTTAATGCTAATTATGATATTTTTAGACTAAATATCTTGACTTTGACTGTTAAGCAAAAAGAAATTAAAATAAAATAAAATAGGTTTAGTATTCGTTTCCACCAAATTTACATATCTGGCAGTGTAGTGATTACATTACACAACATTTAGAACATAATTTCAATCAGGAGAGACAGAAGAGGGAAGTAAAAATAATATCTAATACAAGATATGAGTGTACAAATTAACAGATGATTTGTGATTAAGATTTAACAGAACTCTTTAGAGCTTGGACAGTACAGGGAGATATTTTTTGATCGAGGGACATCTGAGCGGCAGCAGGTTAAGACACTGGTGGAGGTGGCTGATGACTCTGAGGTTGCTGAATGCTGAGGCATATGAGGCTGATGAATCCGTAAAGACTGGGGGGTGATGGGGAGGTGGAGGGCATGCACAACAGCAGCAGAAAAGAAGTACTGGTTAACTGGTTAATTGTGAATCAGCTGATGACTCAATTGACCGACCCAAACAGTGACACCTAGAGACCCCGATTTAGCATGTGCTATGAGAATTGGCGTTCATGGAATGCCTCTCATCCAATCAAATTACTCGGTCAGTACTAACTGTTGTATCATAGTCTGTAGGTTGGTTTGTGGGATCTGTCATACCTATATCTGTCATGTCATAGCCTTGGTGCTATCTAGTAAACCAGCCCATGTCTCCATAAGTTTTTAGGAGAACCATTGTAATCAAGGATGTGTTATTAATGGAGGGTGTTGCACAGTGCCAAAGGAAGTAAACAGTAGTAGCAAAATTGCAGATAACATTGATTACCAGCAAACTTTTGTTCTGTTATTACAGACATTTGCAATTTGCCCAATAATTTCTCACTTGACTTCTCCATTGTTGCCCTCTCCTTCCTCTCTTAACAACTTGTAGAACATGACACACCCACAGATGTTGCCACAGATCATCCTTCATGTCATGGAAAACCTGATATATTTTGGTTATAGCTGAGAACCTACCTTTTTAAAATTTATTTATTTTTGGGTCAAAATGCTCTGAACAGTTCAAAATTAAATCTAATTGTGGTGGGAAAGGGGTTTCAGTGGGGAGGATCTGGAGGTTGAACATTGTTGGTAAGAATCTCTGATTTCACAGCTTGTTGACTGGAGTCATCAGTCTTGGAATGGGTCACCCTATACAATCAAAATCAGCAAAGATCTTGATCAGACACAAAGTATAACCAGTAAATTTTTCTGAGTCCCAGAGACTAACACAAATGCATTAAAGTCCACTTACCTCAATGACAAGGCAAGTTGTATGTCAGCACCTTCCGAAACCACCCATTAAGCATGTGCCCTGCTGTCCCCATTGAGGTCCTGCTATTCCCTGGATGGATCTGCAATGCACGACATCCAGTGCCATACTGTATTGGATTAAGCATTGTGGCTCGCAGCAAAGTGGAGTGAAAGGGTGTCGTGTGGTCAAAAATCCAGAGATCATAGCCTGTGACGGTACAGCATTTCATTTTTACTTCTTTGATACATTAACCGAAATCTTAAGTAAGTGCACCTGTTCTATAACCACAAATCTCCCCTAAAGTTGACCACAGAAGAGTTATTTGTGTATATTGCTGATGGAAGTATTTTTTTTTTAAAGAGTATGATTAAAAGTGATATGAGGCTGTGCAGGATTTCTTTTGGTAATAGTTTTTGTGGTGATAGTTCATTAGGTTTGACCAACCTCTCTAATTGGAGAATTATTGGGTTATGGTGTGATCACCTTCATGGCAAAAGGAACTCAATGTTGACTGCTGTTATGAGACTGGACAAGAGGCCTGTTCCCCATCCTGAGTTATAAGCCCTTACTTTTTTATGCATTTTAAGAACATCTGTCACATGACTTCACAAATGCCACATAAACACAGGTGGTTTGAAGCTTTTTGACCAAACAACAGTCTTGCTGTCTTGCAGAGAGGACAGTGTCCTGTGAGCTGCTGTGTCCTCTGCAGCCTAATCATAAAGATATGATGAGGGGCGCCTTCACTCTTGAACTGATAACTGCTGGACTTTGACTGGAGCAGCAAACTGCAGTCAACTGCAGAAACACTGTCTGGTGCAGCCACCACTTTTACACACCTGTTAACTTACATGTACTCTCATTAAGTTCCACTCTTTCTCTGTGTGTCTCTGTCCGACACAGTGAAACAGAGACATCCAAAGAGTGATGAAAGCAGGTCACACGGTGTCAGAGAATGAGCTGTTGCGTTAGCACCAGGGTGGCCTGGGAATCCCACCACATGCAGGCAGGACGCTGTCAGAGCAGACGTCAGGAGGGTGCTCGCTGTGCAGGCTGACAGACTTTGTGGAGGATAATGAGTTTGCACTGATCATTTACTCCAGGAACACGATATCAGAGTTCCAGTTCAACTTAACTAATGATGAATCAGACTTGCTATAGGTAGATTTTTATACATCATCATGAATGTACATACTGATTCAGCAATATAAATAGTCAAGTGAGGTTTAGTTTTAGCCAAAATATAAACTGTTGAAAACATAAAAAAAGCTTAATATTCAAGTATATAATTATAAAGAAAATATAAGTATAGAAACTAGAATTACCGCCTTGTGGTTGAATGCTTCTGTACACCAGTCAAGTTGCAGTTACAGTTTACATCCATGTCTGTGAAAACAATGATGCTTGAGTTCATATTGACCTTGACCTTTGACCACCAAATTCTATTAATTTCATTGTTGAATCCAAGTGGACATCTCTCAAGGCGTACTTGAGATATCACGTTCAGAAGAATGGGACTGACGGACAACCCAAAAACATACTGCCTTTGGGCTCAGCTGTTGCTGGTGCAGAGGCATAAAAAGCATTTGTCTTACTTAATCAGAGCAGAGCAAACACTTGTATGCTTATGTTACTTACTCTCTGAAAGGGTTACAGATGACCAGTTGACAAAGTGCCCAAAGCATACAATGTGATCTGGGCTGTCCCAGATGAAAGATGACTGACGTGAAAGTAACATGGCGATGTCTTTAGTCTTGGCTCGAAAATGGTGATCCTACGTCACACAGTGAGAGAGGTTTAAAGTTGGTCTTGGCCTGGAATAAATTCTGACAGTGTCAGAAATTTGGGATGACCATCTCACTGTGTGATTGCTGTTACAGCCTCCATCTACAAACCAACCGATAGAAATGCTGCATGAAATGATGCATTGATCAGCGCAACAACGCTAAATGCTGGTATATGCTAATAAATACACTTCAAGGTCTTGTTGAAAAATTGGCATGGCAAGTTGGCCTTTTGTCCCCAGCCATGACTGCGTCCACATTTTCATCCTCCACCTCTGGAGACTTTTTCGACACATAAAAATGCCATTAAATTATTATATTTTCATTTTTCCCTTACCACCACAGCAACATCGATGGATGACATATGCTGATAAAGTTCTGCTCTTGAGTACTGACGTCCATGGACATACATCGTAGCCTGAGTAGGCTCTGTCACTGTACAGTCTGCATACATCCAACTTGATGTCATATCCAAGGTTATTAGATTCATGTTTCACAGTGTAGCTTGCACTAAACTTATAAGATTGCTAAAATCTTACAGTCTGTAGGAGGCTTAAAATGGAAGAATATCTTATTACTGCTGGTGGTACATTCTAGATGTGAATTAATTTCAGTCTCAGTCTGAGAGAGGGACCTGGGACTGCAGGTGTATGTCTTCAGTCTTTAACTCCATTAAAAACAATTCTAATTGTCATCAACCTTTAAAGACAAACTCTTTTGCAGATCAGCAACTCAATGTTGTTTTTTGGTCTCACAAAATAATTTTACTTGTAATACACTTGTATATTAACAGTAAGTAAATTCATGATCAAATGCAACCTAAACTTAACAAAACTGACTGACTTAATCTAAACTACACAAAACTGAGCAAAACTTTCAAGTGGAGTGGCAACATATTTTCTTCAAGTCAGCTTTTCTGGCCCAGCTAGAGGTTGGTTGCTGCTCAAAGAAACTTTGACAGTAGCTGTTGGAGGAAGGGGGGCTATTAAGCTCTCCCTCCCTCCCCACCCAGACTGTCCCAGGCTATCTTTTAATTCAGAGTCATAGTCAGCCTCTTTAACCTCTAAACAAACACCACCCTCATGAAAAGACCAAAACACCCCTTCCATTTCCTTTCCCCTACAAGATGTCAAGCATAAACACCACTGATATTAGGGTGAGTGTGTGTGGGGTGAGGGGGTGGGGAGGTGGTTGGGGTAATTGACTCATCTGCTGCTGGCTCTAATTGATTTGGGCGTTAATCTGGTGGTTCCAGACTAAGAGCCAGGCTAATATGTGAGGAGACTGGAGAGAGTCCAGCTCTGCCCCGGGGCTGTTGATGGCTACAGGGAGGATTGAAGGAGATTAACAGAGATTTTTGAGCGTCCCGCAGGAGCAACTCATCAGAACTGTTTATCTGCTTGTCTGTCGAAGCAACAAGACAGGGCCAGAGTCTTGGGAAAGTCTTGTATGCAAATGCAGATACAATTACAAAAAGAGGTGTTGTTGACAGTATTTTGGGAAAATTGTGGGCTTTCTGGAAGCATCTGACACCCTTCAAGAACTCCCAAGTAGTCAGAGGGATCTGAAGGTCCTTCACTGTGGTCCTTGACTGAGTTCTTAGTGTCTTTGACATCAGTTCTTGACAGGGTTGAAGAGGTCATTGACTTGGGTATAGGGTCCTTAACTTGGATTTTGGGTCCTTGATTGCATTTTGGAGATGCATGACTGGATTCTAGGAGTTCTGGGGTCCGTTTCACAAAGCAGGTTCAACAAACTCTGAGTTTCCGGTTCCAGAACAGCTGATCTGAATCAGTTTAATCAACTCAGAGTAGTTTCACCTGGAGTTAAGCGCGTGCACCACAACTATAAAAAGCCAGCATCAATGGAGCCCCGATTCGACAAGTCACCGTGGCAACGAGGAAGAGGAGGGCTGCGTTTTTCACCCCACTAGAATAAGAAATCTTAATGCGCTCATACGGAGAGTTTGCACACGTTTTCAAAAAGAAGTGAGTAAGTTTAAATGTAGTCCTTTGCAATCACAATAATATTACAGGGGAAACTGTTTGAATGGTAGCCTATTCATTTATTTCATTTAGGTGCAATCCCGCGGGGGAGAAGCGCACTTGGCAGCAGTTTAGGATGAAATAGGCCTATAAAAACATGTAGGCTAAGACCTCGGCATAATCTCATGGGGGTACCTCATTTTGATCACGTTTTACATTGTAAAGTAAATATTAAGTGGCTGTTTGACTGTGCAGTTGTTTTATCCCCAACATAATGCTGTTTTCATACAAATGTCTTCTCATCTATATCATGTTCTGTTAAATAATTAAGCCTATTTAAACTAACACACACTTTTACTCAGCCAACAGAAAGAAGGCAGATGCCTGTAAAATGAGCACACTTTTCTGACCACCCTGCATACAGTTGCCTTACATTGTACAAAAAAACTTCCATTTGCAAAGACACGCAGCGCAACACATAATATCTGCTGGGATGTGAGAGCATGACTACGATTGGTGCAAATGTAAGCACGGATTGGGTTGTGTATGTAGATGATGGACTGTGACGTGAAACGGTACAGCTCAAAAAGATAACTGTGTGGAAATGCTAGAAGATCTATGCGCGGTCTGATAACCATCTCCCGACGAATATTTGATTCTCTGCGCAGTAATGCTGCACCTTCATCCACGGGATCATTATCAAAAGGACATGCCATGTTAGTGAAAAAAGTTGCCATCTACTGTGCCTAATGGACTTCTAATAGACTGACTCTAATTCTTTAAATGATTTTTTTTAAACGACAGATGGCAGAACTAGGCTACGCCAAAACTCGCCTGCTGACTGAATGAATGAGGAAATCAAATGGAGTGTGTGGCTCTGAAAGAGGGCGGAGACAGAGAGAAGGTTCATTGAGAAAAACCTGCTCCCGACCAGGTTAGGTTCATAGAGTCTGTTATTGCGGTAACTGACCGAGAGCTTAAGTTACCTCTCTCTCTGAAACAGGCTAGAGTTACCCCTCTTTCTCTGGTTTGAGTTACCTCCCTTTTTGAAAATGAAAACTCAAGAGTTTCCCTCATTTCAGGGTTAACAGACTCTGAGTTTCCACTGAACCTGCTTTGTGAAACGGACCCCTGGTATCCATTGCCTCTTGCTGGGTTCCTGTGGTTTGTGACTGGGATTTGAGATATTGTCAAGGTTCACGAGGTCCTGCACTCTATGACTATGTTCTGTGACTTTCTACTCTCAGAACATTTTTCTCTCACTGTTCTGCCACCACAGTGCAGATGTGAAAATGCTGATACATTCTGAATGTATTACCTGCAGGAATTCTTCTTCTTCTTTTACGTGCAATTTACTTCTCAAGTTATGTAAAGGAACACCTGCAGACATCACTGAGGTCTGAAAAAGGTTACTGTCCTCATACATTTTTCAGGTTCATTCAGGAGGGCTTTCAAGCATGTAAACACCGAGAAAGCAGCAGGACCAGATGGTATTAGTGGGCAGGTCCGCAAACTATGTACTACCCAACTAGTGCCGGTGTTCAAAATTATATTCAACCTGTCTTCAGCTCAGTCTTCCATATCCACATCCTTCAAGAGTCCACCATCACTTTTGTCACCTCTACAGTGATGAAGTGTTTTGACCCACTACAGTTTGTCTACCATCCATTGGCGCAGGAACATATTTTCGGTGAAGGGTGCTGTGCAATATAAATGTGCGTGTATGACTATGTATGTGCATGCACTTAGGCTAAATGGCTGCCAGCTGCAGATCCCTGTTTGAGACTACCAAACAACAAAACTAGTTGTTTTTTTCTTTATCTCCACCAGTGATTGTGCCACCAAAAGCATGTATTTTAAGCCACAACATGATCTTTCCTAACATGAACCAAGTGGTGTTTGTGCCTAAACCTAACCACACATTAACCACAGCACTGTTAAAATTTCAAAACATCCGCTACAAATAAGGTACAACAAACATACAATTTCAAACATTTATTCTGGTGATTGGGTCAAGAAGCTACTGGAAAACTGCTCAGATGTTGTTACACTGGTGGCTCCCTTAGTCCAAAGAATGTGTGCTCTCTTGCCTCAGACACAATTTGTCTCTGGACTGAATGTGGTTCACACATTTTTCCTTTGGAATGGTGTTGGACATCTTGGTTGGACATTGTCTGGTTGCTGAAGCCACTCATGTCCCCTGGAAGCCCCTTGTGCCCAAGATATTTTATGGCTCTAAGAAGCAGCTCCAAAACTGTCCTGGCAAATTTCATGTTTTTCTTAGCCTGAGCTGACCTGACCCTTGCACTTTGATCTGACATGATGACACTGTTGCATCAGAGCGAAGTAATGAATTGAAATCTTATATTTAAATTTTTCTTTTCATATTCTTCTGACAGGCATCTTATCATATGCTGTTCAGAATTTAAAATAAAATGTTCAGACCACCCATGAGTTATGGTAATTATTTACAGACTCTGTTGTTCCTCCCCTTGTCAATAGGGGTGCTACAGCACACCCATCACCCACCTTCCTGCATCGTTGCTACTTTCCCAACTGATTCACAGAAGACACTATAGCACACATCCTCCACACCACCCTATCTCACCTGGAAAAGAAACAGAGCTATGTGAGTTTGCTGTTCATTGACCACATTTCAGAGTTTAACACCCTGCAGTTCCCTGTAGGCTGGTCACAAAGCTCAAGGAGCTGGGATTAAACACCCTACCTGTGCATGTGGATCCTTGACCTCCTAAAAGGTGGACACACCTCTTCCACCCTTATCCGTAACATCAAAGCACCCCAGGGCAGTGTTATAAGTCCCCTAGTGTATTCCCTGTACACACATGACTGTGTAGCTACTTCTGACTCCAACACCATCATTAAATTTGCTGACAACACAGCTGTGGTGGGCCTGATCGCAGATAACAATGAAAAGGCCTCCCTGAATGAAGTAGAGGACCTGATCCACTGGTGTCAGGAGGATAACAACCTACTCCCGAACGTCTGCAAAACTAGAGATGATAGTGGACTTTAAGAAGAAGAAGCAGGGAAGGGACCATACCCCCCTTCATATCAACAGGTCGTCAGTGGATGAGGTAGATAGCTTCAAATACCTTGATGTCTGCATCAGTGAGAGCTTGACTTGGGTGCTGTATACTGACTCAGTGGTAAAAAAAAAAAAAAAAGCAAGGCAAAGACTGTCTTACCTGAGATGCCTGAAGAAATTCCAGGATAACGGACTTTCTCCCTGCTGTGGTCAGGAAGAAGGTACCGGATGCGCCAGCCAGCAACTGAAGGAACTGGTTTCACTGAAATGGTACCATATATGATTATATATGACAAATAAAATGATTATTGATTGATTGATTGATTGATTGACTGATTGACTGATTGAAGGGATGATTGTTTTCAGTAAGATTACTATTATTACTATTTTTGTGGAAAGCATAATAACATTTGTATCATAATTTAGAAAATGTGGTATGGCTGCATTTAAGGATAAGTTTATTATTGCTGCGACTTAAAATAACTGTCAGGTTTCTATTTGGTCACTGAAGTATGTTTTTCTCATCACAATGTTAAAATAACAATGTTTCTGGCAGCTGGTTGACCTTGATGTTTACATATAGGGTTCAGAGATTTGAATCTCATCTACGTGGGATTTAGTTTTTTCTTACAACAATTGTTTACAACAATATGCACTCCAGATTAGACAGTCACAAGATGAAGACAGAAGAAAAGTGAAAGCTCATCCACTTGGCTGCTGTAAAGTCAGTGTATTGGGTACAACACATTTAAAAGCTGTATTAAATAACAGAAAAAAACCCCTGTGTATTAATTATAGACTGTATAGAAAAGATGGACGACATGACAGGACCCAAGAAGTGAAGCCAAAGCAATCAGTCATAAACTCCACCCAGACTATGTTATCCAATGTGGCATGAGCCAAACTAAAAATTCCAAGTACATGTCAAATACATTTTTGCCAAAGATGTTTTCTGTCATTGGAGGTTGTTCTTTTCACACTAAAAGAAAAAGTAACATTGCATATTAAATCTCTAAGATTGATGCAAAGACAAATAGACAATTAAGAATAGGCCTACACTTTATAACACATAGCTTTCTAACCTGTGGGCTTTCAAGTAACAAGTCAGAAAGTGTAACAGATTCCTGTGGAGGACAACTATAATCCTGCAGCAGGTGGTTATTTAATCCTCAGTGCACTACTGCCATCATGTGTTTACAGAGGGGAAGAACACATTCAGATTTAAGATACGTACATGCTGATGGCTGCATGTTGTTCCACAGCTCTTCATATGGCCACTCTGTACTGATAAATTGACATGTGCTTTGTATTAGTCCAGCAAAGAGGACTTTGCAAATCCAGCTATTTGTTTTCAAACTGATCTCTCATTCATATTTCCTTTTAGTCCCCACCCCCTAGTTTTCGTGAACATTGCAGTTGTGAAATTGTAGAGACCCTGCAGCAGCCCCCAGAGGCTGCAGTCACCATGGCACCCTGAAGTGTTAACATCTTGCGATTACACCTAAAAGCAGGCAAGTGCAGGGGGGGAGGCTGAGGGTGCTTTAGCATCTGCCCCTTTGCTCAAGGTTGTCCAAGGTCCAAGCCAAGACATTATATTGCATATTATATGAAATCCAATTTTAATGAAATAGATGTCTAAAGTTAAAATATTATCAAATAATCATCTTTGACCTGTCATAAAAGCCTTTCCTTCCTACATTAGCTGAAATTGCCAATGGCTTCCTCTTGTGGATGACCCTGACCATACAATGGTTCATGTGATTGTACTGTACTTTTTTTCTTCTTTTTTTTCAGAATACAAAAGGAAAGTCCCCACAAATTACATTATTACATTCATAATTTTCTAGCATTAGAAACTTCAATCCCTATAGGTTATATAAGGATTCCAAAGGAATCCTGTTAGGATTACCCTGATTACGTCAGGGACAATTTTTTATATCATTTTATTCAGAATAACCCCCCTCTGATTTTATCAGGTCGGGGACTATGATATAGTATGAGTGGTTTGTTGTAAATTAATGATGCATTGTGTTTTGATATGGTTTGGTATAATATAACAGGTTATGCTCTAGATTATGTTAGTATTGTGTTTCCCTGCTGAAACAAATGATGCTGCAGTCATAAATTCCATTACTAACTGTCTTTTGGCAATACATAAATGGATGAGCAATAATTTCTTAAAGTTAAATGAAGACAAAACTGAAATCCTGCTTGTCGGCCCTAAAACAAAAATACAAATGCTGCCCAAGTCTTGGTGTGACCCTTGATTCAGATCTAAGCTTCATCCCACATTAACAAGGTAACGAAAACATCATTTTTCAACCTCAAAAACATAGCCAAGGTACAAACATTTCTAAATGAAAAAGATGCTAAGAAACTGATTCATGCCTTTCATTTCAAGCCAACTTGACTACTGTAATGCACTTTTTACTGGCTTCCCTGGCTTATGACATATATCAAAACACCATTGACAGACTTCAGCTCATTCAAAGCTCTGCAGCTCGGCTATTAACCCGAACCAAGAGGAAAGAGCACATCAGGCCAGTCTTAGCTGCTGTGCATTGGCTTCCTGTTACATTTAGAATTGATTTTAAGGTCTTTCTCCTTGTAAACAAAGCCCTACATGGGCTGAGACCTAGCTAACTCCTTTGTTAACTGTTTGCGATCATCTGCTGCTGGTTTATTGGAAATTCCCAGCAACAACTGCATCAATTTCAATTACGCCCCAAAGCTATGGAACGCACTTCCTATAGATAACTAAATATTTTTAAAAGAAAGTTAAAAACGCATCTGGGGTCCGTTTCACAAAGCAGGTTCAACAAACTCTGAGTCTAATCCTGAACTCTGAGTTGATCTACTCTGAGATAGGAAACTTTGAGTTTCCGGTTCCAGAACAGCTGATTTGAATCAGTTTAATCAACTCGGAGTAGTTTCACCTGGAGTTAAGCGCGTGCACCACAACTATAAAAAGCCAGCATCAATGGAGCCCCGATTCGACGAGTCACCATGGCAACGGGAAGAGGAGGGCTGCGTTTTTCACCCCACTAGAATTAGAAATCTTAATGCGCTCATACGGAGAGTTTGAACACGTTTTCAAAAAGAAGTGCATAGGCTTTGCAATCACAATAATATAACTGGGGAAAACTGCTGGAATGGTAGCCTATTAATTTATTTCAATTAGGTGCAATCCCGCGGGGGAGAAGCGCATTTGGCAGCAGTTTAGGATGAAATATAAAAACATTGTTCAAACAGGTAAGACCTCGGCATAATCTCATGGGGGTACCTCATTTTGATCACGTTTTACATTGTAAAGTAAATATTAAGTGGCTGTTTGACTGTGCAGTTGTTTTATCCCCAACATAATGCTGTTTTCACACACATAAATGTCTTCTCATCTATATCATGTTCTGTTAAATAATTAAGCCTATTTAAACTAACACAGACTTCTACTCAGCCAACAGAAAGAAGGCAGATGCCTCTAAACGAGCACACTTTTCTGACCGCCCTGCCTACAGTTGCCTTACTCAAGTGCTCAGCGTCTCCGACATTGTACAAAAAACTTCCATTTGCAAAGAAACGCAGCGCAACACATAATATCTGCTGGGATGTGAGAGCATGACTACGATTGGTAATGTTGCAAATGTAAGCATGGATTAGGTTGTGTATGTAGATGATGGACTGTGACGTGAAAAGGTACAGCTCAAAAAGATAACTGTGTGGAAATGCTAGAAGATCTATGCGCGGTCTGATAACCATCTCCCGACGAATATTTAATTTTCTGCGCAGTAATGCTGCACCTTCATCCACGGGATCGTTATCAAACGGACACGTTAGTGAACAAAGTTGCCACCTACTGTGCCTAACGGACTTCTAATATACTGACTCTGATTTTCTTAGGTGATTTTTTTAAATGACAGATGGCAGAACTAGGCTACGCCAAAACTCGCCTGCTGACTGACTGAGTGAATGAGGAAATCAAATGGAGTGTGTGGCTCTGAAAGAGGGCGGAGACAGAGAGAAACTCGAGGTTCATTGAGAAAAACCTGCTCCCGACCAGAGTCTGTTACTGTGGTAACTGACCGAGAGCTTAAGTTACCTCTGTCTCTGAAACAGGCTAGAGTTACCCCTCTTTCTCTGGTTTGAGTTACCTCCCTTTTTGAAACGGAAAACTCAGAGTTTCAGTCATTTCAGGGTTAACAGACTCTGAGTTTTCACTAAACCTGCTTTGTGAAACGGACCCCTGTTCACTTTAGCCTTTAACTAGCTTTGACCTGATACTGGTCTTTTACTTTCTATTTACGCTTCATGCTGCTGCAACTCTTTTTAAATCTTACTTGATTTTATGATTTATAGTTTTACAACTCTATGATTTTATTCCAAACTGTTTTGAATATAATTTTATATTAAATTGCCTTGTCTGTTTTATGTCCATTATACTGCCCTTATTGCAAAATCCTTTGTGTTGCATTTCTTGAATGAAAGGTGCTATAAAAATATTTTCTTAAAGGACAACTTCGGTATTTTTCAACCTGGGCCCTATTTCCCCATGTGTATGTGTGCGTATGATTCATAGGTAGGACTCAGGTCCATCATCTCATACTCAGAACTGGAAATGGCTATCCATGCATTCATTTCATCCCGGCTTGATTACTGCATTCACTCAGTAAAGCATCCCTGGACCGTCTCCAAAATGCCATTTCCAGATTACTGACTCGGTCATATCACCCCCATCCTAGCATCCCTACACTAGCTTCCTGTTCATCTCAGATCCCTGAAAGGATCCCTGTGAAAGGTGCTATATAAATAAAGATTTACTTATTTACTTATAGGTACAGCTCTTTCTAAAACTGCTTCAGTATTGAGGGAGGCGGACGCATTCGCAGCCGCGAAACGAGCTAAAACGGTAACGGGGGCAAATGCGTCCCTATAAGTTTGCGCATTAAAAGTGCTTTTTTTCGCCACTGACCGGTTCAGATCGCCAGTGCTATCTCTGTAAATACCATACTAAGCGTTTCGAACATTGTTTATATAACATTACCTCCACTGTGTCTGTAGCTCTCTCTACTCGTGGGACAGCAGTTTTCTTGAGGAAGGGGTGTTTCGGGATTGCACGTCTTCTCTTCAGCTGGCAGTAGTCGTCTTGGGAGCAGTGAGCACTGCAGACCCGATAGTCTGCGAGGCGCAGTGTCTGGACAGGAATGCTAGCATCCATTTGTAGCACAACTAGCCACAACTTCAGCATCTCACCGTCCGACAAAGGCAGCCTATGAAAGCTGTACAGGGTGTTGCGCGACATCCTGTTCTTGCGTTTGGGAAAAAGGCCCGTTTGTTTGAGCTCTCCAAAAACTCCAGTAACACTCCAGGGGGAAGCACGTAAAAAACTCTGACTCTTCTAGCGTAACACACACACTTCATACACACAAGCCGTTTCTCAATACTCAAGTACGGCAGTTCGGACTTGTGGACTTGGCAAGTTCGGACTTGGCAAGTCCACGCGAAAGAACGGGAGGACGGGAGTACAGTCATTTCTGCTTTTGGAACAGCAGCGAACTTGATGATGTCACCACCTCCGCTGGCCTTGGCTGTTGTACTGTATTGTATGCATTTAGAATAAAACAATATAAACACAGCCCAGCCCTGCGTCTTTGACATTGTAAGAAATTAATATGTATATGTTTTTAACGTTCCAATATAACTGACATACAAAAACATATAAATAGCCAAAATATTTTCATAAAATGTCTTCTAAAACCTTATCCCCGCAGCTGGCTTCTGATTATAATCAAAAGTCAAGTGCGGGGGGGAAAAGTTTGTGGAGAGTTGGTGGTTATTGTGATCGTGAGCATTGGCGAGATGGAAATCAAAAATCAATAACGGATCGGAGAAGGCGTCTTGGCGCAGTTATTGCCGCGGGACTGCTGTACCTGCAGGCTGAGGAGGAGGCTGCCCAGCTGAGGAGGCAGATCCCCCAAAGACAGTGGAGAATGAGGATGAGGATGAGACGTGCGATGCTTGCATGTCTGTTCGATATGTTTGTCCAGTTGTGGACAAAGTACCCAGGAATATCACAACAAAGAACAAAAACTCAGTCACAAGTTAAAGTGCTGCATACCAAATCTGACTTGAGTAAAAGTATCTGGGTATTGTCAGCAAAATGTAGGCCTACTTAAAATTAAAAGTTCAAAGTACTCATGATGCAGAGTGACCCAATTTCAAGTGTTGTGACCATCATATACATGAATATGTGTTGAGTATTAATTGATCAACGTAGGCTAAATGTGAACAGCATTTAAATGTTGTCATGGTAGAACTAATTTTAACACCTTTCACTGGTGTACTAGTCTGATCTATAACAACACACAGCAACTTGTAAATATGAAACAACATGTAAAAAAAAACTATCTGAAAAGTAACTATAGCTATCAAATAAATGTAGCTTGAGTAGAATGTACAGTATTTCCCTAAGTATATGGAAATACCCAAAGTACATCAAATTTGTACTTAAGTACAGTAGCTACTTGAGTAATATACTTAGTTACTGTCCATCATTACATTTGTCTTACCATTATGCTTTCTGTCTATTTTTAATGGAGACTTGACAGATTACTTGGTTCACCTAGAAAAAACAACAGCAGTTTAATATTGTATTAAGTCTGACATTTTACTGAAGTGTTGAGTTGTAGATTGTGGTGCTGTTGAACTGTACTGGATTACACTGACAGCAGTTTCTCATTTAGTCTGTCCTCACCAATATAAATGGATCAAACAGGTCAGATGTGAAGAGGAAAAGTTTATTCAGCGACACTTCAGATATCAGGTTAACAATTCATATCAGATAATCAATATTTAAAATGCTGTTGAATAAATATAATAAAGACAATTAATCTTTAAATACAATAAATAAATTATGATAAATTCTTAAAGTCATTATTGAATGGTAAAAACACATCGGCCTAAATAAGCAAAAGAATGCAAAGAACAATAATATGTTACAACATTTAATAATATAAGGATATATCTTGTCTGGGACTGAATGTTGCCCATTAGACATACCCCCCAAAAAATTTCATTTCATATTTAACCACTGCAGAGATATCAGCCACAAATTTCAAAAGGACTACCTGAGAGAGGCTGCTCTCTGGGGCAGCCTGAGCGCTCATACACACGTTTATGTCATCTAGCGGACCTCAGTCACATTCAACTGGGCTCTATATTAAAACATCGACCACGGGTCTGACGTTTCCCTCACTTGTCATTTTCCGATGACTGTTGCGAAATGCATGCTGGGATACCTGGCTGTCTGAAGTCCACACAAGTCTGCTCCAATGCATCCCTGGTGAAATGGGCGTGGTGAGAATACTTCCGGGAATTTGGACTGAACTTCGCCAGATGTGAACTTTGAATTGGAACAGTACTTGGGCTGTGACTGATGACATGTCACGAGTCCACAAAAATACAAGTCTGCACAAGAACGCATATTGAGAAACGCATTACCCAGAATGCAGAGGCATTCTGGGTAATGGGGCGTGGCCACAGACTACCTGCAATCCCACTGTCACTCACATAATGAGTGCAGTTGTAGTCAGACTAGACTTGTGACAAATGGTTTTTGCCTTTAACAGCCGCAGCATTCCCTGTAGGAATGCAGGAGGTTTGCATCAATCCTCTGGTTTCACCTTCTGCAAGGGTGTATCCCTGCTCCAACACTGACTGACAGCTGACTCCACTCATTGCACTAGCAATCTGAACCGGTCAGTGGCAGAAAAAAGCACTTTTAATGTGCAAACCTATACGGGATGCATTTACCCCCGGCTCCCGGTTGCATGCCTCCTTCAATACTGAACCAATTTTAGAACAAGTTGTAGCCAAGAATCATACGCACACATACACATGGGGAAATAGGGCCCAGGTTGAAAAATACCAAAGTTGTCCCTTAAATTTATTTGAAATATTGTTCCACACGCCGGCTTTTTAACTTGGAGCACCTGCCCCCTAAAGGTCTCTGCACGACCCTGGTAAAATCTAAACTCTGTACTGGCATTGGTGGCAAAGAAAGCAAGATTGTGTTAAGTACATTTTATGACAATCTGACGATGAAATTATGACATATTTCAAAACTGACATATTTGTCTGAGGGAGCAGTGGAGAATATGGAAATTCAGGGTTACCAATTAAAATCCAAGTATTTAATGAAACATTTCAGTTGCCGTGTTTTGGTTCTAATCTCCAAGTTTCTTTCAACTAAAAAACAATTTTCAGTCTGGCCCCAAGTATGATATCACTATGATCAAATTTCAAAATGGATAAAAAAAAATTTCTTTCTTTCTATCTTCTCACTTTTTTTTTACACAGTACAGTTATACATTGTAAGCCATTAGAAACATTTTTGTAGCTGGTATATGTTGGCTTTTGCTCTTTTCTGTCTTTTATAAAAATGTACTTTTACTATCTATTTTATTATTTATTACTCCAGCATGCAAACCATAGGATTCAATTAATGTATTCATATGTTGCAAATGCATACAGAGATCAGTCATTGAAGAAGAGTTGATAGTTAATTTTATTATGGGTTCATCAGTAGTTGTGGACATATAATAATCTCTTTACAATACAACAGAAGATCAGAAGAGCATGACAGATCACTTCAACAGAATCTCATAGTTTAAAAAAAATCAATAAATAAGAGCATAAATAAAACCAAATACATGTCTTCAACTTAGATATAGATTCATAAGTACTAATATTGTGTCTGCATGCGTCATGAAACACCCTCAATCTTTTTTCTGTACAAACACAAGAGATCTGTCGCGGGTACGAGTGGAGAGTAAATGTACAGAATGACTCTATGAGGCTACTAGACCGTACTGAGGAAAGGCCCGACATAAAAAACAAGGGACTCAGGAAGCACTTTGAAGAGACCTCACGCAGACACACATGCACGCACGCACGCATGCACACACACACACACACACACACACACACACACACACACACACATAGTGCGCCTTCCATAATGGTATTATATACATATGCAATGCATACAAACTTTATAACAAACAGACCCTTGCACACACACACACACACACACACACACACACACACACACACACACACACACAGTTTGAGTAACAGACCACCATGTCTGGGAGACCCTGATTTTATGGACTACATTTCCCATCTCTTCCTGAGGAAATTAAAGCACACAGAGCCCACCGTTGGTTGGGGTTACTTGGGTTTTCAGCAGCATTACATCCAAGGTTGTCCTATATGGAAGGGCTGCCAATTTAAATGAAACAATAAATCATGATGTAAAATCTAATTCTTTTTATTTTCAATTTCTGTGTGCATTATGTATGACTAAGTTTCACCCTAAATTTAAAAATTCTTATCATTCATATTTTCAAAATTGTATGACTGGTACCAAAATAAACATTTTTATTACTGTTGACAAAAAATGGTCAAGTATAATACTGGCATTCAAGCTGTCAGTGTGATTTTATCACACATGGACATTTGATGCTAATAAAACAATACTGAAGAAATGGTAGGAATAACAAGATGGTTTCATTATATATTAAAAGTGATGACATCATACAGGAAACACAAAAAACTATGTTCATGGTACTGCTTAAGAGTTCGTAAACTGGATTTCATATGTACGTCTTCAATGCTATAAAAAACATATTGGTTCTTGTTATTTAAATGATTATTGTCAGCTTCATTGGTCCTTGTCTTATGTATCTCTGATTTTTTTGATTTGTGTTTTTCATATTATTTTTTCTTCTTTTTTTCTATATTTGGGGAGGAAGTACAGTACTAGTCTATGGCTGTCATAAAGTCTAGTTTGCAATAAAATTTTCATGTTTTGGTAAAGTTTCTTCCAATTTAAGAATGTCAAGTTCTTTTGACTTTCAATTTTATCTTCATTCTCATCATTTTAATCTTTGGAGTAGACTGAATTATTTTTTTAAGAAGTTTTACATTTTAGCAGTAATTATGCATTTTCAAATATGTGCCTTAATTCTTTAATTACAATTTTAATTTAGACATAGATCACATGCAAAAAAAAGTACATGAAATGAAATGAAGATTTTTGTTTCAGTATTGGCAGCACTTGTCTTCCATAGATTCTACCTTTTTGTTTTCATGTTTTTGACACCACAGCCTCAAGGTTTGGACATTCTCCGGCCTGTGGCTCTGTTCTAATGTTAGTCATCATGTCTGAAGAGTCATCAAGGCTTTTATTTGAGACACTTCCAGAGCCTAGTATACACTAAAGATTCCCAATGTGCACACCCTCCTGCTCCCCCGGTTCGCATTTGTGTCATGTTGTTCCTGCCCTTCTGTTCCTCCCAAACACACAGACAGAAAGCTTGCTACTGGAACACGAAAGAAATGATTCAGTAAATGGTAAAATAAAAACAAAAACTCTTTCAGCATCTGTATGGCCCTTTCCTCTTGATAAGAAGGGTATTTCACATTGAATATGGCTCACTGTCATTGTCACTGTCATCATCATTTAAACACAGAGGTAATTAGATCCTGTACAAAATTACAATCCCTCCCCACACACACAACTAATCTTTACAAAAGAAGAAAATAAATACTGAATACTTTCATCAACAACACATCATCATCATCATCATCATCATCATCTTAGAATAGTCTGTAGAATCCTGTGAATTCTACTTTTGATTCCCAGATTAGTGCTCTGGAGAAATGAATGGCAGTTATAGAAGAGGTTGTCACAATAAATGTTGGCATAAGTAGTAGGCTAATAGTATAACTGGCCTTATCACAAGTAAACAACATGAAGTAGCTCTAAAAAAAAAAATCATCTTGACCCCAAAGATGTTTCTTTGTCACTGTTGTAACCAGGTCTGGTCAAGCTGTGGAACATGAATTATGGATTTGGAATGTGTTCTCATGGCACTTTAGAACTCTGGTCAGAAACTGTAGCAAGCTGGGCAAACCAAATTTAATCTGCTGTTGGAGTGTTCACTGTAGATGTCTCTGTGCAGAAAGTGACGAGTTCAAACTTAATACAAAGTTTGGTGTGCTTTATAATAGCTTCATTGTTTTGTTTTGTGTGTTTTTTGCATGAAGAGGGTACTTCAGCAACTTAGTAGTGCACTTGCATAAAGTTGGGGACTCAGAGGAGACAGATTTTTAAAAAGTGTGCAAAATTGAAGCTGAGATATGACGTTTAGTCCTTAGTGTGTGCCAAGTTCCAAAATGCTGGATCCTGCACTTTCCATAATGCAGTATCAAAGCTTCTCTTTATTAGACAAGTCCTGCCTGATAAACACCCACAGCTTTCAAACTCTACAGCTCGGTACAGACTTTCTCTTTAAGCCCAAGCTGAGATAACCTCAGTGACACTTTGACATCATCAGGATGATTTTCTGACACATCTTCCAAAGCTAGAGACACAGAAGACCTTAATTAGTAGGGCTTACAAAGAGGAGTAAACTGACTTTCATGTGTAAAGTTGCTGGAGTGCCCCTTTAAAGTGACAACAGCAGAGATGATGATATGGCTGAATTTTCATTTTAAGTATCCAAACTATAAAATTTTGTTTCATTCATAGTAACAAAAACAATGCTCTGATATTATGCCATATAGCTTGTTATGCTGGCCATGGTGATGGTCTGTATTATTTGTTGAACCACCAAGTAGAAAATAAAAGCACTAAAATGTAGTTTCACAAGTTGAATTTTAAGAAGAAATAATTGAAACTAAGCTAAACATTTAAACTAAGCTAAGCTAAACTAAGCTAAGATTAATCACAATGTAAGAATATCAATAAAACATAGCAGGGGCATATGTTACAGTCTAAGTACACCCTAGATGGATTAAATTAATAAGTACCATATTCTTTCCTTTGTGTGATTCATGTACAGGAGCAGTACAAGTTTACTTCCCATGTCGACCGATGACGTGCAAGGTACGCTGGGTGCACTGGTTCTGGGAAGCTGTGTCCACATTTGCCTGTTATATGCATTGTCTGTTTTCAAAATACACTTCTGTTTTCACGGGAAAGGCACATTTTGCACACAGTCTCTTTAAAAATAAAATCAATACATCGGTACAACACTACCAACTACCACTACCACTACATTTGTTTCCTTCAACAACAAACACACGAGGTTATGTCTTGCCAACAAACGCATGTGGTTGGGTTTAGGCAACAAAAGCATGTGGCTGGTTTTAGGACAAAAGAAGAGGGTTTGACTTTACAATCTGGCCTCATGGGTGAAAATCAGTGGTTGCTGGACCCATCTCACCCATCCTACTCTGACTTTCGCTGTATCATACCAACATTAACGGACAGCTATTTTTGTTGGTGTCTGACGCCAGAAGTCAATGACCAAGTGCTGCATTTTGATGACTTTGGAGTGAGACTGAGTTGGTCAAAGAGCATTTTTGATGCTGGATGTATTGCCATCCACCTGCTTTTAACAGTTTGAATAAATTTGTAACATTAAAGGTGTAGAATCTAAGGGGACATATTGGCAGAAGCTGTTTGCAATATTCATAACTATGTTTTTATCAGTTTCTAACCACCTGAATCTAAGAATCTTCATCTTTTAATTAACTTAGAATGAGCTCGTTATATCTACACACAGAAGGTCCTCTTCCAGAGTCTGCCATGTTTTTTTCCTACAGTAGCCCAGTACAGACAAACCAATCACTGGCTCAAGAAAGGGCCATTAGCATTTTATGTTAGCATGTAGTATATAGCATGTAGTTCTCCTACATACTTGGCACCTGGGGGAAGTTTCCGTTGGTTGCAATCTGCAACCTCACCACTAGATGCCACTAAATCCTAAACATTAGACCTTTAAGTATTTATTTTTTCATTCTTTAAATTAATCACAAAGTATTTTAATATCAGCTGCTCTGCTTGGCTTAACACATCCCTTTACCTTTAACAGTCCCTCTAGGATTTCACAGATTGGTTTTGGGATTGTGGTATTTGGGATCTAAAACCAGCCCTTTTTAAATAGGAACTGGGAAAATTTGCAGGAAAGCCCATTCAGTCTTTGTTCAGCGTTGGCAGTATGAAAACAAAATCAGGGAGTGCAGCAAAATGGCAACCTAAAATGTCTGATGCACGAACTAGCACAGCTGCAACAGCTAATATCCAACACTGAGGTATAAAAAGTCCTCATAATCTTACACCAACTCTGAAATGGCTTGACTCATAAAACCTGTTAATGTTAGGTAACAGTTATCCCTGTCACTGTGTGTGTGTCCCAGGTGCAGCAGTGGTCTCATGATAAACAGGCAGAGAGAGAGAAGCTAAGTTCAACACACTGGGTGCAGTTCTACAATGAAATGAGATTTTATCCATTTTAAATAGTCATATTTGCGGCAGTTGCAGTGATTGGACAAAATTGCAGAATTCCAGGGGTTTGACTCAATAGGCATTCATTTTTGCCATTGCAACACCCCAGACAGACTGCTTTAAAAGTCAAAACCAAAGTTACATTTGGGTTTGTCACTATAAACAAGACAATAATATTCAACATTGTATTTTTATCATCCAGCCATACTGTCATTTCTGTTCCTGTCATTCTAATGCAATTAATGGTGCATGGACAGTTTGGGTGAAGTTAACTATTTTTCCTACTCAACCAGAGTCACAGACACTTTGATACATGAAAACTACCCTCTTACTGGCAAAAACACAACTTCATTCCAAAAATAAATCTCTCATCTTTAAAGATGATCTGTCAACCTTGTCTTGACAGAAGTGTTGATTGTGTTTGTAGATCTCAAGCAATTTAGCTAAGCAGCGGCTCCTGTTCTTTCATATAGCATGCACAGAAAAACAAGGACTCTGGGTAACTAGAAAAAATAGTTCAGTCCCCCTTGACTTGTATTCCTTTTGGAGTATAGTATAAAATAGAGCACAAGAACCAGTTAAAGTAAACCATTAGCACACACTCAGAAGTTATCCCACACACGGTTTCTTTGTATCTGAGAGCCTGGTCACACTAATGACAGCAATATTGTCCACTAAATTCATTTCAAATGAAAGGAATTATAATGAGCAGTGGATGTAGCTGTAGCACAGACTGTAAAAATAATGGACATAGCCACCATGACATCACCCATTGGTTTGTGGACTACTATTTTGGAGCTTCGAATTTGGCATTCAGCACATTCTTACTCCCAGCTCGTCACATATTGCCGCTTGGTCAGTGGACTTAAATGTCTATATATGATGCGCTATGTATCCTGGGTGCATCTGTTGTTGACTTTCTGGGAAACCGTGTCACTTTATGCTTGTTATATGAATTGTGTCTCTTCAAAATACTTTAAAAATCTGAGATTTACATCTAAACACATTATACATGTTAGAAAACAAATGTTGAAAATGTGCATAGATTGGGAACTGTAGTACTGAACTGTGGAGTGAGACTGTTTTTCACAAATTCTGTGTCCAGGATTTTTTGGGCAGGGCTAAAAGCCTGCAGGAAGACACAATGGCACAACCAAATCAAAATGACTCTTCTGTTTCAGACTGACAAGAACAAAGTTCATTTTCAGGCAGGTCAGTGTCCTCGAGTGATGACGACTGATGGTGTTATTAACTAACACCCCCCTACGGTTATGAAAGCGCCACAAAAGGATGAATGTCTGTCATCAGTGTCTGACTTGGAAATCAGTGACCAAGCTGCAGTATTTGACGACTACAGAATGAGACTGGGTTCTGGCTGTTGCCATCTTGGATTTTTGGAGCCAGAAGTAACCATATCTGGATGAGAGGATAGAGCTGTGGAGAAGCAAGGGGTAGATCCAGCTCATAAACTGTGGTGACAGCTTGCAGACAGCGAGACAGCTCAAAATGAAGTTACTGTATGAATGAAGACTATATTCACACTGTCATTCTTATGCACTGTCTAATTGGGACAGTCCATGGTACTAAACAATGCTTCTATTGTCATTTTGTTCAGGGAGCTTTAAATTAACTCGGGCTCCCTGGAAGCTCTTATTTGGCAACCACTGGATTCCTACTAATGGCTGGAGTCATAGCCCTCTGTGTCCAAAACTGTCTGATGGCTGTCTACACAAAGAGAAACGCATCCTCTGCATTTGTCTTTAAAAAGCCAGTGGATCCACTTATCTGCATCACTACCAGTTTCAAATTAGTCTTCTCCAACCTATGTAAATCTTGACATGGCCTGTCAAACCATCTATCACTCTAATGAAGACAAAATGAATTTTAATATCTTAGAATTAGAAAGATTAAGTTATTTTTTTAATTGCCCAACTAGAGTAGCTACTTGAGAGATGCCATGACATTAATACTACACTGCACATTCAATTCAGTTTCACTTCCTCTTATAAATTATAGGGTCTTGAGTTAAATAGTAAATCTTTGAGCAGTTCCATAAAGCTCAATCCACTAAATCTATCTCTATCTTCACTAAATATTGCTTAAGTGTAAATGTACCCTGTAAAATACAAATCCAAGAGTGGACGTGCAGATCAAACCAAAAAGGGAGAAAACGTGTGACCTATGCACAGGAGGTGATCTTACAAACACCCAACTCAAATTATTTCCCAACAGTATCAGGCATTATTTCCCCTGTAACAGTGTATTTGATAGTATCAGCACTTCATAATTCACTTAATGGCTTTCTATGTTACACCAGCAAGGGTTAAAAGAAAACTGTTTATTTACAACTTAATATTTGTAGTTTTGGTCATCAAAAGCTGAATTGCTAAAATACAGAGGGGGCAACCACACCAGCCATCGGACAGTTTTGAAACAAATCTTTGAATATGTTGTTTTTACAAAACTTTGTTAAAACCTGTCTGGTGGCTCCTGTTTGCAGTGCCCTGTGTAGTCCATGTGAGCCGACTGCTGAGTAAAAAATGATCACAACCAATAAGAATCATGTCCAAACCTATGGAAGTACATCTACGTTTGTAAAATAACCAAATTTTCCATTAAAATATTGTCTCCATTTTTAAGAGTGTTCACCATAGTGGAAGAAAATACCAGTTGATCGTTACATGAAGTTCCTAACTTCAATGAAGAATAGATGGAGTGTGGAGATCAACAGTGATCATGACGGCCTCTTCTCCAGATGGAAGAGAGAGACTCTGTTTTTATATTACAACAGCCTGCAGTTCATACAGCCACGAGACCTGAAAGAATTACCTGTGAGTGCTGATGTGTTAGTATGTGTGAGTGTGAGTAAACCGTTGTGTGATCCAAGTGTTTTCACACTATTATATATATATATTAGTGTGTGTGTGTGTGTGTGTGTGTGTGTGTGTGTAGGACTGTCCATCACCTCTGTACATATTTGTGTAGTATTACAAGACCCACAGACGAAATCTTCAACATCTACCAAAAGTCAAACCAAGTCCTGTATGATCTGACCAAACCTGAAAGGCTGAATACACTCCACAGTCTTCCTCCAACATTAAAGGTATACTGTGCGAGAACTGTCCAGGCCTGTTTGTAAACAGTGTCGCCAGCTAAAGTGAAAGCCAATCCCACATTCACTCTGCTTGGCATTTTGCCTCTCTATTTGCATTTTTTTTGCACTGTTGCAATTTTCATAGCTTTCTCTTGGATGCGTGCTGCTCATGGTTTGGTACCTGCTGCTACCTATTTATAAGATCCTAAACTCACCTGTGTGCTGTGCCCAGGAACAACCCATTCTCATTCCCAGGACATTAAATACTGATGCTTTGACATGCCCCCTCAGTGTCTCATACCAACGGACAAAGCATCCTTTGTACTTAATTTCCACTAACTCCAGAGAGGACGTACCCTATTGTGGAATGCACTTGATTGGATAAACGCAGTGCTAGTTAGGCGGTCCTTGTTTTTGTTTTTTTCCTTGCCTTTTCAAACAGGAAATAACATGGTGGTCTGTTATTCCATCTAAACATCCACCAAAATGTATGTCTGGAAACATTTGAGGCGAGAAATGGACAGTGTCATTTCTGAATCTTGTGTAATTTTAGAACTACATCGCCTAGTTTGACAGCTTGATTTCACAAACCAGCTGCATTGTGTTGGACGGACTCACTTGCATGAAATTGAATCTACTCTACTTTATGCAAACACAGACCACAAAACACATTGCCACCCTGTCTCCAAACTCTCCGCAAGACATCCTCTGTCAATGGATCTGGTGCAAATGTGCTGCTAGTGTCTGTATGTGTTACACAGCTGCTATCTGGGTGAAACCAACACATTTTCACTCTGACCTCGTCACATATCGAAGTTTCGCCATGGACTTTCCATGTTGAGATATGACCTGCAAAGTACCCTGTTGGTTGTTGATGTTCTAGGACGCCATGTGAAGTTATGCGTGTTACATGCATTGTAAAGTCTCCCCTTAGAAAATAACTAAAATAAAGGGGAGGTTCGACATCCAGTTGCTTTTTTTTTTTCATCAACACCGCAAATTTACGTTTACGAAAGAACAGGGTTTGACTTTACATTCATACGGGAAGTGAACACTGGCTTCCCTGGTGAAAGTCGGTGGTTGCTGGACCCATCTACCAGCATGTCCGTTGTTCGCTCCTCTCACGTTTCACCCTTTTTACTTACTTTATTGCCGGGCTGCGTTTCACCCTGACACTGCAGGGTACCGTTACAGAATGACATCTGATGCTGGAAGTCACTGACCAAATGGTGGTATTCAACGACTTCAGAGTGAGACTGGGTTTTTGAAACACGATGAAACACATGGTTAACATTGTCATACGGTACCCCTCCACCACCCTTTCCACCCACTATACAAAGAGTTGTTTACTTGATTTATAGCATGTCCGTTGTTCGCTCCTCTACATTGAAATTAGTTGGAGGCATCTCATATGCATCTCATGGAGACACTGAAGGGTGTCTCACACCGAGGGGGCGTGACAAAGCATATGTATATGATGACCTGGGAATGAGAACAGGCCAAGAAGTCTTGACAACAGCAAAATAAGAAAATGCAGGCAAAGGGCAGAGTCTCTGCAGATAAATACACCACCACACACTAAGAGTCATAAGTAATGATTGAGAAGGATTACTTTTTTATTAGTCTATAAATTGTTTCATAGGAAAACCTGCATTGTACACCTGACAGAAATCTCAGCACAAAGTCTATTAAGTAGCTGTTTTAGAGCTTCTGACCATATCACACGATCCCCTCAGCAAATGGAGAAGTCCTTCAAATTCCCAGAAAAAAATGAAATAATTTGTATTTTAGTTCAGCTCAGGTTTCAGATTATTTCTCATTGTGGAGTGCACATTTCTATAAAAAACATTGCAACATAACTGTAGCTGTAACTGTGGCTTTATAAAAAGTGACAGCTGGTCTCAATTAGTAAAAGTTAGACACATGTATCAAAGACAGTGGTCCAACATGTAAAATCTTGGTTTATTAGAGGTTTGGACAGCTCCTACAGGTCATGGCCAACTGATGCAGACCTTTCTCCTACAAATTATGTTTACATACAACTAATCTGAAACAGCGAATATGGTTTTTTTTAGGGAAATATAATTATGAGCAAATTCCATTTTCTATTGCAAAATTCTAGCTGCAGAAGTGTTGACAGTGAACGCATCAGCAAAATGTTCTCTGACAACATATTTTATTTGTTTTCCACCAAAATAGGCAGTCATGCCATACATTATCCACTCATAGTGACTAAAGCATTATCACTTTAATTAACTTTTTATTAATATTAAACTAAAAATCACCATCTTTCCCTAACCTTAGCTAAAGTATTTTAGTTGCCTAAACCTAACCACTAACAGGATTCTGGACACAAATCTTGAGTCATAGTCCTGCACTTTGTATGTCTAACATCCACCCCAACCAATTCCCTGCAAAACCAGCAACGTACGTAACTGTAGTAAAGAGTACCATTGTCTGTGAACATAATCCAGGGTGTTAGTATGAATGCAATTTAGTAATATACAGACGTAATTTCTAGGAGACACAGCTGACTGATGCTGAAGGGTACATATTGGGTCTTGTGTGTCTTGGAAAGTCAAATGTACATAGGTTGCTAGGGATGTAACGCAAAGCCAATGTTATATCTGGGGAGGGGCTGACACTGACATTTTAATTTGTCATGTACTTATGGTTTATACTTTTTATTATATATAAATGTCATTTGTTTTTAACTCAACACTATTTATATGTTTTTTTTCTTCAGCAGCCCTCCGTTTCCATGATGTTTAGGTAGCTGCCCTATCTGTGTCACATATCTGTATTCATATCTGTATCTGGTTTATATCAGAAGCTGCTAAGAATTTTCTGGTCTGCTTCATTTCTGATGGTCCCTAACTTCAGCTTTTTCAGTGTACCATTTTCTGTTGAGCAGGACACAGTGGGCATCAATATCTGATTACAAGGTAAATACAACACTGTGGTACATCACTCAGACTTAATTCTGCACTGCACAACTAATCTAGTCAGAAGTGATGATATGATTCTGGAAAAAAAACAGTGAATCTGATCATTACGAGACAAGATCTGGTGAAGTTATAAGAATGTAAAGAATTGATATGGACAGCACTTTAAAGAGTGAATTCAGCTGATTACAGCAATGTGTTTGATGCATCTGTGTTATGACTCAGAAGAATATTACTGCACAAATGTACGTTATTCATATCTGTTGAGACTGCAGGATCTGTGCATATCTTAATTCAGTATTCAGATTTGGTTACACCCCTATAACCTTGGTAAGGACAACCATACATTTATGTTTGTGTATGCTGCGTTTGTGTGTATTCTGCATGTCAACCCTGTGTGTGTCCCTGGTAGTGTCCTCATAGCCTTGTCTGAGCCTCAGGGATGTAAATCTCGATGCTGTCAGCGCTCTCTGTAGCTGAGTTTTGCCGTACGGAAGCGGCTCTCTTGGCGGCCATCAGACGCTTCCTGGCCTCCTGCCGCTGTTTCTCTGAGCTCTCCAGTGAGCGGTCTCTGGCCAGAGGGGGGTGGTGGTGGGGGCCCTTGGGTGGCCTTTTTGGCACTGGAGGTGGAAGCCGCCTCTCCTGGTGGTAGAGGACGGTAGGGGGGAGGGACATTTCAGGAAAAAGACAGATATGTGTTTGTATGTGTGTATATGTGTGCAAGTACCTGTGATACCCATTGTAACTACCACCTATAATGTATCTTTAGTGGCTTTTGGTTTAATGTATGCCTATGCACATGTATGTATAACTGTAAGTAAAGAGGAGGCAAGATGAATCAGACATTCTGTATAGCTAGTTCTTTTTGATCATCCTCCGCATTTTTAACATATTGCATCACACGCTGCCTCTGTAATACTGCAGCAACTTCACATGCTGTTGTTTTAAAGCCTTAACTTATTCCCTGTGGTGGTTCACACATTAGTTCTATTTTCTCTATGATATAAACTTTTCTTGGTTGAACAACAATCTATCTACATGGGAACAGCTAAAATCTTACCTATTATACGAATGTATGTTTGTGTGTGACACAGTCTTGTATAGTTTTTGGTGTTATAATAGGTAAATGTACAGTAATTCATTGCTTGCAAGTATCCTGTGGCCAGGTCTGTTCCTGCACCTATATTATTTTTTTTCATTAACTGCATACATAAATCAGTGGCACTGGTTTCACTACTATGCAGATGACATAATGTCTTATCTTTCTACTTACACCACAAATGAAAGGATAATTCTAGTATATTGGGTCTTATTTTCATAATTCATCTATCATTTCTATCAGTTACAAAAACCCTGTAATCAGCATGGTAATTGCTGAGATCTGCCATTGTTAAAACAAAGACTGATGGGTCAAGAAACACCAGCAGTCAGCCACTTAGAGAGACACATGTCTACCATAAGTACAGGGGGTAAAATCTGAGGCAGGAATTGGGTCGGTAAACTGTGAAGACTGTCTGACTGAGTAATCATTTCAGCGTTCTCTCTCTTCCAAATAACTCTGACTAACCTGGTGATTTGTTTCCAACATGCATGATCACCTCCTTGCCCATGTTTCTTGACCTGTCTGACTTTTTTTTTTTGCAAATTATTGCCATGTTC
Organism: Epinephelus cyanopodus; assembly: GCA_026686955.1. Classification (NCBI taxonomy): domain Eukaryota; kingdom Metazoa; phylum Chordata; class Actinopteri; order Perciformes; family Serranidae; genus Epinephelus; species Epinephelus cyanopodus. Next base: position 37,367,846 of record CM048926.1, read on the forward strand.
CTAGATCTCAGCATTTAACTTGCTGTCATAACTGACAGAAGGAATGAGCCAAAACCATAAATACAAGATCATAGCCCAGTCGCCAGAAGAAAATGTTGGCATTGTATTTGCAGGTCACATACGTATCATATCATTGTTTCTAAAGTGAGCATACTTTGTCATCACAAGGTGGAGGGGTTGATTTGACACCTAGGCGAGATGCCTGCCAAGCTGCAGACCACTGCTGACCACTGAGCAAGACCAACAAATAATAAAAAGGTTGGGTTTTAGTGAGGAATTGCTCTGTTTTCAGAGGCTTTTTAGCCTCCAAAAGGGTGTTTTTTAATGACCCGTCACTGTGTTTTTCCAGTGATGGTAGTGGCATGGCAAGTGGTTGTTTTTTACAGAGACATTGCTGCATTTTCTGTGGGGATTGTGCCCCCCAAAATCACGTAATTTAAGCCAAAGCATAATATTTTCCTAACCATAACCAAAAGGGTTTGGTGCCTAAACTTAACAACACATTAACCACAGCATTGATGAAATGTACATTTTCAATAAATCTGCTACATGTGCAAATAATAATGTGCAAATGTAAAATATCTATAGTTTGCAGAAACACACAATGCCAACATTTATTCTAGCAATTGGGTTGACGATCCAAGTTGTAATGGGCCAGATACAAGGACCTAAAAAACTGGATGTCAAAAAATTCCTAGATTTGAAAGTTAAGTATGAGAAAATTCTGATCGCCAACTGAAGCTACTTGTGATCAAAATTCTAAATTTCTTAATATTGTCTAACCATGACACTGCACAGCTTATTCAGAAGACAGCAGCCAGGTTCCTCATGAAAGCCAGGAGACTGCTCTGATTTTAGCTTTCGAACTACTGCACCCTGTGACATTCTGTATTCACTTACTTATTCACTTATTTATTTTATTCTCATATTAATTGCTGATTTCAAAATGATACGCTGTACTGAGCTGAGCTTTTGTCCACACAAGTCTGGGATCACTTTAAGATGAACTTGAAGGGTCAGTATGGCCATCTACAAACCAGTCTGAGCAGTAAGGCTGAATTTCCATATTCCAGTATGTGACTATGCGTTTCCAGATGCGTAGATAGCGAAAGAGTGACCTGCCCTACTTTCCCTCTAATTGGCTGGTACTTGTTGTCTTCATTGGTTGGGTTTGTTAGGTGAAGTCAATAGGAATAACATTGGTTATGGTTAAGGTAAGCCAATCAGAGGCAGAGTAAGGCAGGGCAGGCTGAGTCATGCTTTTGCTATACAAGGAAATGCAAATTTGCAACCAGTGCAGCTCACATTATCTGTACTGGACTGTATCATCACAACAAACCATTATCATCCTGACCTTCACAATATAGAAGACAAAAGGTATCCCAAAAATATTAAAATGCATTATTGGGTAAAAAAGTTAGACTTGTCTCGTCCCTATCATGTAATAAATCCCTCATGTCATCTTTTAATATTACTTTTGTTTCGTGTTAGCAGACTTAACTTTTTACTGGTGTTCTAAACTTGGTTTTAGTTTAATCTCCTCCGAAACTGTTGTGTAAACAGTGTGCTCTAAGATCTATTTGTGGAGAAGGAATATTGGCCATACTCTGTCCTGTCCATCTATTTTGACTCTGGCAGCTACAACACACATGAAAAAGCCACACACGGTGAGGTGGCCGTGGGGCGCAGAGGGAAGGAAGGGCAGAAGGAAGCGTGGACATATGGATGGAAAGACAGAAATGATGGATCTACGGAGGCCCAGAGGTGTCAAGGCCCTGTGGTGTTGTTGGCATTGCAGTTATGCTGATTGATGCGTGGCTGTTTGCAAGCGCCTTCACTGTCAACACAAAAAAAGCACAAGAAAGAAAAAGACAACAATGAGAGCAAATGAGGAAGCCAGCAGAGTCAATATACACAATGATGCAAAGCCACCACAGAAACTGCTGAAAGAGAGCAGCAGAGCAGAAGCAGGACATCTGAAAGAGATTTACAGATACACTTAGAGATATGCAGAAGGAAGAGTATCTGTATCACCACAGACACCAAGTCAGACAAGCATGCACTTAATCTGCACCATGAGAGAAAAGCTGAGCAGCAGTGTGAGGCTAAAAACAAGGCTTTCTTTGCTTATGTCATGGTCATGTGTGTAAAGATTGTTAATTGGGCAAGATAAGTGTTAGTGAGTCTATGCAAAACCTAAACTGTCTCCTTGTTCTTTTGTCACATGGATTCACCACCAAACCCCCACTTAAAGGTAGAGTAAGAACATATGTGCAAATATGGTACCATTCAGAATGACTTCTGTCACTAATGCAGAGGCATGCTGAGTGCGCAACTAATGTCTGTCATCAATCATCATCAATAAAAATACATTTTTAAAAATGGAGGTAAGCAGAGACATTCACCACATTGTGTCATTGCGAGTTTTGCAAAATACAACAAAAACAAACTATGGCCATGGAGCAGGCAATGCTTTTTCTGTGGTACCTGGATGAACTGTACTGTAAATGTCTGGCTGATTACAGTGTGGCATCAGTCAGTGTATTCTGTCACTTCAAGCTGAATTCTGATTGGATGGGTTGTAGCAGCAGTCAAAGCACATTGAGAATAACGCCTGAAATTGGTGACACTCTGAGGCAGGCCTTCTTTGGTCTCAAAAGCTTTAAATCAAAAGTAGGTAAACAACTTAAGATTGGTTCCCTCATGGTTGCTAACTTCAATCTAAAGCCCCTTTCAGACATGTAATATGTAAGATGTTGTTGGCTTCATCTGTCTGTCAACGTGGTGGCTTTTGGTCAGTCAGAGAGATGTGGATTTTACATTAAAGCTCCTTATGGCTTTATTTTGGACATGAGAGTACATTTACAGAAAGTTGGGTCGATTTTCAGAACAAGCTTAATACACTTTGGTTTTATGCAAACCAGCTGTACCGACATTTGTTATTATAACACGTTTTGGCAAATTAAAAAGTGGCCTACATCAGCAACTTGTGCTAACAGCCTCACAGCGCTAAATCCAACTTACATTTCATTAGTATGACAACATGATAAACATACTATTATGTTTATAAATGGAATAACGGAGCCACGAGTTTCTGACAGGCCATGAACTGAGCACGGCAACATGAAGGAGATCAAATTCCAGTAGAGGAGGGAAGGGGGAGAGTGACGCACATAGTGTTTAATGACTACAAAGTTTTGTGTCTTTTGGGGTGACGAGAAAAGACAAAGCAGAGTTAGTCTCTCCAAACTGCGCCAAAATGGCAACTTTTTGGATGTAAAGCCAATGACAGAGGTGTCCTAACTGGCTCAAAACAATGTGGTGCACTGTTTAGAGCTGAACTTTTGTCCAACTGCCTGTTTCTATTCAACATATCCTCATAGAACAGTTCATATGATATCCTATGAAAATGCAGACACAACGGTTTGTATGATATTCTATAAATTAGTGGCCCACAAATGATGTTATGTCCTTAAAGGGACATTGTGTAGCGTTTTCAGTTCCTCCACCAACAATCTGCTGCGTGACTGAGAAGCCTATGGGGAGGAGCAAGAGGCGCTTCCTTACTACCCCGGCACTACTGCAGCATAACAAAGTCCCACTCTTTGAGCATAATGCAGGATTATGCATATGCGGCATCACAGGAGATGGAATCCTCGTCAGTAAGAAAGCGCAAAAGGGAATCAAAAAGGCAATGTGACTGGCAAATTTTAAAAACGAGGGTCAGCATCGTGGTAGCCTTTCCCAGGTGGAGAGAGCTGCTGAAGGAGAAAGGTTTTAAAAGGGACACTGTGATTGGCCTGCTGGCCTGCCTGTCATTTTTTCTCAGGAGGCAGGCCAGGCTGATGCAATCACAGGCCAGCGCCGGCGCTGGCTGGCGCAGTGATGCGAAGAGAGGGGTGAGGTGTGTGAGGTTGAGCCACTTGTCAGTTGTCAAAAGACAAGACGTTATTGGTTTGTTTCGATTTAGAGTGCGCTATCCATTTGAATGCAATATATGATTTCAACGTTAGATGGAAGAACTTCCTACACACTGTGGCTTTAACATAAAGTTATGTAAGTAAGGTAAAGTAATGGAGATTATGTTAAGGCAAGTGAAGTTGTTGTGGTTAGGTTAAGGAAAAGAAATGTAGTGAGGACATAACTTAAAGTGACTCAAAGTTCACTGACAGTTCACACGGTTTTGTACAGCAATTTCCTATTGAAAGTCCTGGCAGAAAATCTTGAGTTTTGTGACCATCCACCATCCCAACCTGCCTCCTAACTGGACTGCTCGGACCACTTCTTTCTGTACTCCTATGAGCACAATCGTCATGTGAATGCAACTATCCAAGATATGTGGGTTATGTTCGAATTACTGGCTCCTCATCATGTGTGATGTGTGTGAATTTGGTGTATAACTAATTAAGAAGCCTGCTGGTTCATGAAATGGAAATGGTAATTTATCTAGAAAATATGTCCTAATTTCACCACAAAAACCTAAATAAGGTGGCAGCTGGCTGGTGTGAGATCGGCAGAGAGCTGAAGGATTCTGGTTTATGACCATCGCTAATAAAAACCTCCTTGCTGTTGGCTGTATTGTTTGTTAATTTGTGATATTAAAATTAATATCACAATATAAAACACATTTGTTTACAAAGTAACACCATAGGAAAATAGCAAGTAGGCTGGTCACCCATCTTTAAGTGGTTATGTCGTCAGTATGATCTCGAGCGCACAGCAAATAATTACATGGTTTGTTTACATGACATCAGTGATGTTGATGAGAGGTCTGACATTACTTGATACAATAGTTGGACACTTGTTTGCCATTGGGTCAAGGTGTCATTATGTTCCACTCAGGGACGGTTACTGAGTCGACACCTTGTTTACCAGTCCGGTCCTATGTATGTCTTAATATCAAACCAGTTTTAAATTGTTTACAGCGGCCCAACCCTAGCAGAAAAAGCCACAGTACTTGGTAATACTTAGCACCTGGTGTGTGAGAAAGACCTGAGACAGAGAGGTGAGTTAGAAATGTTTGATAAGAGCGCTTTCTGTTCTCTTGCAGGCTGCATCACTGATATTCTTTTGCCATTCAAGCTTTAATTAATGACCATTGTGGGGACACTCATAGCAAACACACCAATACATTTTCACATCATTTTGATTATTTAACATCACAAGAGAGGGAATTCTCCTGCTTATTTTATAATATCTGACTGTACACAGGCACTGAATGACAGGACATTTAGTCTTGTTTGATACCTACTTGCTCACATGCTGTATTTAAAGTGATTCATTGATGTAAAAGTGACCTGGGTGTTTGTTCAGACATACCATTAGTTTGCCATCGGGTTAATGTAAAGGGATGCATTTCTGAAAGGGGCTTAAGACACTCCACAATCTTAACAGTGTATAATAGGGACCTTAAAGTGAACATTTCATGCTGTTACAGTAGCTCAAGTAACTAATGATGAACAGGTACATGCCTTCACTGTGTAGTTTTTAGTAAATCTGAAGCTGACTGCCCTAAATATAAAGACCACATTTTGATTATCATTTCACAAAATTTTCTTTATATTTCATGTTAGATACAAGCCAGGTTGGAAATTAACTTTTTGTTCACGGCCTCTGTGACTGGTGGATTCCAATTTCTACCAGCCACTCAATAGATTACCCTTGTTTTTTTGGCTGGTGACTGAAGCAAATCTAGCAGCCACTTGCATATTTTACCAGCATTTAGCTGGTGCTAATTTCCAACCATGCTTTTGGGAACAGATTTTTCCCTCTGAGCCTGCTGAATAATTATCTGGCTAACACAATTTGTCTTTCCATTGGGTGTACCTGAATTGATTCCAAAGCACTGGAGTGGAAGCTAGGTGAAAAGTAAGACTGTTCAGTTTTAGAGTAAATGAAATTTGGAAAAAGCAGAGCAGTAAAATATCTCTTTGGGTACCAATAAACAGAAGTAATTTCTTGCCAAATGAGACATTCATATAATGACTCACATTTGTAATAGCCATGAAGTGAAAGATCTAGCACAATATTAAACCTTATATTCAGATGATGGTGTTCTCTCTGGACAACCAGTCACCATATTGGAACTTGTGTGTGTGTGTGTGTGTGTGTGTGTGTGTGTGTGTGTGTGTGTGTGTGTGTGTGCGTGTGTTGATGTGTACCTTTCTTTCAGGGGGATCCAGGGGTCTCCAGTTGTTGGCTCTGAGCTGGTGGAGCTCATCAAACTTGAGGCTGATATTCTCGATTGACAGCTGAAGCATATCCCAAAAACCAGCCAGGTCTGAGGCCACAGGACGAGGGTGGGCTTTGGGGTTCTAGGGACAGCAGAAAAGGAAGAGACGGAGGAGCAGAAATAGTATCAAAGCTGAAAGCCAGGAAGAGGAAGATAATAGTTTTAAATAGATTTAAATTAAAAAGTGTAACATCAGTGTAAACATCTGACTGCATGTTGTCAGTTTAAGAGTTTCAGACTCACCAGATTCTCCTCACACAGCTCCCTGAACTGCTGAAACTTCTGGGACATCAGTAGCTGAGCACTTCCTACAGCACTCCTCATCTTCCCGAGGACTGAGAGCAAACACACAGAATAGAAAAAGAGACTAACCTTAGCACATCCATCTGTTCTTGAGAAAATGTACAACATGTTCTAAACACATTTTGTGCTGGTGCATTTATTTGTTTATGACTCATACCAACACCATTGCTAGACAAGTGACAACAAATACTGATGCTACATTTAGCCATTTTTGACCTTGGGGGCTTTTCTAAGAGCTCAGGAACCATGAGGCACCCTGGTACTTTATCTGGTTGTGGATATACAGTAGGCTTTAATTCCTTTCTCACAAAACAACCCTTCTCCTGAAGTTGAATTTTCAGCAGGGACTATATGGGTGGACTTTGCCGTACTGGCCATACACTAAACACTAACACTTATTTTTCCATGTTAATATCTGTAATGTTCTTTATAATGCGCTTTGGATTATTGCAGCGTTCACGACATGCACCCAGTGAGGAGACATTTCTTTATATTAAGGGATTATTAAAAAGGTGGTAAGCCACTGCTCTGTGTGATTGCCTTTTCATAGTAATATATTTCACTTTTAATTTTTTGCAAATATATAATAATATACTAATGTTAGATTTCAGGGCAAATAAAATGTCGTCTATCCTTGCAGTAATGTTCATACTTCAAACCTAGACATAATAAACGACACACACAAAGACATACTATCTTCAGGCAGGTCATTCTCCCGCTGGTCGAGCTCCATCTGTCGACACCAGCCCTCCATGCGGTCTGTCTCTGCCTGCAGCAGCTTCAGAAACCAGCGTCCATCTCTGTGACACACCGACCGCTGCACCACCTGCCATTCAAATATTCAGACTTTCACAAACATGTACCCACAGGTATATTCCCTATCATGTATCCAAGCCAGTAATGTGGAAAAATCACAAAGCTCACATATGTCTTAAAAGTTAATACTATGCTGCCTGTTATGGATTTATAATTTGCAAGATCTGTTTGCTGGCTGCTATATTAATTTTCTGAATGTTGCACACAAAATCTTTAAAGGCAGAAAAAAAGGATCATTGCCGTGACCCTTCCTGACCATTTCCTAAGGTATACAGTCCTCCTCCATTGGTTCACCTTCCTTTCTGTAAGGTGTGCAAGTCAAATAGTGGACTCAAAACTTTTTAGTGATGATGATTTTATAATCCATAATTAATCACATTTTCCAATTTCATGTTACTGTTGCAGAGTAATACCGCTTCTGAGCAGAATGATTTGAAATATCGCCACCACTACTATTTACAATGATGCAACAAATGTCAGTGCTGACCTGTTTACTGTGATGGATTTAACAACTAAAGCCATTTTCCAGAGTCTGTTAAAAGTGCTCTCTGGAGTTTTAGACCCCTAGTTTTCAGATGTTATTATTTTACAGCACCTTAACAAGTTCTCTTATTCTCCTAGCTGCATCAGTATCTTTCTGCAGGTCTCTGTCTTGGTGAACATCCCTTCATTGCAGCCATCAATGTAACATCATCTGCTGTACAATATTCTCTTTATCTTTATTCGTGTCACCTCCCCATGACCTTTTCCCATAACGTACACATAACTTAGTGTACAGGACTCTACACAGTATAACTAAATTTTACACTGTACCAAACAAACAAGCAATTAATAATCAAATAAATAATGGAAACTAAGGGTACCTGGAACAGTTGAGTACAATTTAATTTTTAAAACAAATTAAACAAATTAGTTATGTAAAGTGTGTTGTTGGGTTTTTTTTCATGCTAGAAAAGTCTGTTTTACGTAAACATATCCATATAATTTTGGAAAAAAAACTAAACATTTTTAAATAATGACATTTTGTCATGGTATTCGATTATGATTATGGGGTTCAATTTCTTAATCAGTGAGACTCATGTTTTAAATCAGGAATAACTGAATTTTGGTTTATTAAAAGGCAAATTCTATAAATGCAACACAGACCTACTACTGTATCACTGTCTTTTAAACAACCTCCATTGATGTTTTTTGTTATGCTGTGATTATAAGATATAAAAGAGAAATTTAATATTCTAGTTAATGATGAAAACTACATTTTTTAAATAGAATACTGAAACTTTTGGACAATGCAGGGCAACTGTCCCCCTCTGCTATGAGGTGCTATCAGAAACAGAGTCAGCTCACTGTTGGAAAGCACGTTTTGATTACCAAATACATTTTATCCAATTTTATTGGATAAAAATAAAACAACCAACCAACCAACCAAACAAACAAACAAACAAAAATAAAAATAAAAATCTGCAAAATACGATTGGCCAGAATCAACCAACAGGGTCCTTTCCCCCTCACCTATGTGAGGCTGTGGCTGTGTGAGCATGATGGTGTAGGCATGGGCGGATCTACCGGGGTGGCATGGGGTGGCAGCTGCCACCCTAAAAGAAAGCCTTGCCACCCCAGCTGCCACCCCAGTTGGCAGCAAAGAATTCACAGAAAAGTTATGGCCAATTTGACATTTATGAGCGCGAATCTCCAATGTCCGACTGCTGAATGCAGCACGAGATAACGCCAGAGCGGCAACAGACTGCTTTGTTTGGAAAACTGAGCGGAGCCAGAGGGGGAGCCTGTTGCAGGAAGACCTCTGAGTATGTTAACCTTGAAATGAGGGAAACTCCGGGGTTTCAGTTCCAGAAAGAGAGGTAACTCAAACTCTGAGTCAGTCACCATGGCAACTGAGTCTGTGAACAGGTTAGTCTCCTCCCTCTTCCACACTGTTTCATTTCCTCATTCATTCAGTCCCTGTCAAAGCTTGTATCGAAGCGTATTAATTAGCGGAGATTTACCGTCTGTCACAGTCTAAATCCTGCTGGATATTAGTCTGTTTCTCAGGACTGTCTTAAGTTACTGAGTTTATGCACATCAATCATTTCTTTGGACATCAGTTTTTGTCTTTACATTCAAATATTACACAGCGAGAATTCACCCTCAGCTCAGAATCAAACCTCTGTCCTTTTATTATTTATTATTGTTCATAACACTGCACAAGGATCAGACTGTCAGTCTGTTAGAGCAGCTCCCACATGTTTATTGCACATAATGTGTAATGTTAGGTCTAATTATTTAAATTTTAAAAATCGGTGTGAAGCTTTAGACACGTACTATCAATGACTAATGATCTCTATCACTGATGTCATTGGTCGCACTGATGGAACATAATTCCTATAGCCTAATACTAGGAATTATATGTTCATATTTCTGAGTGAGCAATGGTGCAGCATTTCAGTGTCTTTAAATTTACTGCATTTGTAGCTGAAATAAAGTCACTGAATGCTGTTGAGTCAAGATACAAATAGCTGTCCAACATTTTAAAATCTACTGTATTTTAACCTCAACGTCTTTTCAAGTGCAAATCACCAAACATATTATTACTGGGTCAGACTGTGAGTTTACAGTCTTTATGTCTTTGATCTATAGCTTAGCCTATATGTTTTAAATCTTCCTATTTTTCAGTTGCTGCCTCCTGTGTTTTTCCCATCAGATTAAATCTGAACAAATATATTATTATTATTATTTAATGTAATGTATCGACAGCCTGATACACAGTCAGATTCCACCACTTTATCTTTATTAAGGAAATGTAAGTCTGATAAACATGCACCGTCTGCTACACATGCATTAATATTTCTACATCCACTGGATTAAAATGGAGGCGCTGTCTTTTATTTACCTGTTGCCATGGTGAATTGTGGACTCGGAGCTCCATTGATGATGGCTTTTTATTTTCTGCTTAACTCAGAGTGAACATACTCAGAGTTGACTGAACTAACTCAAATCAGCTGTTCTGGAACCGCTAACTCAGAGTTCAGGGTAAATCAACTCAGAGTTCAGGGTGAGACTCAGGGTTTGTTGAACCTCCCTCAACACTTATTCCTAATATGAACTGTTTCATATGAAACCTCAAATGCAAGACATTGATTGGATGAGATTAAGTTTGTCTGTGTGAGTTTGCAAATGGCAGCCCGTGTCCTTGTGTAGTGTAAACATACTATTTCTCATCAAACTGTGATAACTGTGATCAAATTCAGTATATATACATCTGCCATATGTTGCCACCCCTCAAAAATTCCTGCCCCCCTCTTGCCACCCCATAAATATTTTTCTAGATCTGCCCCTGGGTGTAGGCAGATACCAGCTAGCCATAAAAAAGCTGAAAATGTGATGCAAATGTTGTCAATGATATTAGTAATTTGCTAAAAAATAGACAAGCAAGCCCTGCTTCACTTGTGGTAGAAACAGACAGTGGTGAAGCAGGTGCAGCAAAAAACACACCAATACAACAGTTATTAATGCTTGGCACCATACTATGTTACCTACCATGTACCTACCATGTTAGTCTTGAACTTCTGCAAGATGAACAAACTCAAGCTGTAGGCCCCACCACTCATGCCTTGGATAATTTGTGGACTGAAAAACCTAGGCAAGTAATCACAGCAAAGTATCCTACTCGTCGATTTTTGGGAAAAGTCTGTACTTCAGTGTTGATGATGTGGTTCATGGTGCCAAGCTGCTGGAGGCCAAGTATGCTTCAAACTTTTTATTTTTAAAAGTCACCTCCCACTCCACTAGAGAACTTGTTGGTAAGTTAAAGTATTGTCTAATATGCCAAATTGTAAGAGTGAATTTATTTGTATCATATTGGCGGTGTTGCTCCATAATGGACAGTAGGTCAGTATTTTTTTCCTGGAGAACTACTTCATGTTAAATCAGATTATTTTAACCAGCAGTTTGGTTTATAATAATATCCCTGGGCTGGTGGGCACCAGGGATAGGGATTGATCTCAAGTTTTTTCTTTCCAATTAGTGCTCCACATTAAGTGACTGAAATTATTATCCTCTTCATAAGAAATACTAACTTCTGCCAGCTACAAGCAAATGACAACAACTTTACTTGGAATAAAAATCACAGTGGGACAACAGGAAATCAGCAACTGATTTGTGCCATTTGCTTTCACCCAAAGCTTTTGGGTGTGCATATTGTTGTTTCCCCCTGAGGCACTTGACATTGTGAGTATGGGGCTATCCCCACAGAGTGACCTCGAATGAAACACCATTTTAAAAAGTCATATCCAGCCACTGACCTTAAATTGTATGATGATAAGTTCCTCTGTACCACTGAAAGCAATATTTCTATGTACCCAAGAAGATGGGGCTTGGCCCTAAATGACCTCTGGTCATTTCTTTTAAATTTAATATGACAAGATTCATTTGTGCAACTGTAACAGGTGCTTAACATTATGAAAGCATGAAGAATTAGTGATTGACTGGAATTAATTAGTGAGTGAGAACAATATTTCTGCCATGACAACTGCATTTGTAAGAATTTAATGCTGTATTCATGTCTTGAACGTCCCTGGACCTGTTATTATAATGTCACTGAATATGCTCCCACATACCTCCAGAATAGCAGAGCTGTTGAAATTGACATCAAGTGAGTCATCTGTTACACTGTCTATCCAGGGGTCTGGTGGGGGAAGGATGGACGGGTCAAAGCCCACATCATCATAGTCATCGGAGGCACAGGCGTGGTAGTGATTCCCTGAGCCCTGGATGCTGACGGTAGAGGTGGCAGCATCGCGGGAGTATTGTCGAGAGATGGCACCAGATGACAGGACTTCCATGTCAGTGTCTGGAGAATCTAATGGGGTGTCAAGCAGGTCCGGCATGTCCAGATCTGCCTGGATGGAATCATTAATAAAACTCAGTAACTGACTGAATGTACTAATAGTATTTGGATTGGTGCAGGTCCGGTAAGTATTTGTCTGACCACTAAAGACCCACTTGTTTCCAAATTAAATTCAGTCTAACTGGGTCAGGTAGAACATGTAAAGCTGGCTGTATCAACTGTGATTAGGTGGCAGATCATAATGTTCACAACCTTGGTGTACCTCATCCCTTTGTTCAAGAAACCAATTTTCACTTCTACGCTAATGATACTCTACTGTATGTGCCTGTGAAGGCAAATAGATGATTGTGATACTTTTTACTAGTGCCGGGCCTCTATGTAGTTTTAAAGTGCCTTATTCTGCTGTCAGGACCACATAAAATCCGGGGGGGGGGGGGGGGGGGGGGGGGGGGTATAAACTGATGATGTCCGGTTTTCCGTGTGTTTGTGTGTCTGTGTGTGTGTGTTAGAGTGCGGCACGGGCCGCATATTTCTGTCCGAGCCCGACATTATGACCAAAGCACTGAGTTTGTGCCACACAGTTGTTATGGTTACAGGGTATTTAACAGGTCGGGCGTGCTCAGCGGAGAGGGAGACCTCCGTGTTTGAGACGGGAGCGGGAGACGGGAGATCCGATGCTTCCAGCGAGAGGAGAGGGAGACATAAAACAAAATGAGATAAAGTAAGAGACACCTGTCTCCCTCTTTTTTTTTTATTTTCAGCATTTAATCAAGGCGGAGGTGGGCGGTGGAAAGTCCATGACTTCCAGCGAGGAGAGAGGTAGAAACAAACAGCCAGTGTATGTCTGTGTGTGTTATGTTCAGGTGTTGTCACGTAAATAACAGTGACCAAGCAATAAACAGGACAGACAATAGGATTTTATTTATTTTTACACTACATTTTCACTGAAAGCTGACCGAATCCGACCCTAGCCCGAATACAATTTATAGCTACATTTTTTACCAAACCTGGCCCAACCCGTTGGGACCCGTCGGGCTCGGATTGCCACACTCTAGTGTGTGTATGTGTCCCCTCTTGAGGCCTATCTGAATTTCTGTCTTTGAGAGATATTATTTTGTAATAGGCTATAACTGAATTCTCTATTCATACATATACATTTTAAATATATTAAAATGATAGGCCTAAGGCATCTTTTAGTAAACTGCGAGTATCATTTAAATAGGCTATGTTGTGGCTGGGCCGAGTGTCCTCTGTTTTGGAAATCAAAATATGGTCACCCTAGTACAGTATATTTTTATATTTCATGTACACCTGACAGAATAAGCCACAATAAACATATATACTCAAAGCATTTAAGTGGTCAAAGAGATATTTCTCAAATACTCTAAGAGTCAAACATTAATTCACATTATGAAGTATTTTTGCACTGTTAAGACATACCTGGAATCCTGTGTTTTAATCATTACTCTGAGCTGCTTTTTCTAAACTGTCTATAGTGGGGCCATGTCCTTGCGTAGGTGGAGCCAAAGGGTCATATGAAAACAAAGGGTCATGTGACACAAAAAGCAAGGAGAGGAGCAACATTATAAGCATAATAATACTAAGATAGATGGAGGATCCTCCATCTCCCTTTTCAGTTCTTCAAAATGTACTGTAGCAATAGAACTTCTCCCAGTTATTAACAAATTGTTATGCCAACTGTCTAGCTGGCGAGCAGTACATTACTGAACATGCCATTTTGCTATGTAATTCTGTAAATGTACAATTACTTTTTTTGTTTTGTTTTAAAGTTAATAAGAAGGGTATGCAGATGATAGGGCTCCCCTCTCCCATTCAGTAAAGTGGTTCATTATCATAGTGCTTTCCTGCTTACTGATGCACTCACGGGACTGTCCTAGTTATACAGCTTTATGACGGTATATGAGTAATTCATATCACACGGAAAGTCAAAACAAGTATACCAGTTCACAGCACTTTTTTGTACTCCCCCTTCCTTTGATCTAAATGTTAGAGATATCAAATGAGAATTTTTTTCCCCGCTTACTAAGCATTGCTAAAAGAGATTTATTTCTGTCCATGTCTGATAAAGAGACCCTTATCTATGCTTTTGGTTTGTCCAGACTAAATTAGTGTTGTTTCTGTATTTGGATCTGTTTGGGTCAACACCGTAGTGAATAGGTAAATGGTAAATCAACTTGCACTTCTATAGCCCCTTTCCAGTCTTCCAACCACTCAAAGCACTTAAACAATACATTCAGCCATCACATGCTGGTGGCCGAAGCTACCATATAAGGTGCCACTTGCTACTCAGTTTATATGCACCCATACACAAATGGAACTTCAATAAAATACCCTTATCCTTCAAACACTGAAAAGATGTGAGAGGACCCATAAAGTGGTAAACTCTCAAAAATGAGAAGACACAAAAAAATGCAGCATTCATAAAAGTACACATTATACTGGGAAGATATTTTTACATTAGATAGTGATCAGAGAATGCACCAATCTGCTCCACAATCCTCTAAACTGTAATTTATCAACAGAAGATAGTATGAAATTTGTTAACCAAGATCAGTAGACAGACAGGACAAAAAACACAAGTGCCATGGGGAAGGTAATGATTTGAGCTGAATAACTCAATAACAACAGCTGTAGTGGGACCTTACCTGTACAGCTGCTGTCACACTATTGGAGCGCTGGAACCGGCGATACCTGACCACAAGAGAGAGACAAACAGAAGAGACTAAACGCCAAGATTTTTCCATGTCTGCTCTGTTACCAGGCAACAATTTCATGAGTCAAGGATTTATTTATCACATACTCATATTTCTCATCAGTGGTTGGGATAAAATAAGGCAATTGTAGCCAGGTCACAATTCACAGACCCTAAATGAACAGGCAGGCTTGGGCACCTTCCTGGAGCCAGATCTGGGAGGGAACTCTGGGCCCACTTTAGGCACTGGGGTTGGATTCACTGTCAGCAGGGCAGCAACAAATTCAGGGACCTAGGCATGCTTACCCTTGGTGTAGTAGACCGGATCTAGCAATGTGGAATGTCATCTGTCTGGCAGGGATGTAACCAGGGAGGTGGAAGGGTACTAACTAAGATATAGTTGGGCTCAGCTCTATGCAAAGCACATTGTCTGGAAGCAAACTTCAGCTAGACTCTCTCTTTTCCCAGAGCTGCCCATGGTAAGAAGTACTAGGTGAGTGTGTCGACACTCACAAGCCCCCATTTGACCACTGCTGAGTTGGAGTTTTTCCAGAAGAATGGGAGGGTCACCTTCATACACAATGATTATGTTTACATGCACACCATATTCCAATAAAGGTCAATATTCTGGTTAAGGTAATAAAGCAATAAGGTGTTTAAATGCATTGCAGCAACTGGAATACTCCATTTACATGTTAATTGACATATTCCCGTGTTTTGGCGTATTCCAGAAAAGACCCCAGGCTACTGGCCTACCAGAAATGCTCTTATTTAATGCAACACTCAACCTATAGGCGTCTGGTGTGCCGGAAATACAGAAGCTGTAATGTTTGTTTCCAACATACCATTATACCGTGTTGTCCTACTTGCGCTTTTGCACCACAACTTAACTACAACACTCTTGCTGATCCATTTTGTCATCAACAATGGAAGACGAGAGGCAAATGAGTGTATGGACCTTTCCTTCCAGCTTAGGCCATTCACGCCAGCCAGAGCCCCCCAGAGTCCTCCAGAGTCTGTGGATGACGGCACGAAGCACGAAGTTCTGCTGTTCTCCCCGCTTGCCATAACCATAACAACCCAGAATTCCTTGAGAATCGAGCATGCACAGATGTAACTGAATATTCTGGTACGGGGCATTTTCCGATTTAGGTGTATACATGTCACAATATTCTGGTTAAAAAAGGCATATGCCAGGGGTCTTATTCGGAATATTCTCCAACCGGAATATGACCTTAATCGGGTTATGCACGTGTTTACATGACTCGTGCACAACCAGAATATTGAGGATATTCCAAATAATTCAGGAATATGGCGTGCATGTAAACGTAGTCAATGAGTCCCTGAGAGGAAGGCTCTGACTGTTGTATGTGTGAGCCAAACAGCAGTTCAGGAGCCTCTTTGGAGTCTCTGCTTAAAAAACCTGTTGCCACCAGAACCAGGCCATGGACAAGAGGTGAAAAAGCAGATGGATTGATGTATGGATGGACAGACTAAATTCTTTTAAATCAGTTCCCCTGTAAATTTGTGAAATATACTGTATTCATACCACTAGCTTAAAACAATTACTGAGTTGAAATAATTTTGTTAGGGTTAGTTACTATGTAGTGCATTTCAAGCATGCCAAAGGGTGTACTCAACCCCTGCAACCCTGGTGTAGTTAGGCTGTTTCATACAGGCACACATATCTTTGTGGCTTTTTCACAAAGATATATAAAAATAATTTTTATAGTGAGCATTTACAACCTTGAACACTAACACGTTGGAACACTTATTTGCTGTTGATTCACACATGCATAAAGAGAGGACCGACCAATAAAATCTTTGAGATGTCAGATTCACCAACCAAGAATCCCACACAGTTCACACGTCCAAGTATTTGAATAGGGAGAGTTACTGTGAGTGCTTTCCACAGTACTGTGGATAATCTGTTGCAAAGTAGCGTCTTTTGTAATATTAGATGACAGTTATGTAACAATACAGTTTTTTTCAATTTACAAAGCATACACTTATTCAGTTTAGGTTCATTTAGCTAAATCAATGCAGTCCAATTCATGAAAGCCACAATGCTCAGTCCCTGTTGAACCTGTTCCAGTTTGACTCAACACTATGACCATCCTGCAGGCTGTTATTGTGAGAGGTGTTGATATTTGGTCTACCTTCATTGATATAAATTAGCTGGATAAAACATTGGACCATACACCTCAATACTACGGTTTCAACAAAAACTTCACAAAGATTACTGTGGCTGCTGGACCAGACATCAGCCCCAGCTGGGTATAGCCAACAAACTATCAAACCTTATGGTCATGAGTTTTGAATGGCCAGTTAAGCGTGTTCATGTAGGCTATGTACTGCATATTCTAGGTACATTTAACTGGGAGACCTGAGGGCAGAAACAAAACATGCTGCCTTACTTTGCCTGCTACCACTACCTGGACTCAAATAAAGGAAAGAAATTAATGAATAGATGCTTTTAGTATATTAAAGTTTAACTGCAGGGTTCCAGTTTAAGAAACATTGTGATTAATTCTTAAATCTTTCCTTTTCTTCCAGTTTGAGGTAAATAGTACAGGTTGCTGTCTGGTTTTAAAGAATTGTGGTGGTGGAAATGTGGTTTGTAGAGTCAGTACAGTGCATCATAATGTAGAAAAGCTTGAACAGAGGTCTGAAGGAAACTGTAGTGAGTCCAAAAGTCAGTGAAACTGGTCCTCAGCCACATTTGTTGGATATTATTGCAGATGATAACCTTGGCAGATGAGTCTGTGGGTGTTTGTTTGTGACCACAGAGAGAAAAATAATTACATGACAGCAGGAAATGACTCAGCTAGACTCAGCTAGTCTGAAGGAAAATGCACCTTATGTAGCATGACTTCAATAACTGAATACATCTTCTAATCACATTACTATACTAAAAACTTGTCAGTAACTGATGGACAACATAAGCTTGTGATCGATATCTTTTACTCAGTGATCTGATCTTGACACAGTGTGTGATCACCAGTGCAATATTCAACAGTACAGTGGCATGCAAAAGTTTGGGCATACCTGGTCAAAATTTCTTTTACTGTGAATTGTTAAGTAAGTTGAAGGTGAACTGATTTCCAAAAGGCATGATGTTAAAGGGGAACTAATGTTTTTTTCAACCTGGGCCCTATTTTCCGATCAACTTTTGTCTAAATGAGTGATAGGATGTTCAATATTTGACATTTCTCCAGTACGAAGCTTGGGCTGACCTGCCTGCAGCCTGTGAGCGCGTGCTATATTAAATAATAGGGCACTCAGGGGCGTCGGTGGCTTAGAGGTAAAGCAGGCACCCATGTACAAGGCTGTTGCTGCAGCAGCCCGGGTTAGACTCCAGCCTGTGGCCCTTTGCTGCATGTCACTCCCTCTCTCTCCCCCTTCACACTCATCTGTCCTATCAATTAAAGGCTTAAAAATGCCCGAAAAATATATATATAAAAAATAAAAAATAAAAAAAATAGGGTACTCAGACAGTGTCAAAAAAATGTCAAAATATGTCGACTAAAAGTACATTTTTTTCACACAGATAGGCTCGGATTGTAAGTATAATTATCCGACAACATAACGGAAAGGAGAAATGAATGTCTGTGTTTATCTGTAGCTGTATTCGGACATGTTCCTCCGCCTGTTGCTGCTCCCTCTCTCTCCTTGTCCGCTCTGCGTCTGTGTACGTCAGCCATTTACATCACCTCGGCCCTCCAGACACATTTTAAAATTTATTATAAATCTGTGGGTACAGTTTAGCCTCTCAACACAGGAGTATAAATCCAATTTAAGGTCTTGCATTTTGTATAGTCTACTAAAACGAATTCTTTAGCAACAAAATTATCATTTGTTTATCAGTTACCCACCCAGCATTATGCTGAATAATAAAAAGAACTTTGTTTTTCAAAAGTGGAGACAATTCTTAATGGGATGATATCAGAGGGGACCACGTTTAACGACGGCAAAACCATATAAAATATCTCACATAACTTGTGCAGTATAATTCAAGTCTTATTTATCCAAACATATGGTCAGTACTTCCTAAACACATATGCATTTTTGTTAAATTCTTACTATTTAAAACACTTTGTTCTGTTTTTGGATTCTTAGTTCAGAAAGGAGGCATGCAAGAAAAACAAAGTTTTCTTCATGAATTCAACATAATATGGGATAGGGTCATCCCCCGAAAGTCAGAGATTTGAGTCGGAGATCCCTCAGTCAAATTAGATTGCTTCAAGTGGAGCAGTATTTTCTTTTATTTATTTATTTTTAGCTAGTCAGTGTTCTGTGCAGTGTACTTCTTGAGACAATGTGGTCCTCAGATTTTGCTGCAGAGTGAGCGCTATTGACGTTCATGCTACTATCTGGTACAGACAGCTGTGGACTTAATGCAGTGGAACAGAGGAGGAGAGACTCTGCACCGTGGCCCTAAGATAACATTATCTTCTCTCTTCTGCTTAAAAATGGTGAATTTACAGCTCATAGCAACTTAATACAAAACAGCCTCTGGCTTTTGTTTGATATCTAGTGAGCAAAAAATGTTGTTGCACATTTCCAATCTGTGGTTAGAGCACTTCGCTGGTTAACTATATTACATGAATGTTACTGTCACACCGAAAATCCCACTGAGCCTGTTCAAACTATAAAACACCTAGAACTGGTCACCAGTGTAATGCAAAAATATTGACATTATTCACTACATTAACTTACTTATGATCAATTCAGAGTTTTGCACTGTTGGAGGAAATGCACACAAACACAAGGAAAACATGCAGCAGGATGAGCAGGCTAACATGATGACACATCAAACTTAAATATGTCGGATAAGTGATGAGAAGTGGATCTTGGCTAATGTTTGTTCTCATCTGTCATACTGGATAGAGCCAGATCACAAAGCTTACTACCACCTGTGGATGCCTGTGGATGTTGTCCCACAACACTTCCACTTGAGACTTGGCATCTTGTAATGGTCAATATTAACAGGGGGAAAGATAACAGTATGCAGAATCTTTTTCAGCGGCACCTGACTATTGTTTTAAGAAAGACATGCCTGTGGATGTTAAATAGTCAAGCATGTACTGAGTAGAAGGTCAACAAATGAAAGATAAAGAGTAAAGAAAAATGTGTGCCTCACCCTCTGTCATCCTCTACTTGCACCCCTACAGAAGTGAACTTAGATGGGTCCTCTGGGTCCGGAATCTCCTCCGGGCCATCCACCTACAGGGGACAGACATGATAAATCCCTATAATTACCCATTATAATACCACTTACAATTACAGAACTAAATTAAATGTGCAAACAATGATGAATGTGCCCTTGCACCTTTGCATAAGTCCGGGGTACTGGTGAGACGCTAGCTGACATGGCTGTTTATTTCCACGAAAGTCAGATAATGCACACAGTAGTGAGATGTTTTTTCTTGCATAGAGTTTGGACACTGGAATGATCAATTTCTCATGTTGTACCACTTCCTGTGTCCACTATTTAGCGCTAAAGAACACACTAATTGTACATCATGTTGCTGTATATCAACTGTAAATGGAAAAAAATTCTCAGACAGGACGTACTTCCTGTTGTCAGCAGGCAGTGCTGTGATTATGACACCGAATTGATATGTTCATATCTTCAGGTCCTTGACTCTTATCAAATATGTGAAATTTGGAGCAGATTGGCGAACGTACACTGAAGTTCCAACTTCCTGTTTCATGGAGAATAATGCGTTGCCATGGCGACTGCGTTCAATAAAAATTCATAAACTTCATGTGGTAGCTATGTACCGTGAAGTTACCAACCACTTTGTTTCTTGCCAAAACATGTAAATTTGCTTTTGACAACTTTTCATGTCAAAGGTCTTTAGCTGGTACAGACAAAATTTAAAGTCAATCAGATTAAATCAGTAGGAAAAGTCTATTAAAGTATGACCCCTATAAATGACTTTAGGGTATAGCTCCAAGGGCTTTTTTTTTTGTACATTTGGACATGATACATGTGCACACCAATTTTGTACATCTAGGTGAAATGTACCATGGGGCTTCTTTGTTGAAGTTTTGTAGGGGGCCCTACTGAGCCTTTTCTTTGACATCCAAGCATAAGACCCATAAAATAACACATTTTTAACTAGTTCTGGTGTGTGTGCAAAGTTTTGTGAGTTTTCAAGCACCTTTGGCTTGTAAAAAATGTGATTCATTTAAGAGAGAATAAAAATTTTATCAGATTCATTCAGGTCCTTGCATCATTTTCTGCCCTGGCCCTAATAATAACATTGGTTACATCATAAGAAGCACCGCATTGTTAAACTGATGTGAAAACAGTGTCTTAATTTGTCTATGTCTCTCCTCTATGTCTCTCCACCTCCCCTGCTGTCTCATACACACCTGGATGCCTATGGAGAGACATTTGCCCTTCCTGAGTGCTTCTTTCCTGTATATATCCCGGTGGTCTTCAACAACTTGCCCCCTGCTTAGGACCGATGGAGTGGGGGGGCTGACTGTCATGGTGCTGTTACTGACATGCTGACTGGCTGGTCCATGGACCTACAAGGGAATAATGACAGCAGACATGTTTTGAATACAATTTTCACAAAAGCAATGAAAATGTACAAAGTACAAAGCACTAACCTGTGCATTAGCAGCTTCTATGGCAGCTGTCAGGGCCTTCATGCTGTCAATGCTCTCTGTTGAGTTACTGAGCCCTGATTGGATGGTCATGTCACCTCTGGGTCCCTCCTCTTCCATGTATGCATCCTAATTGGTTTTAGACAACATTGAACAAATTCATATAGCCTACTTTTTTACACTGAGCTTTATATGGTTCTTATTACAGGCTTAAGTGGTTGTCATTCCACTCAGGTGGACGACCTGGATAAAACATCAGCAGGACACGTCACTACAACATCACATGGCGCTTCTAATGATGACGACCGACGCAGTCCTTGAAATTGTCATGGTATGACAAAAACAACACTTAACCCTGTAATAAGAACCATATCAAACTAACTGAACATTGCTTTCAAGACAAAATGTTAATATGACCACTTATATTACATAGTAATATTTATAATATTCGAATTAAGCTGTAAACAAAGGGGGCCATGACCTCTCATATATGTCTGTTAGCATCTGCTATTCTTTCATCCTCAAAGCATTTGTCACCACAACTACGATGAAATTAGTAAAGTAATATGTCCATTTCAAACATTGTAAACATCACTGTCCTCATAAGATAAGGTAAGGTAAGGTAAACTTAATTGTCCCCTAAGGGAAATTCATCTTGGGCACAGTGCTACATTTCATTGCTTCACAGGACGACATAAAAACATCATCACAGGGGCACATCATCACAATGGCAGTTCTATCACATAAAATAGACATGGACTACATTTAACAATCACAACACAGAAACATACAGAGACGTCTAAAGTGCAAGAAAAAGTGCTGAGTGCTAAAGTGCCATATGTATGTTTACTTCCATGCATCCTTTATTTTGGCATAGATGCAGCAAATAACTGTCACTAAAGGGCAGAGTCAAAAGTTTCACACAGCAACAAACGAGATGACAGCGGAGGAAGGAAGTAGTAATATAAACGGAGGTAGTGTTGTAGACAATGGTGGTCAGTGCAGCCACTGTATACTTCCCAACATATGGATGGAGAACTCTTGTCTCCTATGGTCATATCACACCTGAACTACAACAAACCTTCACCTATACCCATAATGTACATCATTTCCCAAATAGATGTGTTGGTATTCTACATGTGTTACTACATGAAGTGAATATTAACACAATAAATATGTGTATTTGTGTGCAGTACCTGGGCAGACTCTGTGCTGCTTTGTGCTGTGATTGAGATGTAGGGCTTGGAGGCTGTGGAGCAGGTGGACGTTCGGGGCGGCACTGGTGGAGGTGTTTTCTTATAGGTGGTGATGCAAGATGAAACTACAAAAAAAAGAGAGAGAAAGAAGGAGGGACAAGAAGAAGGGGAAAGAGATAAAGTTACATTTCTACACATTGTACGTTGTAAACAATGCACCCAACTGCAACCATAAGATTACATTTTCTAATTCTGCAGGTGTTGATACATAAGATCAAGTCTAACTTTACTAAATACAAGCAATTTAAACTGCACATGTTCAGCAGAGACATTCAGTTAGTTGTACCCTTGTTTACAGAATATCTGGATCTGATTCCAGCCTCACTGTGATTATGTGATCTTA
Organism: Epinephelus cyanopodus; assembly: GCA_026686955.1. Taxonomy (NCBI): domain Eukaryota; kingdom Metazoa; phylum Chordata; class Actinopteri; order Perciformes; family Serranidae; genus Epinephelus; species Epinephelus cyanopodus. Next base: position 37,390,976 of record CM048926.1, read on the forward strand.
TTTTGTTCTCATAAAAAGGCTACTGACCTAAGCAAGGTTTAACAAGGTTTTTAAAATTATTATTATAATTATTGTATCTACCAGAGCAAATAAAAATGAGCTCTTAATTTGTCTGGTTCCCAGGTTAGGTCTTGTGATGCTCTGAAACAAATCTGATCAGTATAGTGCAGACTATCCCGGAGTTAACCAACTCCCCTGGCAGAACCTGAGATACACAGCATTTAATAAATATGAACACATGTTAAAAACATTCAACATTTACATAAAACTAACACTGAATATTGGTTGTTCACAAAATGCACACATATCACAAATCTTGACTATGTTCAGCAAATTAGGAAACATTCTCCATTTATCTTACTTAAATGTTAAGATAAGTTAGAAACAGATTTATCCAACTGAGTAGAATGCTGTGTAGCATATAATAATAACATGGATACTGACACAGCTACATGAGTCAAATGTAATTCCAGAAGAGAATTGTGACACTGGTCATTTGTTCAGAAACTTAAAACAACCATGTTTGTGGTATCTGCGCAGGTGTGATGACTTGTAATAATGACTTGTTTGTCAGAAACAAAGGTAGGTGTAGTGTGAAGTTGTTAGTTGGCTGGTTAGAGACTTGGAAATGCCAGACTTTGACATTTAAGACAGCAGTTTATATCCAGTGTTAGAGGCCTTACTGTAATCACAATATATTTGTCTGTAAGGTAATAATATTACACTTTACTGTTCTAAATTCAGTTATCACATTAAAGGCACTAATCAAACAATTATGTCCAGGGTCCCCACACATTTTCATGGACAAATTTTCAAACTTTTCCATGACATTTCAATTCAATACTTTCCATGATTTTTAATAATTCCACACCTTTTTCAGGTCTGGAAAATAAGATTGTGAAATTCCAGGACTTTTCCAGGTTTTCCATGACTGTGGGAACCGTGCATGTCATTACTTGTGTTACATAAGTTTTTCAATTTTCTTCATAATAAGCGAAAAAAAAACAAAAAAAAAATACATCAAGCGCTCTGACAACACTGTCTAATGTAACCATGGAGATGCTCTTTAGCCTGGGCAGTCTGTGTTGACTCTGAGGAGGAATAGGTGGTCTGACAAATGATTTTAGGAACTCCTCCTCATGAGATATAACCACTGCTTTAGTGATAAACACGTCAAATAAGCTGGTCTAGTCTGCTATAAAGGTGGCATGGTTTGGTGAATTCAAGTGAATTAGTTCAAGTGTGTTTGGCCTGTTCAATGATGTTCATATGCTGTTTAGATAAACTTTTTTTTCCTTTGAAGTTCATCATCTAATGCTGTTAGAAAGGCCAGTCTTATTTTATTTTAGTTGGGGCAATTATATTTGTAATAGTAAATGAAGGGCCAGCCTCATTTATTATTATTGTTTTATATATTGATTTAGTTTTATTTTGAGGCAGTTACAGCCTACAGCCAGTGCCATCTTAATTGCCTTTTGATCCTTGTTGTGTGCTGATATGTGACAATGCATGTCTGCATGTTTTGGAGTGATGCAAACGTAATGTAATGAGTAATGTAGCAAATCACTTTTTATTGAGTGATTAATAATGAAATATCGAACTTAACAAATAATATTTAATATGTAATAGTTACTTTTTTGAATAACAACCCCATGTCCATGTCCTGGTCATACTAACAATAAACATTGTTTTTTTTTTTCTGTTGTTGTTTTTTTTTAACTATGACCAAGACCTTTCCCTCAACCATGAAGCTGGACAATCAGAAAATGCTCTCCTGAATCCTTTTTGTAAGTATCATGTGTTCTGGAAGGCATAAATGAATGATGTCCTGGTGATAGGGTTTTTATTTTTATTTTTTATATGTCAATGACAACCTGTTTACTTGTTGATTCAACATTAAGTTAAATGACCAGAATCCCATTTGATGTTTTTTGTTTGTTTTTACACACAAACTGCAAAACATTGTTTTTTTAGGCTAAAGTACAATACTTGAAGGGGAACTCCACTGATTTAACACATCACCGTGTCCTTCCAGTTGTTGGGGAGCACTATTGCATGTGTGGAAAAGTTGTATAAGCCCTTTGTGTCTCGAGAGGGAGCTGTGTGGGCTGAAGACTACAAGTTTCAAAGTAAAAAAAAATAAAAATCTGGAGGTGTAGACTAAGTGAGAAGTCAGACCTCTGTAGCCCGCTCCTCAGCCCTGCTGGAGATGAGGAACCGACTTTCTGCTTCGCCACAGTCGGTCGCTCTTCTTGCTTGCTTATTGCTTACCTGTTATTTTGTTACTTTTCCTCCTTTTTTGTAATTACACATTAAAGGAAGTTTGCTGTAACAATTGAATCATAAGGAGGCTAATTTATGACATCTCTGGGTTATGGTTATCTGTCTCACAATATTCCCAACCCAAAGAGTAACTGTGGTGGAGGAACTATTAAGATCCTTTACTGAAGTAACAGTACTACTACCACACTGTAACAAAACTCTATAAGTCCTGCATTGAAATCTCACTTAAGCAAAAGTCTGTTAGTGCAACTGGGAAAATGCGTGTAGGTATTAAAAGTAAAGATAACCAATGCAGAAAAATGTAAATTAAATTAACAAATCAATAGTAATTAAAATAATAAAAAGGAAAGGAGCAAGTCCTCATGTTTGAGAAGTTGGAACCATGAAATGTGTTTGCACTCAAAAATGACTTAAATAATTATCTAAATACTTAAAAAATAATTTTCTAATTAATCAACTAATCATTTCAGCTGTACTTGCCTATATTCCGGTTGGCACTGTGGTGCAATGGTTAACACTGTGGCCTCACAGCAAGTGGGTTCCTGGTTCGAACCTGGGGTGGGGGATTCGAACCCTGGGATGGGGGAGCCCTTCTGTGCGGAATTTGCATGCTCTCCCCGTGTCAGCATGGGTTTTCTCTGGGGAACTTTGTCTTCCTCACACAGTCCAAAAACATGCAGGTTAACTGGTGACTCTAATTCGGCCATAGGTGTGAATGTGAGCATGAATGGTTGTCTGTTTCTATTTCTCAGCCCGGTGATAGTCTGGTGACCTGTTCAGGATGTACCCTGCCTCCTGCACAATGTCAGCTGGGATAGGCTCCAGCACCCCTACGACCCCGAACAGGATAAGTGGTTACAGAAAATGGATAATGCATAATTTGAAAACTAGTATCTGAAGTCATCCAATAATTGTATTGGGCTAAAAACTACAATTCTTCCCTCCTAAGTGTGGTAGAATAAAAGTAGAAAGTGACAGACCTCTCAGAATCCATGAATCAAGTTCTACACTCACTTTCGTCAGAGCTCACGTTATCAGGAAGCCGCACCAGTCAATCTGTGAGATGTGACTGGCTGAAAGCAACGCACATAGTAACTGCCTAACTATGACGCTACCAATATCATTTAAGAAAAATAGCCAAGAAAAATGGACGGTCACAGTAAAAGGAAAAGCTGGAGGAGAGAGGGAGAGAATAACTAGGAGAAAGGTTATTCAGAAAGGCTTGCAGAAAGGTTGGCAGAAAGGCTTCGCCTAAGGTGCGCTAAAAGCTCGCCAGCTGAAACCAGGTCTACTGCGCGCGCAGGCTGAGCGCAGCCGGTGTAGCGGAAGTTTGATTGATCGGTGGACAGTGCACACATGTCACCAAAACCTCACAAGCAGGTCTCCAGAATGTCAGGCACATTAACAATGCAATAAATACCCACAAACACCACTATTCAATGCAACTATCTGCAATCAGCACATAAATGTATCTTTATATCAACTGTCCCGTCACATCTGATGTCAGATCAAAGGGGATTGGCACCGTTTGGAACGTTTGGCACGTTTGGCACGTTTGGCACGTTTGGCACACGTAATGGAAACCCAACCTGATTTGAGTAACACAGCTGCAAACTAATGAGTTCACATCCCTCTCAGCCAACCACAAACAGACACAGCATCAGATAGGGAGTATATATTCAGCATCTGTCATCTTAGAAAAGTCAGAAGAAAAGAAAGAAAGAGAAGAAGAGAAACGCAACATTGATTTACAATTGTGGTGACCTCCTCCCAGGCTACCTTGCATAATCAGCCCATGGAGGTCTGCTCGCAGTTCCGTATATTCGGCCACTATGAGCTTGGACCTCCCGGACCAAAACATTAGTTTCCTCCTGGAAGAAGTTTGGCCCTCTGATGCTGTTGCTCTCTTCTGCCATGGCGAATTGAGTAAACTCTCATTACGCCTTCGCGTGGTGCATTTAAAGGCGAGGAGAGGGGCTCATTTGATTGGTGCAATGTGAATCAGCTGTGTAAAACCCAGTGTAAAAGCCACTTTCAAATCTTGCTAGCTCTCCAATATTACCAACTATAGCCTTAACAAGTTATTCTAAGTAGCATTCATGATTATTATCATATTATTTTAAATTTAATATTATTACTCTGTTTTTAAACTGGCATTACATTTGGTAAAGAGCTGATTAAGATTTGTTTAGGATTCAAAACTTAAGCCCCTTTTCCACTGCACAAAAGAACTGCTAACACCCACAAACATCCAGATTTCTGATGTAATAAAGGCTACAACTGACATTCACACTCGACTCAGATGACTCTGCAGTTGTCACAGGTAGCCTATGTATTGGCTCCAGTTCTGATTGGCATTGATAGAAATACAATACCCAGGTGAACACATAAATTTTAGTCCACATTATAGGTGAAATGCAATGAAGCACCACCACAAAAGCAGCGCTCAAACATTGATCTAAATTAGTCTGCACCAAGTTTGAAAAAGAGATTCAATAAGAGACAGAAAAATTGAGGTAACAACTGTTAAGTGTTCACAGGCCCCCATGCTGTTTCTACTGTTGACTGATCTGTTTTCAGACTTGTCCATGACATCAAATGTGACACACCAACCCCACACAGAAAGGCATACTCTTCTGCTGCAGAGTCATGTACACAGCTCTGGCCCACTGACAATGGGAAAGGAGTCTGTAGCCTATTTTTAGCAGGTTTACACACTGTGTACATGCACTAATTCTGGTGGAAAATGGGTATCAAAATTTAAGACTTGGGAGTTGACTTGGGGCTTGAGTGCAAAAACTTTAGACTTAATCTTGGCTTGCAAAACTATGGCTTGGTCCCACCTCTGCAGTTTGGTCACACTGGCTTTGCTTACACTAACAGGATTACATCCACCCTCCAGGATTCATTACAGCACGATGACCTTCCTTGTGCGCTTTTGAAATAACAGATGATAAGACATGTATATTTTTTCCTGTAGCATCATGGGCTATACGGAACACAGTGGAGAAGAACACAAGCTTGGTTATGTTGATATCTTAGCACAGGAAACTACTGTCAATAGTAGTACAGCCAGAATGTTGCAAGAAAATGTCTGATATCCTGCCAGACTTTGTGATCCGTGTGGGAAACATTTATTTGTGGTTTTAGTGGGAGTTACGTGCTGGATATTTCTTGAGGTGGAAAATCTCTTTTACAAGCGACACTTGCAAACTGTGTGCAGTAATTGTACACAGCTTCCTTAGTCCTGTCATCACAGTACTCAGCTGGGTCCTAGCTCTAAAAAGAAATGAGCTCAGCAAACACCTCTGACCTCAGACTTGGCTTTAACCATTAAAATATCAACAATAATAAGCTGATATCAGCTGAAGTTTGAAGCTATACAGCATTCATTAGTTATAATATTTAAATATGAACTTCAATCACAAAATTCAGCATCAATAATGTAACTGAGCTCAGTCCACATTCTCTGTGAGGCCCACAAAAATCTCCAGTGGTTGGAATTATTTTCTTCTGATGCTGTGCAGTTCTATCTCTTACTTTGGTTTGATTCCAATGTGAATCAAATATTTCAATGAGGGCACCATTCTGTTCTCTGGAAATTATGTGCAAATGCTTCCCAAAAAATATCACTGAGATCAGCCACAAGATGGCGCTGCTCACACCACAAGTCTTAGTGACTTGATGCGTGGCACAGGAGCTATACAAAAAAGCCTCTTGGACCATAAAGACTCATCAGGATGGATATTTTGCAAATTTGCATAATGTGACAACCAGTAAAATGAATAGAAAACACTTTTCTATAATAAATTAGCAAGATGGGTTAAAAAAAAAAAGCAAACTGGCAATAACTCATTTACAATTTGTCAAAGCTCTTGCTTCTTCATTACATTTTGGGGAATGATTGTACCAAAGCATTTTGAGCCTAGCCCATAGGGGGCCACATATACCACAAATGTGTACTTTAAAACCCGGTGAACAGATTTTCACCAAGATTGGCACACATGCTCTAGGGCAGGGGCGATTGCTCTGAGACAACAAGGGAGGCTGAACTTCCCCTAAAATTTCATAGAAGAAATGGTCAAATATGCACTATTGAATTTACATTAAAATACGAATTTTCATTGCATTAAATGTGCGCTAGGACGCGTTTAACATCATGACTATATGTTCAAACTTCAGCTGTTTACCACCAGTTTTCAAACGTGACCTCCTTGTCCCCTGTCATACATTCTCATGTCAGCACGGTGGACATGGAGCTTCCAAGCATTCCTATGAGACAGCGCTGAGCAGTTTTTTTGTCATGCAGCAAAGTGAGACGGTCATTGGATAAATGCGACAAAATCGTCACTTCCAGGGAGGCTCAGCTTTCCTGGGACCTAATGGAGCAGTAGAGGACGCTCGGTGTATGCATGATGATTGGAGGAATTGTTTAAAAAGTCTTCTGACAGAGTGCCATCCGGAGTTCGTTATTTCCATAAGCCATATAGCTAATTTTCACCGTTAAACCCATCTGAAAATCTTTGAGGTGTGTTTTGCTGTGGTTCTATGGCATGAGTGTGGCATAAATTAAATGTTCCTTTTATTTAAGTTACTGCCTCACTACAATATGACAAATTTTATGATGTAAACTTAAAGTGAGCTTCCCCTGTTTGAAAGACCAGCAGCCGCCACTGCTCTAGGGGCAGGTATTAAATAAGATCTGAAGTGTCATAATGATTGGTGCAGCCTGGTTAACATTTTATGCTATATTATGCCTTTGCTCAGTGTGGCCTGGAATAAGTCAGAGATATGAAACTTGGCATCTTAACTGTTGAAGATGACCTATGGCTTGATTTAAAATTTGATCCCAGTCGGCCATATGATGGTGCTATAGCTGACAGCTACAAAAGTTCAAACTTTGATAGGCCACATCCCTCATGCCCATAAGCCTGATTGACTTGTAATTTGAAACTCATCTACATCTCAGTGTACTTTAAAAAAACCCTCTTGGACAATTGAGACCACCTTGATGGAATCTTTGCTGATTTTCATACTGTAAAAAATAGTAAAATTAGTAGACTTTTCTTAATTTTGACTCAATCAAAGCCAAATTTGGTTTACAGTCTTACCATTTCTATCTTAAGTAAGCAAGATCAGTCAGATTACATGACTGCTGTTAATGAACAAACCTCGCCAAGGGAAGGGCTTGGCAGTAGTGATGGGAAGTCCGGCTCTTTTCAAAGATTTAGGTCTTTTGGCTCAGCCCCCTTAGAAGCCTCTCATGGCTCCCAAATGGGTCTTCATTTAGCATCACTGGGAGCCTTCTATTTTGGCCTAATTTAGCAATTATGAACCGTTTTGTGTTGATAGCAAGTTTTCATTCAGTGTTTTCATAAAAACGTGGTTTTTATGCATTTTTTTCGCTACAAGAAAAATTCCACAGTGCCCTCTCTTTAGGTGCACAGACGGGTGGGCAGCTCTTAGATGTCTGTGCAAGTTTGTTGTTGACCCTGTTCTGATGGATATTTTCTTTTTAAAAATTCTGCACTCAGCTTTTCAGTCTCAAATATCATTGATGTGTTTGCATTTAAATCCGGCTCCCCAGTCTGTCTATCACTCTGTGTGTACCTGGCCTGTACCACTACACTACACTGTCTTTCACATGATGGTATGATCCCAGACTGTCCTCGCATGTGAATGGCAGCATGATGTGCCCATCAAAATAAAGTCCCGCCCCTGCTTGCATGGATTCTCAGCAGAGCTGAACAGCAGTGGCTGAAGAGTTGTCTCTCCCTGACAGGAATCGGCTCTTCTCGTTCGCTACAAAGAATTGGTTCTTAGAGCTGGCTTGTTGCAAACGACACATCACTACTTGGCAGGTAATAGATTAAAACTCAAGTTTTCTTTGACCAATTATCATTAAACTCGCTGAACCCATCTGGTATAAACATCTGAACATACAGACCAAGTATTGTTCATTGTCTCACTGCTTTAGACAGAACTGCACAACCTCAAGTGATTTTGCTTAGTCTTGTGAAGTCAGATTTTGGGCAATTGAGCTGCGTCCATTTGTTGACCCAACACATTCTCACTTTGCTCTTGTCACATACCAACATTTGGTCATGGACTTTCAACGCTAAGAAATGACGTGCAAGTTACCCTGGGTGCGTTTGTTGCTGACGTTCTGGGACGCTGTGTCAACTTGTCTGTAAAATGCATTGTTGCATTTCCACTTAATTTTTTTCCTTCAACGACAAACGCACGTGGTTATGTTTTGCCAACACACGTGTGTGGTTGGGTTTATGCAATAAAAACGTGGTTGGGTTTCTGCAAAAGAACAGGGTTTGCTTTACAATCGTATGGGAAGTGAACACTTGCCTCCTGGGTGATCGTCAGTGGTTGTTGCTTTCTTTGTTGTCCTGTCACGTTTCCCCATAATGCTGCTAAACAATGCTAAATAATAATAGCAACTAGCTGACATGAAAGGATGGCTTTGTTTGTTGGTGTCTGATGCTAAAAGTCACTGACCAAGCACCAGTTTTCGATGAGTTCAGAGTAAGACTGGGTTGGTCGACCGAAAACAGGCTTGAAACCAGAATTGCCAAGCTATATCTGTAATAGAAATCCAGTTGGCATTGTGGTTCACTTCAAAATGTATTTGCTATTGTTAATGAGTTGTATATAAATATCAGTTCTAGGAGACTGAGTTGGTGTGCTGTAATCACCAGGAACTTTTCTCTGTTCTCTGTTACAGATATATCAAAGCTGTCATTACCTACATTTGCTTCTGCCTCCTCCATCCCTGCCTCTGCAATACTTACTTAGACACACACTTTGAGTGTTGGCTGTAAGGGTGCCTAAGGGCTAAACATAGAGTATGAGGATAAGCTTCATAGAGGGAGGTTTTTACCCTGTAAATTTAAATTTGTAGGGAAAAAAGCCTCCTCCTGCCTCTTTTGAATCAGTCTCCAGACAGAGCTGGCTTGTCGTAATTTGAGTGTTTCAGCAGAATATTCAGGTTGCTTTTGGACAGGGTCAGGGCAGCTCATCACTTGGCTTCTGATGAATCAGCAGAACACTAAGGGTTCACTGGGGCCTCATGTTAGAGAGTGATCTTTAGCATCTTGCTCTTGGAAGTCAACTCCTCTGACTGACATGTAATGTGTTGAGAAACTACTTGGCTGCTTGATTGTATGTCAAAAGAGAGGTTCTGTTTTTCTAGTATCTCTGAAATTTAAATTAAAAATTTCTTAAAGTTTCCACATCAAAGTGTGTCTCCAGGTGTTGGGGAGTATTTGAGTTTGTGTCTCCAAATGGAGCTGTATGAAGTCTGATGAATGCCTTTCAGTGATGTCACATGAGTCAGCATCAGATAGGGCCAAAGACTTCAAATTTGAAAAATGAAAAAATTGTGGGGGTATGGAGTTAGAAAGAAGTGAGCTGGCCAGCCTGCTGCCCGTATCTGCTTGTGGTTAGGGGCTCCAGGCAAAATTAGCCTCTACTAGCATACCACACCCCAATTTCTGAAAAACAAAAAAACAAAAACAAACAAACAAAAAAAACAACAACTGTGGAACTGAAGTTAATGCACTCTGATTAGCAGCATTAATTCTTTAAAGCCAGCAGAATTTAGAAATAGCAGGGAATGTCAACAGCAATTGGCACACTTTTAACAGCAGTGGCAGTATGTTGTGGCCATGGGACTGGAAAAAAATCTTGATGCTAGAAAGATGGCATTGCTGCTAACAACGGTAGGCCCACAAGCCCAAAAGCGTGCAAAATGTTTGTGTATGAAGGTCAAGATGATAAAGAGAAGTTGGATAAAATAATGATAAATTTGGTGCTTTTTGCTTTCCTACAAAGAACAAAAGATTTGAGAGACATGTATTCTGTTCTTGAATGCAGCAAAAGTGGGAGCATTTTCATAGCTTTCTGCACAAAGCTCAAAGCACAGTCAGGGAATTTTGCTACACTGAGGGACCCCGTGACATGTTACCAAATAGTCTGGTGTGGAGGATAACAAGGTCAAAGAGAGGCTATTGAGGGAACAGGAGGTGACGCTAGAGGGGGTCGTCAAGTTCTTAGCCAAAAAGTTGCACATGAACCAACCTCAAAGACTACAGTCAATGGCCAACCAGCATATTTTCTGCGCCTGCGTGTGAGGACACACCAAAAACTCCAGTCACACTCCAGGGGGTAGCACGTAAAAGACTTGTCCCAAACTCTGACTCTTCTAGCGTAACACACACACTTTATACACACATACTCACTTACAGTACCCAGCGGGGCAGCCCTCCCCTCTCTGCTCCATCAATCTCCAGCCTGCACACTGACTGACAACTTACCACACTCACCACTGCCCCAGGGTTGCTACAATATTGTAGTGACCCTGCAGTAAATATTCTGTTATAATGTCAATGTTCTGTGAATTAATGGCATATTTGGGTGCTAAGTTGTTGTTTGTTGTTTTTTTTGGTGTGGTTACGGCCAACAGTAACCTGTACTGTTCAGTAATAAATGGTGGTTTTAGCTGTACTGAATCCAATCAGCAGGGTACATAGGAGTAATGTTACAGCTATCCTATTGTCTGTTATTGACATAAGACTAAACTTTTCAGTACATCCTGCGCTGTGATCTGCCGAGGTATACACTGATGAGTAGGCACAGACATAGCCTGTAAACAAAACTCAGCTGTTTATTTAGCCTAGCGTTATCTCCGGACTGTAGTACCTGCAATGGACGACTTTGAACACGATTTTGAAGAGTTTCTTGTAGCGGACACAGACCCAGAGCCATACCTGTTTGAGCTGGAGAAAACAGATGAGGAACTCCATGTGTTGGATGCTGAGCGGGCGAGAAGAGAGGCTGAATCCTCCGCTCCCATTTTGCTGCACAGAATGGGATTCGGTGCTACCATCGTTGGGGAGATATATCATCAAAAGGAAAAGCGCCACAGAGAGTGCATCACAAGGAGTGAAGTTGCATCTTCTTTACCTCGCAGATGACAGTTCGGGTTCATTCTCTCCTGTTGCGTGTAAGTGTGGTCCATTCGCAAACTTTATAACTAAAAAAACTTTTCACTACTCTCTATCAACCAACTACTAACACTCTCTGCTGTTTCCTCCTCCTTCTTCCTTCCTTCCGCTGTCTTCATTGGTTTATTTATACACACGAAACGCGTTCTCCGGCTGGCTGGATTGTCCGCTCAGGCTGCCGTACATACATGGCGGCACAAGATGGCGACCTCTCTAAAGCAAGGCCCTTGCTATATATATATATATATATATATATATATATATATATATATATATATATATATATATATAAGCATAATTATAAGGCTACGAAAACCAAACAAATTTTATTTTATAGTGATTATACATTATATATAAACATATTAATGGGTAGAATATACAGATTCAGATTCATATTTGACAATAAACCATGCCAACTATTACACATTGTTCTTTCAACAGTGGATTGTGTTGTTAAAGGACCAGAGCATATTATCAGTGTGCCAGTGAACAATAATACAAACCGTCTGTAAACGTTTCTGCTAAAAAGCTCAATGGCTTAAGAAAAATAATCTTATCTTATGTAACAAGTTTGTTTTGGTCTCACTCCCTCTTGACTTTAGCTCTTTAGCTGTTTACTTTCCTCACTTCCATTTCTCTTCTTATGCACTGAGCTGAACTGCCAATCACTGAGTGATTTCATTCACCCTTGAGCTCTGCTGTTGCCAACACTAACTCAACATGCTGAATAGCTGATGGGGGCCGGCGAGGGGCAACGGTGTGGGGCACACCGCACGACTAGGGCGACAGACGCTCACAGACAGCCCAACGTTAACCATTGTTCGCTTATCGGCTTGGTGTGTCGGGGGCCAGAGCCTAATAAATACTCAGTGTCTACAGTTCCTTAAACAGTCTCTGCCATTATCCTCTGTGCCTAATGGGAGCTCTAATAGATTTACCAATCAGTGTGTTATCCATGCTCACACTCTTATTTGTCAGTGCTGATTTAGGTGTGATAATTGGTGGTGCACTGCTGACCTGTTTTTCTTGGTTGTCACTTTGTGCTGGTCGTGTCCCTGCAGGCTGCTGTCCATTCTCCATCAGTTGCAGTGAATCAGGTCTTAGTTTGTTTTGGGGACATCAGTGTTTTGTTAGTTTTCAAGCTTCTGTTTCTTTTGTAGATTTGTTCATTTTTGGTCTGTACATATGTGTATGACCTTTGCTCTGCACGTTTTTTTTTGGAATGACAGCAGGTTGCCATTGGTTCTGCTGCTTCAATCTTACCCTTTCTCCTTCTCTCACTTTAGGTAGTTCCCTTCTTCCTCGGTCAAAGTTAGTGTTTCTGCACGATTTGTCTGTCAGTCTGCTTCGTACTTTACTTAGTGCTTTAATTAATTGTCTCTTTTTTCAGGGCCACAGGGACCTGCCTGGGTGGCTTAATCACTGATGCAACTTCCAGGGTTTACTGGAATATGGGAAACTCTAATAACACAGCCCAGTCCTGGGAATAAATCCTCATATTCACTTAAAAAGTCTGTCTCTGGTTTTTCCTTCCACTCTAATAATCATCTTAACTGTCCCTAGTTCAACACGAGATGTGTTTCCAAGTTCTGCACTCACATCCGCCTTTTTTACGTGAAAGTCCTGATCATACTCTTTGTCCTTGTTTTGGCATTTAATTGCCTTCTGTCCTAGTGGCTTCTCTTGTTGCCCTTTACCATAAACCACTTGCTTTGTGCATGATTTGTTCAGCTTCTTTCCATTCAATTTCAATGCTTCCAACTGTTTCTTAGATGTGACAGTACAGTCAGCACCTGTATCTAACAATACTGTGGGTGTCTGGTTGTTTATTTTCAGTGTTTCTTTTCAGTCATTTTTGTCTCTTTGCACATCCACTTTGACCAGCATGGTAACATGACTCATTTCTATTTCTTTCAGTTCAATAGCTTTTATAAGCATGTCATCATCACTTGCTGTGTCACGTACGATTCCTTGTAACAAATCTGTGTATATCCCCAGCACGTTTTTGCATAGTGGTAACATGAGTTCTAAGTTTGGTCATAGGCAGAGCAGTTTCTTGGCCCATGTTTACACCTGCATCTTCCACAGTATGCTTTTGGGTTCTCTTTCTTTGTGCTTGTGGTCTTTCCCCTGTTAATTTTCTGAACTAACACTTCCAATTCTTCATGTAGCTTTTGAAGTTGACTTTAGCTCTCCTCACTAGTCAGGCAAATATCTACTGCTCTTTGAAGCATTAGATCTAGCTCTCTTTGCAATCTGCCTTGAAGCTGATCATTTGTTATAACACATACAACTCTGTCTCTTATTAATGACTTGTTTAAGTTTCCAAATTACTCTATGTTTCTAATTTATGGGTTCTTTTTGTCACTGACAAGTTTGCATTCCTTTAAACCATTTGGTGACAAAATCATCATTGTTCATTGCTCTACTGCATCGGAGGTGAAGTGAGTGTTGTTGTACACTTGCTGAAACAAAGCACGATCATAATTTTTCAAAAACTGAGATGGAACATGCTACAAAGGATTCATGAAGGCCATCTCAGTGTTGTGAAATGCAACAGAAGGGCGAGAGACTAGGTATTCCAGCCTGGAGTCAACAAAGGCATTGAAACACTGATAAGGAGATGTTAAAGATGCCAGAGACATAGTTAGTTAGTTAGTTAGTTAGTTAGTTAGTTACGTTTTATTGCCCCCAAGGGGAAATTCTTTTCCACAGCACTGTACTTGTTGAACTCAGCATGAAAAACAATGACATACAAAGACTGACACCATCAGAATATATCATACTGGCGAGCAGCACATAAAAAGTATTGACATATATACAGCATATGACACAATCAACGGGGCCTGCTGTTCAGAGCAGCTTTGGCTGCGGGAATCAGGTTTTTCTTAAAGCGAGCCCTTCTGCACCTCAGTGTTTTATACCTGCGTCCTGAGGGCAGAAGGGCAAGATGTTCATTTAGTGGGTGTGTGGAGTCCTGTTCTATTGAGGTTGCAATATGTGTGATGGCTCTGTTATTAAGTTCTGTGAGCTTAGGTGTGGGAAGACCGATGATTTTTGCAGCAGTGCCAGTTTTGCGTGTGAGTTTAGTCTGGTTTTTGACAGAGAGCATGGTGTAGAAACAGGTAGAACAGTACAGTAGGATGGATTGAATAATGCTTTGGTACAGTAACAGCAGGAGCTGTGGAGCAACATAGAACAAGGCAAACAAAAGAAGGAACAAGCAAACCAAAGAACTCATGATCATAGCTGATGAATCAACAGCACTATGGCCTAAGATAGGAATACACTTGTTTGATTTCAAAGGTAAAGAATATCTAGTAGTCATTGACCATTACACAGACTTACATAAAATAGCATTCCTATCTAACACATGCATGGCATACCAACCACAGTGGTGAGTGACTATGGACTGTGCTTCAGTAGCAAACGGTGGCAAGAGTTCGAAGAACAGTACACCTTTAAGCATGTGGCATTTAGTCCTCTGTGTGCACAGTAAAAAGAAAAGCTCTACTCAGCTACAGAGCATTACTTCTTGAGTGTGGACTCTCACTTACAGAGCTGCTAATGAATTGAAAGTTGGGTACCATACTGCTGAGCAACTTAATGCCAGAGAAATATCTAAAACTGGAACAAAAGCTAAAACAACAGAAGCTGAAACATAGGTCATCCTTTGACAAAATAGTCAAACAGTTTTCACTACTATGAAGCAACAAATGATGGATGGAAGACAAAAGCCACCTAGAACCACAGTCATTCACTGTGACTACAGTGATCTTCAGACACAATCACCGCAGTCTTCTGAAAATACCAGAGACCGTTCAAGAAATGAGTGAGCCCACACTGAGTCTGAGTCCATCTCTCCACCTCCCACAGATGCACACCAACACACATACTCCATGTTAGGCTGTGTAAGATCTATAAGAGAAATCAGAAAGCCTGAAAGACTGAATTTGTGATTAAGAGACTTAATCTGACCAAATGTTGGATTGTTAAAAAAGCATGATGAGTGTGTGAATTTTATGTGTAGATTAATGTTCAGGGCAGGCTAATGTCTCATACAGACCTGTACAAACAAAAACGATTTATACTGGGTTCGTATATTACAACCAGACTCTTGTGTTGCAATAACATGATCTAAAGAGAAATATGTAAGATAACTTTCACCTGTCATTTGTTTGTCTACTTGTCTACCTTTAAATTTTTGCCTGAAATAAAGGGGGATGTAATGATTAGGTGGTAATATACCTTTGACCACAAGGTGTCAGTAGCAGTTCGTGACCTGATGATATTGTCATAAAGGGAAAATGTTTTTACGAGAGAAGAAGGCAGAGTTTGCATGTTCTATGCAGAGTTTGCATGTGCACATGCAAACTCTGCATGTGCACCTGTATCCTGCTTACATTGTTAATAAAGGAATCATGTCATGTGATACGAGAGTCAGTTAACTGCAATATGGAGACAAATAAAAAACAACAACAACAAGAAATGGTAATATAAACAAAAATAGTATAGCTGTAACAGCGGTGGTCACAGTCACCAAGGTATTTGACAAGAGAATAATCTAACCTACATTAGATGATGTTGCTTTATTGGTGAAAGAGTTAATGATCATTACAGTGATTTGTATGAAAAGCTTATGTCAGCTTTCAGAGTGAGAGAATCTTTCTAACAACTACTGTAATGTATAATTTGCTGTGATTAAATTCCAGTCATAAAATGTATCAATAGAGTTGCTACAGCCCTTAACTGAAGGTCCTTCTCTGGAGCTGCTGCCCTCCTTCCTCCCGGTGAAAAAGTCTCCCGCAGGCGGGCAGTGAGGTGAAGGGACCACTTTAGATTAAATCCAATAAACAAACTATCAAAATGCACACAGATACTAGATACTATGCATTAGCATGTCCATCCATTCATCTTCTAACCGCTTCATCCTCTTGAGGGTCGCGGGGGGCTGGAGTCTATCCCAGCTGACATTGGGCGAGAGGCAGGGTACACCCTGCACAGGTCGCCAGACTATCGCAGGGCTGACACATAGAGACAGACAACCATTCACGCTACGGACAATTTAGAGTTGTCATTTAACCTACTCCCCAATCTGCATGTCTTTGGACTGTGGGAGGAAGCCGGAGTGCCCGGAGAGAACCCACGCTGACACGGGGAGAACATGCAAACTCTGCATAGAAGGGCTCCCACATCCGGGATCGAACCGGGAACCCTCTTGCTATGAGGCAACAGTGCTAACCACCACATCACCTGCCTGCAATAGCATGTCATTTAAAAAAAAAAAAAATTGAATAGGCACAGTTTAAAATCTGCATGAGATGCACAAGAGAGCCATTCAACTGAGAAAAAGAAGCTAAACATTCATAGTCCTAGATATGCATTATGACATTGACTGAAACATGGCTGTGCCTGAAATCTTTCATTTACCACATAAGCTTCACCAAATTAACCAGACCTAACAGCAGCACTTACCACTTGTTTACATAAACCTTCTTCATATGTGTTTATACAAACCTGGGAACTGAGCCTTTGGTCATGCTTCGCCATGCTGAAATGAATGGCGCTCAGCTCGAAGCATCATGTGCAGAAAACTGAAGGGAACGTTTACGATACGACTGTATAGTAGAATACCACTCAGGCCAAAATGTTACAATGATGACTCAGGTGCAAAATTCAAAGTAATTTTTCCATGAAATGGCAAGGCATGCAAACGAGAAAACGCTATAGGCTTTTGAAATATCAAGCTCCTATTGGTTGTTGATATCACTGAAAGAAAAAAGTCATACAGTGTGTGAAAAGTTCTGCAACCAATTACGCTTCCTTAACAACCAGGTCTGTGTCTCACTAAACTGAAAGTAAGAACTGAATTTGATTTGTAAGAACTGAATGTGGATGTATATATAGAATGTTGAATTTTCAGTGAGGATCAAATACAGTTTCAGCGCAACTAAATTCAATTTCATAATATTACATTTAGTTTCAAGTTCATTAGGATCCAGTTCCAAACTACTAATTTCAGTTTCAAATTATGCTATTCAGATTCAGTTTTACAATGTTATAATTCAAAAGCAATACAAATTTAAATAGCAGAATTTAAATTCATTTTTTTAATATTCAAATGGAGCAATTCAATTTCAAATAAATATTTCAAATTCTTTTTCTAATGACACATTTTTCTGCCTATAGACACTGCTCTGTTAAATGTGTTTAATTTGCTGGTGCATAGGCCCAATCATCCTATCTGAAATGAGAAGATGCCTCAAGTTGACATCATAAAACACTGCAGTGTTGCCAGAGCTAACTGTGTGGTACCTGGTCTCTGAACTAGACGTGGGGTATGCTAAGCTCTAAATTGCAGTGGAACTTCTCCCCACCTCCTAATTTACTTAAGCCTGGAAGTATCACTTCATATTGCTTCTCTTCTCTTCAGCCCTGAAGCAGCAGTCTGTGAAAACTTTTGCCTGAATCCCACACAAGGGCAAGTGAATTTCACATATATGACAAGCATAACCTTTGTGGGAAACTATTTTAATTAAAATTAAATTATGCAAAACCTTTTTCTTTTTCTGACTTGCATGAGTCTCCCAGTATGGGCAATGACCTTGTGCCTTGGACATCTGTAACAGCTACACTTCCTGGCCTCTCCACTGCTCAGATACATTTATTTCCAACTTGGCCAAGTGCCATCAGCTCATTTGGCCTGCATGACCACCAGTTTCAATGTCAGGTCAATGTCAGCTGCTCTGCCACCTCCATCATGGGGAAGTGTCATAAAGTCCCAAAATGTAATACAAGGGTTTAAGGGCCCTATTCATATGGAGCCAGGACAGTGACTTCAGATTATGGCATGGAAAATAAAACTAAGCATTGAAAACAACTTAAAAACACAGACATTGAGAAAAAAAAATAGTTGTATTGCCACTGAATAAAGTTAGACTGAAAAATAAAACATGGACAAGCACTTAACCCCCCAACCGCTCAGAACGCCTGCCCATGGGCAACCCCCCTCACTCTGACATCTTTCCATTTAATGCATGTATAGGTTCTGTCTGTGCATGTGTGTATATTTTGGGCCTGTGTGGATATGTACATGACAACGGAGTGAAAACACTGAATTTCTCCTTGGGGATTAAAAAAGTATATAAAATCTGGAAAAAAAATTGAATTAAATATACATATTTGAAAATCACTCAAGGTGTGTTGGGGGCATGGACAGGTGTTAGGGGCTAGTTTGCTGTTCAAGGCAACCTCAGGTTTAGGTCAGACAATGCTGAAATCCTAACTATGACATCACAAAACTGGGCAGGGTTAACTTTGCAGTAGTGGCTAATTTTACAATACAGAAATGGGCATCTCACTCCAGTTATAACTCCCAAAAGACAGCAGTTGCTCGCTGCCCTGTATGACGCCACTCACATCTAGCTCTCAATCAGTGTCCTTCTTTAAGAGTTCATGGTGTCTCACACACACATGAAGCTCTCCAGTACAGAGAATTCAGGGATCCAAATATTTCATCTGCCAGCATCCACGTTCAAAGAGGCAGGAAATGGAGTGCAGACAAATCACTGTGTGGCCGAGTTATGGCTAAGGTAGAGGGTGTGTAGACATAAAGTACTTATCTCTGACCAGGGTCGACAACATACAGGTAAGAAAGTGGCAACATCTCATTCAGAAGAAACTCTGGGTAGGATGGTAGGGAAAGGACAGTAAGGAGCAAAGACTAGACGGGAAAGTGCACTGCAATCAAAGATCACCTGGTCCAACATTTGGCTAGCAGACATCCAGCGCATCAGGTTCTTTGTCCAAGCTACAACCTACTACAAAGTCTGATCTCAACATCACTGTCACTGACTGGCAACTGGAAGTGGACTTGGGCCAGCAGTTGAAGTTTCCAGCCTGGATAACATCAACATGGCTGTGACCAGCGTGATCATTATTTTTGAGTCCACCAAGCAATGGATCATGCTGGAACTCAAAGGCCTTTGACAAGAAGCACACAAAGTATCAGGAGCTTGTGAAAGAGTACAAAAGGCAAGGCCGGTGAACTCATTGTTAGCCTGTGGAGGTCAGCTGCCAAGGACCTGCGGGGTGTTCACACTGCAAGGTGTTTACCCTACTGGGCATCACCAAGGAGGCAAAGAGGAAGTCCACCAGATCCACTACTGAAGCTGCAGAAAAAGCTACTGGGTGGCTTGGATCAAGAGGGCAGATCCGTTGGGGAATGCTGCTGGGATGCAAGCTGAGGTCTGAGCAACCCCAGCCCGGTCTCCAGAGCGAGGGTGTTTGATGTTGAAAGACCGGTGACCCCAGCTTCCATCATGGATGATTCATCCCAACACTTATGCAGGATGCAGGATATGTATTTCATCCTCATCATGAGCATTTCTGACAGCAGCTTAACTGGAGAATACAGTATAGATAACTACCTCAAAGAATATATGGACTAATTAATGAGACATTCAAGGTTTGGACTGAATTGAAAGAACTCTCCTTAGCCTGGCCTGTGCTCTGAGACTGAATGAAAGAAGAAGAAAGATCAGATCACCCTGCTGAATGCTAAGGGGGAGAGAGAAAGAGAACGACCAAGCTACACTGTCCCATGGGATCAGTCACATCCACAAAAACCCGTGAGCTCCCAGGAACAATCCATGTGAAAGTAGATGAAACTTTACCTTTTCTTGTGATGAGGCCTGATGCTGTATCATGTGGGTCATCAGGGAATTTTAAGTTGTAAGTATGGCCCTCCATCAATACTCATTCTTACTCCAGGCCATTGCTAAGCTGTTGAAGATGCATTAATTCAGTTTCAACAAGTTAATAAAGGGATGGGCAATACATTGAATATACCCAATGTATCACGCTCAAGGGCGGGCTGGGGTTGAAATTCAGCCTGGGAGCTTGGTTTGGAGAGGCCTTTTTACGATTGCACAACGGGCATAAGTGGAACCGTAATTTTAACACGAATATAATGATATTAACCCTTTGGGCCCTAGGCCTTTTTTGGGGTATTTTTACTGCCTTTACTTTTAAGCTCATATCACAGTCATTATAAAGGCTACATACACATGCTATATCTTGTTGTTGTTTTTTTCAGGACAATCTGGGATATCCAGATTTGCCATCATTATATGTCGTTCTATGTGCCTGTATTTTCTTTTTTTCAATTTTTATATCAATGAAAAAAACAAATCTGTGTTACTAAATTCTTAAATTTACATGTATCTCACCATAGCAAGTTAGAAGTTGACATATTCTGCCATATATGAAGAATATCTGGAATATCTGAAATCTGGAATCTGGCAATATAAGAACCATGATGCTGGGACATTCTGTCACTTCACAGCTGTCCAAAACATGTGGTTTGTGCCAGATGGACATGATTGCCAGTATTTTTTCCTTATTGCAAGAAATTTCATTGACTCATTCACAAGTCAAAAATGTGTTTTATCTGAAGGAAACATGCAATATTTACATCTAAGATAATAGAAAAATAGTCAACCAAGTGCAATGATGTCCTCCAAGATAATATTTGTCACTTTGTTTGCAGTTTTTTTGTTGTTGTTTTTCAGTTTCAGTTATATATTCGGGGGACATTTTGGGCCATTTTTGTCAGATTTTTATTTTGTAGATAATTGATCTGGATTTATAGCATGATGAGATGACAGCACAATGATGTGTGTGGTATCACTGGAAAGCTCTGTTCCTGCACTTTCATGTGATATACGTGGCATTTCTGTGCGCCCCTGCATTCGCAAGTAATCCATCCAAGAGTAATGTGTGCGCAAAGCTGTATGAAAGCTCTGTTATTCATGATTTTAGTGTACATTTATCTTCTTTTTTTTTTCACTGTGAAAACATTGGACTATCGACAAGTGCTTGGTCTTGTCAGAAACCTACGGTTCCGCTGTTTCACGTAATATGTGTGGCTTCTCATTATGATGCACTGTCACTAAGGAAAACCATAGAGAAGAACAGGTGTGAATTTGGACGCGCTATGCGTCTGATTTTTTTTTTTAACAGGAAAACAACAGTTTAACGACTGAGTGGCTGAGCCAATCACATCTCAGTAGCAACAAGGATCAGCTCAAATTGGGAGGAGCCGCTAGTATCTCCCCTTAATATGCAAAATATTGGATTTGCACAGTCTGATGTTCCACTCTGTGCCACCTGCGGCTGCAAGGACAGGCTGCTGTGGTCAACCACGGTTCCGTTTTATGGGGTAAGAAAACGTTCTGACCACTGGCCGTTTCGGCCTGGAACAGACCGGCCGTTCGGGAATAGCCTTCTCCCGAACCTCCCTATGGCCAGCCCACCCCTGATCACACTGATCCAGACCACTTTCTCTTGAGCAATAGTGTGGGCAGGTGAGCTGTGTTTCTCATCTGCAAGGCTACAGAACGCTACTATTTGGTCGCATCTTGCGAACATGGAGCACCACTGTTAGCAGGTTTCCAGTTTACAGTGGAAAAAACCATTACATTTAACAGCACTGCAGTAACAGTTTAACTTAATGAAATTGACAATAGCATCAGCAGAGAAAGCGTATGTCTTTGTACCTGTAGGGCTCCAGACCACTAGTCACTCACATTTTGCAACTGTGGCACACCAGTGTAACTCACAAATACTATTAATATATGGACTGGAGAGTTGTTTCTACCATTTTTTTTTCCCCAGTAAAGGGGTTTTTTTGGGGAGTTTTTCCTTATCCGCTGTGAGGGTCCAAAGGACAGAGGGATGTCGTATGCTGTAAAGCCCTGTGAGGCAAATTGTATTTGTGATATTGGGCTTTATAAATAAAATTGATTGATTGATTGATTGATTGTTAGTGTGTTTCCAGCTCACAGTGGATAGATTCTCACGATTAAAGGTGCCTCTGCAACGGCTGAACTTCTGCTAACTGCTAACATCTGACTCTTGATCACAAGCTTCAAAACATCAACACTTCTGTCCTGAGGCAAGCTGAGTGTTTCAAAATAAAAGCACCAGTGATTTCATTTTGATTTTTTTAATAAGAATAATACTTTATTTAACTTTATTCAACAGTATTTTAATTAACTTTATTATGACAGTGATTTATTTATTACAACAGTACTTCATTTAACTTTATTGTAACAGTAGCCTACTTTAATTTGTTACAACAGTACTTTATTTAACTTTGCTATGACAGAGCTTTAACTTTATTAATAGTTAATTTAATAATTTTGTATTTGAGTAGTACAGTATTTTGGAGAAATTTTTTAAATATTGCAATTTATATTGTGTATCACGATAAAGCCTAAAAATATAACAATTATTCTTAAGACATATTGCCCAGCCCTAGGGTAATGTTAAAAGTTTTAATACCTTAGTGATCTCCTTTGTTTCTACAAAATCACGAATTTCACCATGATATAATTAACTGTTTTATCTGGAATACCACACACCGTCATGGGCTGCCTATTTTTGTACTCAGCTATTCTCAATTAACTGCATTCATTTACTTATATATTCCTTAATAGTATTATCTATATTGTTAGTAGTCAAATGAAGCTTCTTTTTTACAAAGAATTTGTTCAGTGTTATGGTCATTGTTGACAAGAAAAGAGTTTAGTAGCAATGTCCAGACTTGAGACTACATTGACTAATCTGTTATCATTTGTCCCTTTTTGAACGATGGTGTCACAAGGTAAATTTCAATGCAAGTTTTTAATGTATGTTTTTATGTCAGATGCCCTAACTAGAGTTTAGGCACTCTACGGCACCTTTAATACAAATTAAGGCATTATAGTTACATCAGCAAAGAAGCAAGCAGCTTATGCAAAGAAATTTGTAGACACATATAAAGACATAATTAGTAAAGAAAGAGATTTCACTTCATGTATTCTTAAGTAATTACTAGGGGTTCTATAGAATGGAATGAGTCCTAAAACCCGGAAATGAGCATTTTAGCATTTTCCTACTCCTTGTTCCCTAGTCTTGACGTGGGAGCAGGATTTTTAATTGGATGAATGAAATAAGGCATGTGGTTAACACAAGCTAAAGAGACTTTCTTGTTTTGTTTTGCAACATAAAATGTGTCAGTTGGTTGCTAACAATGGCTAAATGAGACTACAGAATGTCAACACATTGAAAACAGCTTAACAGCCTTGTTGTGGGGGTGATGTTAAGTCAAGTGACCATGGTGTAGTTCATTTATAGCTTTTTACTTCTGGCGATTGCCTTTTGGCTTCAAAAATCATAGAAGTGGTGTTCATTTGTGAAGATTATTTTGCTAAACAAAATGTGTACATATCATTAACGTTTGTTTACTATGGAGTGCACTTTTTAGCAGGAATCCAGAATTCAATGAAAAAAAATCCATAGGTTTTGTTGACGATATAATCAGGGCAGCGCTAACGTCACATTGGCTTAGAGCACTCTATTTTGCTTACTTCTTGCCCTATGGCCTGCTGGTGGGTTAATCTGGCCCTCCCAACCATATTTTAAAAAAACAATACAAATGCAATACACTGACTTGTCTAAAGTCTGTTAAACACCTGCTAGTAAAATACACTTCAACAGCAGCACAAACTATAGCCTCCCAACTTCATGAAGGCAAGATGGCAAAACTAACTGCAAAGCTGTTGGATTAAACTGCCCTTGTTTTAATTGGTTGTAATAACATTAACTGAGTATATAAATATACATACCAAGACTATACAGTAGATTCTGTTGCCTTTTTGCCTTTATCTGACATTGTATAAAGGAGAGACGTTGAAGGGACTGGTTATTAATCACATTCAACAAAGGTCAAACATCATACTGAGAGAAAGCATTCCAAAAATGCCTTTTGGAGCATATTACATAAAGGCTAATGTCACAGAGTCTTTTCTATGAATATGGAGAATGTTTTATGGCTGATGTCAAGTGTGCCCTAAGCAGCTGAATGGAGGACACAGACAGGGCTGGTGGGAAAGTTGGATCTGTGAGGAAGCACAAAGAGAGGAGGTGATTAACTGGGCTTACACAGCTCATCAGCCCGCTCTGCTTCTTAACTCAGGCTGACCTCGTTTAAGTTTCATTTTACTACTGGAACCTCTGACTCTGCCTTCCTCACTCTTACTGGTACTGGTATTACCAGTGTGGTAGTACTGGTACTACTCTTGCTGGTATTCTGTATTTCTTTCGCTGTGGTGGGCTCTTATCTTTAAGTCTCTATGTATTTTTTTGTCCTGTTTTTGTTTATCCTCAGATTTTTCTTTATTCCAGGTGTTTGAGCTTTCTCTTCCATACCCTATGTCTGTCTTTTTTCTAGCAAATGCTGATCTTTATTCTTTCTCTCTGCGCTCTGGACTGCACTGTCAACACTCAAGTTAAATTATCCAATTCAAAATGACAATTTTCTTCAGTTTTGGCCTCAGAAAAAAAACGTGTGTGGGATCTGGTCTCTCAACAAGATGTATTCTGAGGATTCAATTTCACCACAGCTTTCTTCCAACTTCTAGTTTCTTTAAGACTCTCAGACCAGTAATGTTGAGCCCAGTTCAGACCAAAGATTGTGGCAAGAAGAAACCCTTTGAGAGAGTTGCAGAGAAAAGCTGCAACAGTGTGAACCGGCCGGTCTTAGCTCAACTCAAGCTGGCTTTGGAACGTAACGCATGTTTACTGTGTCAGCAGCCAATCAGCTAGTAGCAAAGTCAAAGTCAAGTCAAAATAACCGCAGACGGCATGCTCACTTGCTACGGCAGGTGCTCTGTCCCTGCCGAGTCCTCTGTTTTCGTCCTCACAGTGTGCCGGTGTCAGACAGTGGGTCACTCCTGCTGCTACCTGTATGTACTTATACCCCCCACACACACATTCTCAGTGACTGATTAATTGGCGCTGGTCATTTATATTATTGTGGCATATTTATTATGGATACAGTCCAGCATTTTGTTTCTGATTTTCACCGTTTCATCTACTACAAATGCAATTGTAGCCAGTATCTCACTATCACTATCCTCATTCATATTTTAAGAAGCTACAAATTATACTCAGCCACAGAATAAGCCTGAAAAGCTGGAAATCAGAACGGGAGTACAGAGATGTTGCTGTTGTTGTTGTTGTTGTTATTTGTTTTTTATTTCTTTGTTCATGCTCAGCATTATTAAAAAATGAAGGTCTTCCTCAATTGATTTCCAGAGTCTCAAATGTTAAAGGTTTGAATTAATGAATAAATGAATGAATTTTGTCTTGGTAGCAATAATGAGTTGAAACAACTAATCAAATGCCTTAATGGATGTTCTATAGTGGCTTATCTTTTAATGGAGACAGCATTTTTTCTCTTGGATTGTCTTGTCATGTGGGTTAGAACTCATGTTTGATGAAAATATACCACACTGTAGATCAGTCAACAAATAAAATGTCAAATGAAGCTGTCAACATCCTGTGGTGGTAATAATTATGTTGCACAATAGGCCCAATAATTCAGTTCAGTGGACATCGGACCAACATTTATCAGCACAATCTCCAGTCATGTGGATGTGGGGTATCTACTGTACTGTGTGACTGCAGAAGAATATGTGTGAGTGTGTGTGTGTGTGTGTGTGTGTGTGTGTGTGTGTGTGTCCATTTATCCTCTTGGTTAACTCTATAAGAATTCCCAGAGGAGCAGCAAATGTAGGTCATCTCCAGTTGAACACTTTGAAAATAACGACAACCCTAATACCAAACAGCCAACACCAAGTCCCCTGTGGCATCTACTCTGGTATGTTCTCATCTGAATACCATGCATGAAGACAGCCTTTTTTTTTGGCATTCACAAGATTATCTCTGTGAGATTTCTGTTCCATTGTTACAGCGCGCAGCAGAGTGCAGAGTGCAGTTATGCACGTAACTGCAACCCGAAGCGTTTTATAATTCTTTTTCCTGTTATGTGTGTGACTGCATGATGTTGTATTGCGCTGTGAGTACTGTCAAATTGCCTCTGAGCACACAGCAGTACTGTGGCTGATCTTGTGTAGACACTAGACATGGAGTAAAATTAAAAGAGTGACTGGCTTATTCCCCAAAGGGATCTCTGCAGTAAGAAGAGTTATCTACTCATGTAATCTACAGAGCTGCAGTCCAGATTACAAAGAAAACAATAACACAATGAGGGTTGAACTGGTCCCTGTTAAATCAGTGGCCTACATTGTTTCAGGAGGAAACCTGGTTGTCTTTTTCAATCAGTACTTCTCTGGCTTTAGCACACAAGTCTTATACATTTGCATACACACTATGGCTGTACCTGACTCAGAATTATGTCAGTCAAATCAGATTTGGCTATTAAATATGAATATTTGACAATTCATTTTTTTTCTTTCCATATTAAGTTTTCAAGTTTGAATGGGCTCAGTGGGACATTACCTTGACAGCAACATCCATGTAATATAGTAAACAAGCTACCTACCTAAAAAAATCGATACAGCATAGTACTGAAAACATTTGCAATACTGTATCAATACATGGACATCAAGTATCAGTCTATATATATAATCTATATAATTTTTGCAAGTACATACTTTAATACAACTTCTGGTACTAGAAGAATAAAACCAATTGCTTTTTCAGTGCTGAATTTTTTTTCCTGGTGAGGTCAACAAAGGTTGTATTAAGCAGCATTTGGCAGGAAGTTCATCAAAACAAAAATGGAGGTACCAGAGAAAGAGATCAGAAATGTCTGCTGTTGCACTTTTGCAAGTACAAATGTCTACGAACATGAGGGCTCACCTCACATTCCAGTATCCAGAGATAGCATTAGCCACTGACAGCCAAGCTAGCGCTAAACATGCTCCACCGAAAACTCATCCATCACTGGACATACTTAGCTTGACAAAAGTACCATCCCACTCTGAGAAAGCTAAGAAAATAACACAGTCCATTATGTACTTCATGTGCAAACATCTGCATCCATACAGTGTTGTTTAAAATGAAAGCTTTTGTTATATGCTAAAAACACTGGAACCTAGGCAGATGACTCTGCCCCGACAATTTTTCACCGACAAATCCATACCTGAGCTCAACAGAGAAGTGAAGCATAAAGTTGAGGAATCTTTGAGTACAGCAGGAAGGGTGGCATTAACTAGTGACACCCAACTTCAAGGTCTCACAGAGAACTGGCAACTGTTGTCTCACATTCTCCAAACTAGAGCAGTACACGAAAGTCACACTGGAGCAAACACTGCAGACCTCCTGCAAAATGCAGCACAAGAATGGGGGATTGCTGACAAAAACCTTGCTGCTGCTACTGACAACACTTCCAACATGGGTGTTACCATTCTGTTAGCAGGATACCTGCATGTGAAGTGTTTTGCTCACATGCTTAATCTGGCCTGGCAGAGGGCATTAAATCTGCCAACAGTTCAGTTTGTAAGGTGTAAGCTGCATTTCCTATGGGTTTTATGACTGTATTAGTCAGTCTGTCTGCTTTGCATCACGTTCGGCTTTAATAATAATGATTAAAGTCAAATGATCATACTGAAAACTTTATCTTATGGAGGTAAAACAGATTTTGGCAAAGTTTTACCTTGGGGAAGTAATTTGCAGTTGGAAAAAGGGTTATAAATCACAGTACATCACAATGTATGTTATCTCAGCATATCGCAATACACTTAAAATCACAATAATATCATATCTTGGCCTATGTATCATGATAATATTGTATTATGAGTCCTCAGATGATTTCCACCCATACTAACTACCAGAGTTGGGTATAACGCGTTACAAACTTTTTGCCGTAAGGAGTAACCTAACGCCTTAGTTTGCTGTCTGAGTAATCAAATACTTAAGTACATTTTCAAACAAGAGATCAGTTACTTCTGTTACTTTTAGAACGCTGGTCCTTCAGCTCCGAAACAGCAACGGCTGTCATTTGGTTCTAATAACGGAAATAACATTAAACCTATCAGTCTGAAAGAAGCCACGGAGCTTGGGGCTCGCTACGTGGTCGGAGAAATGCTGCCATTGTCTATGGTGGAGTCTAAATAGGTGGAGTAGCACTTGCTGACAGACATATTTCAGACTCAGGACTTGCATTATGCCTGGTACACACTACACACTGGTACTCACCAATTATCCCCGGTTGTCTTTCACGGCGTGTGTGATGTCATCGTGTTATTCTTGTCCTATTTTAATACTTTCACTATTATTTGAGACACTGCCAGAACTGTGTCTGGTCTGTTCATGTGCCAGCCGACATGTTGTTGTAGTCACCTAAAAGCCTCAGCAGATGGCAGGAGCTACATTTGAAACACCATATGTAAACCATTGACATATATACATAGACGCCGCATTGACTGTCGCTGCCTATTGGAGCCGACATCCTAGCCGGCCGCCATCTTGGATGGGTCTTGCTTCGCCTCCACAGTGCATTCACTTCTATTGAGGAAGGAGCTGTATGCATAAGTAAAACAGAATAACTCACTGAATTGTCATCTGATTTTCACGCGGTTTGGTTTGTTACAAACAGCACACGTAGTTATGATACAGGATACTTTCGTACATCAAAAATGCAGGATTTCATGCTTTAATACTTTCTGCAGATAGCAACTACATGTTTTTTTAGTTCACAACACAGTTCTTTCATTCACCTCAACCCCAGAGAGTGGAATATATATATATATATATATATATATGTATATGTATGTACTGTATAAACACAATATACACAATACAAAACATAGTATAGCATATTATGTATAGCACACCTTTGTGCACATATTCACTTTTCCACCAGCTGTGCTGCAAATATCCCCTGCTGCTCATCCTTCTGTACCTTTTTTCAAATTATCTTGAACACAGTCCCATTTTTTTATACAAATACCAAAATTAATTTCAGTGTTTATGTATGTATGTATGTTATGTTTACTACTTTTGAGGGATCACAGCAGTCAGTGTAATAAGAATAAGAAGAACTTTATTAATCCCCAAAGGAAATTTCAAAGAAATCTGTAAGATCATCTATTTAACAAAGAATTATGGAGTCTGATGGCTGTGGGTATAAAAGAGAGTGAGTGTGTGTGAGAAATAAACTCAATCAACTATCAAGCATCTTTATTAAAATATATTAAAAATGTATTAATATGCTATACTATGTTTTGTATTGGTATATTGTGTTTATACAGTATATATATATGTATATATATACAGTACAAAAGTTTGGACACACCTTCTCATTCAATGCGTTTTCTTTATTTTCATGACTATTTACATTGTAGATTCTCACTGAAGTCATCAAAACTATGAATGAACACATGTGGAGTTATGTACTTAACAAAAAAAGGTGAAATAACTGAAAACATGTTTTATATTCTAGTTTCTTCAAAATAGCCACCATTTGCTCTGATTACTGCTTTGCACACTCTTGGCATTCTCTCGATGAGCTGAGTGTTGTGAACTAAATAACATGCTGTTGCTATCTGCAGAAAGTATTAAAGCATGAAATCCCGCATTTTTGATGTACGAAAGTATCCTGTATCATAACTACATGTGTGCCGTTTGTAACAAACCAAACTGCGTGAAAATCAGTTAAAAATTCAGCGAGTTATTCTATTTTACTTGTGCATACAGCTCCTTCCTCAATAGAAGTGAATGCACTGTGGAGGCGAAGCGAGACCCATCCAAGATGGCGGCGGGCTGGGACGCACTCAGGCAGTCAATGCGGCGTCTATGTCTATGATGTAAACTGTCAAGCCACTGTGTCTTTCACAAGAAGTTCTGACAAATGTTTCAGAATAAAAGTCTATTTAGAAAATGGAGGGATTCTCTCAGCCGAGGTTTTAAGGGGCTTTTAATTTGAATTTTGTGTTGAGTTTGAAATGATGGTGCAATATGTTAACTTTATAAAGACAACAGAGCGGATAAAAAGTAAATATATAAACACACAGAGGGATTAATGAATAACGGACTGTCTATAATGTAGTTTGTTTCAAATGAAGCTGGGAGCCTCTGAGCCGCTATTTGTTAATGTTATTACTTCATGTCCGACCATGAGGATGTGCCATTGTTTGCTAGCTTGATGCTAATGACAGTAACGTTAACTCAGCGGGTTGACAAAGTGCCTCTGCTGTTTCACACCATCATTTCCCCCTTTTACTCTGTGTGGTAACATCCCTAGAGGAAATATTAAAAATGCTGGGGTGTTGTTGTCATACAGTTGTCTACGCAGCAGATCGTTGTGTGTTTCTACTGGTCAAAGTGACGGCTGTGATGGGAGAATAGGATCTCAGTGAAGGGCAAGTGGTCCATAACTCTAATTTTGGAGACAAAAAAATGTAGGCTTAATGCCTAATGCCCTGTGGTCCATTGCCCAATAGGAAATGTGGAATACTCAATACTCAATACTAACTCAAGCACTTTAAAAGTGCTTTCTAAAAGTTACTTTCCTCAGGGAGTAATGTTGGAAGTACTTTTAAAGCAATTGAGTTACTTTACTCAGGGAGTAATGCAGTAAAGTAACTGGTTACTTTTTTAGAAAGTAACACAGTACCATACTTTGATTATTTTTAAAGTAATCCTTACCCAACACTGCTAACTACCCTAACAATGGATCAGAAGTGCAACAACATTTTTGATGGCACTAGATATCAAACTAAAGGCAGAGACTGTGTCATACTAAGTTGCTGTGAGCTGTTATCTCGTCACCTAACAGTGCAGTCTCTCCTCCTCTGTGCCACTACAACACGTCTGCAGCCGTCTGTACCAAAGAATAGTGTGAAAGTCAAGAGTGCTTACTCTGCAGCAAAATCTAGGGAAAAAACTCCCCCAGAAGTACACTGCACAGTACACTGACTGGCACAAAAACAAATTAAATAATGGGCAGCCCTACCACACACACAGACATGTTTTGTATGAAAAATTGTTTGCTGTTAAAAACACTTTTCTTCTTTTATTTCTTTTGGAGTACTTCACCACTGACTGCAGACTATATAGGTATTTGAAATCTGTCAATGTAAATTATTTGGTATTGATACTTTTCTGCAAACAAGAGCTTGTGAAGTAACATTCAAAATACAGCACAGGATGCAAACAGTCTCCTCCAAAAGACAGAAATTAAATCTTTTTTTGCAGCTCCTTGATGACTAATATCTTGTAAGAGTTGTTGGTACATTTTGTTGTATTAAAATGTTATATTTGAACATTAGAACATCCATGTTTGGAATGATGCAGGTGGCAAATGTGATTAACAGTCCATCTCATGAGACTCCACAGACAGAAATCACTTGAAAATGGAGGCCAGATAATTGTCAGCCCTCTCAAGAGAACTAGGAAGCTGATTCATTTGGCTCATCATATTATCACAGATCTGAGTACTATTATCAGGCTAAAGCTGCAGCCTGCCTGTTACTCATAATGAGCAGCCAATGATGTAACAGCCCACCAAAAAAGAAAAGAAAGTAAAATACATTTATTTTATCAACTGACTGAAGGTATCCCTGATTCAAACTGACATTAGTTATGATCGTCCTGTGAAACCAATGAACTGAAGGCTTGTATGGTTCTTGATGCACAAGTTATGCATTGGGTGAATCTTGTATATGTGCTAGAGACATGGTAGCAGTACAAAGAAAGTGAAAGTGCACAGTGAATACAAGAGATTCCAGATCGGCTGTTTAGTCATGGGACAGTTCTGGGGCAGTTCTGAGATTTGACAGACTGTTTTGTGGAATAAAAAGGTCACAGCTTTGCTCAGCTGTGCAGCCCTGAATGGTTGGCAGAGCTGACTTTTTAAATTGAGCTCACTCGCCACATTTATCAAAACCAAGCCTCAACTTTTTGAGAAGGAAATCAGTGATAGCAATAGTGCAACTGTGTGAGAAATGAAATATCAACACTTCAATGAAAATGGGGAAATATGTAACTGTACTCGTATCACATGGACATGTTCTTAAGCCCTTTCTCTGTTGATGTGGAAGGAGTACTGCAGGACCTGCAGTTGGAGCGTATTGAAATGCCATATGATGATAATCTCCAAAATCTCCACCAGCAGCTCCCATTGTCAGAGTTCTAAAAGGGTTTGGAAATGTCCAGAGTTCCATAGATGGGGCACCAGCAATTATTCAGTCCCAGACCCAGTCACTGTTCTCATTAGGAATGATATTTCCTGCTGTATTAAATTAAATAGTCATAAAATCAGCTCACTGCAGATTGAAGTATAGAGCACAAAATACTTTAAACACATTAAGATAGTCTCTTAAAGGATTAACATAGATTTTTTTAAAGTGCAGCTGTATGAAGTACTTATAGTTTGTGTATCACAGCAGATGTCAGTCAGCACATCTCCAGTTTGGAGATGCAGGCTGGAGTCTGACATGGAAGATAAGCAATGTGCTGCTGTGGAGATGTCAGCAACAAAACATGTTGAGAGACATCCCCCCATAACCACCACCCCACTCCCCGCTTGGTCGAATACCGAATGCCGTTTTTTAGTTTTTGCAAATGAATCCCCTCCAGATTAGTGTTGTCACGGTACCAAAATTGGGACTCAAAGTACGATACCAATGTCATTTATAAAAAGATAAATCACTTTTCTATAATACATCAATGATATTTCAATGGAATAAATTTCTTACTGACTTATTCATACTTCAAAAACAGCATCAATAAGTGATTAACATAGGGGGGATCAAAATACAATAAAAAAATAAAATAAAAATCAACCAGCCACCCTCCTCCCCTGACAAGTCCCTTCATAAGTAAAGAACAGTCCCTAAAGTGCGGTGAGGTTTGTGGACCGTTACCTGCCACAGAGAGAGAAATGTGAACGGCTCGTTTCTCCTCTGACACGCCACATACCTGTGTGCCGCCATGGCTCAGCTGTTCAGGTACTCTTGGGTACTTTTGGGCAGTCATGACAACAAGTTATTCACCTGGAACTGGACTTTTCTGTTACCGGTAAGCGGTTATCATGCGCCGCCGTATTTCAAAGGAATATGTATTCCTGTCCATGTCTGTGACCCCCGTTCAACCCACAACCGACGGGATTCGCCATTTTGTTTCTGCTGCAGGTTGAAATCTGTACTCACACAGTGCTGAATGATTTATTTTGCCCGCACAAAACTATTTTTAGTTGCAAATGCGAGTGCAGACGGAGTGCGTCACTGCACGCTGTTTGATTGTGTTATCAAACCACGCTGCTATTATTCGGCCTTACTTTTCATTTATTCCACCGAATACCAAATGTGTCGGCCAAATATAAAATAAATGTTTTGAAGGAGCAGCAGTGGCGGCAATAATTCAGAACATTCATCGCCGCTGCTGAATGAATGTAGCACAAACACTGGAATCCATACTAATCCTTTTAAATGCCAAAGTCACACAATAACACAAATAAAATAAGAGTAAGCAAGGCAGCGGAAGACCAGCAGCTCCTGTGTTTAGCAATCAGTCTTTTCTCATAGGAGTCTGCCTTTACAAAGAGAGCAATATAACAGCTTCCTTTTCCCATTGGAAATCACTGTCTGACATGGACTGTTTTTAGATGGCTGAAATACATTTTGCTGCTGCCTCCATCCACAGCAGTACATTGCTTAGTGTCTATGTTGGACTCCAGCCTGCTTCTCCAAACTGGTGACATGCTGACTGTAGGTAAAACACTGATTATGGACAAGTAGTCAAGTACAATCCTATTTCAAAAAAATCAGAACTATCCCTTTAAATAAAAAGGCTCATGGCCCAGGACTTTACTTTTTTGTCTCCATGTAGACCCTGGTATTAAAAGTTTGGACATACCTGTGTTAATAGCAGAAAAGACATATAGAAAAGACATTCAGAACATCCATTCCTGCCTTCTAGTGGCCTACCTGTGCTGCTCTGGATGGTCCTGACGGTGGTGGCAGATGTGCGTGGTGGGGAGGATGGCAGCAAGAGCAGTGGTCTCCCTCCCTCTCCTTCCTCCTCCCCTGCACAGCCCTGGTCAATTGCCCGGACATAGCTGTGGCTTCGCATCCGAAAGCATCCTGGCATAGGCAGGGTGTCCATGGTGTCCATGCTGTCCATGGCAGCCTCCATGGCCTGGGCCTGCATCTCACTGTAGACTTGTTCACACACCTGTTCGATCTGCCCGTTCACCTCCACCTCACTCAGCTGGAGGAGGAGAGGAGAGGACATCAGAGAGGGTGCGAGCAGAGAGAGAAGAGGGGAGAAACAGGGAACAATGAAAAGGATGGACATTGGGGAAACTACCAGATACCAGAAAACAGTATACATTTTTTAAAAGGACACACTATTGTTGGTCAAAGTTTGAGCTGCAAGAAATACTTTTATTAGGGCTTAATTGCTGGTTTAATTCCTCTGTGGGACTTCTATCACTTTGCTTTGGGTCTGTAAAAATGCTGTTTGAAAGAAGAAATGTTTTCAGGTTCCACTCTGGATGCAGAGCTTGATTGAGGCCTCACTAAGGCAGCTTTCCAAATAGTTCAGTACGGTCTTGTTGCTTGAGGATCTTCACTATAGGCAGGTCTGCAGTGCCGCTGGGAGTGGAGCCTGTTGTCACCCCAGGGTGGCAGGCTCAAAGCAGAGTCTGGGAGGGGCTTGTTGCTGTCACAGTGGGCAGGGCTTGCTGTTGTTACAGGGGGCAGAGCCCACTGTTCCAGTCAGATCTGGGCTGGATCTGCCATACATAAGCCGCTTTTACACTGTCTGTTTTAAGAAAGGAATTTTTCACCGTTTTTCCGCCTCACCGTTCTATATGGAAGATATAATCACTGAATGGGGGGACAGCATTGTCTTGCCTTTAAGAATGCATTGGAGGTAGTAACTGTGCCGAAACGACCTCTGTATAAACAACACATCAGGCAGCATAGGATCATGGAAAGGACGGGTGTGATGTTTTGACAACATGTTATGCATGTGACCCATGTGTTTTAAAAAGTAGCAGTTTGCACCTAACTCAAAGAAGTGACAATGAGATTTAGGAGCTCCTTAACCTCCGAGCAGAGGACAAGATCAGCTGCCATATGACAGAGGTGGTAAATGATCTTTATTGCCATGTTAATGCCATTGTTAATGTTTATAAAACACTGCTGATGCGTGGTGGTGTCACACCAGAGGCCGATGCTGTTGTGCCAAATTTCATGCCTGTCACGGGTCTTTTGCTTCCATGATGCTGGCATGCTGTCTAAAATCACACACTGGAGCGGCATGATGCACTGTTGTTTGGTTCTTCGTTCTGCATGGTGATACAGTGTGTATAGTAGGTGTTGTTTGGTAGAAAGAAAATAGTTCCTCATGAAACTGCTCTCAACAAGTCTCAACAGACACTTGAGACGCAAGAGTGCAAGAGTGCGCAAGATCTAAACATAAATGGTGTCCCCCTCAGCTGAACTTAAATGTTAGCTAGCGTCATGATGTTAGGTGAGCTGGCAGTAGATGCTTGCCTCCTTCTGGTGGATAGAGCAGGCGTCCCACTTATAAGGCTGTTGCCGCAGCAGCCCGGGTTCGAGTCCAGCCTGTGGCCCTTGGCTGCATGTCATCCCCTTTCATGCTTGGCTGTCCTGTCCATTAAAGGCAAAGTGGCCAAAAAATATCTTTGAAAAAAAAAAAAAAGATGCTTGCTTCCTTCTGTCATCTAGTTCCATTATATTGAAGAGGAGGCAGACATCTCTATGGCCGATATCTCCAACACTCCTCAGCTCACACCAAAACCATCTAAAATGATATATAACACTATAGTAACAGGAAAAATATGTGGTTTTGATTTGGGGTTGAACGGTGCCAAATCCTGTAGTAAGCAAATGCATATCTCCTCTCCAGAAAAGCTTAACATGCAGTTGATTGTTATTCTTTTAGCGAAAGTATACCCTTCAGTTTGTTTAATATTGACCAATATCGGCTTCAACAGAAAATTTCACATCAGCTGCAGACATTTTGGTTGTTTTTGAAAATGCCTCAACAGGGCTACTCTTTCTGGTCTTCATCTCAAATAGCCTCATATTAGATAAACAGTTGTGACTGGCTCTGCACATCTCAAGACACTGGAAATCTGTCCAAAGCAGAGGGAGACCAGACGCATCTGTCACAGCCAATCAAATATGAGCCCACAGATTTGTCTGGTTCCCAGGCAAGGAACAAATACCTGCTGCCTTCAGATGGCTGTGAAGAGAGTCACCAGAGTAAAAAAAAAATAGGTCATCAATACAGTAGCACTAACTGTCATGACAGACAGAGCTTTAGTCTGCATAGCTGGTATTAATGCCATAACCACTGGCTGAAAATCAGCTTTATCATGTTGTAGAATAAAGTTATTGTTGCTGTCACAACAATTAACTCAATCACACATATTACCAAACTTATTCATGTTTGATGAACATTTCTGTTACAGGAAACTATTTCAGCAAATAGAAATTATAGAACAGCATCATAAACTGCTAAACAGACTCATCTGACTGAAAAAAAAAATACTAATTGACAGTTTTCTCCTGGTTCCCATTTAGTAGGATGCAAAATGATTATGTGTAAAATTATCAGAGACTGTAGATGAAAGATACGCATTATTCCTGTTGCTGTGTGATGACTGCATGTGTTTCAACTACTCAGAAAAGACTTAAAGGGATTGCTCAGATTTTTTGAAGTGGGGTTGTATGAGGTACTTATTCATAGTCTGGGCTTGCAGTAGATGTAAGATGGCTTGCCCCCCAGTTTGGAGAAGCAGACTGGAGTCTGATATAGAAGCTAAGCAATGTGCTGCTGTTGCTGGTCAGCAACAAAAAATATTTTAGTCACCTAAAAAAATCAATATCAGTTTAAATGAATGCTATACTGAGAGTATTTTTACTGCTTTACCTCTCTGTCAGATAGTACTTTCTGATAGGAAAGCTGTTAACCCTTTCAATTCCCCATATATGCTCTTGTCAAAGCCACCCGACTCCTGACAGTCTACCACTGCTTCGATCACTTAGTTAGTTTTTGTCATTGTGTTACTTTAGTGAACCCGTTCTTACCCCTTTAAACAAAATAACTGATTGAGGCAGTGGTGAAAATCACTGTCTAACATTAGGGTGAAGCAGTGGAAATACTCTCAATATAACTTACATTTAAACTAATATTAATTTTTTAGGTGGGACTCTTTTTATGTGGCTGAAATATGATTTGTTGCTTATCCTGTCCACAGTACATTGTTTAGCTTCCATGTCAGACTCCAGCCTACTTTTCCAAACTCGGGGCACACTGACTGACATCTATTGTATGTAATATACAGTCTATGGTACCCCATACAGCCCCAATTCAAAAAAATGGAATTGTTCCTTTAAAATTCTGCAAGTTGTTGTGGGAAACTCATTCATCAAACATTAGTATCCACACTCCATTGGACTACACTCATGTGGATGATATTATTGGTAAGACTCCATAACATAAATAAATAAATACATATTGTGGCACATAACAATCTTCATTAAAAAAACAAACAAACAAACAAACAAAAAACAATGTAAGGCAAACAGAAAAAAATGTGTTTTTTGATTTTAGAATTTTAGAGAAACAACTAAAGCCATGATAATTGCCCTGCATCTGTGATAAGAGGATGTCTGAGGAGGTTTTTAACTCAAATGCAATTTCAAAATGAGCACCAAAATTACATTATGCCATCTAATCAGCATAAATACCACCTCATATGCCCTGCTGCCAAAAAAGAAGTTTAGACAGAGGAAAACTGCATAATCCGTCATCTAAATCCCCCCATCTATAACTGCCATCCAGACAGGATTTTCTATAACTACCATCCAGTCAGCTTTTTCAAACTCAAGATAATGTTTCTAACTACATCATCTTTCCGCCATCCAAATCTATTATTTTTCAGGTTCATGTAAAGTAGATACCATCTCTTACCGTCTCTCGGTCTTCAACACAGACACATACGCATCCCATCCCACATTATTGGGGTATATTTGTAATTTTTATCCCCTTTTCTTTTTGTTTTCCAATCACTAAGCTTACTTAAATCAAAAACAAATTGAATGGCTCTCAACTGCAAGACAAAAGCATATTGTGGCAAGTTGTTAAATTGGAGTTTTATGGTTGGGTCCATGCAGAGAAGGGCATTACAACGGTTAATAGAGGCAGTTCAGTATGGTAATGATAATTAGGGACAGGTTCAGGATGAGTAATGCAAGTGGAGGTTCAAGGTAAGGTTAAGGTGGGACAAATGAAGGCTTGTTGGGCACAGCTTAATTTTATGTGCTGTAGCTTTGAGGGAATGCTTAAACCATTCATTATAGGTGCAGACTGCTGCAGTGGGCTTATTTAGTAAAGTAATGTTTATTCCAGTGTTTTCATTTTAAGAAATTATTACCTCAAAACATGGATGAACAAAACTTATATTTTGATCATGGACAAGTGGCCATTGTATAAGCCAGGTAATCACGTCTAAAGTGTAAAACTAAAAAAAAAAACTGTATAAGTAGCCATCAGTGCTGTGTGTAGTTTCTTCAATAACCATGTGCTCATGAATTATCTTCTACATAACTAACATTAAGTGAGATAAATATTCAAAGAGGAATAAAATAGAAAAACATGTGATGCATTGTCACTTCTTCTGGCATTATTCTGTTTTGTTTTTTTTAATTGTCAATGAGTCCCATAAAAAGACCCAAACCAACAATGTACTAGTTTCACAGAGGACGGGGCAACATGAAGAGAATCGAATTTCACAATATTTTTCACCAAATACCTCTGGTGATATTGTGGGGAAATTTTAAGGTTGACTATTGCTGCTTTTATAAAATATTTACACAACTAGAATTATCACCCTGGGGTTGTATGCCTCCATGCACCAGTCAAGTTGCACTTATAGTTTACATCCATGTCTATGAAAACATAGATGCTTCACACATATCTTCCCCTGGCAGCACAGAAGATCTATACAGTCAGCACAGTTTCAAGGAGGAGACCCAAGATTAGTGCCACCAATTCTGTATCGGACGAAAAGGCATGACGAGATTTGATAAATAATTATGAGTCATATGGATATAACAACTAAGTGGATAAAGGGAAATAACAGAACCGTCTGCTAGGTTGAGAAAATCACAGTACCTTACTGTAATACAGCCTTTCAAAAGATAAAACTTACAATTTTACTAGGGCTGGACAATTATGGCAAAAATAGTAATCACGATTATTTTGATTGATATTGACATCCTGATTAATAAACATGATTATAAGTTGGTCGTGTTGTCTTAGGGGGCAGACACCACACAGTGATAAACTTTGCAAACAATTTCCTTTTGCTCGACGTCCGTCAACTTGAAGCCAAAATGTTTCCAGATGAGTGAAGTTGTTCTACCTTTCGTCTCAACCAAAGGCTGCCTTTCTGCCATGTTCTCAATCGCTCACCCCACATATTATTGATCCACACACGTCACACGCTTGCTGCTGCTCGTAACACAGGTGCATTCATGGTGCTTTTCCAGCACAGGAACTTACATACACGCCGCACGGTGCATTAATCATTTTTCTTCGATTATAATGTTTTTATGATCATGAGAAGCCAAAATTGAAATCATGATTAAAATTCTATTAATCGTCCAGCTCTAAATTTTACCATATCAAATATACATAGATATAGATAACAAGTATCATATCACAATATCGATTTAATATCCACATATATCCTAGCCCATGTTTCATTTTTAGAAAAGGCTCAGTAACTCCCTGAATTAATTTTAACCAAACACTAAAAACACTACTACAGTAGGAGTTAATGGAGCATTTGTTAGGCACTATCCACATTAATACACATTTGGTGCCCTAGTGAGTATTTGTGGCAGCAGGATGTTCTATGTGGGATTGAGTTAAAATAAAGCATGTGTTCATGGTAATGAAGAAACATGTCACTCAGTGCAACAGAGTGGCTCATTGATATGTTTTTAACAACAATGATGCTCTGTGACATAGTGGAGATATATGATACACACAATACATAGCAGTTGGTTTGGGTCTGCACATGGGATTTGATGACAAGAAGAAAAATATTACCAGACATATCCTTTAACAAACACTTGTAATGTGATGGATGAATTTGTGGAGTTGGAAACATGACTCTCATCTTCCATTCAAGCCTTTAAAGTGCAGACATGCTGGTGGTGCACTGTGCACAGACCTGCACTCAGATAGAATTTGAAATAATTTTCAAGCAGTTAAGGGTCTACTGTTTTTCAACCAGGACTGCATTGACCTATCACATCCTGTCATTTATGATAGGCATAATCAGGTGTGTCTTGAAAGATGGGTGTCCTTTGGTCGCTGCTAGCTACTATGACTTTTAATTACTGTATACTCATCCATTGTTTGTTAAATGTGTCAAAGACAGAGATTCTCTTTAGGCACCAGCACTGCATGAAAAACAGTCCTGTCATTCAGTTGAACGAGGCCACTGCATTGACGCAAACACTAACAGGCCTGGCAAAAAAAAAAAACCCTGACCCTGACTTCTATTGAACCTGGACACAAAGCAATATGAAGTCATTTGGTAGGGCTGGCCAATCGAAGGCATCCACAGTAGAAGGCTGCATTGGGACTGGGTCCCGCCGGGTCCCGTGGGACCCAGCGCAAACATTGCGGGAGCGGACGGTTTGGACGGGCGGCTAAAAACCCACTGCGGGATCTGGGTGCACATGCATGAGTGTTTCCACTCTATATTTATTCATAAATGGACAAATATGCCCTGAACCAGCTTTCTAACCAATTTGCCACTTTCTCCACCTGTCTCTGACTGTCTGTCTGTCTGTCTGTAAGCTCCATCTGTCATGAGACAAACATGAAAGAAGATGTGCAGTTTATTGTGTTTCACCGGCGACGAGCTGTCATTATGCACAACAATTACGCACGGCTGCATGCTCTTTATAACTCACTGTGAACCTATGTTGCATAAAAAAGATTTGCCCCCCCCTCAGTAACTTCATCCTGGCGCCAGGCTTGCCTTAACCTCAATCACTGCGTGATTAGTATATAAATCAATCAATCAATTTTATTTATAAAGCCCAATATCACAAATCACAATTTGCCTCACAGGGCTTTACAGCATACGACATCCCTC
The DNA here is from genome assembly GCA_026686955.1 of Epinephelus cyanopodus. Lineage (NCBI taxonomy): Eukaryota > Metazoa > Chordata > Actinopteri > Perciformes > Serranidae > Epinephelus > Epinephelus cyanopodus. The sequence continues at coordinate 37,432,286 of CM048926.1, forward strand.
TGTCCTTTGGACCCTCACAGCGGATAAGGAAAAACTCCCCCCAAAAAAACTATAAAGGTAGAAAGTAAATAAAATACATAGAGGAGAATAGAAAATGAAACAGCCTTTATTTCATTAAAAACTAAATGAAAACAACGAAATAGGAGCGCTATTCCTGACCAGTGCGTCAAAAGACATGCAGACCAGGGAAATGAAACAAACAACCCCATGAATCTCTTTATTAATAGCCTATAAAATGACACGTTTTCTCCTGCGGGACAGAAGAAGACACAAAATCATCGATCTCTATTATTGTACAGGCATAAATTCTCAGAGTTTTGCGGGTGCAGGCGGGAGTGGACATACACATTGCAGGAGGGGGCGGGAGTGTAATACACACATTGTGGTTGCAGGCGGTAATGGTCAGAAATTCAGCAGGAGCAGGCAGGAGTGGGTTGAAGAAAACAGTCCCGTGCAGGGCTCTAATCCACAGCCAACAAAGTCTACTGTAATTACGTGAAAGACTAACATGACTAGCTGCAGCCTTGTTTTACAAGATGGATGCTGATTGCTATTTTTAGGTTGGTATACAGTAGACCCCCTTGCCCAGAGGTGGATATATGCAATATACTTGTGCATATGCATTGCTACACCTCTGGGCATACCAGAGCCTCATTGATAGCTTCAGTTTTTATCAGCTAAGCCCTCTGAAGCAGCTTCTCTCAATCTCTTGGACCTCCAAACCCACAACAATCTTATTTTTACAGGGGAACAAAGCCTATGCATCATGGAATGTTTGAATATCTATATATCCTTGGTAACTGAACAAACTCAATCTCGTTGCAGATGACGACCGTGTGACATGGTAAAGAGCTGATGAATGAGTAGACCTTGACAACTATTCTGATTTTCAAGGCAGTAATGAGTTGGATTGGATTGTGTTTAGGCCCAAGGCAAAGCTGCAGAAGGTTTCTCTAAAATAAAGGAATGGTGAAACTGTGCTATGTTTAATCATATATGATGGTAAATATTTCAGTAAGGTCTGCATTGAAAGACAGTGTACCTGTCCTTAAAAGGCAGAGAAACAAAGCAATACAGCTGGTCATACTGTATATCATCATACCCAAGCTCTCAGTAGGTTGCATGTTCTTGGAGTCATCTCCAAAATAATAAATCAGAGAACAAAAGAAATAAGGACATTAAATGAAAGTCAAGATTTGTTTCCAGTATGATATAGACCACACTCCACATACTCCATCACATCCATCCAAGTATATGTATCTATGGTAAAATGATTGGATGGGACATTCTGTAATATAAGGGCAGCAGTGTTGGCAACCAACCTGACTGATGGTGCTCATGGCCCTCATGTAGCTTTCATTGCGTGAGCGATATTGGGGTGAGGACAGCAGCGATTTGGGGTCGAGGAGGGTTTTGGGGTCCAGGGTATCCAGGCTTCTATTGATTGAAACCTCACTCACCGCACGAAGGTAACTGTGGCTCCTGATCTGCAGTTTGGGGGAGTGCTCCGTCGAAATCCTGACAGAGGGATGACAAGGATAGAGAGTTATACACAAGGCTATCTAAATTAGTCAACAATGAAAAACTGTATTTCAATAAGAACAGGGGTTACCTAACCCTCTGTATTATATAAAAAAAACACATCGTCTTTCAAAGATCTCCAGAGGACTCTTAAAACCACAGTGATGATCATAAGAACACAGCACCTCTGTCCACCAACTGGTGTTGAATGAAAACATTCTCCATACACACACACACAGACACACAGACAGACAGACAGACACACACACACACACACACACACACAAGCATTTTAGCACCATTTCAGAAATCATCTCTGTCCACATGCCTGAAAACACATATCACATGATCATTCATATCCACTGGGCAAGATGTAAACAGGAAGCAGATTGTCTACTCTGCCGTTAGTTACTTGGTTACAGAAAATACTATGGAGATAGGACTTTGCTTGGACGGCAACAAAGTGGAACTGTTACTGAAATAGCATGAGTATAAGGCAGTCAAGGTGGCAGAAAAAGACTGGGAGTCAGTACAAAGCAAATATGGTGATAAATGCAATACAAAAAGTATTGTTCTTCGCTGGAGGAAGGTATTGCGGTATTACTGGAGAGCAAACACAGGTATCATTGTTCTAATTCTCCCCTTCCAAACTAAAATACAACCCTGGTGTTGTTAACTAAAACTGGGGAAGCAACGTTTTCAAAGGTCTCTGCTTTAGGAATTCCAAAACACCAACGTAATGTGCATGCTAGGCATAAATGTAGCAATAGTTTTTAAAATAAATGTGGATGTAGCCAAAGTGAAATAAAGAATGTAAAGTTAGCAAACTGAAATATCTAGTACCCCAAGCACCTGTTAAATCACATTTTTGCCTCCAAACACATCTGACCCACATGCAGTCCAACAGCAGTTAAGTTAGCACAAATATTAATAATGCTATTTATGCTTACAGTAAAAAAATGTTGTTTTAAATGTTTTATTGATCTCAGCAGTTTTTTACATATGCCAGCAATCTGATAACTTCGTCGTCTCCCCACCACTGAACAGAACATTTCATTATTATAGACCTTATAAACAAAGAAAAACACACGCACATCCAAACTGGAAGAAGGGCAGGTGCTGAGCCAAAAACGATGCAAACAACAGAGAAATCAAACAGCTCGCACACTGCAGGGCTCCAATGCTCAGTCAAAATTTATTCAGGTGAGTAACGTTTCACGCATCAGGCTCTTTATCAGACTTTTTTAAGACAAAGGGTGCTGCCATCTTAAATACACACATGACATGGTCACATGATGCAATGATACGTTACAGGCCCATAGAAAAAGGCGGAAAAACAATGACCTCCTGTCAGAGATGTCTGACATAGTATAGATACCACATAGAAAAATCAACATGCAAAAAAATACTGCATGTTGATTTCTCTATTATTATAGACCTTTACACCTTTACACCAGAGCTTTACATATCATGAGGTGCAGCATCCTCACACACAGAGGTTCAGTTATTTTTTTTTACTTTTTTTTTTTTTTTTTTTTTTTTTACAATTTATTTAACAAAGCAATACAAATAATGTGTGAGCCTGATTTCAGATGGTAACATCATATAAACTAAATAGGGGATGTGAAAGCTCTCTAGTAATTGCCCTGCCCTTCCCTCTCCACTCTGGACTTACAGGTCATCACCATGTAGTATTGCTGCTGCCCAGCAATCTTACAGTACATACTGACAGTCTTATGCACTTTGTTGTTATTACTCACAGACAATGAAAAATACAAGGCAATAGAGCAAAAAGTTAGAATACTCTCCACAAAGGAGTGATAGAAAGGGACCAACAAATTTCTGTGTACTCTGAACTTTTTCATTTTACACATGAACTATAGATGCTGCAAACCTGTCTTATAGAGATCATCTTTGTTCAAAGTCCATGCCAGTTTGTTCCCAGGCTAAGAGAAGGGAATTTCCGCACATTGTTACTTGCAATAAACTTTATAAGAGCGACAATGTTTTAGTTGTCAGACCTTTGTCATGTTAGGTGAAAGAACAAATACAGTTTCAAAAAATACATACATAATGCCTACTCAGATGAGGCCAATCAGAGGCCAGGAGCTGACAGCGCAATCAAACCCTTTTGTACTCTTAAGTGGTTGAAGACAGGTGCTTGGTCAGTGACTTCTGGCATCACATAAACTGCCGGAAAATGCTGTCCTTTCATGCCAGCAAGATACACGGCCGGATTCCATTATCCTGTAACGGCACCTGGCAGGGTCAGGCTGAAACAAGACAACTTAGGTTTAGGGGGTGAAAGTCCAAGTAGGACAGGTGGGAGGAGTGATGGACGGGTCCAACAATCACTGAGGCATCCGTGGCTCAGAAAGTAGAGTGGGTTGTCCACCAATTGGAGTCCACTAATCAGTGGTTCGATCTTCAGTCCTCATGCTGAAGTATCCTTGAGCAAGAAACTGAACTCCAAATTGCTCCTCATGGCTGTCTCATTGGTGTGTGAGTGTGTTAAAGACTAATGTAAAAGCACTTTGAGTGGTCAGAAGACTCGAACTATACAAGTGCAAGTCCATTTACAATTTACTATTTATTGACTCTCATGTGGGAGGCCAGTGTTCACTTCCCATATGCCAAGCCCTGTTCTTTTGTTCTAAACCCAACCACATGTGTGTGTGTTGACTAAACATAACCACGCGCGTTTGTTGTTGAAGGAAAAAAATGTCAATTGCGTTACACTAAGACTGACTGCATACAATCTGTACATTTCCTGTGAAAACAGAACTCTATTTTGAAAACAGACAGTGCATGTAACAGATTGGCATAACATATATGTAACAGTTGACTCTGCGTCCCAGAACGTCAACATCCAACACACCCCTGGTACCTTGCACATCATATGTCGATGTGGAAAGTCCATGACCAATCGTTAGTCAGAATGAGAATGTGTTGCGCAATCAGTCACACCAAGTGTATGTATTTAGACTAACAGAGGGCACCTCCCACAAAAAAATCATCGTCTGCAATAACTGTATAAATATGTACACTGAATGATATAATATTAAAAATACATACAAAAGCAGTAATCATGTCAGGCTACTGGTAAGTCTTAGGGCAAACCGTAGACCACCCCACAAACACAGATCCAAATGGGCGTCAGGCACAAGACCAAGACCAAATAGCCACAATAAGCAACATAGCAGGAAAACATTTCTTTGAAAGAGTATAAATATAGAAATAGCTTATAAATGTAGATATAAGTACATATTCTCACAAAATAGCAAAACTAGATAAAAAGACATCATGTTGACCACTTGCATTGACCATGAGACCTTCAATACCTGGGCAGTACAAAAAGATTTATAATTAGTGGGTCATCTGTAACCCAGTAACAATTTTACATAAAAAAAGGATTTGTCATAATAAATACTTATCAAATGTCAAATATACTGTATCATCTGAAAAAAAATGTATATTCACAGCATCACATTAAGAAGCATCTCACCATTCAGACCTTTTGGGGACAATGTTTGTAAAGTGCATATCCAGAAGACTTTACGTCTCATCAAGAGTAGGCCAGGGTCAACCCCTCTAAGTGGTGCATTAAGCTTCTCTAGCCCATAAAATCTCAGGTAAGAAATGTGATTGCGCTGTCAGCTCATGGGCTCTGATTGGTCTCACCTTAGCAGGCATTGGCTGCGTTTCCCAGTTAAGAAGATCTTAGCGTTAAGAGCTTCTTAAGAACGCTCTTAAGCCTCCCGTGAAAGAAAAACGCGTTTCCCAGATCGCTCTTAGCTTAAAAAGATTCACTAAGAAGGAGTTGTACGATCGAGCTGACCCACTCTTATAGTCTTCTTAGCGACCAAACACTCACAGATCTAGCCGCGTCAGGCACATTAATATTACACTAAGCAAGGAGATATTAAAACAGTGCGCACTGTATATATTTTGATCTATTTTATACTTCAGATTTATATTGTTTAGCATTAATTGGTGACAGAAAAGAACAAATTTCATTCTGCAGGGAAACGCATGTCCTCACTGTGCAATAAACACTTTGAATCTTGAATCTAAATGTTTTATGAAGACCCTATGTGCGCTCAAAGCTGTGGCACAAGTTCCGCACCGAAATCAACAAGTATGTTCCTGTATGTGCTCATGTTTGAATCGTCATGACTATCATTTATCATAATTTGTCCGCACATATCCCACATCTGCATGCACATATGAGACAGTTAACTACACCCAAAAAATGTGTCAGGGCACAACAGAAACACATCCACCCTCCAAACCTGCGACATTTCACAGATATCAGGCAACTGATATACTGATACATGGTGTAATTGCGCTCAGCTGGAACCCCTTGCTGCCTTCAGTTTGGTATGGCTCTGAAACTCCTGCCACTTTTTTCTCACCGTCACCCAGTCTTGCAGGCTGCAGGGGCTGGAGGGAGCCATTTTTTCGGCGATGGCATGCCAAATGCGGTTCTTGGCCACTAAATTTATTTTGCCCTTTGTTCTGCCGAAGAGTGTGTCCCGCTGCTGCCATACTTCATCCACCAGGATGCCCATCTCCCCTGGGGCGAATGCAGGTGACTGCTTGGCCCACTTGTGCCCTGCTTCTGCCATTCTGTCTTAATGTGTGCACCTAGCTACCCACGGGTCATTTTATATCTGCAATAACCAATTGCTGTGCATAAACGGATGTGATTGCTACTTGGATACACCTTTTGGATACGCATGTAATTACACATACACACATGCAGCACAGACACACATGGGTGGCAGCTGTGTGTCTCCACACATCTGCACATACATGTCACACTAACTCTTTTGCAACTGTCAGCGTGCTGCTTGTGTGTTTTCATAGTTTATACCTGGCGTTTTGTCTGGTTCTCAGTGTAGATTAATATAGTCCATAAATCTGTCAGTTTTGTCTTTCTGTGAACTGGTCACATTAAGATGATCATTAGCAGAGACAAAACGTTGATGAATGCAAGTAGGATACAATGTGATCGGGATACATTGCAGGTCCTTAAGTTCATTTGTCCTTTCGTCTGTCTTTCATATTTTTGTTTAAATATAATACATGTCCTCATGATTCTCTTACCAAAACTACTTCTTATTTAGTTGTAGTCTTGTTTTCATCATGAAAATAGGTCATTAACAAATATTTACATACACACGAGCAGCAGGGAATTACTGCGTTAGGTAGCAGCGCTGTATGTAACTTATCATTATTATTAATTATGTGGTGGGTGATTGATTTAGTTTCAGCACCGCGGTAGTGGACAGCTCCTGTTAACAGTTTCTGAGTGATCTTAAGAGCGATCCTAAGAAAGGCATTAAGAACTCATCTGGAAAACACTCTTTTATCATTCTCTTTATCTTAGCAATCCGTCTAAGACGTTCTTAAATGTGCTCTTAAGTCTTAAGATTGATCTTAACTGGGAAACGTGGCCATTATCTACAAATAGTTTTAAAAAATATTTTTGATATTTTACATAATCTGATGAGGGTCTGACGGCTGGCACATTGTTTATCGTATCGAGATTATCTCCCCACCCAGTAGTTATATCCTAACTATGGGAATTATCCCCATCTGGGGTCTCGACGTGGAAAATTAATAATCTTTAAGACACACCACTTTCCGTGGCCGGCATGCGCCAGGCTATAAAAGCCCCACCTTGCGCATGCACCCACTGATTCATTGATTTCCACCTGTTGGAGTCGACAGAGACAGGAGTTTAGTGTTTTGTCCACTTACCTTTGTTTAGGTTGGAGAGCTGACCTTCGCAGGTCCCTCTCGGGGATAGCTAAACACTGTTTCTTCTTTTTTACAATAAGGAGTGAAACAGTTGAGAGGGGAGCCATATTCGTGTATTGCAGCTGTCTGTTTACGCACAGTTGAGGCATAGCAGCTCGTTCAAGCCTGACTTAGTTGGGGGGCAGTTTGCGACGTCCCTCGCGGGTTTAATTGCCTGCTGAAAGCCGACAGAGTTGGAGGGGTGGCGAGCAGCTTACCTCCACAGTTAGCCACCATGAGGTGTAGCTGGTTTTCCATTTCGCACCTGCAGAGGCTTCCTCATTACAACATATCTTCCTCCAGTAGAAGTGTCAAAGGCAAAGGAAGTTCATTGCTAGTCATTTGGCAGACGTTCACCAGCCCCTTTCCATCTCTGTCTGTGACTGTCTTGGTGATCCAGCAGGGGCAGGAAGCCCTTCGCTGTGCTAAGGAGGTGTCAGGGCTGGCAGCAGCCTCAACTGCAGCAGCCAAAGCAATGTCAGCCTGCTTGGGGGGCAAGCTCTCTGCTTGGGGACAGGCTGAGGTTGGCTGGATGCAGCACGGTGCATCCAGGCTGGATGCCGCATGGCGCAGCAAGTCTAAACCGGGCAGAGGATGTCGCAGTGGCCAGGGGCCAACCAAGGTCATGCCTCAGTCCTAACGTGACATCACCTCCAGCCTTCCCTTGCCCTCAGACAACATTGGAGGCCCCGGGGGGCTGACGGCTGGGTTGTTTTAACAATGACTTAAGGGTATTATTTACAGTTCTGAAGTGCTCCTCCTCTGACGAGGGTGGCTGCATGTTCTATTATTGCAGTCCACCAGCACAGGGAGGTCTTGCGCTCAGAAATCTTGTCACACTCTTATGGCGAAGTCAGCTATCAGAAAAGAATAGAATAGAATAGAATAGAATGGAATAGAATAGAATAGAATAGAAAACTTTATTGTCTGGAACCAAAAGGCAACAGAAATTTGTCTTCGACAGGGCTCAACACTAGGTTTACACACACACACAGAGAAGACATTTAAAACACATCCAAGACGTGAAGGAGGAAGATCAGCAGGCAGGGTTTTATTCCCACTATTTTCTTGTTCCAAAGTGGGACAGGACACTTAGGCCTGTCTTAGACCTCAGGGGGCTGAACAATTTCTTCAGGCCCCTGAAGTGCAAAATGCTGACCGTGTCCAGGGTCAAGCAGGCTGTCCGGGTAGGTGATTGGTTTCCATCAACCTCAAAGGTGCCTATTTTCGAATCTGAATCTGGGAGGGACACAGGAGGTTTCTCAGGTCTGCCCTCGAGGGAAAAACCTTCTAATTCTGTGTCCTGCAACTCACTGGCACCCTGTATCTTCACCAGGTGCGTATCGGATTTGGTCTTGAGGCCTCTGCAGCAGCAGAGTCTCAGGATACTGAACTATATAGACAGAGGAGCAGTGCCGCCATCATGTGTCCGTGTTGTTGGATTATATTCAGGGTATGCTTGGTCCAGTACTGCGTAGCCAGGTACACTCTACAGATGTGTCCCTGCAGGGGTGGGGCGCACTCCACGAGGAAAGGGGCACCAGTGGAGTCTGGAGCGCCTGCTGGAAGGGCTGGCATATAAATGCTCTGGAACTGAGAGCCATTCACCTGGCCCTCCAGCATTTTCTCCTGAGTCTGCAAGGTTGTCACATGCTAGTAAGAACCGACAGCACAGTGGCAGCAGCATATGTCAATAGGCAAGGGGGCCTGAGCTCCCCAAACCTCTGCAGAATAGCATACAGGCTGTGGACCTGGGCATGGCCATGGTTCCTGTCCGTCAGGGCTATGCATGTGCCCGGATTGGTGAACCAGGGGGTGGACCTACTCTTCAGGGGAGGCCCAAGTCAAGGGGACTGGAGGCTGCACCGTAGGTGGTTGGGGAGATCTGGCCCCACTTTGGCAGAGCAGTGGCCGACCTGTTGGCAACCAGGGACAATTTCCATTGCCTACTGTTCTTTCCGTCGATGCCATGGCACACCAGTGGCCTCAAGGCCTGCTGTTTGCATTTCCCCCATTCACTCTTCTCCCAAATCTGCTGCAGAGAGTTTGGGAGGAGGAAGTGCAGCTGATCCTGGTGGCCCCGAACTGGCCCCACATGACATGATGCTCGGAGGTGGTGCCTCTCCTGGCTGGAAGGCCATGGGAGCTCCCTGTCCATTGTGACCCATCTGAGTCAGGTGCAGGGGGCCCTGCTCCATCCCTCTCCACGGGGGCTCAAAATTTGGGCCTGGCCCCTGAGAGGGCCGGTCTGCTAGGCTTGGGACTTGCACAGTCAGTGTCTCAGACCATGCAGAGTGCTTGGGCACCGTCTATGAGTGCTGCATACTCTTACCACTGGGAGCTCTTTGCATCATGGTGCACAACTAACCGTACTGATGCACTGACATGTGCAGCCTCAGAGATGTTCCGGTACCTGCAGGGGCTGCTTGAGGTGGGAAAATCACCTTCAACCCTTGGAGGCATGGTGGCAGCTATCAAGGCTGCTCATACATGGGATTATAGACTTGCAGATGGTGACTGCAGCCTCACCATTTAGTTCCTGAAGGGTGCACAGAGGCTTGCACCGCAAAGGCTTGCACTGCCGGCCATTCCACCGTGGGACCAGAATCAGGTGTTGGCTGCCCTGCAGCAGAAACCTTTTGAGCCTCTGGAGTCAGTCAATATTAAGTGGCTGTCCCTTAAAGTGTTTTTTTCTCTTGGCAGTGAAATCAGCCAAAGGGAACTGCATGCTCTGTCAGTGGATAAGATCTGTTGTCGTTTCCTGCTGGATGACGCTCATGTCATGTTGCATCCAAACCCTGCATTCATGCCAAAGGTACTCACAGACTTTCATTTGAATCAGTCAGTGGAGATGCGACCCTACAACCCCTCCAAGAAGGGTTGTGAGGTAAATATTGTTGAGGATATGAGAGAAAAGCAAAGAACCAAAGAACCCAAAATATATTACAATGTTTTAAACACAGAAACACACACTGTTAACTGAGTAGAAGTAGAACCGCTTCAAGCAGGTGTCCATCTTAGCTGATTATAAGACAGCGGAGGCCAGTCCATTGATGAGCAAAAAGGAAGAAGGGTGTGTGCATGGCACAGTGACGAGGAGAAGAGAGAACAGTGCAGCAGTCCCTCGACTACTCACTGTAATTACTCTCACTATTTAGAGAGCTGTGAAAGCTTAATTAGGCAAAGGTGATATTTCTGGCTTCCTGCTGTAGATCAGACTGAAGATTACACCTCTCTCAGGGGCAGAGTTACCAAGCCTTCCTTTAGGAGATCTATCAGGGCTACGGTGTTTTTTTGTTTCATCAAAATGCTTCACCAGAATTTCACTTAAAGATTTGAATTAACGTCTGGGACAGGGTATAGCCCTTTCAGACCCCTCATACACAATAATGGACATCACATAAATAGTAGACTCAGCCAATTAAACACACATACACACACACACACACACACACATATATATATATATATATATATATATATATATATATATATAATATATATATATATATATACACACAGTATATAGGGAAACACAGGATTTCCCTGTAAACTGAACATCTGAACATCTATCATAGAGGAAATGAGCAATCAACATTGATCTAATGGTTTATGAAGGTAGCAGAATATTATCATTAATGGATACCTATCATGCTTTTCTATATTGTCTGTCTTTTTTGTAAAAGTAATCCTTGTGAGCAAAGACTTTCTTGTCTCATTCTGTACACTGTTTCTAACAGTTTTTACTACTTTGGCTACAGTATGACATCATTGTGCACTGGATTTCTTCCAATGGTTATCTGTTCCAGGCAAAATACTGCAAGTGTTTACATTAGGTCGCCTGCACTGCTACATGTAGCTACATGCTAACATCAGGGAAACATGTCAACTTGGTTGTTGAGCCTTTATAGGTGTTTTTTATTTATTTATTTATTTATTTATTTTGGTGATGCCAAGATACAGACACGTGAAAATGCTAACCACTCAGAGCAGACTGGGCTTTTTGGGAGGGGGGCTTGAAGAGACACGCACTAAAATGGAGGGTCTCAGACAGTGGGTGAATACAGGTGTTCAGCACAGACAGTATAAGAAAAATTGTGTTTTTTGACCATTGAGGCATGTTCTAGTAGACCTGAAATACAAGTATGACCATGATATAATAGCATAGCATAGCATAGCATAGCATAGCATAGCGTATTAAAAAGGAACTAATGTTTTTTTCAACCTGGGCCCTAATTTTGTCTAAATGAGTGATAGGATGTTCAATATTTGACATTACTCCAGTACAAAGCTTGGGCTGACCTGCCTGCAGCCCGTGAGCATGCCCTATATTAAATAATAGGGCACTCAGACAGCGTCAAACAACATCAAAATACGTTCACTAAAACTGCATTTTTTTCACACAGATAGGCTCGGATTGTTAGTATTATTATCCAACAACATAACAAAAAGGAGAAATGAACGTCTGTGTTTACCTTTGGCTGGATTTGGACATGTTCCTCTGCCTGTTGCTGCTCCCTCTCTCTCCTCGTCGCCTTCTATTTCAATGAGCTCTGCATCCATGTACGTCTGTGTACTCCAAATTCAAATAAATACGGGCAGTCATCACATTTAAATGGCTCATCCGGATCCATCCATTTTCCTCTTGAGGGTTGCTAGAACCTATCCCAGCTGACATTGGGCGAGAGGCAGGGTACACCCTGGACAGGTCGCCAGACTATCGCAGGGCTGACACATAGAGACAGACAACCATTCACTCTCACATTCACACCTACGGACAATTTAGAGTTATCAGTTAACCTAGTCCCCAATCTTTGGACTGTGGGAGGAAGCTGGAGTGCCCGGAGAGAACCCACGCTGACACGGGGAGAACATGCAAACTCCGTACAGAAGGGCTCCCACATCCAGGATCGAACCAGCAACCCTCTTGCTGTGAGGCGACAGTGCTAACCACCACACCACCGTGCTGCCCCTCATCTGGATCCAGCTAGTCAAAATTAGGTAAAAATTTAGCCATGATTACTCCAAACAGAGTTGCTTCTCGCGTTTGTAAGGTCACTCCATTGGTAACTTCCTGCAACAACTCAAATCTCGCAAGATGTGAGATTTCAGAGCCAGACTTTCACTCCTTGAGTGAGTGTTTTGACTTGCTACAGCAAATGTCCAAATTTTTACCCGGTTTAGACCAACTTGATCTGGATGGGCCGTATTTATTTGAACAATCAGTGCACAGACGTACATGAATGCAGAGCTCATTGAAATTGAAGAGCAGACGAGGAGAGAGGGAGCAGTGTTACTTCAGTAGCACATATACTAAAATTGCAACAGGCAGAGGAAAACATTCGAATCCAGCTAAAGGTAAACACAGACGTTCATTTCGCCTTTCCGTTATGTTGTCGTATAATTATACTAACAATCTGAGTCATCTGTGTGAAAAAAATGCACTTTTAGTGGACATAATTTGAAGTTGTCTGAGTGCCCTATTATTTAATATACCGTGTGCACGGGCTGCAGGCAGGTCAGCCTGAGCTTCGTACTGGAGAAATGTCAAATATTGAACATCCTATCGCTCATTTAGACAAAAGTAGAACGGAAGATAGGGCCCAGGTTGAAAAAAACATTAGTACCCCTATATGTCTTCTTTAAGAACTTCAACTACCTGGGGATCCACATCAACAACAGATTGAACTAAAAGACCGATACTGAGAAAGGAAACGAGCAGACACTATTTTCTATGGAAGCTGAGATCCTTCAACATGTGCATCAAGATGTTGGAAATTTTGTATCAGTCTGTTACGGCCAGTGCACTGTTCTTCACTGTAGTCCGCTGGGGGAGCAGCACGGGAGCTGGCAACATCAACAGACTTAACAAACTGGTTAAGAAGGCTGGCAACTAGACAACTCTGAAGTTGTTGGAACAAACTATTATCTATTATAGATAATCTTGACCACCCTCTCCACCACATACTGGACAGACAGGAGAGCTCTTTCTCTAACAGACTGGTTCACCTTTGATGTCAAATGGGCTAATAAAAAATCTTTCCTTCCTAAAGCAATAACTCATAACTGTAACAGAGAAAACCCCACTAACTTTGGCTGCTTCAATAACCTTGCACATGGTGAATTCACACATCTTCACACTCCCACTCTACCTCGGTGCATTTAAAATACTTCAATCACTTCTCTATTATCTATCAATCCATGCATCCATGCATCCATGTATCCATCAATCCATCCATCCATCCATCCATCCATCCATCCATCCATCCATGCTTCCATCTATCCATGCACCCATGTATGCATGCATTTATCCATCCATCCATGTATTCATGTACTTATCCATAAATTTATCCATGTATTCATGTATTTATCCATCATTCATCAATGCACTCACTCTAAAACTCATTATCAAGTTTACTCTCTAATATCTCAGGCTTGAAAAATACAGTAAGAACTGTATGTTGATAGTGAAAAAAATGTCTCATGGAGCAAACTGCAAAACAATATTTTAAATACAGAGTGCATTGTGGAGGTAATCAAAGAGAGAAATAAAAACTGATTCATTAGTGTACAAGCAGCTACGTATCGTGAAATCCACCTCTGGTTTCAACTGATATGATTTCAGGTTTATCCCACACAACAAGCCCCATCTGTTTCTTAATTAGATAATCCTACTAACGTTAAGGCAAACACCACATCCTGCTGCAGGCTTCATATGATTGTTACATGGCTTCAGTGACAAACACAGCAGACGCACTCTTCATAATAACACCCAGATAAGGATCACAGTGATATTCTTTTTAAAGGGGAATTTCACCCATTTTCAAAATGCATGCATGTTATTTCGGTGGTCTAAGACAGTCCAAAAATATATGTAAACCTGACCAACTCTCCCAAATCCAAAAACTAGAGTGCTTAAACTCAAATTTGTGATGTCATATATACAGCCTGGAGCTACTCCACTGACACGCATTGGGAAACATGTTCTAGATGACATGGGGAACATTTTCTGTTTCAGAGCTGATAACAATACAATAAAATAAAGCTCATTTGGCTATTAAAAAAAAAAGAAAAGAAACATTCTGAGGGTCCACAAAATCAGTCCAGATTTAATACACTATGACATAACAGGTAGACTAACATCTCTGATTTCTAGCTTTATGAGAGATTAGCATATGTTCACAGATATTGATCGAACTTTCCTATGCCATGCAAATAACATGTTGGAATTTGTAATTTAGGTTTTTTAAATTCATGAATTTAATTTGATTTTCTCTTTTGTCACTGTGCTTTTAGTTGCAGATATCTACAGATGTCTGTGATGATTATAGACATTAATGTGATGACATTTAACTTGTGTTTGGTACTACTTATGTTCCTGCAGTTTTGTTACAATGAAGACTTTTTATGATACGGCTATCTGACTTGAACCTCAGCAGTCAATAACAATGCCTTTACATGCCAGCAGAAAAGAAAAGAAATGGATTTTTTTCTTGTCAGTACGGTGGCTGTTAGAGGCTGTGACGTCGACTGCAGGACCTCAGAATGCTCTGTGCCATTTTAGAAAGCCTCCTCGGAATATTTCAGAACCAAAACAGCCTTGAATTGGCAATACAATAAAATACAAATGCAGGGAGAACATTGCTAATAGCTTTGTCCTTTTTAAATGTACTCAAATGTAAAAATAAATTTGAAGAAAAAACAAAATAATAAGCCTGCCCCTGTGTATCAAAAAAACACACAAAAAATAGAATTACTGCCTTGCAATAATACAGTCAGCACAGTTTCAAAGTGGGCACCTGAGATCAGTGTAGTTCGATTCAGTATCTGACAAAATGTCTCTCCTTCTGCTCCAGAGTTATGGCGCTGAATAATGGTAAGAGCAGTGTTTTTGCAGAGCATTATGATGTCACAGTGAAGCTGACCTTGGGATATAAAATGTCATAACTTCATTGTGTCATCCTATTACACATTTGTGAAGAAATTCACCACGTGTTCTTGAAATATCAGGCTTACAAGAATGAGACAGACAGACGGACAGCCTGAAAACATCATGCCTATGGCCTCAGTTATCACAAGCAGAGGCATAAACAATCCAGCATACCTTTGTCAAAAAAAATCTACATTGTTTTAGCCACATTTCAACGTTGGACAAGGGTAAGAATAAAGTTAAAAAAGAAAATGCTTGTGATTATAAAAGATTCAGTTCTTAGATTCATGGTAAGTATATGAAGTTAGGACAAAAGGACAAAGACAGTGGATTCTTACTGTAGAGTGGTCATCTCAGTCAGTGATGGCTGTGTGGCTTTCAGGTAGCTGGCCCTGCGTGCCTGAACTTTGGGAGAGGGCTTGGGACTCCCATCAGAGTCGCCGCTGTCATCCTCAGCCATGGCTTTGACATAGCTTCCACTCCTCATCCTCCGACAGGGGATGTCGTCCTCCTTCCCCAGTGGAGAGAAGCCGCCCCACTCATCCTGAGGTACCTGACGACCAGGTGGAGAGGACAGAGGAACACTGTCAGGAGGATCCACTCCACTGCAGTCTGAGTCCCAGCCACCAAACTGGCTAACTAAACTGTCCTGATGGTACATGGAACCTATAAAAACAGAGCTAGCATGCTGCACAAAAATAAACACGATACAGAGCAAAATCTAGCATCCAAAAACAGACTGGTCTAAACTGATGGCTGGCATTTTTCTTAATCCACCACTCTTTCACACACATGCATCCATACACAGCTCCCACACTGCTGTGGTACAGTCTGTTGGCTAATTAGCATGGAACAGTACGTGTATGTGCTATTTCTCTCTGGCTAATTCATGCATCTGCTTTCCAGTTCTCCATCACAGATCAGTGTCTATACATGAGCACAGGAGGAGAGTGTGTATGTGTATGGGTGTGTGCATGCGTGCATGCGTGTGTGCATGTGTGTGTGTGTGTGTGTGTGTGTGTGTGTGTGTGTGTGTGTGTGTGTGTGTGTGTGTGTGTTTATATGTGTCTCCACTGATCTGACCTGAGGGTCTGTGCATTAATGACAAAGACTTTGTTATATGGGTTAAGATACTGACTGGTTTTACTGACAATAACTGCCCAGATACAAATAAATGAACTGAACAAACTTATATTTACAAATAAATAGAAAGCCATAGCGCTCGAGTTTACAGAGGTAAAATGTTGGCAAGAAGTAAAAGAGGATCATGTTCAATCAAATTACAAAATAAATAAATGTTAAAAAAATAAAATAAAATTGGACTCCCCTCTATGGTATCTATGCAGTCTGATAGTTTTGGTTTTATTAATCCATTTTGAGATATCCTCCTCTACTTCAATACAATGCCAACACAATCACCAGAAAAAATGTTGCCATTGTGCATTTCTGCAAACCACGAATATATTACATTTGCACATTATTATGTATACATAAAAACCTTAAATGAAACCTTATGTTCCTTTATGTTTCAACAATGCTATGGTTAACGTGTGGTTAAGTTTAGGCAGAAAAAAAAACTAAACAAAAGAGAAAAAAAAAAACACTTGGTCATGGTTAGAAAATGATCAAGGCTTAAAATCACTGGTTTTGTGGGTACAATCAATGCTGGAAAAGCAGCAATATTTGTAAAAAAAAAAAAAAAAAAAAACAACTGCTTTTGTGCCACTATCCCAGCAAGAAATACAATTATATCTCACCATCCCTGCTTTAGAAACAGCAATAGGTCACTACAAAACACCAACATTAGGTACATAAAAAACTGCTGGAAAAACAGCAGAGACTGATTAGATGTGTTCTCACAGTAAAAACACTGTTAACTACCTGAGGTAGTAATGTGTAAATTACATGTAAAAATGTTTAAAGCCTTAAAATAAAATAGTACTACAACTACTACAGTACTGTGCTGTAATTATACACAGTGTGTAGACTGTGTCAATTTCTCACACTTCTCCATGTCTAAAGGAGAAAACAGACAAAGACAAAGAGAAAACAGCAAATAAAAGGAATCAATAAAGAGGCCTGTAGTTTGAGGGTGGTTAATTGGTGCAATTGTCTAATAACTACTTTCTTATAATAACTGTTTTTTTCTGTTTGACATGGACACTTATGATTCATTTGATATAAATGTGACATATGAGAAAAATATGTTGTTATTAAATAGCAGGTAAATTATATCAGATATGGTGAGTTACTGATAGTAATTCTGAAAATAATATAATAAGTTGTGAGTTAATATTTGCTTATTTCAAAATGGCTCATTATGGACTAGTACGGGTGTTCTTCCCAACAGTGGAACCAGCAAACACAAGAATTTCTGTTTTGTTTCTTCTTTTCAACATTGTGGATGATAATGATACCCAAATTGCAGAGAGTTAGCCAGTAAAACAACAGGTAACAGCTTTTCATGCATGCCTGCGTTACCACAGCCTTCTCTCACAGTGGACAAGTTTACTCATAAAAGAGAAGCACAGGTGGAACTAATAACAGTAATGAGACTCTGCTCCATTTAGCTGTGTCGCTGAGCCATGACAGAGAACCAGCAGGCACAACACCAAAACCTTAGAACTGCCGGCACACTTGTATCAGGATACAGCCATTATGAATGTCATTTGTTACACCTGTGTGTGACTAACTCAAATGTTAGGAAACACAGGGATCTATAACAAATGCTGCCTTCAATAATCTTTAAAACTAACCTCACACTTTTCTGAGTAATTAGATTGTGTGTACTCCCAGTCTATAGAGTTCATTCCAACAAGCAGCAGCTCTTTGCCTCTTTCTAGAGACCAAGTAATGCCGTTCTCTAGCCCACATGAAAAGGTGCAAAAGAAATGTGATCTTGTCTTTTACTCGGTGCCTCGTATAATATAAGGCATATTCATAGTTTGCAGTTAAACAAGTGAAATGTTTCGTTTAAATGACGATGACAGATGACTGAAAAATGTGGCTGAAAGTCAGGGGTCAATTAGAATTACCGCCTTGCGTTTGTGCCTACGCACACCAGTCAAGTTTCTCTTACAGTTTACATACATGTCTATGTAAACATGGATGCTTCACACACATTTTCCCCTAACAGCACAGAAGATCCATACCCTGGAAATCCAGAGTTCTCGCGAGAGCACAATTTGAATTTGCTCAGCAAATCATTCCAGCAATCAGTAATGATGCTCATTACCCATGCCGCTGGAGCCGAGCTGCACCAATCACATCGGTGTATCTGATACAGGTGGGACAGAAGCAAGCTAAAAAGATGACGACAGCGCTGCAACGACGAAGTCCAGAATCAATCGGTAAACATTGCAAGATGGCTATGGGTGAACACCAGTTGTTTGAAACAGCTTTGGCCGCTACAATGAACAAGTTAGACTTGGCTTTTTCTCTAAAAGAGGAACAGAAGACGGCACTCGAATCTTTCCTTTGCAAGAAGGACATTTTTGCTGTTTTGCCGACCAGATACGGCAAGAGTCTAATCTACTAGTTAGCTCCGCTAGTAGCGCTCTGGATACGTCACCCCGTGTATTGTTCTGATTGGTTGTAGTGTTATCCAATTGCGTGCAGTGATATTTAGTGTTGTGTTTAAAATCTAGTCCACCATATTGTTTGTCTACAGTAGCCCATGACAGACAAATCAAAAACTGGCTCAAGACAGGGACATATTTTTAGTTTTCACGCCGGCCACTGTAGTTCTTCTACATGCTTTGCACACAGGAGAAGTTTCAGCTCTGTAACCTCACCACAAGATGCCACTAAATCCTACACACTGGACATTTGTGTAAAAGTAACAGTCTTTAAAAAAGCAGCTCTAGTTTTATAATAAATACATACTAAGCTCATATTGCTTTGAGGTGTAGAGCAGGTATCAGGGCAGATATTAGTGCAAATCTGAAGTATATCCAATCAGTAGGGGGAAAAAAAATTACATGATTACAAAAATGACATTTTCCACCTCAGGGTGAGTCAATATATTGATCTATTTCATCGCTTATTGCTGAATAAAAAGTTTTTTGTTATGACCATCCACTTCATGGACAGGACATAACAAAATCATGGAGGAGCCCATGAGCCTACATAATAACCAAACTTATGCCGCAATGTCAATGCTAATTAAAATGTGCTGCCGTAGCTTGGAGCAAGTTAGCTAGCTAGCGAATGCTAGCACTCGTATTATTGTTCACGGTACAACATCATTACAGACCCAACAAACATTGGTGATGGCTTCTATTCAACATCAGTATTGGTGCTTAGTACAAAAAAGCTGTATAGCTAATGGACTCCTTGTTGTCCCCTGCCGCCATGTCAAAAGTTGGGAGGTTTGCTATGTCACAAACATGGCAACCACTGAAGGTGAGAAATGTCCATCATTCTACACTCAACTTTTGGACCGATTTGAGTATTTATTTAGCAAATGCAAAGTCCTTCAGCCAAGCAGTTGCCGTCTGATCTGCTGTATGGAAGGTGACTAAGCCCCCTTCAAGTCTTTGTAGAGGGCAAGTTTCAATGATGTGTTACATTGTTTGCTCCTCTCCACAAGCACAAAGTGAGCTTGAGCTGCTGCCCCACTTGTGAAGGCTGGCCAGGCAGGGGCCATGTCCAGTCCTGAATCTGTTTAGGGTTGACCACTGTCTCCTTGGGAGGTTGGTGCCAGGGACCAGCAGGGTGGGGTCTGTCACCAGATGTTTGTTTGGGACGTCTTTGGACTCCCATTCCTTTTCCCAAGCTGATTGGATGGTAAAGTCAGCTGGCGGGGGATTCTTCCAAATTGGACGCCTAGATGGAAGTTGGGCAGTGGGTGGATTGAAAATGTCTGTGTGAATTGGTAGATGAGGGGAGTCTTTGGCCTTTTTGAGCATCCTTTGAGTGAAGGCTACTCGCCGGATGTGTGGAGGGGCTATGTTTGATAGGATGGGGAGCCAGGGGAGTGGTGTTGAGCGGATT
Organism: Epinephelus cyanopodus; assembly: GCA_026686955.1. Classification (NCBI taxonomy): domain Eukaryota; kingdom Metazoa; phylum Chordata; class Actinopteri; order Perciformes; family Serranidae; genus Epinephelus; species Epinephelus cyanopodus. The sequence continues at coordinate 37,452,537 of CM048926.1, forward strand.
GTCCCAGTGATGATCCTCATGGTTGTGTTGAGTTAGGTGTCCACATGGTGTGTATGGGGTGACCTGGACCAAACAGGGGCGCAATATTCTGCTGAGGAGTATGCGAGGGCCAACGCTGAGGTGCGCAATGTGGGGGCTTCTGCCCCCCATTTTGAGCCAGCAAGCTTGCAGAGCAGGTTATTTCTGGACTTCACCTTAGCTGCCGTCCCTTTAAGATGTTCCTTGAAGGATAGGGTCCTGTCAAGGGTCACTCCAAGGTAAGTTGGAGTGGGGGCATGCTTCAGTTTAAGTCCACTCAGGTGGATGTTCAGTTCTCTGGCAGCTTCAGCGTTGTGGAGGTGGAACAAACTGGAGACTGTTTTTGCTGGGCTTGGTTTTAGGCGCCAGGTTTTGCAGTACTGGTCGAGTTTGGCGAGGTCCTCATTAAGCACACATTCAAGTGAAGTTTGGTGCTTGGAAGGCCAGACAGATGTCATCTGCATAGATAAATTTGCGGGATTTGGTGATGGATAGGTCATTTGTGTATAGATTAAACAGGGTTGGTGCTAGAACTGACACTTGCGGGAGCCCATTCTTCTGCGATCTCCAAGCGCTCTTATTCTGTCTGAGGTGAACTCTGAACCTCTGGTTGGAGAGCAGAGTTTTGATGGTTTCTGTCGCCCAGGCAGGGAGTGCTTTTGTGAGTTTCAGAAAGAGGCCTTTATGCCATACAGTATCATAGGCGGCGGTGAGGTCGAGAAACACTGTCCCTGTTTTTGACTTCCTCTGGAAGCCATTTTCGATGAAGGTGGTTAGGGCCAGTACTTGCTCTCCTGTGCTGCGGTTCTTGATCCACACATAGAATCTCTTCTACTCCTGGAGATATACGTTGCAGCATAAGGCATTCCAGGATTTTGAACGGGACGCAGAGTAGGGAGATTGGTCGGTAGCTTGCTGGTAGTTTGAGGTCTTTGCCAGGTTTTGGTATGGCAATGAATTTTGCTGTCCGCCATTTCTTTGGAATGGATTTCATCTGTATGGTCCTGGTGTAAAATTGGGTCAGCCAGGTTAGAGCTCGGGGGCCCAGATGTTTCATGAACTCTGGAGAAATGCTGTCATATCCTGCTGCCTTTCCACATTTCAGGCCTTGTAGGACTTTCTCCAATTCAGCCACCTCAAAGGGCTCAGGGTTTCTTTCCTCTCCAGGTGTTCTCCGAAGTTCTCCGGTTGTTACTGCTCTTCTGGTGTGTTTGTCTTGGGCTGCTTGTGCAATGGTCACCAGGTGGGATGCAACTTGACTGGGTGTGACAGATGGTCGGCTTTGGGTGGGGGGTTTCTGTGCAGCTCCTAGGCAGCGGATGAGGCTCCAACACTTCCTGCTAGAGTGGGTGAAGTTCAGCTCAGCTACTGTCTCCTCCCGATTTGAGTGTGCCAGTAGTACACTGCATTTTCCCGTACTGTGCAGTGTTAACACAATTAGCGCAAATGTGCACTCAAATTATTAAATGTTTAGTAAAGAAGTATGTGATCTGAGACACACAGCCAGTGTTTCTTCCTTACACCATCCAGAATACATGGGCTGCGGAGCTGTGACGAAGCTCCATGACGTCAGTTTATACGGCTTATAGGACGTCCATATTTATACAATTCACCACAGCTCTTTATTTTAAACAAGCCACGCCTTTTTAGTATTTTAGTACGAGCTGGAGCAAATCCAGCACCATGTGTCAAACTTGTGAGCATTTACTGCCTTCAGACTAGAGGCCAGAGTGAAAATCTGACAGACAATAACAGAGACTGACAGCAGGAGAATTGTACCGCTATTCTGACTAATTATATATGAATCACAGAGGGGAAGAGGCTGAACTGATCAGCTCGGCTCAATGTCTTTCTCTCTCTCTCCCTCTCTCTCTCTCTTTGTGTGTGTGTGTGTGTATGTGTGACGTCAAAGAGACACAAATGAGCAGTTTGGCTATAAAAAGAGAATGCGGGGAAAGGACCAGCTGCAGTAGCATCAGCAGTGCCTCTCACCCACGCACAGGCCTCACTTCCACTGCGGCTCTGTACTCATTCTACTGTAGTGGCTGAGGAACAGTGGAACGCTGCTTTCTATGCTTTACACTGTCATTAGTGCAGATGCTGTTTATTGGAGATTTGGTGCATTTTAAGGTTTAACAAGACAGCCAGTCCCCTATCTATCTGTCAATGTTTTTAGAAGACTCTTTGCATGTGACATTCACAGTGATGGCGTGTCTACAGTTTTTCCAGAGCATCTACTGTGTGTTTTCTATTACAGACTGTAGATTGTTTCCTTGGCAACACTTGGCTGTTTTGATGGCTTAAGGCAGCCGCATTAGAAATAACAGGTACTGTAACAGTGCAGCCAGCAGCCGTGCTGGTGAGATGCTTAAGATAATATAATTTGCAGATTAAACATTTAAAGCCAAGGGAAAAGGTGGAAACTTTAAAAGGCCAGTTCATCCCAAAATCAAAATATATAGTGAAGTAGTGCTATTTATCAATCTAGATTGTTTTGGTGTGAGTTGCTGAGTGTTGGAGATATCGGGCGTAGAACTGCATGTATATGACACATATACAATAATATACAGTAATATAAAACTGATGTAACAAATGGATGTTACATAGACGTTCCACGATTGCTATCATCTGTGGAACCTTCTGACAATATGTGAAAAAATAAAAAATAAAAAAATGAAAAGGTGGCTGGTCTCCGTTATTGAAATTTTTGCTCTTTATTTTATTAGCTGAGGCAATGATCACTAATCTGCCCAAAGCACTAGTGTTAAACAGGTGGAATATGCCTCTTCTAAGTGCACAGTGTGTCATTTACAGTATTCCAGGAGACATTCAAAACTGAGCAATAACTGTGTGCTTCCTCTTCCTGTCACCACTCCTGGCATGACTGCAGTATTTTTGAATAAAAGTCTGTATCACAGTTAATGAGTCACACTGCTGCTTGTTGAGACTGACAGCAGGCAAAGAGTCAATGTATTTATATATGGAGAGAGTCTGAGCCACTAACTGATCTCTTTGTCTCTTGCCCACTCAGGTCTGCTGAATCCTGAAATACACAGTCTTTCTGATGATCAGTTCCATCAGCTGGGGTAAGAACAGCCCCAGTTTGTGCTTTTTGTGTATTAGTATACATTTGGATCACAGAGGTAACCAACAGTTCCTCTAAAAGAAAATTAGTCAGCAATGTTTGAATATACCAGCAAGGGTTAAACACTGCAATGGAATGGTCCAGTCCTTCATTATGATTAGCTGAGCTGCGTTCTGCGTTCTGACACATAGCTTTGAATGCATAACAATTTCAGTATTACTGCACCAGTTAGTCACCTATCAATAGGATGCAAAGTTAAGGAAGGTAACTGCCAACTGAAGTCTGAATCATTTATCATATGCTAGGACGAGAAACGTTCAGAGAGGCAGACCCTGCAAATGTTTGGTGCCCCCCCAAAATGTTTTTGCCTTGTCAACTATAAACCCTCATAAAGCACCTATGTAGGCACTATACAGTGTACCACCGCAGCCCCAAAAAAACCCTGAAGGTAGATTTATACTCTGAGGTTTCTGTGAAGTGCTATAAAGTTTAGTTGATTCAAAATCACACATTAAACACGGCTTAATAGTGACGTACACAAATTATAACTCGCAGGATTCACAGACAAATCACTTGTCTTTTGCTGGACACATTTTGCCCACAAACACAACATGCTAATGTTCATGACACCCAAGGAGGAACCTATTGAGGTTTTATGGAGGTGGAAGGAGCATGGTAAAATGTTTTCTAACCTGGCTGTGATTGAATGTTTTCACCATCCTGGCATCTGGCGCTGCCACTGAAAAAGGCTTTTCCTCCTTTGGATTTGTAACTGGGAACCCAGCTTCATGTTAGTGACTGTAGCCTGCGTGTGTTAAATCACGGGTGTGGGTCGGATCATGGGACTTTAATTAACGGGTGTGGACAGGTACGGCTTTGACTTAGACATAATGATGGGTAACAGGTTGGTTCTGGTACTGAGCTTTATGGGTATAGGCGGGTGAGGGTTTTCAAAAAAGGACCCGTGCATGGCTCTGACCCACTGTGTCCTGTCACTTGAAGAGATATCTGTCATTGCAGCTGCCCAATCAAGCACCTGCCTTTATCTCCATCCAAACTGCATATACGCTAACTATGGTAAGTTAACCATGTCACTTAAGGTAGCTTGCATTTTTTGTTTGTAGCCAACTATGTTCACTTTTCTCTAGCAATGATGTAAGCTGCCAGCTAACTGGGCTCCACTTCAACAAAAATGATGTCACGGGCAAGTGACAACAGCTAATAATAGCTGCTGATGGTAGATACAGATGAGATTTTAACGTAACTGCAACATGATGACATTTTTTTTTCTGTCTCCTAATGTTAGGTAGCCTATACTAAAGCCAGTGGGGGTGGACCTCTTTGGCTGCATGTGGCCACAGATTTGTAAAGCAGACAAGTTATTACATATTTTGCTGCTGTGTGTTTGTGTTTGTTTTTGTTTTAACATTGCCAGGTACATGTAGTAGCCATTTTATCTGCGTCATGGCTTACGATACCCCCCTAGCTGTTTTAAAATCATCATAAATCACAGCCTCTCATGGCTCAATTCATGGCTTAATTCAATATTGCAATACTATTTCTTCCAGACTAGTCTTCGGGGACTTTGGAAATCCCCTCAGAACAGTGCCACTGTTTTTAAATGACCTTATGGGTTTTTCCAGAGATCGCTCGTAAATCATCTTTTACAGAATCTTGTTTGATACATGAAAGGCACGAACTGGGCAAGGGTCAGAAATGACATACTGATGCAGTGTAGAAAGCACTTCACCAGACATACGTTTCATAATTATCATGTTCAATTGATAGACAACCAATAATCTGCTGTTTTTTATGTTGAGCTGCTGGAAGGCTATTAATATGGCTTATCTGTGCAGGATGTGTTGTGATTATAGACAGAAGCTTAAAGCAGCTGTGCGGAACTTTACATTTTCGTTGATTATAGCGCCCCGTTTGGTCGAAGCGGTATGACGCCCACAGCCTGGTGTCGTAAAATTCCAACTGCAGCCTTCGGCTACATTCGTAAAATCTCAACTACTACAACCGGCAATTACTGCATGCATTTGTTTTGGAGAGCGAGAGGAAAATCATAAATGTTCTGGTGTAGTTCTGAATTTCTTATAAACTGAGGACAACTGCCTGCTGTGTATTTGTGTTCATGGTCACAGTCACAGATAATTTTGTGGAGTTTGTTGTAATGTTACTCGACAAAAGCGGTTCACATGTCATTTAGCCTGTTTCTTAAATCCTACTCGTAAACACAGCTCCTTCTTCTTCTATGGTTTAATGGCTGCGGGCCTGCAGACTTACTTCCGCCTCCGAGTGCTGTATTCTGGTTTGCTGACTTCTGCTGTGACCGACCCGAGCGAGGCTACGCTAAATAGCCATATAGAGAAAGGCTTTTTTGTCGCTGTTGGGTTCAAATAAATATGCGGATCTTCAAGGGGGGGGTGATACAAACTAGGGACAGTTTTATGAATGGTAAAAAGTTCCGCACGGCTGCTTTAATGCCACTCAAAAAAGTGTCAAAGCAGACACAAAAAAGTGAGAACCACAGAGCAGTGAGTATGACATGACTTCTTGTACTGAATGCCAAATTTATCAAGACAACAGGTAAACATGGAGGAAAAAAGTTGGGTGTGCATTGACAGCAAACAGCATCAAAAGCAGATCAAAGTGGGAGCAGATCAGGAAGATATTAGAGAAACCAGCATCTGTCATTGATAGAACCCTGCTACAAATAAAGACCTGGTTCTCTCTGCAGCTGAGCGAAATAAAAGTCCAGCCAGAATCTCACAATTTATGTTATACCTGGTCTTTTGCAGGATCACTCGTGTTGGTAATAGTGATGTTATACATGTGTAGGCTACTGTTAAAATTCAACCACACACCATACACACACATTCAAACACATGGTTATCCCACAGAGCACAGTACAGGTAACAAATTAACAACAGCAGCAGGTGCTGGGGAGGCCATTTAACTGTCACAGCTACAACTAATACACATTCAAATGAGTTGAACCACATCTCTCATTTGAATTATCTGTATCTTTCGGATAGAGAATTTATTTGGCAGCCAAAACACATTTAGTTTGTACTGTCAACAGTAAAAATAGAAATGCAGTCAAAATGTTGGTTGTTGATTGTCTCCCAGAAAGCTACATTTAAGTGTGATCCTGTAGATTTGAGACCTTGTCTCACATCTTTCCATCTGACCAGCAACATTTTCATTTATTCATTATTGTTATTATTGTTGTTGTTGTTGTTGTTGTTGTTCACAACCTGAAAATAAGATGAACATAATAAATCAAAAATATGTATTAGATACACTGAAACAACCAAAATGTTTTCACTCCCAACTTGTGAAATACAGCAGCTTGGGCCATCAACTATGATGCACTAGACAGCTTTCTAGTGTCAGTTTTGGACGTGTCAGGGATGGTGTATCTTTTTGAAATAAACTTCTGTGTTCACAGAAAATGTAGGTTTCCTCAACTTCTTTAGGGTTTAGCGACAAAACTACTTGATAGGTTTAGGTAGGTTGTGTAACTTGACTTATACTTAACCATTACGTCAAGTGAGGTATATCACATGACTTAAACTGCATTGTAAAGTTAAAAAAGACCTCAAGATAGGCTTTTGCTTTTACGTGGAACACAAAGAGTGGTCTCCTGGGTGAAAGTCCTGTGATTGTTTGACCCATCCACCACCCTGACCTCCTGCCTACTCAGATGTTATTGTTCTTTATACTGTGTCATGGCTGCAGATGTTACATTGGAGTTAGCTGAAAGCCCAGTACGTCTTATGCAGATGCTAAAAGGGTGCCTTGTGTGTCTATATCACAACCAAGCTGCTGCACTTGACACCCTGGGGTTGATGTCAGGTTGAAATAACTGTTGTTTACACAACTTATTTTTAATGAGCTACTAAATCCAAATATTGGCGGTCAGAACTATTAAGGTCATATGATTAAATCAATTTTATCATACTGTATGGTTTCAAGTTTAACTGGGAGGTTTGGATTACTGAAACAGATGTGATAGGATCAGCTGAACGTTTCACTAAAGAGGACTCACCCTCTTTGTCTTGTTAAACTAAAAAAAAAGCTCAGTCCACTGGCGATTGCAGAGGCATGGTAGAATTATTTATGGATGATTATAGATACCAATTTCCATAGCACATTAACTAGACACTATCTTTTGGAGATTGTGGGAAGTTACTCATGGAATTAATGTTAATTAGCTTCAGCTGAAAATCTCCTCCTGGTGATGGCTGTCATTTCAGTTTGACATTTAGCTGTAATAAATGATCCTTGAAAATTATTTTGATGACTTTGAATTGCAAAACAGCATGAAGGCACATAAATGCACTTTACAATAATGTTAAACTTAAATGTGTGCTAAGATTGGATGATCAGGGTATTAGTTAAGAAAAAGTAGTTAGGAAAGAAGTAACTCTGCAATAACTACTTACAACTACTACTGTAGCTTTTCACTTTGATCCAAGATATGCTGTGGATTAACATTCATTTCTGACAAGCTATCTTGATTCTGCACTGTGTAGCAGGTTCATAGTAAAGTTGACAGAGGTACTCATCCCTCCTCGCTACATTGTTTTGCTCAGAAACGTGGTTTCACATCTGTCCAATCAGAACAACTTGTGGGCGGGATCTCTGACTTGCTAACTGGTTTAACACAAACACAGACAGTCTGTATATCTACACCATGACAATAAGTCTGAGAATAAAAGATTGTTTTAAGACCAAAATACTACTGAGTTATAAATGTGGGTTTTGGCAGGCAAAGCACTGAATTTCAAGGTGGGTGTATCACCTGAACGTTTCATTTTGAAACTTTATCAATTTGGCAAAATATTTCCAAAGCTAAAATATGGCCATATTCTTTGGCATTAATGGGAGTTGGATAGTTGATAGTAGTTATTTGGCTCATAGAACCTCACCAGGTATGAACACGTGTTACAGTGATTCAAACACAAGTGGACAGCCCAGACACATCGCCATTCACACCTGTGTCTATCATATGTCTCCAGCTGACCACTTGTTCAGATTAAGTCACTGCCTACATCATGAACACAAGGAAGATAAAGGACCCCACCCACAGTTCCACATTATTGACTTTCTAATGTGATGGACGACATGACAGCTCTCCAGAAGTGAAGCCAAACATCTGGATTCCCCCACGGTGGCTAGCTGCAGTATAGGTCAAAATCGATACAGCATGCGATATTTTGCATGGTGATATTGTATCGATACATAGACACCAAGTATCAATCTTTTATTCAAACATTATTCAACACGCATCAGGACATACGTGACCAAAAGATATTTGGTCAAATCTGTCCCTGACCACCTTGGCAAATGGTTTGAGTGACTGGATCACAAGGTGTCTTGGTGGTGGTTTACACCCGTATTGAGATCCAAACAAACAATAGAATTTGGGATCCTGAAATAAAGGAAAGAATGATAAACTTAGCAAAATTAATAAACTCAAACCCTATTTAAATTTAGTTGAACTACCACTGGGTATCAGCCACATGTACTCAAACTCTTCTACCTCCTTTATGTAGTTAAACACCTCCCCAACACTTAGCTCAGCGTAGCACTTCACAAAACTGCACAGCACAGCACAACAACAAGCCATCAAGACAAAAACAGTGAAGAAAAGGCAAGATCACTGGTAGAGAGGCAGGAAGGGAAGCACTACTAAATTAAAAATGAGGTCTACAAACAGGAAAGGATGTCGTTCTTCATGAGTTCATGTCATTACCTAGCATTCAGAGAGTAAGGCTGCTACTGGCTCTGCACTTACTTCTCTCTTCAACTCAAAAGGAGGAAAGAGGAGGTAGAGGAGAAGGAAGAGGGAGGCTCTCCAAACCAAGAGGAAGTAAAGGAGGTGGAGGTGGGTTGGTGGGTGGCAGGGGGTTGGGTGGATAAGAAGCGTGGGGGTGAGTTGGGTGAGTGGAGGAAAGGCAGGAGGAAAGGAGTAGTGGAGAAAAGGGAGGAGGTGGCAGTGGGGTTCTTGGGAAATCAGAGTAATAGACTGGTGGTAGGAAGCAATGTTCCCTCTAAGGCTGTGGACACACTGCAACATGTTTATACTACCTGACTCTAAATACATATGGATGATTTAATCTATTAACATTAGACCTGTGTAGGGTATAAATTAGCCATAGTTAGGGGGATGCTAAGAGGGTTAGCTTATTGAATTAACACAATGCAAGTTGTTTTCAGTCTAGCATTCCAACCCCAACTCTGTGTGGCCATTATGTCATTTATAGGAGATTAGTCAAGCACTAAAGATCCAAATTATTGAGCATGACTGCTTTATGACAATATTAGTTGAGTTTTCTATTATTTTTGCATCAATGCGATGATATTCTTTGATTTGTCAGGTATCTACTTCATGTGCCAGTCTGGTTGCTTTACTTGAAAACAGTTTCTCAATTGAACTTCCACAAAATGTGCTCTGACTGTAGACTCTGTACTTGGAACTCACCCCTGGTTTCAGCTAATAAGAGTATGGTAGGTGGTTCCAAACACCAGCTGATAGCTTTGTTGCCAATGAGCTCTCATCCCAACTCATCAGATATTGCTGCTTTGGCAGTGCCAGTCACGTAGTACGCGCTAGGTATCCTCCTGCGTTTGTTGTTGATGTTGCCAGACACTGTGTCAAATTCCGCCTGTTACATGCATTGTGTTTCTTCTTAATACACTTCTGTTTTTACAGAAGTTTCTGCATACATTCTTTTTCAAAATAAAATTACAGTGTCAGTAAAACACAGCACATTTACGTTTATTTTGTTGTGCAACAAAAGCATGTGGTTAACTTTAGGAAATAAAAAATCATGGTTTGGCTCCAGCTCTCTGTATTAACTGACGGCGTCTATCTGTGTATCATATGCAAGTGTCTGTCCGACTGGTGGTATACCACCAAAGGTTCTGTCCGGATGTGTTACAAACTGAGGCCACCTGATAGTGTAGCATTCCACTGGAGGCTTTTGGCCTCAGTGTCTGATGCCGAAATCACTGACCAAACAGCAGCGTTTGATGACTTTGGAATAACAAAGGGCTGTTGATACCTGATTTTGACCAACAAATTTTAACCCCACAGTTTTGGCTGGTGTTTGGAAGATTTTTGTTACAAAAAACTTTCTAACACCTCTCTTGTTTTAAAGTAAACTTCTGTAAGTAAATTTTTCTATCTAAAAATTATAACACATTAACTGAGGCAGAGGGCAGCATTTATGTTCTGCATTTACTGTGTAAAATCTGTCTTCATTGTTTTGCTTTGATTTGTGCATTGTCTTGGTGCTAGTTCCTGACAGATGGCAGGTCTAATTCTATGTACTCAATATTAAAGCGATCCAATTAGAGTCAAGAACTCATATCTTCAACTATTGTCCACAAACAAAGAACAAGTCGCAGAATCAAAAAACATGTATGACAACTATTGAAAATAAACACAACAAAAGAAGAGTGCCAGAGTGCTGAAGCTTCCCAAATCTGCAGGTCTGTCTCCATACTGGAGGTCCAATGAAAAATGTTACTTAGCTGACTAGCCAGCAGGCTAATTAAAAACCAACTTGTCAAATAAATGGTGCTGGAGCCTGAGCCAAATTCCCAACCGATGATGTCACCATGTGCTATTGACTTTTTTGTTTGTCTCCAACTCGGTTATTTTGTCTTTTAACTTCCTGTCTGCAGCAGAGGTGGGAATGTGTTGCATTGTGTAAATTGACATCTGCTGCTTCTACATTTGATCATCAGAACATACAGCATGAAGAGCTGAAAGAGCTGGAACAACATGGAAGACTTTCTTCTACAGCAGTCTGACAAACATCGACTGATATTTACATAGCAGCAGAGAGTAGATTAGGTCTCCTGCACAGCTCTGAGATTAGCATAACATAAGTTTTATAAAGTTAGTGGAAAGCGTTGTTTTAATTCATATTGGACTAACAGTGTAAAAAGATCTTGTTTAGTGATTGTGAAGAATGCAGGTCAAGGTCTGCTTTTTACCAGTAAACTTGAGGTTCCATACAGTTTTGGGCTCGGTTACTCTTTTAACACATTATCTAACAACAAGCTAATTAGAGCTGAAATGACTAGGTGATTCATTGATAAGTAGATCATCAACAACAACAACAAAAAAGGATTATTACTAAAAAAATATTATCTAAACAGATGTAATTGTAAAATTGAATTTCTTTGGGATTTGGACTGTTGGTTGGACAAAACAAAACATTTAATGACATCATCTTGGGCCTCAGGAAATTGTAAAAGGCAATTTTTTCACGGTGTTCTGACATTATATAAACCAAAGGATCAATTAATCATACGTCTGGGTGATTAATCAGATTTTATTTTCAACTATGATTATGCATTCCTTCATTTTATTAAAACAGGATAATCAAGATAAAAAGATTTTGCGCTGCATGAGAACTGCACCAATGTTGCTCCCGGTTTGTCTTTTATTTTGTAAATCAGGCACACCCCTTCCAAATGGATGCGCTTGGCCCCTCCCCCCAAAGTCTAAACAGACCTTTCAGCGCAAGTTGAAAACAGCAAGGAATGACTCATCATCTCTCTGGTTGTTTTGAAACTTCAGTGGTAGAAAGTGATCAAGGAGAAAGGTAAAACAAACCCTGTAGCGTGGGAACACCTTGGTTTTCCCTATCTGTCAGTTGATGATCCTTGTTAAGATTAAGTAATGCCTAATACCCTCATATTACAAGTTTTAGTGTGTCCCCAGCCCCAGTGATATCCAGTCATGGTTTCCAGCCATATCAATCAGCAGTTGTCATTCCAGCCAAACACTGAAGCAATGCAGGGACTTTGTTAGATAAGACCCCTGACTTGGGCTGTCATATAAAGCTGCATTTATTAAAATTGCTGATGTAGAAAAGAATAAAATGCATGCTGTAAGCTGCCTTGACTGCAGCCCTCAACCCTGCAAACCTTCTTTTGATTAGGCAGCCATGAGGAGGTGTACTCTGATAGAAGTTTAAATCCAAAACACTAAGGATACACACTGCAGACCTATCCTTTTCTTATGGACGCAGGTCCCAAACTGTGTCATGACATCCAGAAATACACATACATTACTGAAGATATTAAACTACTAAACAAACTTCAATGATTTCTGTGATGATTTCTCTATATTTACAGCTGATACTCTCAGACCACTATAAGCTAATTATACTGACCATTAAACAGTATAATATACTTATTCTTGTCTCTTTGCAAAAAGTATCTTGGGCTCCATTCCATTCCACCAAATGTTGGTGTTAGGGTACTCTGCGTTTAGCTGCCACAAGTGTTACAGTTCTCTAGATATCCTGCTGCCGATCCCAGAATACATTGAAAGACGCAGCACAAATCTTTGCTCTCTCTGCTCACTGACTGGAAAGGACGTCACAACATCTCTAACAGGCCTTTTTTTTTTTAAAGTTCATCACAGCAGGTTGAACCCAGCTTTAGCTAATGAAAAGTTAATAGTAAAGTAAAGTTTGAGATGTGTTTTAAATTCCTCTCTAGTTCAGTAAGTAGAATCACAATACACCGTTTTTGTTAGACATGGTTATCTTTGTCAGTATCCTATATTCGATGATGCATCACATTTTATCTTCTGTGTTCATTAAGGGCGTAAATATTCAATGTATCCTCAGAATGGTTTGTATAATATCCTACGAAAATGCAGACACAACAGTTAATATGATATCTTACAAATAAGCGCCCCATGAATGACGTTACGTCCTTCATGTACAGTTACGTAAATAACGTAAAGTTACGAAGGTTAGGTTTAGGCAAGTAAAGTTACTGAGGTTAGGTTTAGGAAAAGAAACACGGTGACGACATAACTTACAAGTTCACTCAGAGATCACACTTCCAAACATGCATCTGCAGGGGAATGTTCGTGTTTCTGAGACCTATCCACCATCTTCCCTGCCCCATTACAAGAATCCTCCTGACTGTTTCCTTGTTTACTCCCATCAGGGCCCTGGTCACATGATCACAGCCTTCCAAAACACATGGGTTATAAATGAATTTGGGTACAATACTGTTTATAGGAAGGGGAATAGGAAATGGGAAAGGACACACCCATTGAAATTGTCACGGTTCGCGCTTCGGGTCAAGGAAAACCTGCCATTTTTTGGTTCCAACTCAAAACCAACTTTTTCAGGTTCTGAACCAATTTTATTTTTGGTTGAAATGCTCTGAACAGTTCAAGATTAGGTGCAGGAACCGGGGCTGAACCAAATCTATGATGGTGGAATAGGAATATAAGAGGATACGTCATGACTGTTTTGTGTCTGTAAATCTTCTAATATCCGAGTTCCCTAGAGCTAGATGAGTGAATATATATAGTCTTCATATTTCCAACCCATGCCCATTGTGAATACTTTTTCTTTATACTAATTCAATGGTCAGATTACAGATTGTTTTCACTGTACATTACAGATCATTCTGGGAACTTTCAAAGACGCAATCATCCAGTGTCCTGAAATGATTTTGGCATTGTGATAAACCTAAAACTTTAACAGGTCATTCCTGCTTATCTAGTACTTCATTCCAGTAATGGATTCCACTGAATTGTTTGCCCTTCTCTCATTGAAGCTGCTCCTTAGCAAAGTCAGAGACTTGTAGTGTTTGGTAGGAATGAAAACTGACATCTCACAAGACTGGAAAGCACTGACTTAAAGGAAACATTGGTGAGGAAAGTAAGTTGTGGAGAAAAGGGAGGCAACAGAGGGGAGAAGAGTGAATCGACTGGTTTTGGATGGGAGTCGGGGAGGAATTAGTTACCTGTAAGAAATGGCAAGAGCGCTCCTGCTGCTGACTGCCCTTAGATTTGACTAGAGCTCTATCTAGGTTTAGGTTACCGGATCCTGCGCTGGCTCGTAGCTGGTTGTGGCTGCTGTTGTTGGTGTAGACCTCTCGGGCCCTGCTCACCGTTAGGCTTGATGACCATGCCCCTTTCTTCACAATGGGCCCGTCCACAAGACCCATTGGCATCAAGGGGCCACTTCCTCCAACGATACCGCCACCGCTGTTATTGCTGCTACCACTAACTGGCACACATGCCGACGACGCTGCATACTTCACATCGTTGTTGCTCCGGGAGGCTTTGAGTGCAGAATGGTGGTGTGTGTGGCCATGGTGTGCGTGGGTGTGTGTGTGCTCGTTTAGTGTGCCATAAGGGTCCATCATGAAGTAATGCTGGGACTGTGAGGAGGAGAGACTGGGGAGGGGAGTCTGGGGGAACTTGTCGTGGTTGTTGCCGGGGTACCGGCCCATTGTCATGGCGATGGGCGAGGGGGAAATGGAGGGTGAGGGTGAGGGTGGAGGTTGGTGGTGGTGAGGGTGGTAGAGACACAGCTCCCGTTCCAGGTTGTCATCTGAGCTCCAATATCCAGAGCCTGGAGCAGATGCTGAGCCGTGGAGCTGGTGGTGGTGGTGGTGGCTTCGATGCTTGGGCTCCGCTGATCGACAGCGCTCGCGGCTCTTGCTGCGCTTCCGGTGGCGCACTCCCACCGGTGGAGTTTCACCTTCTGGGCTGGCCCTTGAACCACCACCACCACCTCCTCCACCACCACCACCACCACCATTAACGCTCCCATTATTGGCCCCCTTGGAGGACTGTGTGTGGTGTGGCCCCTCCAATGAATGTGACTTGGTGAAAAGTTTCTGGACCGAATGGACCAGGTGGCGAATTCTCCCTGGGCTGTCATTGTTGTTGTTGTTGGCCCCCATCCCCCCACTGTGGGCCAGTACTCCTCGTTTGTACTGCAGTGTATGGTAGCCATCTCTGGAAAATGACGGCTGACGCTCAAACGGGTCCGCAAAGTTTGCTGGTACCCGGGTGGGCGTTTTACCTCCATAGCCTCCTCCACCTCCTCCTCCTCCTCCCCCTCCTCCTCCTACATATGGTACCATGGCCATACACTCATCCTTTACCTCAGGATGGTGAGATGAGGAGGTGGAGTGGCACCTCCTTGGGAAGGTTCCGTATGGTACGATGCTGTTGCTGTCAGAGGGGTACGGGGAACGCTGAGCATTGTAGTAGGACAGCTCAGCTGGATGCGGCATGGGAATGGGCACAGGCATGTCATTCTGACTGATCAAATATGGCTTGCGGTCAACATGGTGACCCAGTAGATCATATGATGGTTCATAGGAGACCACGTGATGGTGACTCCGACTACTGGACAGGCCTTTCATGGCAGGGGGAAGGATGGGTGGATGGAAAGAGGAATGGTATGAATGAGAGATGCCAGGCAGGCCTGTGACCAGAGAAGGGCTGCAGAAGACTGTCCCTGAGAGGAGAGCTGCAGACTCTGGAAGACAGGAAGAGAGAGGAGCAATAAGACAAACAGTTAATACAAGGTAACAAGGTCAACAAAAAAACAAGCCATACTATGGCAGTGATATGGGACATAATTAATGTATCAAGACACAACCCTCTGGGTTTCATTAAGTCATATTAGTCTTGCCGTCCTTCAGATTTTGATGATCTTTTTTGATTTCATAGTGAAAAGCATTCAAACATCATAATCATAATCACAATCACATTCACCCATTCACACACAATTACACACACAGGCCCAGGCTACCATACAAGGTGAAGCCTGCTACTCAGTTTTGAAGGCACGCACACACCAATGGTACAGCCTTCAGGAGCAATTTGGGGTCCAGTATCTTGCCCAAGGATACTTCGACATGCAGATTGGAGGAGCCAGAGATCGATCTGCTGATGATTCAGAATGTAGTCTTGTAGTGTATTGTTGGACTAAACAGTCGATGACACACAGCAGTAAATGGCTTCCTTTTTTCAAAAGTATTGCAGAGCGTTATTGTTTCTATTGGCTGATTATGCACATCCATGTGCTCAGAGCTGAAGCTAACTGGAGATGGAACAAGAAATTCATGCTTGGATTTGTCTGTTGTTTGAGCTGAATGGAAGATATCATTTGTAGGGCGAAAAAGTAATGTGACCATCAACTCAAGTCCCACACACAAAGGCTTTGACTGGCTTAGCTAGTAACCAAAGAACAAGCTGGGGCTTGGGGCAACACCAAACCTCATAATCACTGCAGCAAAGTTAAAAAGGCGGTGGTTGATTAAAGAACCGGAAACAATAATACTAAACACAAACACAGGCAGCAGAGGGATGATAAGTATTGAAAGTGGATGTCCTTCTCCAGTTTAACGCCTGTCTTTTTCATTTTCTCTCAGTGTACTAAGAAAGTCCATCCAGTCAGCATGCACTTAATAGTGCAGGTAACAGTACTGTAAGAAGTGCCCTCTCTCCCATCTTATATAACTGTGAGTTAACATCTCAGGCGGCTATGGGAAACTGCTCTAGGGTTCAGACTGCTCGCAAGGCAGTTTTATTACAGATGAACAGCCATGCAGGGCCACGGTGTGATGTGAATGCTGCATGCATGGCTGTGTGTGTACTTGCACTCTTGCATTTGTGGTGGAGTCATGAGATGGATGGTGTGTGTGTGTGTGTGTGTGTGTGTGTGTGTGTGTGTGTGTGTGTGTGTGTGTGTGTGTGTGAGAGAGAGAGAGAGAGAGAGAGAGAAAGAGAGAGAGTGTGTGTCTGTGTGAGTTTCCTCTGTCCTACTTGGCCCATGACACAACTGCTTAACACAACCTGACAGCCCCACTGGTAGAGGGGCCTCTAACAAGCTACAGTAACTCCCAGTGAGCTGGGATAAGCCACACACTCACACACACACACACACACACACACACACACTCACAAACACACATACACACACACACACACACACAGATATCAGTAGATTCATGTATATATATACATATATATATATATATATATATATTACATTATAACATGAAAAGTTTATAACCTGATAATTTATATTGTAACAACATGAAAAGTTTCACGTTTTAACAATATAGTTTCATGTTATCCCTGTTTTGGGCCATGTTGATGCCTGTTGATTGCAAATAGCCAAGCGTCAAATCACAACCTGAGTATATGGGTGCACCTCCTCCCAAGACCAAATATTGCATTATAATGTGGAACTTTTAATGTCTTGACAATATAAATTATCACGTTATAACATGAAACTTTTCATGTTTTTACAATAAAATTTATCACGTTTTAACATGAAACTGTATCGTTATAAAGTGAAGAAAAAAAAAAAAAAAAAAAAAAAAATATATATATATATAATATATATATATATATATATATTCTTGTTGGAACAATAAACTTTTCACGTGACAATGTAATACTGATCCATTATTTTTTTTCCTGATGTGGCAGCAATACGTTTCGGTAAATTCAAATAGTCCAGTGCATAAAATCCTGTAAAACCACAACATACCATTTGTAAACTTCACATTTTTTCTGGATTAATCATGCACATTGTTCATATTCTTTCCATTCATTCATGATCCTGGTCATTTTTCACCCAGCTCAAAAATCCCCTCATAACAAATGTCTGTACCAGATTTTGAGCTACAGATTTTAAATGTATAAATATGTGATCTGAAATTTAGGTCATTAGGTCATTCATTTTTAATGAACCCTTCAAACTCTGCAATAGAATTGCTTACTGTGATATAATTTCTTGGAGTATTTTCAAATGCTCCATATACCTAAAATCTGTACAACCTAAGCTAAAAAGTTATGTAAATTAATAAACCACAATAATTGATA
Source organism: Epinephelus cyanopodus (assembly GCA_026686955.1). Taxonomy (NCBI): domain Eukaryota; kingdom Metazoa; phylum Chordata; class Actinopteri; order Perciformes; family Serranidae; genus Epinephelus; species Epinephelus cyanopodus. The sequence continues at coordinate 37,470,338 of CM048926.1, forward strand.
AAAGTACTGAAATTGTGTCATTAAAAAAGTCAAAAATTTTACAAAGAGATTTTAAAGTGATTTTACAAATAAAATCTTCACAAAACATATTAGATCCAAAAACATGAACAAATTATTTATTCAAATTATTTCTTCATAAGTTATTTGAACTATGTACATTATTCATTTTCTGAGATATGCTCATTTCTATGAGCAGAGTGCAAAGGCACTTATTATTTCCGCTGGCGCTGCTGTGTGTTTTTTTGCACAGTTTAGTACCACACAAAACATAGCACAGTGACATCATTAAGAACACAATGTGATGACATAGAAGACAGAAGCTTTAGTGTTCTGCTGCAAAAAGAGTGACTTTAGATCTACTTAAACAGAATCGTGCAAACAACAATCCCCCATGGTTGCCCACGAGATGTTAATTTCTAAAGGGATAATGTTTCAGAGAGTGGGGAGAGTGTATTTTTTTGATTTACACCACTCGTTTGTGGACAAATAAGATCTATCCCACAATATCATGTCCTATTTTACCTGAGACATGAAATCATAACCGCCATAGTGAAACTGAAAATGGTAAGAACATTCTGAAGCTGTGGGGATTATTATATAACCATTTAAAGACAGTATGTAAGATTTAAGGGGATTTAGTGGCATCTAGTGGTGAAGACTGCAGATTGCAACCAGCTGAAACTTGCTTCTCCTGCTTAGAATGCCTTCAGTGTTCATTGTTCTTGACCACAGAGGTCTCTTTCTCTTCAAAACAAACAGACCAGATAATTAAAATGTAAAAACACTGGATAAAGCAGTTTCACATTACAAATCAGTGTTTCTCCTATGCTCATCACAGATGGGTCACTAGCCCAGAAACTGCAAATGTGTGCTCACCTATCTCTGATATTTTTAGATCGAGGGTTGTGAGCTCCACATCTGGTGAAAACATGGGTTCCATTAAAATCCATTTTTAAAAGTTTGCCTTACTAATTCGAGGAAATTCTGTCAAGGTGTTCTTAAGATATCGCATTCACAAGAATGAGGCGGCCGGACAACCAGAAAATATAATGTCATGAAATTTAAAGACATACTGCATTATTGTACAAATGGCCATTCCACATCGGAAGTACTTTTACTTTTGGTACTTTAAGTATATTTTGATGTGAATTAAGTTTGGAATGCATGACTTTTACTTGTAAAAGTATTTCAACAGTAATATTACTATTTTCACGTCAGTAAAAGGTCTACGTAAGTATCTCTGTGACTGAATTAGACCCAGACCAGCCTAAATGTAGAAAAATGTGTAGCCCCTTTGCAAAAGTATAACATTTCTTAAATATTATAATACTTTAGGAATTGTCATCTTATTTCAGGCTAAAAGGACAACATTTATGGTGTTTTTACTGCTGTCAAATGTCAACGTGAGTCAAATTTGACCCAAACATTAGTAAGGGTTGAACAAACAAGATACAACGTGTACATTTTTGAGCTCAGTGAAGTTCTGACTTGTATTTTCTCACAGTTTAACTCTCCTATTCTATTTCCACTATTTGTTTTCATCCTGACCATTACCAATGTTTATTACTGAATAAATTTTATTCTTGGACCACAATGTTACCCTATTTTCAAATATGCTGCAATTGCAATGCACATGTACAAACAAATACAAATATTAAATTGTCATTGGAATTGTCATTAAACATATTCCAGGTTTTTGCATAAGTGTAGAATATCAACATTATTGTCTAACAATGATGTTAATTCCTCTGGGATCCTTTGGGAGGGATCCATTGCCCTCCTTATAGCTCACCATCTCGAAGGGGTCTAATCGCCAAAGACTTTTCACATTTTCACATTCCATTCTCATGTGCATTTGTAATTAAATATTTTCTTTCCTAACCAAAGAACATGTCTCTCCTGATTGAAATAATCATGGTAACAGTTTTGCATGTCAGCAAATAAGTGTGGGGCTTGTCCCTGATGATGCAGAAAGTCACAAGCTATGTTTCGATCCAATAGTGATTTGAATTATTGGGAAATGTGCATTAAAAGAAATATGAATCCTGTGAGTTTCCATTAAATGTATGGACTTCAGTGAAAACTACAAAGTTTTCTGCAGAACCGGAAACAAAACAAGTCTCGCATTCTTCTTCTTCTACGTTTTCTGGCAGTTGGCAACCAACTTGTAAATGCATTACCACCTTCCCGACCCGGAGTGTGCATATCACCATGGAGAGAGGTGTGCTATGTCAGACTTAATTCGAACATAACTGTTTCCATCCCCCGTTTTGAGAATCAGCATCTTTTCAACCAAAGCCCGGCTAAAGCTAACATATTTTAGTTTGTGTGAATCAGGGGATTTTAATTCGAATTTCGGTGTTTCCATCATAAATTTACGATGTGATACTTCTAGATGCGCATCTAAACAGGCTGATGGAAACATGGCTACAGACAGTTTAAACTGCAGTCTGTTGTGCTTGTATCCTCTGTGCACTTGGCATTTTGAGAAGTTGATGAAAAAGTGTGTGACATATGGAGCCCACAGTAATACCTGGCCTTAGACAGTTACAAACAGCAGGAAGTACAGCAGCATTTACAGTATATCATTGTTACCAACAAGATCAGTACTCACTACTAAATGTTCTCTTTTCATAGAGATAATGAGTAGTGTAAATGGACATCATTAGTCTCTCCTCTTTTAATTAATGTTTCCCCATTTTTTTAAAACACCCCTGAATTAAACACAGTATGTATGTTCAATGGACATTTATGGGTAGGAAGTCCTGAATAACTCTGTCTCACTGGCAATACATTATACTCACAACACTGTGTCTAAAAATAAAACGTAACTGAATCAAGGGAGGAAGTGATTCACTTCAAATGATGTGTTAGTGAAGTCAGACATTACTGTACAAGGACCCAAATAACAGGGGCTTAAATAAGCGGCATTTGTTTCCGTACTAGTAGGAGAATGCGTCTGATTACATCAGATATGACTTTATAAAAGAAACTTGGCAAATATAAAGTCTGAGTAACTAATGAAGAGTCACTGAGAATGGAAGTATTCCCACTTCTTAAGAGGGACTTATAGAAAAGGTGACCTGTGGGTACATGTTCCCCTTGACTTTGATGGTACATCAGCACAGTACATCTGAGTAAGTTTCCCGCAGAATACTGTTAAGTGAGAGTGACACGTGGTACAGCTTTCCTCAAGGCATTGAAAATAAAAGAAAAGAAAGAAAAAAATGTAATTTAATCAAAACAAATTATAAACAAGTGTTCCAAAACACAAAATGAAAGTCAGATGAGTCTACTATTTCTATCAAATTTAATACACATCTGTAGTATCTGTAGAAAATCCAGCTGGGCTACAGTTACCTTTTTTTAAAGCTGGGAGCAGGCCTTTATAATACTGACGCCTGCAAAAGCTAGACACCGCACACAGAAATTATTTCCGTCAACATGCATGAACATGATTATTTTTAACTTGACAGTTAGAGAGGAGTGCATATTAAACAGCTAATTAAATACAGAGGACAACACACTGAACAACAGGAAGACTATTATATGGCTTGTGATGCTAACCCTAATCCCTCCACATCTGGTGAAAACATGGACTCTATAAAAAATCAATTTTAAAAAAGTTTGCCTCGCTGATTTTTTGTTGCAGAGAGTAATAATTCTTTAAATACGGCCAAAAACTTTTTATTGTGAGGTCACAGTGACCTTGACCTTTGATGACCAAATTCTAATCAGCCAAATTTGAAATAATTCCCTCCAAGCATTCCTGAGATATCACACTTACAGAATGAAAGGAGCTCAAGTTCACAGTCACCTTCACCTTTGACTACCGAAGTCTAATCGGTTCATTCTTGAATCCAAGTGGACATTTGTGCCAAATTCGAGAAAAGTCCCTCAAGGCATTTCTGAGATTTTGCATTTACAGGAGTGGGGTGGATGGACAATCTGAAAACATGATGCTCTTAAATTGCTTTAAAGAGATACTGCCGCAGTGTTTTTATCTGAATAAGATATAAAATGAGAAGGTGGATATCAATGTCCATGTAAAAGGTTCTGTTTACAACATATAGAGCATTAATATAGCAGCAAACAACTGTTGTTATGTAAAGGTATGTACATGATCCCTCACTGACTTCTCACCAACAATAGTTCATAACACGCAACTCCCCATAAAACCACAAGCTTGCTTTTGGCATTCTTGTGAACCTGATATCTCAAGAACACCTTGAGGTAATTTATTCAATTTTTTTTCATTGATTTAGCTTTTCTAAAATTGGCACAAACATTCCCCTGGACTCAAGGATGATCTGATTAGATTTTGGTGGTCAAAGGTCAAAAGTCAAGGTCACCATGACCTTGCATCCATCTTATTCTAGTGAACTTGCTATTTCAAGAACACCTTCTTAAAATTTGGCACAAACATTCACTTTGAGTCAAGAATAAACTGATTACAATTTGGTGGTCAAAGGGCAAAGGGCAAAGGGCAAAGTCACAGTGACCTGTTTTTGGCCATAATTCAGGAAGTCATATGCTAATTTTGACAACATTTCACACAAATGTCTAACATGCTATAAAGATGAAGTGATGACATATCCAAACTGTCAAAGGTCAACTTCACTGTTGCATCATTACATTCTGCAAAAACACTTTACTGGTCAGTATTTCTACGTCATATCTCAGGAACAGAAAGGGAGACATTTGGTCAGATACTAAATTGGTGACACTAATCTTTGGTACCCAACTTAAAACTGCGCTGATTGTATAGACCTTCTGTGCTGTCAGGGGTTTGTGACGCTTTCACATTTTCACGGACATGGATATAAAATGTTACTTCAACTTGATGGGTTTGCAGAGGAATTAAACTGTGATAATTCTAGTATGTTTTTGTGCTGAATAACTCCTTTTACTCCTTTTTGGTAGCAACTGGATCCTTAGTCAAACGACAACACACTCTATGAGTTTATCTATCAACTGTCAGCACAAACTGGCCCATACTAGAACTGGCTTGGTCTAACCGAATCTGAGCTACAATTTTATCCAATGATCAGAATGTGTATCTGCTCCCTCAGTTATGAACAAAACTACTTAAGTTTATTTGGAGAGAGAATCTACCAGAAAGAGCTAAAGGCATAAGACAACCAAAGCTCCTTATCAGAACAGGACCAGACAGTCAACTGGTGTCATCAAAAGCTGACTGTTACCTTAGTAATGGTAGGCTAAGTTTTGCTCATCCATTCTACACAGATCTCAAGAAAGAGCAAGAACACTACGTTCTCTGAACTGGAGATTAGGTATTTATACAACTGATACTTGAATGTAAATTTCTAGAAGGAGAGGCGAAATAAAAGAAGTTGAATGAGAAGAGGAGGAGGAGAGGAACTGAGGTAAAGCAGCGGACGGAAACAAAGTCTACAAGATTATATAGAAGAGCTAAAAAGCAGATGAGAGATTGACAGCTGAACCCCACCCCAACCCGTCTTTCCCACCACCTCCTGCTGCATTTTTCAAAGAGCCATATGTGCCAGGCAGGCTGGGTTGATGCTGTGTGTGTAGGCGGAAGGAGAAATGAAAATAGGGCTGAGATCAAGTTATTTTGGGCTAAATGGAAGCTGGCGAACAAAAAGCCTTTGAGTCACCCTCTGAGGGTGGATACCAGCACCAAAGGCAGACAGAATACTCATTTAATGTAGCCAGATGGGCATTTACTTCCATACTGCAGCACACACAAGAGATATACCTCAAAGTTACATTCAGCCAAGTAATTTTGTGTCTTTTACAAGCATGTTCATTCTTAATATATATACATATACATACATATCATATATATACATATATATATATATATATATATACATACACACACATATATATAGATATATACATATATCTATACATATATCTATATATCTATCTATTTATATATATATATATATATTTACATACAAGAATGATTTGTACATTTCCTTATATCAGTCTGGTTACTACTTTGATTTTGCAGAAAAGTAACCACATCCAAGGAAAGTATGTGGATACCACAAAATAAAATGACACAAAGAGCATTTTATCCATATTACCCACTTTCATAGAGATAACCACTGCCAGTGTGTTTATTAAGTGGTCATGCAATTAAAAGTAAATTAGCACCCATTTGAAAGTCGACTATTGATGCTGTGTTAATGTGCTAGTGAGAAGCTGTGAAATCTGAGAAAGAGGAGCTGGCTGCTGAACAGTGTTGAGCTCTGCTGTGAGAAAAATTAAACCCACAAGACAAGAAAGAAATTGGCACCAAACTAAATTCAACATCTGATATCAACAACAGCAGCAGCTACATTGTGGTTTAATTCATCAGTGTATTATGGTAGCCTGTTCAATGCATCTATACAACAGTACTTTAAGTTCCAATGACCTTGAAACACCTCTACTTTTATCCAAATGAAAGGAAAAAAAATGACAAGAAGCTGCATTACCACACACGCTTGCACACAGAGCCCTGACAAGAACGCATCTCTGTGTGATTCAGGCTATAATAATTGAGCAAGATGTGGCCTGATGGCAGGTATAATGGTCTGTCGTCATTGACTACACCTAGAGGACTGCTATTGTCAACCAGTCACTGTTCAGACATCACTGTGCACACAAAGAAAAATCAATACAAAATGGGACAACTGGCAAAACCACTAAAAAGAGCAGAGGGGAACCCTAACATAATATATTGATTCTCTCTCTCTTTCATTTAATACTCTTTTCTCAAAACGTACCTCAATGCCTTTTGTTGCCTTGTGTTTCAGTGCTTGTCATTAAAGGGTTAGTTCCCAAACAGCTGAACTGCACAATAATACATAGTGTGGCAGCGGTGACACAGTAATATGGAAGTTTTATGATTGACTAAATGTAGTGCCAAACAAAAGAGCTGTCTGATGACAAGGTAAAGTGGTGAAAAAATCCTTGATTTAAGGTGGCTAAAATACATTAAGATAGCAACCCCCATCTACAGCAATGTGTTGCTGAGATTCCCTGGTGGGGTTCCCACCTGCTTTTCCAATCTAGGGGTGCACCAGTTGTTATCTACTGAAGGTAATATACTCACTATACACAAGTATCACATATGACACCACTTGAAAAATACTGAACTAACCCTTTAACCAGTGAAAAGTTTGTCTTCTAGCCAATTGAGCGCAAAGCTTTACCAACATTGCTGTCATACAGGGATGCACGATATTGGATTTGTGGCCAATATCTGATATGCCAATATATAACAACTCATTTGACCAATAACCGTTACCGATATTGAATAACCAATGATATATCTTTTTTTACCCACTTAGTGACCATCAAGTCTCTTCTGTAATGGAATTAACATCATATTACACATGCATACTCTTACATGCTGACAGATGTGCTGACATCTTACATTCTTTTCTGTGAGGACACTGTGACTCCCACCAAACAAATAACAATACATCCAAACAATAAGAAATGGGTAACAAAGGACATGAAAATCTGCCTGGTCCAAAAGAAAAATGCTTTTTTACAAGGAGACAAGGTCAGGGTGAGGGAACTGGAGAAGGAGTTTAGAAGGATGGCAAAGCTGGCTAAAATCCACTACAAAAATAAAGTGGAGCAGAAACTGACCTCAGGAAATGCAAGGGAGGCATGGCAGGGGTTAAACATCATGATGGGCAGAGCCCTGAAACCTGAGGTGGTTAACTGCATAGACCCCACCTCCCTTGCAGAGCAGCTCAACACCTTCTTCACCCGGTTCAACAGCAGCAGCACACCAATCACTTGGACCTAACCACCTTCCACCCCCCCCCCCCCCCCCCCCCCCCCCCCCCAACAGGAAGCCCTCACCATTGACGAGCAGCTGGTGACCTCCATCCTGCGCAGAGTCAACCCACACAAGGCCTCTGGCCCCGACAGGCTCAAAGGCAGGGTGCTTAGAGACTGCTCCACTCAGCTAGGTGGAGTCCTCACCAGACTCTTTCAGCTCCTTTTGGACTCCGGGTGTGTCCCTAATCTGTGGAGGGAATCCACCATCATTCCTATTCCCAAAAAATCCCATCCTAAAGAGCTGAAGGACTACAGACCAGTAGCCCTGACATCCGTGCTATGTAAATGCATGGAGCGAGTGTTAGGTAACTGTCTGTCAGACATGCTGTCACACAAACTGGACCCTCTTCAGTTTGCCTATAAGGCAAAGCGTGGTGTAGAGGACGCATGTCTCACACTTTTAGACACTGTCACCAAACAACTGGACTCTGCACACCCCTACACCAGGATTTTATTTATGGACTTCTCCTCTGCCTTTAATACTGTACACACAGACACCCTACTGCACCACCTCTCACACCTTCAGGTTCACCCTACACTGATTTTATGGATTCAGAGTTTTTTACATGACAGGCCGCAGCAAGTGTTTTTAAATGGTTTTAAATCCAGCAAGTTGATTTTAAACACAGGTGTCCCTCAAGGTTGTGTTTTATCCCCCATTCTCTTCTCTGTGTACACCAACAACATCTCCTGTAACAGTGAAGGAATGACACTTTTTAAATACGCAGACGACATGGCTCTGGTGGCTCACCTGTCGGACAGCACTGCACTGACCCGTTACCAGGAGACGGTCAACAACCTTGTCCAAGGTTTTGACAAGAACGCTCTCGTGCTCAACATCTCAAAAACAAAGGAGCTGTGCTGTGGGGGCAGAGGTAAATCTCTGCAACCCCTTTTTACACCCCTCAGTATCCAGGGTCAGTCTGTCGAGCAGGTTGAAGTTTTTAAATATCTGGGAACCGAGATCGACACCAACCTGTTGTTTGCGAATCAGGCCGACTCGGTGTACAAAAAAGCACAACAGCGCCTTCACCTGCTGAGGAAACTGAGGACTTTTAATGTCAGCAAAGACACTTTAACCCTGGTTTACAGCTCACTCATTGAATCCATCCTCACATTCAACATTTCATCCTGGTATAGCTTCCTCTCCACTAAACACAAAACAAAACTCTCCCGTATTGTTAATCAGGCCAGCAAAATCATTGGTTCATCACAAACTCATGTCTCTGAACTATATAATCGCTCTGTGATCAGGAAGGCCATCCTGATCACAGAGGACCCATCTCACCCCCTCCATCACTCCTTTCAGTTACTTCCATCAGGCAGACGTTACAAAGTCCCACTGGCCCGCAAAAATATCTACAAAAAATCCTTTATTCCCACTGCAATAACCACCCTGAACAAATTGAAATACGACAGTACATAAATTCTGGCTGCTGTTTCATTTCCTTAGTTGTTGGTATGATCTGAGTCTGTAACCTAAGTATGTGTGATATGTGTGTATTTTTATTGTTGGAGCCTTGTCAAAGGAGAATTTCTGCCACCTTTTGGGGCAGACAATAAAGCTTTCTATTCTATTCTATTCTATTCTATTGTGATGGTCCAGCAGCAGATGGAGACATGAATTACAGTACTTTTTTTTTTTTTTTAATAAATAAAATGTATTATTATTATTATTATTATTATTATTATTACTTTTCAATGTATGTAATATGCATTCATTGTGCAAAAATAAGAAAAAGCATGTTGGCCGATTCTGTTCATTTCAAAGCCAATATTGGCTGATACCAATGACGTGCAGATATTATCATGTACTCCTACTGTCATATTTAATTGACATCATCAACAGCAATAGCAAAGCAAATGCAAAAATTGAGCCTCATGCAAGAAACAAAACATGAACTTTTTTTTTTTTTATTTGTGTACATGTTCATTATTTATTGTAATTTTATTTGTACCGACTGATTTTTGGGATTCACCAATGTTTTCTTATTTTTGTTCTTCTCTTAGACAAGGAAATATTCTGAGTGGTCGAGTGCACTCTTACCAAGTTCAGAAAAAAAACATCTTGTTTTTGTAGTCCACGAATTGTTGTCAAATGCAAAAAACCATGAGTTTTACATTTGAGGAACATTTTTTAAAAATGCATAAATTTCATATAGTCAGACTTATGTTTAAGAGTAATTATAATGATTGGATTTTTAAATTTCAGGGTTAAAGAAACGGGACTTTACTCGGCCCATTGATCCCAGTTACTGTAATTTCACTCACTGTGCATCACTCTGCTGATCAGTGAGGGACCACTTAAGACCACTACACTTCAGAGGGAAATATTGTACTCCACTATTGTTGTTTTATAACTTTAGCTACTAGTTACCTTACAGATTAAGATTTGTATACACAAACCATAGGAATATATACAAGTGCAGCTGAAATGATTAGTCGATCGATTAAAAAATTAATTGGTGACTATTTTTATCATAATTTTATCATTATCGTTATTTTTTATGCAAAAAACATTTAAATTAATAAATTGATTTAAACTTTGCTGAATGAGCTTACTTGTAACAAAGTATTTTATAGTGTGGTATTAGTACGTTACCACTAGCAGTACTTTAGGATCTGTATACTTCCTCCATCACTGCTGCTGACACAGCAAATTGTTTGTCATGATTGATTTTCCTTTAGCGGCAGTACTGACAGTCTAGAAAATCACATTTACTTGGTTTAAATTCAATTAACAGTAAAAGTGAGTGAGTCAGTTTCACTATGCTTAAGTTCTTCTTCTTCCAGCATTTCTTTAGTGGCATCTCTCCAATTCTTGTCTTGTCTTTGCACATGGCACACCACCACTTGTTTAGGGGGTGTGACCTATGCTAATAGGTGACTTGTGATCAAGTGGGATTGATCATTTAGCACACCTGGGTAAAAGCAGATTTGGATGGTTAAAAACATTTGGTGCATTTAGAGTTGACCTCTTTTGTTTTTTCTCTTAGCAGAAAATTAGGTGAAAATATAAGAGAAATTTAGGAGAATGTTGCTGCATGAGGCCCAATGACTAATAAGACTGGGGCTGTAGTTTCAATACAGTTATCAAAGAAGAGCAGCCACATGTGTCTTTACTGTGGTCTTTACAGAATTTTCCATTTGCATTGGTCCAATCCACCATGCCTGATGTAGCCATCCCTGATTTGGGTTTGTTAAAAATAACTCTGCTCCTCCCTCTTCCTTCAGATAACTTGCTGATAATCATTCATAACTGAAAAATATCATAAACTCACTGAAGAGCGAAAACTAAGATTCACTTGAATGAAGTCACTCACAACGTACAACTAAAATATTAATGACAGAGAAATATTATAGAACTATTTATCATAGCAATGTTAGAAATAACAAACACAAATGTAAAGTCTATTAAACTCTAAAGTTGGTGAAACTAAACCCACTGAACCTGCTGAAGAGATATTATACAACTACATATACAGTGCATTCAGAAAGAATTCAGATCCCTTCAGTTTTTCCTTATACTAAAATGGTTTTAAATAATTTCTTCTCTCATTAATCTATACCCAATATCCTAAAAAGCAGAATTTTAGAAATTCTTGCAAATATATTAAAAAGGAACATATGTAATATCACATTGACACAAGTATTTATACCCTTTGTTCAGTGTTTAGAGGCAGGATCTGTGCTGAGGCACAGATCTGGGGAAAGCAAATGTTCAACCTTCACTGCAGCACTCAACAGATTTGGGCTTCATGGCAGAGTGGCCAGACAGAAGCCACTCCTCAGTGAAAGACACAGGAAATCATTAAAGAACTGTAAGAAACAAGATTCTCTGGTCTGATAAAACCGGCATTGAACTGTTTGGCCTTAATTGTAATCAATCAATCAATCAATTTTATTTATAAAGCCCAATATCACAAATACAATTTGCCTCACAGGGCTTTACAGCATACGACATCCCTCTGTCCTTTGGACCCTCACAGTGGATAAGGAAAAACTCCCCAAAAAAACCCTTTACCGGGGAAAAAAAATGGTAGAAACCTCAGGAAGAGCAACTGAGGAGGGATCCCTCTTCCAGGACGGACAGACGTGCAATAGATGTCGTACAGAACAGATCACCATAACAAATTAACAGTAATCTGTATGACACAAGCATTGTGTCTGGAGGAAGCCAGGCACTGCTTATCACCTGCACAAAACGATCCCAATATTAAAGCATGGTGGTGCAGCATTGTGCTGTAGGGCTGTTGTTTTTAGCTGATGGGACTGGGGGTCTGATCAGGGTTGAGGGAAAGCTGAATGTAGCAAAGTGCTACTGTGATATTCTTCATAAAAACCTGGTCAAGAGTGCTCAGGATTGGGACAAGGGTTGCCATTCAACAGGACAATAGCCCTACGCAAACAACCAAGACAACCCAGGAGTGGTGTAAGGACAGCTCTTTGACAGTCCTTGAGTAGCCTAGCCGGATACTTGACATCTCTGGAGAGTCTACTGTCGGTCTCCATCCAACCTGATGGCGCTTGAGAGGATCTGCAAAGAAGAATGACATCTATTGCACGTCTGTCCGTCCCGGAAGAGGGATCCCTCCTCAGTTGCTCTTCCTGAGGTTTCTACCGTTTTTTCCCCCGTTAAAGGGTTTTTTGGGGGGAGTTTTCCTTAGCCGCTGTGAGGGTCCTAAGGACAGAGGGATGTCGTATGCTGTAAAGCCCTGTGAGACAAATTGTGATTTGTGATACTGGGCTTTATATATAAAATTGATTGATCGAATTGAATGGCAGAAAATCGCCAAATCTAGGTGCACAAAGCTTGTCGCTTTATTGCCAAGATGACTCAAGGCTGTAATCGCTGCCATAGGTGCTTTAACTGAGCCGTGAGTAAAATATATATATATATATATACATATATATATAGATATTTTACTAGTTTCATTCAATTAACAAAAAAGGCAGTGTGGTGTGCCTCGCATTTTGCAACCAGCAAAACGCTATATATAGTGTTTTATACATACATACATATATATATATATATATATATATATATATATATATATATATATATATATATATATGTATATATATATATGAATATATATATCATAACAAATTCCATTTTTGTGTATGCTACTGTGTACATGGAAATGGAATTGGTTGAGTGAGAAACTACCAAATAAACATGAAGGTAAAGATGACTGAAAAAGTGTTTCTCCTCAGATGACCTCAGGTCACTCTGTTTGTGCAGGCTGGTGGATCTCAGTAGGGAACTGAAATGTTACAAATAACCTTTTGTTAGACTGTGATGAGGATCGTGGCATCAGCAGCTTAGATGGCTGGTTGGGGGACAACCCACATAGTCAGTATTTCTGGCTCAACCAATACAGTAGCATTACCATCAGCTTTGCACATTGTGCTGCTGCTCTTTCTGCCAGCACACATAGCCATACAACACCACCATGATACTAGAGGCTGGGAAGTCAATCATCCTGCTAGTGGTGCATAGGGAAATTTCCATGGGGCTGCAATGCCCATGATATTAAAGTGTAAGTGAATATTATATATTGATAACTTTGCTTTTTATATAGCCTCATCAGAACCAGAGCTAAAAACATAAAGAGGGGCGCTGGAGGAAAAGGTGTATTCTCTGGGTAGCATTAAAGGGATAGTTCAGGTTTCTGGAAATGAGGTTGTATATGGCACTCATTACAAACTGTAGTTGTCAGTCGGCACACCCCTAGGTTTGGAGAAGCAGGCTGGAGTCCAACATGGAAGCTGGAGAGATTCACCAAGATCACACAATAACACTAACTTACTAACTGATGGTAGTGGTCGTACCAGCAGCTCCTGAGTTCAGTGAACTAAAATTACTGTTTTTGTAAATGAAGTCTGGAAGCTTTTGGTGAGAGCATAGATTGGGAACTGAATTAAAAAAATCCAAACTATCCCTTTAACAACATCAGTAATTGTAATGCCCAGTCTTTTGCAGATGCTGATATTTCTCATCTAATTATCTGTATTGTACTGATGGCTGCACTAAAGAAAATGTTGGGGCTCACAAGGAGTCATCCTTTATCTTTAGCCAAGGTGTTATTCATGGAGAAGTTCTTGTACCCTGGTGTTTATAGATAATATAAACAATACTTTAGCCCCACTAGTTGCAGGGTAAAACTAATGTTAAACACTAATACAGCATAAATGATCCTACATACTCCTCCTATACTGTCTTACCACACTGTTTGAGTTTGAATTGACTTTGTCATTTTAAGTTTCCTGCTCCAGTTGCAGCATAAATCTAACATGGCCACCATGCGACCATCCACTGGGAAGGACAAACGTTACAACACATCACATATGCAGTCTGGTGTGTGTGTGTGTGTGTGTGTGTGTTCTCTGAGATCTCTTCCTTTCACTCGTCTTTCCTTCTGTCTCTTCTCGTCTTGCAACATTACCAAAAAGAGAAAGGATGTGTAACCATGGTAACAGCAGCAGTATGTGAAACAGAGATGAGTGTACAGAAATTTAAAATGGAAAACACTCATTATACCTCCTACATTCCACATCATTTAGTGCTGTACTTCCAGTCAGAACCACATGGGTGTGCGCGCGCACGCACACACACACACCACACACACACACACACACACACACACACACACATGCTGAATGTATTGTTCTTTGGATGCTAAAAATATATATTCAGTCAGTACCATAGAAACCACTGTCTATAAACAGCAAAGGCAGGAGGGTTTTCCTAATGCTGCCTGGTTGTGTTTGAATGAATGCGAGACATGATACTGATGCAGATTTTGGGCTAGACCACAGCAAAGCAAATCTGTCCCTGACTTCCTGAGTGAGTGAGTGGGTGATGAAGTTACACCATTGGCCATTGCTCTTTCAAAATGAATAGGTGTGAACAGTCCTCAAATGGCAGATAGACGCCAAGAAACGTTATCAGGAGGAAGTGGAAATGAGACACTGATGATTTCTCACAAAACAAAATGTGCTTTGAGCAGTGTGGTCACATTTTGTTCCCAAAATCCCCATCATTTCAGCGAGACTGCATTGGTCAACATGTCGGGGATTAACTTTGGAACTGTTACAGAGCATTGTGAGTCATCAATAAAGCATTTGTGAAAAAAGTTAAGTTAACTCGAATTGCAGAGACAAAAAGAAAAATGTAGGTGCTTGAATGTTTACATTCCCTGTACCAGAACCAGGAGTGAACAGGAGTCAAGTCAGTTTTATTTATATAGCCCCAGATCACAACTAAAGTTATCTCATGACACTTTTCCAGGCTGTTCTCACAGCCTGTTTGTACATTTTCCTAAAGTAATGCATCCAAATTCATACAGGTCCCATGCATTTTGAAAGGCTGCAATCACTTGACCAATGAGTAAAAAAGGAAGCAGTCCCAAGTGGTCCTGTAAGGAGGCAGGCTGGAGTGGTGAATGGATGACAAAAACACAGATTTCAGCTAATTTAGTTAAGTTTAGTTCAGTTAACCTAACCTGCATATCTTTGGGAGGAAGACAGAAAACCAAGGGAAAACCTACACTGACACAGGGAGTACATGCAAACTCCACACATAAGGGCCCCAACCAGCTGGCAGTTTCAAACCCAAGATGAAACTACTGCATACAAATTTTCATTATCAGCATAGAAATGAAATTTAGAACAGATAACATAAGAACATATATTATTAATGTATAATTAGAACAAAAGTGGCCCCAAAACAAACCCTAAGACATTCTTCTAACAATCATACTTACACATCAACAGCATACTCAAAAACAAAGCTGATTTATTATGCATACTAACATCTTTGAGTATACTTCCGTCACTTTTACAGTGTAAACACTAACTGAAACATAGGACACAGAATTCAATTGCCTGACATGATCAACCCATTCTCACTCCAAACTCGTCGAAAAGTTGTTTATATATTGTTGCCTGGCAACCACCCTATCACCTCCTTACCCTAACTTTCCAGTGTAATCAATCTACCATCTATTTATTTGGGTGAGAGGCTGTCAGCAAATAGTTTGTTGGGCACAGGGAAAGAGAGATATGTGTGGGTACATGAGACCCTCAAAAAGAAAGTTGATCATGGGGAGTATCACTATTCAATTTGAATAAACACAAGAGGTTTGTGCTCTAGAGAAAGGATCAGCACTCAGTGAATAGACTCACAAGTCAGTCTTTAGACGCTTTGATGTGATGACTGATGACTTTCTCCTTGATTTTGTTTTTAGATGGACGGATACAATTTCAGAGTTTAAAAAAACTCCCTACATTGCAGAACCAATAGTAAATCCACAGGGCGGTCCTTTGGTGGCTCGCTGAACTCTTGTGCTTGTAAACGTAGTCCAACTAGAAACACATGTATTGGTACAAAATGGCTTAAGTCGCTGCAAGTCCTTCATTTCCACAGTCTTGGATTTTCAAGCCCTCTGTGTGTTTGTTTCCTTGCAGATGAGAAAAGGGGGACCACACATTTCCGGGAGGGCATGTCCTTTTCAAAAATGCAAGAGGCATTGCTTTTCCGGTGTGTTAAACACACTTTAGAAAGGAGTGTCCCCAGACCAGCAGAAGCTGGAGATCTCTGATTGTCTGGTGGCAAGACTACTCAGTTAATAACTACCTAAGCCCTATGGTAAGCTAGTATGGCAAGGCTTAACTATACAGACCAATGAGCAGTGATAACTAACATGTCTTTGAGGTCATCAGGTGGGAACCTCCTTTCACCAGTGTTTCGTCTAGTTGGTCCCACGACACCTCCAGGAGGCTAGACAGTGATCTCTGGCGTCCCAGAGACACTCCCTAATGCCAGGTCTCACTGCTCTCCACACCAACACAACAACCTCCTTAACCTTACTTACACATGGCTTTCTCAGCCCAAACAGCACTGCCACCTTCAAACAAACCCAGGCTCAGTACAAGCAAGCTTCAGGTAGAGGCTGTGCCGATACTACCTTTCCTAGCACATTCACCATACTCTATTTGACATGCTACATAGCATAACTCCAATATAAGCTAAAGTTAAAGGAGATCGATAAACTTACAGGATCAGCAAACACACTCACCTTGCAGCATAGTCTCAAACAAAATGGATTCAAATAGGCCACTCCAGATCCAGTGATTAGCTGTGGCTGCTTCATCTGACATTTCCTTCACTGTCTTCCTCAAACTCTGTCCCCACACTCCGAGCTCCCCTCCCCTCTTGCTATGAATCCCCTACACCCCACTTCCACTGGACAAATCCTAGTTTTCCACCCTCGCTGCTCAGCTTCTGCCCCAAAGTCTGCATACCTAAGCTTTTTTCTTTCATAGGCTTCTTCCACTGTCTTCCCAAGGAACTGTCAGCTCAGTGAAATAAACTATCCGTTGACACTATGTCAGGCCTCTGCTTGGTACAAACTATTTCCTGGGGAACAACAAGCTTTCCCCCTAAATCTACTTGCATTTCCCAATCACAAGCACCTTCTAGGTGGCCACACCCCTGCCTCCTTACTAACTTATCCCTTCTGTATTTCTTACCCTCACAGACAAACTGAATTGTTAAACTGCAATTCTTAAAACCTTCTGAATTTACCTGTCTTTGTTTCCCTTCAATGCCTGCAGTTAGACATTTCAACACCTGGTTATGTCGCCATGTATATCGGCCTTGTGACAAGCTAACTTTACAGCCTGACAATGCTTTAAGGTTGCGTACCTGAGCTCAATGGGCATGATGGGTCCCCATTTACCCATAGTTTTAGGTTCTGGGGGGTTGGTAACACATCGTATGTAGCCCCTACCAGGAATCTAATACTATTCTCCTCCATACTCCACAGGTCCCTCCAACTAAGCTTCCTCTTCTCTACACTTTCCCAGTTCAACCACTGTCCCTGCTTAACCTGGGGCACTTCCTTTGCAACCCTTAATATCTCCCCCTGTCTACGTATCTGTTCCACAACCAGCTTTCTTTTATCTTTGGGACCTGCTGTATTCCAAACCGGTTTGCCTGAGCCAAGCCCCAGGCCTCCACGGCCAAACTGAACATTACCTACAATCTCTATGTGCCTAAGAGCTGTCTCTGCCTCCTGAACTGCCGATCTTGGCTTCTATTTCCTCCCCTTGGTTGGATTTGGAACCACACTCCTAACTACCATGTCCTTACTCCCAGATAACAAGAGCTCTGTCCTGACCTTGGTACATTTAAATTCCTCTGTCAAACTAGATACTGGCAGCTGAAGTATCCCTTTTCCATACAATGCAACACTACTTAGGCACCTAGGAGCGCCCAACCACTTCCTAATATAGGAGCTAACCGACCTTTCAATTTAATCCACAACAGATATTGGAATTTCATAAATTGACAATGGCCACATTGACCTAGGATATAGCCCAAATTGGAAACACCACACCTTCAACTTTCCTGGAAGTTCTGATTTATCTGTTCTATCCAGTCCTTCAGCCACATCTTTTCTAAATTTGACCACCTGTTCCTCATCATTCAACTTCACATTGTACCACCTACCTAAGCTCTTTACTGACATTTCCCTAATTGTTGGGATTTCCTCATCATCTATGACAAACTTCCTATTACTTAACTTCCCTCTACGTATTGAGATGCTTCTAGACTTATTAGGCTTGATCCACAGAGGTCCGCGCGGACTCAAAGCGGACGTCCGCAAGCCCTGTGCGTGCAAAGCTCAGATTTTACAACTGCGCAGACTCCGCTCCGCGCACCAATGACTGCTCGGCATGTAGCCTATTTTTAACATCGCGGGGATTTTTACAGGAAAATACAACGTGGAAGTGCGCTCGACTATGGAAGCCCAAATGACTGCGGATGAGTCAGCAGGTGATGTCGCAGCACCGAAAAAGCCAAAGCCCCATCATTTCTGACAAGAATGGCTCACTGAATTTACGTGGCTGAGATACTGTAAAGAAAAGAAAGTGATGTCCTGCATGTACTGCTCTCAGTGCGGTCCGAAATTTGCTGGGAAAACTAAATTTGCTGACTCCACCACACGCTTCAAACATGAAACGCCTGTTAAGCACAACAATAGCATCAGACATAAATTATGCAGGGACAGATGCAATGATGGAGCAAAATCGCCATTGCACACATCATTTAAGAGGCAGGGTTGTCTGTGTTTATTGCTAAATTATCAGTAATGCAGTTAATATAGACAAAATTATGAATATGTTGTGTCATATAGATAGTGCTCCTAAATTTTGTGCTGGTGCTCCTAAAATTTTCAGTAAGGAACACTGGTGCTCCTAGTAGAAAAAGTTAGTCTGGAGCCCTGCAACCACAGAAGGCCTGCCATCATATGACTTGGCAATGGGGAAAAAGTGCAGAGTGCAGACATGGGGTCCACTCTGAGTTCAAATTTTTTCAACTGGAGGAGTTCAGAGCACTTTGGCAAAAACACCAGGTGCCTATAGTGCAGAAACACGAGGCACGTAGCAACACATAAACAGCAAGCAAAAATCTTCATTGTCATTAAAAACAACAATATCAAAAAGCCACCTCCAACTGCTAAAATGCTTTCTGTGTGATTGGGCCTAACACGGCATCCCAGAACATCAACAACCAACGCACCAATGGTACCTTGCAAGTCATATCTCGAAGTGGAAAGTCCAAGACGAAACGCTGATATGTGAAGAGGTCGGAGTGAGAATGTGTTGACATGATCCACTGCATACAAGTGTTGTACATTACTGAATCCGAGATTCCTTTTGAATGCATTCATTTCAGTATGAAAATCTAAGTGCAAAGACAGAAAACTGTCTTAAGCTGCTCTATGTAGGTTATCCAAATCGAATGCCAGAAGCAAGAAGAAAGTGACAAGATTTTCCTCCAGCATTACCCAAATTATCAGATGTATGCACAGGATAGCCAGTGTCCTGATTTTCATACAATTCTCTGAAATTGTTCATTGTTTCCATTGGAAAGACAGTTCTCAAACTGCTGAGACCGTTGCCTCAGCTGGTAGAAGTATATGCAGTACATTGCCCCTGCAATGTTTAGCAAAGTGTATTTTATCTGGGGCTTTCTGTAAACTACCACAGGCTTCAATATTCTGATTTGGAGGATATTTGAGACTCAAGTTGCCACAACATTCTGATTACAAGAACAGCTTCTCTGCAATTTTTGCAAATGGGCTCTCAACAGTTTGAGTGCCTCTGAGAGAAAAAAAGATGCTTCTTTGACACTCATAAATAAGCAAATCTTTGCAAACAGAACACAAGGTCACAGTTCAAATGGCAAAAGGCAGAAAACATTGGCCTATTTTTTGACTTTATGTGTTAATAACAAACCAGACTTCAAGAGCTGTCCATAAGTCCAACTTTGATACATAATCATTGTTACAACTGGGCTTACAGTTATGATTCATGCATAGAGACATATTTGGACACATCTGATGCCTTTTATTTGTCTTTTAATATTAACCATTAAGAAACACTAAAATTTCATTATAGCTTGTGTTTGTGAGACACAAATGTGTTTTGGTTAAGTAATACTGAGGAAATAAAGGTGATGTAAGTAACTGCCATGTAAGTTTTCTTCATCAGTTATTCATCTGATAAATTTGTCACACTATGGGCATGAAGTGTATTAACAGAGGGGAGGCTGTTTCCACTTCTGTGTTTTTGTTCAATAAGTTGGAACACTGGGGCCTCTTTGACCAAGTTTGCCACATGCAAGCTGCCATTTGTGATATACCATAACTTCCTGTGGCCTTAATTTTGAGACATCTCACTTGTCAAAACAAACACCACGCTATTGACCTCATCATGAGCCTGAGAGAGCCCTGTGGGACTTAAGGCCTCTAGCAACAATTGTGAATCATTTATGAAACACAGTGCTGCCACCATTTGCCATCTGTGTGTAAGCAGTGCTCAAAAGTCACAAGAGTGTGATTCACTACTCTTCTACTAACCGTGGAGGTCCTGATGGACCCCAACAAGACAATGTAAAGTAAGATCACACCCATAAACCCTTTATTGTCAACTTGTTAACTATCTTCTCTGTTGCTGTTCTCATGGCAGCCAATCAGCATCCCTCTTTCTCTGCTGCTTGTAGTATTTTACTGTACTGTTATAGACAAGGGTATACACATCAATATTCCTTGAATGACAGGTCAAGGTTCAATGTGGGGCAGGGGTCAATTTGTTCTTGGCTTATTCTCATTGAAATAACTGAGGAAGGAATTTTGGTCTCATGAACCCTCAGTTTTGGCACTTCATTGGATTTATCAAGATTCCTGTTTGACTCAGCCTGCTTAAGATTTTTTCTGTCTTGAAAAACTCCCTTGATAACCTTGGGACATAACAAACCCTCCTAACCATCAGCTGAGATAGACTTGGTGTGACTGACAACTGACTCACCGGACTTTAGTGAGCCTTTCCCTATTGCTGTAAATTTCCTTGTTAATGATGGTGATCAACTAGAACATTATTACAATCAAAGAACAAATACTTCATCCATTACTGATACTTTGTGCAACACCTCTGTCAGACTGCATTTGCATTAAGGACAGAATCTCTGCCTCTAAAGTCACTGCAACCTGCTGTAGTTGAGAAATGTTAGTGCTGAGTGAATCCTCTTCAACTGCTCTTGGATATTTATATCACTGCATCTATCACAAGGACTGAACATAAGCGTGCAGAACATTATGAATGCTGGTGCTTTTCCTGAAGGAGGGAGGAGAAGGTGTGGTGAATCTAGGGAGAACCCATGGCTGTTTGGTGCTTTTACTTTGTAGATCCAGCTCACATAAGGGAGAGGAGATAAGTTTCAGCTGCATTATGCAACATTTCTATTAAAACCAGAATTACTGGCACACAGTTGTATGCCTCTGCACACCAGTCAAGTTGCACTTACAGTTTACATCCATGTCTGTGAAAACATGGATCTTGCACACATCATCTTCTCCTAACTCTACAGAAGATCTATACAATCAGCAGAGTTTCAAAGTGGACACCCACAATTATTGTCACCAATTCAGTGTCTGACCAAATGAAATAAAACGTAATCGTTATTAGTCGTTTGTCATAATTAGGGTATGAATTCTTAAGTCAGAGCCAAAAACATGTTTTGTGAGGTCATAGTGACCTTGACCTTTGGCCTTCAACCATCAAATTCTAAGCACTTCATTCTTAAGTCCAAAGGGGACATTTGTGCCAAATTTGAGAAAACTCCCTCTAGGCCTTCTTAAGATATTGCATTCATGGATTGCTGTTAATTTCTCATTATTTATCATCATCTGTCCGTCCTGGAAGAGGGATCCCTCCTCAGTTGCTCTTCCTGAGGTTTCTACCATTTTTTCCCCATTAAAGGATTTTTTGGGGGAGTTTTTCCTTATCCGCTGTGAGGGTCCAAAGGACAGAGGGATGTCTTATGCTGTAAAGCCCTCTGAGGCAAATTGTGATTTGTGATATTGGGCTTTATAAATAAAATTGATTGATTGACTGATTGATTGATAAGAATGAGACAGAACGTGGGCCCGGTGACCCTTGACACTTGGAACTTTGACGATCAAATTCCCATCAGTTCACTGCTCAGTCCAAGTGGACATCTGTGTTAAATTTGAGGAAATTCCCTTAAGGCATTCTCAATATATCGTGTTCGCAAGAATGAGACAGACAGACAGACAACCCAAAACAAATAATGCCAGCCACAGCTGTTGGCGGTGTGGAGGCATAAATACACTGAGCCTTAATCAGTGGCTTCTCAGTTGGAGTTCAGCTCCCAGGTCAATCTAGGAACTGGTTGCTTTTAGGCCAGAGATATATTTGCTTTTAACTACGTGTTTTCATGCGCATGATAGCTACCTTGTGTATCCTGCTTCTGGAGTGTTGGTTCTGCACAGTCTCAGGAATTAACATGACACGTATACAAGATGCAATATGCATATAAATAACAGTGTAGGGGCATTATTTTGAAGTGGTGTGCTTGATTTAGAGGCCTTAAAAACTATCTACGATGGTGCCACTGTTGCTTTTCTGCCATAAATTGAGTTCTATACTACACAAGTTCTTCGGTGTGCCTTCCAGTGGAATCCTCCAGTAACGCGCATAGCACATTGGCAAGTATATGAACAATTCTGTTCATGATGCAGCTGGTTGTCTTCACAAAAGCATAGCGGAAACAAGTATTTATCTGGCCTTAGCTGCAGTAAATGAAACAGCAGGGACATAAAACCAGGACTGAAATCACAAATTTGGGCTGCACAGACAAAAAAATCCTAGATGGGATCATGTGGAATTTCCCTGATTACCCAAAATGAATGGTCAGTGGGTTGGCGGGAAATTCACTCCACTAAGAACTGACAAGTTGAAAATTAAGCCGTGACCCAGCACTTCACAAAATGACTTTTTTTTGGTCCACTCTGTGTCCAAAAATAATTTGCTTCTTTTGTTTGCCTTCTCAAGACTCTACAGCCACACTAGTGAATCTGTAAGGGTGATGTTTTACAGGTATAATGTCTACCATGTTCACCAGCAACTGAGGAAAGGGGCGGAGTGAAGACTGTCCCTCGCTGCGGGGAGAGAGGAGAGGGCTTCTCCATCTCCACACTTAGACTGGGCTCACCGCATCCATCCATCCATCCACCCCTCCCTCCCTTGCGGCCTCGCACATGTTACTCCCGAGCCTCGGTGCCTCTACTTGACCAACTAACTTAAATACTATAAACACACTACTAACTGTAAACCTACACTAAAATACACTATGCTAACAATACAATTCAACAAATTACTAGCTGTTTTCTCTGCTCTACTACTCTCTCTACTCAGTTGATAACTGCGGACAGAATGGTTTTATAGTAAGGGGAGGAGTAAAGGGAGGAGGGCAGGCTTTAGCGTGGACGGTTAGTGACGTCATTCACCCCGAAAAAGAGTCATTCCCTCCAATGTAATGTAATGTAAATTCAAATGTAGTAACCAGGTTTCAAGCTGTAGAGGGCACTCCATACCACATTTTTAAAGTAAAATGTAGATTTTCAACAGTTTGCACTAAACTGACAAGATTTTGAGCAGGATCAGTCAGTGACACTACTATACAACCAGAAACAATGATTATCAGCTGAAAAAATGTTTTTAGGGTTTAGTTACTCTTTAACATCCAACATTAAACATACTGTACCATTTTCTCTTCATATACATGAAAAATCTATTATTTATCATTTAAGTTACAAGAGGAACACACTAATCCATCCAAGCTATGGTATAGACAGAGGGACGGATTCCCCTCCCCCCAAAATATTTCATTTAAGTCAGTGGTTCTAAAATGATGTGGGATTTTGTGATAACCAGACATTAGCCTATCATTGCAATATTCAACAGGGACTATACAAAACGTTATGAATATTTTTTTAATTGACTGTATCAGTATGTTGGGCACATCAATTTCTTAATAAAGAGGCAAACTCTAGCTAAAATATTTAATTCAATTTAATTTATTTTAAAAAACAGGGAACCTATTTGTCGCTGTTCATGCGTGGGAATTATAAGTGTGTGACACATCAAAAGTCCTGATTAAGAGCCAGTGTGAGGGATGATAACATTTAAAAGGAGAAAGCCGTGAGTGAGACAACGGATCGCTTTATTGTGCAGAGCATATTACAACAAAGCACCAGCGAAAACCTACAGCCAAAGGAAAAGAGAAAAAAAACTTTCAGTGGACAGTATCATGAAAGCTCTCTGCCTCCTGTATCTTGACTTATGCCGTGATAAGAGTGATAACACACATCCTATTGTGCACAGATATAAATTCAGGTGTGATTTGAAATTTTGGCTTGCCCTTTGGTGTGCCATAGGCACAAAATGTTTGAAAACCACTGATTTAAGTAAACAGTACAATATTTCTCTAATAAAATGGAAATACTCAAGTAAAGTACAAGTACCTGAATGTACTTAGGTAAAGGAAAAAGGGGAAAAATTAAGTGTTTGCCAATTATTTATGGAAATTTGGGAAATAATTTTATCTACTAACTAATCTTATACCTAATCTGGCAAATGATGAAATGCATCCAGTACTGTTTTTCCATCTCAGCACTGCAATGCTGACAATACCATTTGACCACAGCAAACCCAGTTTTTGTCGTGTAACATGTAGACATTAATATACTGTGTATTGGGAAAGTTGTGATTACAATAACTTGATATGACCTGTTTCCATTTATAAGGTCTTCTTTTCTAAGCTGCAGAGATATTTAACATCTTTAAGTGAGTTCGAATTGAAAACTAGGACAGCTGATCACATAGAGGTTTGCTGTAAGTGGGTGCGAGAAGACTGGTTTCCTGTGCACCTTGCTACTGGAATTAAAGTCAACACAACTTAAAAGTTCTGTTTCTAAGTCTGAAGAAACATAGCTGATTACTGAGTCAAATACCGATGCTTTGGGCTAGTGGTTCGGTCCTACTACTAACCCAAAGTGTATTTGTGTACAGTCAGCTTTCTTTCTCCAGCATTACATACAGCACCTTTAAGTTAGCCGACTACCTGTTCATGTCACATGTATAAAGATTATCAGTGACTCTACATGATATCGTAGAAAAAGCCAGTTTAAGGAAGAGCTGTTGTTCCTGGGCGCTGCACAGGATGCCATGGTGTTACTATTAAATGTCAACTGACTACTTTAATTCAGTGTTCATGTATATGTGTTTTCAGCTACAGTGTCTTTGAACACTGTAAGAACACAGTGTTAATGCTGGGGGATTAGTTTGTCCCTCTTGCTGCTTGGATTAGGCTATTTGAGAGCTCTCTCCCAGAGAACAGTACGGAAGTCCTGAGAGGCAAGTGAGAAAAATAAATCAGGTAATTCATTTTCTGATCTAAACTGTTTTTTTCTTCGATGTTTATGACTTAAGATCAGATGAAAAACATTGATGATGTTATTATTATTATTGATAATGACAATAATGATAATGATTATTATTATTATTATTATTGTTATTATTATCATGATTATTTATTTAATGTGAAGATAACTTTTTCAAGTGTTGTTCCAAGTGTACGACTACCCCATGTTCTAAACAGCACAAAAAACATTCACGTTATCCTCCAGGGTCTGTCTGGCCTTATTCATGTCTGTCTTTGTGACATTAGTCATGACCAGGACATTTCCCACTTTCTGGATGGAATGTTTTACCAATGAAAAAAATAAATAAATAAATAGAATTATCAACCCCGCGGTTGGATGCCTCTGTATACCAGTAAAATTTCTTATACCGCTTGCCTCCATGTCTGTGAAAACATGTATGCTTTATACACATCTCCCTCCCCACAACACAGAGGAGACACAATCAGCACCGTTTCAAGGTTGGCGCTCAAGATGAGTGTCTGACCAAATGTCAGTCATCACTTAGATGTTACAGTGAAGCTGACCTTTGACCTTTAGGATGTAGAATGTCACTCCATTTTTTTTATCCTATTAGACATTTGTGTGACGTTTTGTCATAATAAGCACATGAATTCATTTGTTATAGCCAAAACATATTTTGTAAGGTCACACTGACCTTGACTTTTGATACTGTGGACCACAAAATTCTACTCAGTTTATTATTCAGTACATATGGACGTTTGTGTCAAAATTAAAGACATTTTACTAAGGTGTTCTTGAGATATTGTATTTACGAGAATGAGACAGATGCAAGGTCGCAGTGAACTTGACCTTTGACCACCAGCATCTAATTAGTTCATCATTGAGTCCAAGTGAACATTTGTGCCAAATTTTAAGAAATTCTCTAAAGGTATTCTTGAGATATCAAATTTACACGAATAACACAAACAAGGTCGCAGTGACCTTGATCTTTGACAACCAAAACGAACCAGTTTATTGTTGAATCCAAGGGAACATTTATGCCAAATTTGAAGGAATTTCCTTGTGGCATTCTTGAGATATCATGTTCACAAAGATTTGAAGGACATGCGGACAGACGGACAACTCAAAAACATAATGCCTCCAGTCAGAGGCAAAAAGAAGACAGAAAAACCCTTGGATGTGGGATATTTGGACCCTTGTTAAAGGGAAAGTTAATCTTGTACATTTCACAACAGAATAAGCACTTTGCATACATTTTGCTTTTGGTAATTTAAGGAGCAGTGTGTACGATTCAGAGAAATAGAACATGCATAATTATATTTTCATTAGTGTATGATCACCTGACTGTAAGAATCGTATTTCTGTTAGCTTAGAATGAGCAATTCATATCTATACAGGGAATGGGCCATTTTCCACAAAATTCGCCATGTTGCATCACCATGTTTCTACAGTAGCCCAAAACGGACAAACCAGACACTGGTTCCTAATAGGATCTTTGAGTTTTACAGTACCTGAAGGCTACTGTAGTCTTCAACACACTTGGAAAGGGAGGGGTATTGCGCTGGTTGCAATTTCCAACCTAACCACTAGATGTCACTAAATCCTACACACTGTTCCTTTAACTTAATATGATTATTATTCATTCTTACAATACAGAACTGGATGCTGTTTATTAAATCCTAAATCGGTCCTTTAGTTGACAGTTGAACCATTGGAACTTGAATAATAATTGGTTCTTAAACCTTTTCATGTCAATGACTCTCAAACTGATTAGGTGGTTAGATATGATTTAGTAAAGAATTCTTTGTAGAGAATTTTTTGTAGGTCACATTCTTTCACACATTTACAGGCAAAAAAACAAGACATGACAGTAATGTCATATAATTTGCTAACTCACATGCACCTTGTGTTTAGAGAGCATGGAGAAATTAAAACTCACCTGGAGGAAAACATGAATGCTTAAGTCCTATTTAGAACATGGGGTAGTGCTGCACTTCAGCCTCTTGTGGCCGAAACAAGTATTACAACAACAAAACACTTTAAAATGTATCCCGCCAAAAACTAACTCAATCAATCAAAATATCATTTTTGACTTGTCTTATTTTCCACCTGCTTTCAGAGATCTTTTTTTTTTTTTTTTTGGAAAAACAACCATTTTGTTTACCTGGCAAAGTTTTTTCCCACCTGTTTTGCAGATAAAGGAACTGAATGGAGCTTAGTAAGATATCTTGACAAAACATTTTTTTAACCTGTTCCTAAGTCATGCACACAGAGAGAAAATAATTTGGACCAGACTTAGAAAGTGAATCAACCGCATTTTTTTTGCTCACTTGCCTCTCAGGGCTTACGTATTGACCTTTACTGCCAAATCTTACTGTAGAGCAATTTGCTATAACTTGGCATAATCAGATCATTTCTTGACAAAGTGTTGACTGAACTCTATATCTGTAGTGAGGGAAGTCGTGAGAATGTCATCCAGCTGGATTGATTTTATGAATTGACAAAACAGCCATTAAAATCCCAAGGAGAGAGGGACAGACTAAGCACCGCAGCAGGCCATCAACAGCCCCCCCCCCCCCCCCCCCCCCCCCCCACCCCCCCACTTCTCCCATCCATACGACCCCCAATCGACTAGAGATGTACGTCATAATCTGCGTGGAAAGGATTTTTTTTCTCTTTCTTTTCGCCCACTGACTGTTATGATTCAACTCAGCTTTTAGAGCAGGGTTGAGAAGAGAAGAGAAGAGCGTGGGCTTAACCTGCTTCTCCCTGTGTCTCTCTTTCTATCTCAGTACCTGCTTCCCTTCTGCACAGAGCTGCAGAGCTGCTCTCTTTCACTCAGAAATTAAATCCTGGGTTTGTACATGCCTGTGAAGCCTACAATGTACAGACAGATAGAATGGAACAGCTCAGTGGTGGGATGTGTGAAGGAGGTGGGGACCAAAACGACCAGCTGACTGTGAAACAAGCGTGAATCATATCTTTAACACCTATTTTCTCCTGTCATGTTCCTCACAAACTATGGTAGACTGATTACTTCAGACTGCATGTCTTAGGGTTATTTTTACAGCATTTCTGCATTAATAGACAGTTAGTCAAAAGGGTTTGGTCCAATAGTGCTTACATGGTGCATGGTTACATTTCAGCTATCTGATGTACTGTCAAGGATGTCCAGCATATGTCAATTTTGCCACCATTCTCTGAGATATTATCACAGAGTAGTGATTTTGTTTCTCTCTATCATTGGGCATTGTACTGATATTCATTAAAACCTGAAATAAAATTTGGTGGCAGGTGGCTATTTTTGTGTTGGCCCTAATTTCAGCCCCGCATTCAGAAAGAATTTCTGATCTTGTCAACACATAAAATGTCTAGTCCTTGGATATAAGGTGACCCCCACTCTTCAAAAGTAATATAGAGAAACAAATATTGTCTCATATTCAAGCTAATTCAGTACCTGGTATTCTAGGATGTATAGATCTACTGTCGTCTAACTCCACCAAAATGCACAGACTTATTTGATGGGATGCCAATAAACCAAAATAATCGAGTCTTAGATGCATCGCGATGCAGACAAAAATGACGTGGCAAGGAATCACAAATGTCAATAATAAATAAACTAAACATGTATTAATAACGCAATGTTGACGGAACAAAGGGGGCGGGACTCAACCACGAGGGCAGTGCAGCACCCGGACAGTCTACAGCATGGACACAAGAAAGTTCACTTGTAGCTCATCTTCACCAAACCAGCAGTTACAAGCTTGTTTGAATTTAATGTCTAAAT
The DNA here is from genome assembly GCA_026686955.1 of Epinephelus cyanopodus. Lineage (NCBI taxonomy): Eukaryota > Metazoa > Chordata > Actinopteri > Perciformes > Serranidae > Epinephelus > Epinephelus cyanopodus. The sequence continues at coordinate 37,499,780 of CM048926.1, forward strand.
AATCACATTTGTAAGATCAAAGTGAAATGTATTGTGAATACTTTCTAAGCCACCACCCGGAGACTAACATTGCAACTAACATAACATTACCTCACTGACCTGCTCCACTGCCACACTCCTTCCCGCAGCCTCTGCTTCTCTGACTCCACCACTCAGGACCAAGCACCGGACCTGGGGTGACAGACCCTTCTCCATAGCTGCTCCTTCCCTCTGGAGCACTCTCCCAAAACACATTTGAGACTGCACCAACCTCTCCTGTTTCAAATCACTCATCAAAACTCATAATTTCAAAATGTCTTTTAATGTGTGAATAATGCTTTGTGAATTTTATTCTATTCTATTTTATGATTGTTTTTGAATAATGTAAAGTGTCTTTGGATACCATGAAAAGCACTCTATAAATAAAATGAATTCTTCTTCTTCTTCTTGTAATTATTGTGTTATTATTATTATCAACAGAGCAGAGCAGCAATCAGCATAGTGTCGATAAATGACACCAGCTGACCAACATGCAATGCAGCATTCAGCAACTTAAAACACCTACCCGGCCTGCTTAGGAGCTTGACAGTGCAGCAGAGAGGCTGCTCTCCTCTGCTGTAGATGTTAAAACAACACACTGGAGCATGCCACCTTCCTCTTATTTTGTTATTGTAATACAGGCACGAGACTAAGATGCTTTCATATGAATTAATTCATTAATTAATGCACTTAACTTTTAAAATAAAAAGGCTGCAAACCATTTATTATTCCACAGTCTGTGGACTGTAAACGATTTCCGAAAGCCATTAATAATGTCACAATGTTGCGCTATATGTTTGCATATTACCTCATTTAAGTAACTGCAAAAGCACAGGGGTTTTCTTGGCAGGGCAGTTAGGAATGCATTTCACCCTTAGTGGGTGTCTGAGAATGACACAGTTTCTCTTTGTCTTATTTGTAAAGGTTTAGCAGCCATAAAATCTGTGCAATCCATCTGTGTATTCATCAATCAGTGCTTTGCTTAGACTTAGTATTCACATATGGCATCTATGGGAAAGCCAAGAGACAAATGAATCACAAATTTGCTTCCTTCTCCTGATCTGAAGAAGTACTTGTTAAGTGACACAGACAATATGGACATAAATCTTTTTCCTTAGATATTAACATCACTTTCTGCTGAGTGAGACCTGTACTGCTCTATACCTTTCAAATGTGATAAAGGAGAAAGTATGAAAAACTGAGAGTACTGTTTTCCTTTTTTTCTGGTTTCTAGACTGAATTAAATGGGACTAATTTTGAAGTGTTTTTTTGTTTGGAGTAAGTAAAAAATTCATGACTGTAGTAACAATGAAATAAAATGTAGTTAAACAGTAGTTCATGCACACTCACCTCCTTTATATCCCCATCATTGTAGAGGTGTCGCTAACTGGAAGGGATTGACATCTCTGTATAACTGGTCTCACATTAACTCCAGTTATCTAGGAAAAGACAATACACACACACACACACACACAAACAGACAATTCAGTTACTACTAAAGTTACCAGGGGTGTAATGATCCATCTAACTGGATTGATATATCGAAACAATGTTGTCACCAAATAAAACAGGATGTAACTGCTTGGTCTGGCATCCCACTCCGCTACCTTCACGCTACAGTAACATTAGCTGCTCTGTTTCTACTAGCTACTAGCTTGAAGACATGCAAGCATGACAGTTATATATTCAACTGTGTGTATCTTGATCTAATGACTAAGGAAAACTGCCATTGGACCCCATGGCTCGACCAGTTGGGAACCTATGATCTAACATACAAAATTATTAAATGAACCATAGTTACAAGAAAGTTAAATTAAAAAAAAAAAAAAAATTACTGTTAAAAAGAAAGTTAAATAAAGTTTTAATTTCAAAACACTCGACTCAGCTCAGGCCGGAAGTGTTGATGTTTTTGCTGTGAACTTGAAGCTTCTGGTCAACAGTTGGATGTTAGCAGTTTGTACAAAGTTAAACCGTTACACGGCCCAGTTAAACAAAGCTGGAAACCCACTAATAGCTCTGCAGTTCATATATTAAAAGCATCTGCAAGTCGCAGTGGTGCCCCATGATCATAAAATGCAACTAAATATAGTGGTAGTCCGGAACCTTGCAGACAAGACACAGAAAAGTAAAGTGATCTGGATGGCTGGAGGAGTGTGTGTGACGCATCATGTTTGTGAGTCTCTCTTTATGTGTGAGTGTGTCTGTGAGAGGGAGAGAGCCACAGGAGAGACCGCAAGAACCAAATTGCCGAAGCGAGTCTCATGCTGGTGGCTTAAAAAAACAGCCTGAGCACTTATTCTTGACATTCTCGATGTAATCATTTTCCACATTGTATGTATAAGATGATTACATTCTCGATGTAATCATTTTATACATACAATGTGGAACAAGCCGCAATACATTGAGTATAACTGATATATCACTCCCCTCTACCATCCAGGAAAAAACAGAGTAACATTGTCTGTTACACGATAATGGCCAAAATGATAATTACCATTATTTGGATCAATATTTTGATCATGGTTATGTTATGGATGTCTGAGCTGTCACTGGACAATGACAGTGATTCAGTGAGGTTAGGATAGTGACGTTATCCTTCTTGGCCTTTGTGCATTCCCTGGACTGCCGATTGTGGGGATTTATGGGGCAAACACAAGTCTCACAAGTCTCAATCTCTGCACAAGAGTTGCTCTTGCCTCTTGCTTGACATCACTTGTTCTGAATCTGAAATACTCCAAGCAATACTTCAAGGGTCTGCATTTTGTGTACCTGGTACTGATCTTCTAATAAACAGTGTAATTTTTTTTGCACATAAAGGGACACTTCACTCCAGAGTCAAAAATACATGCATATTTTTCCTCTTACCTGTAGTTCTGGAGTTCTATTGATTATTATATTAATTAGTTCTATTATTATTCAGTCTAGATGGTTTTGGTGTGAGTTACCAATGTTCAGTGTAATGTATCAGCCTAAGCCTAAGAGATTCTGCCCTCTCTCCAATATAACAGAACTATATGGCACAATGTATCACCATGCAGAAGGAAGTGTGCATTGACTGCAGGCTGTCATAAACTGTTTGCACATCTTCTATGAAAAGTAATGCACCCAAATCTGTACTTATCCCACCTTATCATGAGCCAGTATGAACCATGTTGAAGTATACTTGAGCAAGATACTGAACCCCGAAGTTCCATCAGTGTGTGAGTGTGTAAAAAATTGAGTAGCAGGTGGCACCTTGTACGGTAGCCTCAGCCACCAGTGTATGAATGTGTGTGTGATGCGTAGTGTAAAAGTGCCTTGAGTGGTCGCAAGACTAGAAAGGTACTATACAAGGCAAATATTATTATATTTTGGATGGCCGCAATCACGTGACCAATGCAGGAGTAAACAAGGAAGCGGTCCAAGCAGTCTTGCAAGAGGCAGGTTGGGGTGGTGGGTGACAGATAGACTTTCCCCAATTGCTTTCCCCAAGAGACACATGTTCAGAACCGTGTGAGCTGTGAGTCATTTTAAGGTATGTCCTCACCATTTTTCTTCCCTAAACCTAACCACAGTAACTTTACGTGTCTAACTTAGAAAACTCTACGTTATCTTCTATGAGGATACGTTGTCTACTGCTAGCTCACCAGCACCACTGAGCTAGCTACCGTTACAGCTCAGTCAAGGCAGATGCCATCCCCGTGTCACTAGCACAAGCCTTTTGATCATGTAAAGATGCATGCTTCCTTCTGTGTGGTCAAATTGTTGGCAGGTGTAGTTTGTTAGAAAGAAAATAGTTCCTACATGAAACTGCTCACAACAAGGTCTGTGGATTATCTTGAGTAACCGGGTCATGATTTGTGGAAAGAGACATTGCTCTTGAGTTATCTGTAACACTCGGCAACTCATTCCAAAACTATCTAGATGTATAAGAAGAGGGAAAACATGTCATTTTGATTTGGGGATGAACTGTCCCTTCAAATACTATAACCTACATTTGTTTGCAATACTTTTGCATTCTAGTTTATCGTAGTATCAGCAGCCCCTGAACCTATGTGTGACACAGGAGATATTCATTCTAAAGAAGATGTGATGCCCTTTTTTTCAATATTAAGAAAATATTATCTTTGCTGTTGTCAGTATTATACTATGTTCACAGTCTGATATCCAAGGACACATCTCTTTGGCCAACACTTAACCTGGTCAGTCTGGGGGGGAGCTGTCCAGGCTGCTGTAGTGCTGAGTGATTGTTTTTTTTGGGGGACGATATTTGCCTTTATTGATAGGACAGCTAAGATAGGTAGGAAAGAGAGTGGAAATGACACACAGTAAAGGGCTGCAGGTCAAAATCAAACCCGAGCCGCTGCAGAGGACTACATGGGCCGCACACTTTACTAGGTGAGAGGTCGCCCCTCTCCTCCGACACTGTTAATTTATTTATTTTTTGTTTGGAACTTGAATAAACAGTTGTTTGAAGGAGATTTTTTCACAGCAATATAAAGGGAGAGGGAGGGAACTGTGACATATTACATATATTGAAAAGGCTTTTGAAGCAGTTATTTAAAAAAAATATATAACACATAATGGTGTGACTGAGTTTTTGTTTATTAAAAGATAGTGTAATAAAGGGTTTATGACTTTAAAACAGTTCTGTTTTTTTTTTTTTTATAATAATTTCTTTGTTTCCATGGAACAAAATGGGGAAATAAATAACAACAATAACAGAAAAAAACCCCAAAAAGAAATCATTGGTATGGATGATTAGCCAAATTGATTTTTTAAATATCTGTAATGGTATCAGCCCAGAATTTCACAACCCTAATCTAAATCATACTTCAAAAAGTGAAAAATAAGACTTCAAAGCAAAGCTAGTGAGCAATACATGATGATGTTAATTAAACTATGTTAGCACGCTGTTTCTTTCATTATCTGATCAGAAATTTTCTCATTTGCAAAAGTGACTAAGAATGACTGCTTGTTTTCATTCTCTCACCATCTTGAAAAGTGAAGACAGAATTCCTGTCTAAATCTCATCTTCATGTATAAGCATTGTGGTATTTGTAAAATACCCACTGTACCTCTCAGCCTAGTGGACTTCTGATTTACAATAATGGGTTCTGAGAAGAGCCAATGGCACAGCTGAACTCCCAACAGGCCTATGAGGCTGCCACTACAATGCTGTCAACAATTGTGGGTGACAACAACACTGCTGACTCTGACAACATCAGTGTATGTAACATATTAAGCCACAGCACAGGACTGCAGCACAACTGCAAATCTCAGGCGACACATGAATGTTGCACATGTGAGCTATTTTTACTGTGATGCATGTGATCAGCACATCACATGTGAAAAAATACATGAGGCTTATTACTGGGCTTAACCAGGCATGTAAATTGCCTTTCAGTAAACCAGATGTCACTGCTGTTGAAGTAAAATACCATATTATTGGTGCTCCTCTCTTAGGTGAGGCAACATTTTATGAGTGGTCAAGAGCACTCTTACCAGAATAAGGGAGAAAAAAAATCTGGTTTTCACTGACCACAAATTGTTGCCCAGCACAAGGAAAAATAAGTTTTATATTTGAGGAACACTTATGATCAAATTCAGATTATGTTTTAGAGTAATTATTACTGTAATTTCAGTTACTGCATGTCCCTCTGCTGACCAGTGCTCGAATGTAACCAAGTACATTCACACAAGTACAGTACTTAAGTACAAATTTGAGCAACTTTTACTTTACTTGAGTATTTTAATCTCATGCCACTTTGTACTACTCCGCTTCAGAGGGAAATATTGTACCTTTTACTCCCCTACAATTATTTTTTAATTTTAGTTACTAGTTACTTTACAAATTAGGATTTTTGCCCATAAAACCTATGAAAATATACAAGTGCAACTGAAACACTAGAACTGGGCACTACAAATCTACGACGACACCATCTTGCCACCATGGGCCAAGTTGCCGCTATCAGCTATAACCATCAGATGAGTGCAGTACAATTAGCTATGGCAATTAGCTATCCAGAGGGGTGCACACTGGGGCACACTGGGGGAGTCATATGCACTAACATGCATGCACGGCCGGACCCCCTTACCATCACAATGGTAGAATTTAGTGTTTTGCTGCTGTGTAAATGCTCTGAATATCACACACAGAACATGTAATGAGGAGCATGATATCATGATACTGTAAAAAAGATTTTGATAATATAAAACACCTTTAAGTAAACAACCTTTCCTAAAACTTTTAGGAAGAAACTGTTATTTAGAAATGTAATCGATTTTTTTTTTTTTTTTTTTTCAAATATAGAGGATCAAGGCTGGGTTTTAATGGATACTACTGCATGCTTCAGGCAGGAGGAATCACAACCAGTGGACAGACAGATATTTACAGTGGATAGAATAGTGGGAAAAACAATTTTGAAAACCTCCTTCAGAAATCTGGCAGTCGTAACATATAAAAGCCCAGACACATCATCATCGCAGAACTTTTGGTGACAAGGGCAGACTGTTGCATCGCCTCATGTCACCTGTGTCTCAGCCAAAAAGTTCCAGCTGAACACACTGCAAACACTATGGCTAACAGCCAATTAAGGGCTCATTTGTGCTCAATGTTAGATATGAAGACGGAAAGGGTCTTCTGTCCTCATTCTGCACTCATTTCTTTGGTGTTTGTGCGGGTTTTCTAAAAGTTTTGAATATGGACAAAACAGAGCACCACAAGAAATCATGGAGGCACTGCACTGTAGTTCAAGCAAGATACAACTGTAAGCAAAGTCGAGGACATTTAAAAAATGGCAGAATAGAAAGAGTCAGTAATACCTAATAATATATAGTAAAATATAGTGAATATAGTGAATATAGTGAAAGAGTTCTCCGTCCACATGTCGAGATGTATATATTGGCTGCATAGACCACTGCTGTCTACAACCCTGGCTCAGTTTAAAACAATAACAATATTTTGACCTCCTCCACCTTGTTTGTTGTCATATCAAACGTTTGACTCTGCCCTCTAGTGTCATCCATTGGCTGTATCTCTGCCAACATGAAGAACATATGAAAGTAAATAATTCTCTCAATATAAATATACCCATATAGCCATTTCTGCTAAATTTTTTTTACTCCATTTAACAAGTTTGTTTCTCACACTCTCTTGGTTTAAGTTATTTGTTTACTTTCCTCACTTCTGTTTCTCTTCTTATGTGCAGGGCTGAACTGCCAATCAGAGTAATTTCACTCACCAACAGGTTCTGCCATTTCCAATGCTGATTCAACATGATAAATCAGCCAACAGATGACATGGGCTGACAAGTGCTGACCAGTGCCAACAGTGTGGGACACACCCCAAAAACTGGGGATACAGATGCTCACTGACAGCCCAACACTGACTGTCAGCCAGGGGCATTGTAGTGGGTGGAAAAGTGTGACTGATTACCCAGGGCCCCAAAGGGAGGGGGGCCCTTGAAAAGTCTGAAATGAAAAGTTTGGTTTTGTTTGCAGTTTTTTATAATTGATTTATTAGTGCCATAACTAAATTCAAATTGGCTGAAAAAATCAGTCACAAGATTGAACCCCTCTCAAAGGCACAAGATAGTTCAGTCCACCCCTGCACTAGATTTTATTTCTAATTGCAACTAGAGTCAAGTGAGTGACTGCTGATGCTACTGGAGCACCAGCATACACTGTTATGTCTTTCCCCAAGAAAAGAAATTGGGGATTCCAAAAAAGAAATAAAAGAATGACAAGGGAAAGAAAGCAAACTCGCTTTGTAAAAAAATAAATAGAATAAAATTCAAAAGGTGAATGAGAGTGACATTTAAGAGGAAGGATGGGGGCCCACTGAAACTGCTTATGCAAAGGGCCCAGACTTTAGTGCTATGCCCCTGTTGTCAGCCAATGGCATGATGTGTCAGAGCCCTAAAGGACATGATGATGGCTTTAGATAGACATAACTGTATCCTTTAAAATGCATTGTAAACGAGCCTCAAATGATTGAGAGAGACTGACTGGCTGTAGTTTAGAGATGGGTCACTAGTGTCATCACTGCTCTGCAGTTAGATTTAATGTACTTTGTTGTTGAGGACAAAAATTGCTCACAGATCCTGGGGGAGGCTTCAGTTTGTTGACTAAGAGGAGGGTTAATTACAGAGTAGATGCTTTTGAAAAAACAATTCTGGGGTTATGACGGTTTGTTGCAGTGATGCTAGAGAAACATAGAGCTGGCTTCTTTTACTGCTTTACTGTTTTCTACTAAGTGGACATTAGAGATTGGAGATTAGAGATGAGATGGTGGCACGTGGACATGCAGGGGCCCCACTCTGTCCTGACACCACTATGTTTTCTTCTTTTTTTCGTATTCTGTGCGTTCAAGAGTGAGTCTGCTGAAGCTGTTCACAGACAGACACCAGTAAAAGTACACGACAAAGACGGACTCAACTGGAATTTACATCAATCCTGCTGGTCGCTGTTTACAACAAGAACAGCTAGGGCCAACCTGTCCCATGGCATCAGGTAGCCACATGTGACTACATGCAAAAACTCACCTGACAATTTATAGACAGCAGAGCCGCAGGGAGCCTATGGCAGGGTTTCCAGGCCATCACAGACTATAAATCTCTGCCACAGACCTGTGCGATCAACATCTCTCTGCTGAGCATTCTCAAAGGCTTCTTTGTATGATTTGAAGCAGTCAGCAACACACCTTGGCAGAAGACCACCTCCCCAGCCCATGATCAGGCCTTGTGCTTGTCTGCAGAAAAGAACACTGTCTTCAATCAGCATTCACAAGGCTGCCAATCCAGACAACATTTCTGGTCATGTGCTGAGGGAATGTGCAGAGGAGCTCAAAGGCACCTTCACTGACATCTTCAATACATCCCTGAGTCAGGCTGTTGTTCCCTCCTGCTTCAAATCCACCACCATCATCCCCGTACCAAAGAAGCCTTATCCATCCTGCTTTAATGACTATCTCCCTGTCGCACTGACCCCCATCATTATGAAGTGCTTTGAAAGGCTGATCATGATCCATATAAAATCCATCCTTCCCCCCATCCTGGACTCCTTCCAGTTCGCATATCAGGCCAACTGTACAGGTGTAAGATCAGCCAGCTTGCCATGTGGTGTAAGGATAGCAATATCCTCCTGAATGTGAATAAGACCAAGGAGATTGTTATTGACTTCAGGAGAGGACACACTCAACTACTCCCACTGACCATCAACTGTGCTGCTGTGGAGAGGGTGAGGAGCACCAAAATTCTGGGGGTGCACATCTGTAAGGACCTCTCCTGGACGACCAGCACCACAGCCCTGGCAAAGAAGGCTCAGCAGTGCCTACAAGTCCTCAAAAAACTGAAGGCAAAAGCTTCCCCTTCCAACATGTGCTTCTTTTAGTGCGGCACCATTGAGAGCATCCCGATCAGCTGCATCACCTTGTGGTCCGGGAGCTGCACTGACTACAACCACAGGACCCTACAGCGCATAGTGGACAAAGCTGGAAAGATCATTGGTGTCTCACTCCCTTCCCTCCTGGGCATTTATAACACCCGCCTCACACACAAAGCTCTCAGCATTGTGGGTGACCCCAGCCACCCCTCACACAACCTCTTCTGCCTCCTGCCATCAGGCAGAAGGTCCCAAAGCCTTTGTACTTGCTCCACCAGACTCATGAAGAGCTTCATTCACCATCTGTCAGGAAATTGAACTGAGAATATCCTCTATCCATTTCCATTCTGATAAACTGACACTGTGGGAGCAGAAGGTGAAAGAAGGGCTTTAAAAAGAATAGCTTTGTGTTCAGAAACACAGCTAGCTTCACCAAGATCAACCATTTGAAGAGTAAAACCACAGGAGAGAATGATATCCAGTGTGCGTCCCTTTGAGTGAGTGGGGCCCTCACCTGACTGAGCATGACAAGATTTCACAGTAACATCCACAGTAAGAGAGGGACCAGAGGGCAGCATACATCTATGATAATTTCACTTAACATCAGAGTCTATTAAAGCGAGACATTATAAAAGGTCATAGAATTCCCGAATGGAAACAAAGTTCAAGGAGTCTTTAGATTAAACCCCAAGGTCAAGGGGCCTCGCCATTAATTATAAAAACCAAGTGATTTGGTCAGTCCACCTCCACAGCCAAAAACTCTAGGCTAGTGAGAATAATTACGAGGATATATTTCATTTTATGCAACAGTTAGATGGACTTACCAAGTCCCAATATGCCTGAAAACTCTCATTTCACAAAATGAAGCCACACTAGAAAAATTATTCATTTGCCAAAGATCTGATATTTAAAGGAAAACTTTGGTATTTTTCAACATGGACTCAATTTTTTTGTGCCTGACTAATGGAGACAACCATTTTTTGGCCCTGTTTTAAAAGGGAGTACTGCAGCCGCAGTGGTGAAACAGGCTGCAGTGTAATCCCCACAGGAAATGGTTTACTGTTAATTTATGCCCACTAAAAGTGTTTGTTTTTGCCACTGACATACTCAGATTGTTATTAGAAGTGTCTGAAAACATTACGGAAAGGACACTACAGAGGAATTAGACATTCTTTCCTTATCTTTCATTGGTCTGTTAGTGTGACGACCAAGTCTCACTCAAGGAGAGGTCTTGCAGACTTTTCCACATTGCCAAAATCATCTTAATATTCAGTCAATATGCAAAAATCGTTTAGGCCTGGTATGCACTGTATGATTTTGAGCTGTCCCAGACAAAAGATGACCAACATGAAAGAAACATGGTGATATCTTTGGTTGTGGCTCTAACATGGTGGTCCTATGTTGCAGAGTAAAAGAGGTTCAAGGATGGCCACTGTCATGGTCTTGGCATCAAAGACAGCCTGGGATAAAATTCTGACAGTGTCAGAAATTTGGGATGACCATCTCACTGTGTGACTGCCGTTACAACCTACGTCTACTAACCAACCAACAGAAATGCAGTATGGAATGACACACTAGCACTAAGCCAAAACAGCAGCTTGCCATGGAGAAAAAACACATTAAAAGAAATGTATGTGATTCCAGCAAAGAGGAAGAGGAGTTGTGGCAGCAGAAGCCTTGCCTGTATGATGTGTCCTCCAGCTCTTACAAAAGAAGGACAAAGCATGGAAGGAAATAGCAGCAGACTTGAAGCTGCCAGGTGAGCAACCGAGCAGCTAGCAAATACACACATACACACACACACACACACACACACACACACACACACACACACACACAAAGACACACTGCAGTATAAAGTGCCCATGAAACTTTGCGTTATTTAATAATGTGACCTCTCCTTGGGCGAGATTTGGTTACACACACTTACAAATAGCCCAGCGAAATGTCAAGAAGTCTTGCTCTGAAATCCCGGGAGAGGTGACTTGTTGCAGGAAAAACAATGTTGGAAATGCTGAGTTGGAGAGAGGAGTGCCAGAAAGAGTTTGTTGTGTTGGAGTACAGAAATCATAGCTTGGTGTTATCTAAAAGATTCTGAATGTCATGACTAAATATTTAGCTGATTTCCACAATGTGGAAAAGTCTGCAAGATTTCAGAACAAGACTTCTCCTTGAGTGAGACTTGATCACACACACTAACATACAGACAGTGAAAGGTAAAAAGGGAAAAATGTTTAATTTCTCTGTACGGTCCTTTTCATAATGTTGTTAGACACTTCTGATAACAATCTGAACCTCTCAGTGGCAAAAACAAACATTTTTAGAAGACATAAATTGACATTGCACAATTGCCTGTAGGGATTGTATTGCTGCTGCTGCTGCTGCAGCAGTCTTGCTCACTACTGGACCAATTTCAAAAATGGTTATCTCTAATAGTCACTCAGACACAAAAACATGGAAAAATGGGGTCTGGGCTATAAAATGTAGATGTTTCCCTTTAAAATCCTGAACACTACTGAGTTGAAAGATGGACATGGAGCAGGATTAGCTAATAGGAACATGAGTAGAGGCAGCTAGGTTAGCATTCACTGTGTGGCTGCATTTCCAGCAGGGGACTCTGTTTCTAGTAGCAATGGGAGTAATCCTACATATACAATGAATTCTTCAGTAAGGATATTTTCTTGTGGCATGCAATTTGGTCCCTAACCTTCCTGGGTGCAAACTACAAAGGGCATAGCAGCTCCATAGCATACAGTTGGCTAAAAATCTTTCAACCACACTGGCTGAGATACAGTATGGTATGGGAGAAAACAACATTGCATTTGAGCATCGCTAGAGACTGAGCAATTGAGCTGAACTGTTCCTTCACTAACTCATTTCCTAGTCCAGCTTTAACATCGTTGATGCAATTTTCTATTAAAGTGGATAGTTTCCCAACTATATGTGGTGAGCCACTAGCACAAGAATTCAATCAGCGTCATATGGCATGACAAACCCACCAACACAACAGTTATCTGAACTCTGTTACAGTGCAACGCTGTAGTGAATAAATGAGACCAAATGTAGCGATAATCTACATTATAAATAAAGAGATGTAGCCTTTCCATGACCCATACCCTCATCATAACCACCTCTCTTTTAACATAATACTTGCTTAAGGGAGGCACATCATACAGCAGGAGAGCACTCATATAGCTGCTCCAGCTGCAGTTCTACCTACTCACATTTGGTGGCTAAAAAGCCCCTGGCAATGTAGCGATGAATCGCTAAAAGACAATGATGATGTTGTTTGTTGATCTCAAACACTGGTCTGCAGCTTGGCAGGGCACTCCCCTAAGGGCCCTGACACACCGAGCCAATGGTCGGCCGTCAACCAAAGTTGGGCAGTCAGTGAGTGTCTGTCGGCCTAGTTTTTGCGGTGTGTCCCGCATCATCGGCCCTTCGGCGTCAGCAGCTTTTCGGCCGATTGAGCATGTTGAATTGGTGGCAGAGCTTGTCAGTGAGAGAGATTACTCTGATTGGCTGTTCAGGTTTTATTTCCACACCCCTGTAGCGAGTGAATCTGCTTGTAGTGAAACCGGGGCTAACCAGTGCTTCCTCCTCAGGCTCCACTTCACTCAGCTGCCCCACAGATTGGCCACTTCTTCCAACTTTAACCTGAATAACAAACCGGAGCTAGCTGTGAGGCTAGTGGAGCCACAGCATGACCGGAGGGAAGCACAGCCAGTTAGCCTCCGCTAGCTTCCCAGCTAGCCCTGGCTCTCCGGTTTGTTATTCAGGTTAAAGTTGGAAGACGCAGCGGGTTTATCGGGCAGCTGAGTGAAGTGCAGCATGTGGAGGAAACAACGTCTGGATGTAATAGTCCGTGGAGGTGCTGTGGTGCTCGGCTACACAGGTAGGAAACCCCTCGGCTGTCAAAATGTACCACTCTCTCACTCCGCTCTCTCTCACGCAGGTGCACTTGGCTGTCGGATGTAGTCCGTGCAGTGTGTTCAAATGCAAGTGACACAGGGTGACATGAGGCGATGTAGACGACGCAACAGTTGGCTTTCGTTGCCGCTCTTTGATGTAGGTTTGGTGTCTTCGCACCTTAAGAGTCTTAAAAGCCACCATCCCATCCACCTCCTGGTGACATTATATACTATGTCCCTCTAAAAACCTTGATATGATGCACTCTCCTTCTGTTTGTCACTCGCTTGCTGGGGAGTGGGTGTGAAGCCAAGGAATCACAGGCAGCCACATCTTCAGCGAAGAGGAACTTTTTCAGCACATCCAGCTCAGACCATACAGCGGCCACTTGCCCAGCAAGCACTCTGCAGTCCTTGTATGGAGGCGGCTATTTGGCAAACACATCCTTACTGACAGCAGGGGAACAGGATACCTTTTGCCACCCTGGATCAGGTAGTACAGATGACTTCATAATAGACAGTCTGTAATATTACACCCCATCACTCAAATGCAGATGGTACAATGGAGAAATAAGGTAAGTTATGATGTGATCACAGTCAGAGTGCAGTTCAAATTCAAAATATATTAGACTAAGGTTAAAAACAGTTAAATCTGGTTAAACTTTAAGATAAAATTAAAGGCTGAGAGGGAAACATCATCATTCCATTTTGGGGCGTTGAAAGTCATATAATACTACTAATGGTAATGTGTTGTTCTGGTCTGCATTCTGAGACAGAAGTGTTTTGTTTAAAATGACACGCCATGCCACGGCAGTGCCAGTGTGTTTTCAGCTTAACACATTGTTCCTTTGAGGCTGTGTTATCACTCATTGTATGTTTAGGGGGTTGTCAGTGAGGTTCATATATGTACAGTATACACTTGACCGATAAATGATATAATTATCACTCACTTTGCTCCGCTTGTAAAGTCTGGTAAAAGTCAAAACCATAATCTTTTCATCTGGATCCAGTCATGCCAAGTCACGTGACAGATGTGTTCTAGTCTCTATTGTCACTCACTTAAATATATTAAATTTTACATTTTAAAAGGTGATATTTTTTTTGGAGGTGTGCTGCTTATGGCTCTTAGCCATTACAAAATTACTTGCTACTTGGTGTGTACTCCCAGACACACACACACACACACACACACACACACACACACACACACACACACACACAGCAGGTGCTTAATTGTCTACAAATAAGCAATTTCTAAATCTTCTGTTTCACAGATTAATATGTTAACCGTCTCAGATTTGTCCCACAGCTGATGATGGGAAATGACACCCGGGGGCCCTATTAAGCTTTTTTTTTTTTCTCTCTCTCTCTCGCTCTCTGGTGGAAACCTGATGAAGTTGTTGCCTGGAAACAGGCTCATTAAAAACATGCAGCTTTTGCAGACCTAGAGTTTGAATGGCAGATGTGTGTTTAGCCTATCTGTGCCTATACTGTGTGATAAAAGGATCAGAGAGCTGCTGCACTTCAAACAGCCGACTGTAAGCAAGCTCCACCATACACAGCTTATTTACATATTAAAGCCCTGCTTGCTATTTCAAAATACATTGTAGTTTTCTTAAGCTTTTATCTACTGCAATGTGGGTGTAAATATTACCCCCTGTCTGATGATAAAACATCACAACCTGAAACATGAGGCCTTTTTTCAGTACAAGTGCTCCAAGTTTAAACTGGAGTTCTGAGGTGTTTCAACTTGGCAGTAATGCTTAATTTATAGCTACAGTAGGAGTGACATCAGCAGCACAGATGGGCTCTGGTGATTACAGATAAACATAAGTGAATACCTGCTGTGTGACAAAACGGTTTCAACTGAGACATCCACTGCTTTCAATAGTATCAATATTCACTGTTATTTCTAGAGAGGCAAAAGTCCGCAGGGGCACCTCTGTTGTTCAGCATTTAAACCAATCACAGACATCTTGAGCAGTGCTAAGCTCAGGATGTAGCAACATTTGCATATGGGAATGTGAGCACTGTCATTAAAATGGCCAATTCGCTGCAAAAGAAAATGCCATAATAACCAGTAACACATGTACAATATGTCAACTGTGTAGAATGAATGCCTTGTTTCATACTTACGCCGAAGGGTTTTGGTTCACCATCATGAAAGAGTGTGTAAAGCTGCCAATATTTGAATGAGAAGCTGCAATAAGAGTATTTTGAGGTACCATTAGTACTTTTCTATGAAAACTGTCTCAAACCAATTACTCGACTCTAAAATAGTCACCGATTATTTTGAGAGTCAATTAGTCAACGATTAGTCGACTAATCGTTGTAGCCCTAGTACAGACCCCGCCAGCAGAGACAACAGACACATTAAATGTTGGCCTGACATCAAGTCACTGAATTAACTTATTTTGGCCAAAGCTGACATGACCTGATGCCGGCAGCATTTGTCATTTTAACTGACAAAAGTGACGATCAGCACTGGCGAAAAATGAGCAGTTGCTTCCAGAACATATTGCAAACTAATCTCTGCCAGAGATAATGGATTCATTCTGAGCACATGGCAAATCTGTGTATTCTGCCAACTCACTGGTGTGCTCAAATCATCCCTAACATTCACTAGTTTTCCAGTGGATATGTAGCGAAATGCTTTACATTAGAGCCTTGCAGCACTAACACTACTGGTCTGAGATGCAAAAAAAACAGTAGCATTCAGTTAAGAAAAGATCAGAACTTGATCTGAGAAAATAGGCTATCAAGCTCTATGGAAACAAACAGTTGCTGACTTCACATTGCTAGCTTCATACTGTTATATGATTCCCATCCACAGTAAGGAATAAGCACCAGCCACCAGCCAAATGACATTTGCTTAACTTACCAGCCAAACAAATAATAGAATCAAGAATCAAGAATCAAGAATCTTTATTGTCATTATGCAAGGCACAACGAAATTTTGTTTAGCAGCTCTTGGCTTAAGGCACATAGACACATAGTATAAAAAGAGGCACACCTGAGATATACGTATATAAATAATATAAAATAGAATAAAGAATTTTAAAAAGTAGAATAAGATAAAGTGGAATAAATAATATTAATAATAATAATAATATTAATCTGTTGAGTGGCTGGTAGATTTTGGAATCCACTAGCCACAGTGGCAGGTGGCCAAAAACAGTTAATTCCCAACCCTATTCCTATCCAACATATGGATGTTTGGTTCTGCCCAATCCTGTTGATTTCTTCCTGTCCCATCCCAGTCTTGTGAACGATAGTGAAATTTACCCCCATCATCCTCCGGGAATCCCACAGGGATCTTCTGACCCACTGGATTCCAGAAAAAAAATGCCAGCATCTAATCGACTACACTGCCCACAATGACCTAATCCAACAAGAGATGTTGAAAAACATTAATGGGATGGTTACCATGGTTAAAACAGGAAGACAGGTCTCTGACAGTGACAAACTTCTATCAACTCACTATATTGTCATATTGGCGAACCATGTCCAAGGCAAAACCAAAAAGAAAACTTTAATAATGGAGTTGTGGTCCTCAATTAGTAGTTTACTGTGGTATAGTGTAAACCCTAATCCATTACACAACATTTTAATGAAAGGTCTACATATGCCCTTGATTGTCAAAAACTCATCCATTGTAGGCTTGACATAATTTTTTGTTGTATGTTATGTTGAATTTTGCAGTAATATGACTAAACTTATGAAGCCAATTTTAACATATTAGTTTAAGGGCAATCAACAACACAATCATCATGCACTTAACACACTGGCGCCTACCTCTATAGGCAAGTAAGGCAAATGCCCCCCCACTTTTCAAGGTGGGGGGGCAAAACTCATATTTTGCCCCCCACTTTTTTCAACTCTTTTTAAGTCAAAAACGCTGTTGCATAATATGTAATTGAATATTTTCAATATAAAATGTAATCACAAAATTAAATAAATTAATCTTATTTACATTTAAATAATCGTATTTGAATTATTCTGCACCCCACTTTCAATCCAAGTGGCATATTCCAGGCAGTACGAAGCAAGTGCACTATGGTTGCCATGCCCGCTTATTAGAAGGAGTTTGGATTGTTTTTATTTCTGTAAATTTGCTTTCAAATACTGGTAGTTAGCTTGCCTGTTTTAGTTGTGGATGCATTTCATGTTTTCGCCATTGTAGTTTGACACACATTAATGATAAAAACGGGAAAGATGTGGAGAAGCAGCTTGTCTGATTGCGTGTTTCACTCCGGACATCTGGTGCTGCCCTCTGCACGCGCATACTGCAGTAGAAGCTGTACAGTCCGGTACAGTGTGCCACAGACTGTACATGAAAAACCAACCATGAAACGCCAGCTAACTATCCATAACTTATGGAACAATAAGATAAGGAAAAAAACATGTGAGGTGACCAGACGTCCCGCATTGCGTGTGACTGCACAGCATTTCTGTCTCTTTTCACGCGTCACGCAAATTGAGACTATAGTACTATTCAGACGGGATTAGTTTTACATAGGGACATGGGGTAACGTGACTTTACCACAGGACGTCAGTAATTTTAATTGCCGACTCGCAAGGGATAAGAAATCTCAGTAAAACTACCACAAGTGGGAAGGGCAAATCCATTCACGCACCGCCGTCCCCTCCTGCCATTATGTGCGTATGATAGGACTTCGAATATTTTTGAATTAATTAAGTAGAGTTCGAATAATATTAGAATTATTTATTTATTTATTTTTACAAAAAATAACACAAAAAATAAGATGCTTATTGCTGACACAATATGAACGTCACACTCGGATGGAAGCACTCAATCTGACCTCACTGAAGTGCCAGGTATGACCAACTTCTGCCTCGCTATCTGAGCAATGTTTGGATACTTCAGTGTGTAGTTTTCCACAAGAGTGGATCTTGTTCGGCTCGTAGTGCCGGCCCACGTAGGCTCATAGTGTCATAGTAACACCGCATGTCCCTCCCGCCCATCTATCAACTATTTCAACCTCCTTGATCGCAACAGGTGACACTCGTTAGCTAAAGACACTCACATGGTGTGGCGCGAGTGTCATTGGGCTCGTTGGAGATGAACTGCGCCTCGCCTGAAAAGTAGACAAGCAGGCGGCCGCAGCAGGGGGCGGTGACAAAAAGCTGCGATGAAGTTGGACAGTTTCCCAGCAGTTTCCAACAGCCTTCAGTCCGTACAGGAAGTCACAGACACACTAACATCCTGTCTGGAATGACGTCAATTAGTTAAAAAGTGATCAGACCCATATATCAGTTTGTTTCAGTCTTCAGTTGTTTTAATTATGATAGATTCATTTATTGAAATGCTTTACATGTGATCTGTAGTTTATGTTCATGGTTTATCCTCCTTTTGATATGAATTCTTCTGTAAATCAGCATCATATCAGTTTGACCTGTCCCCTCAACTACACAGGCTGAATAAACTGTGTTTGACTGTAAAGTTCATATTTTCAGGAATAAAAATACAAGACAACAGCTTTCATTAAAGATCAGTCAGGGCTTCACATCTGTACACATGTTACTGTAAGAATCCTCACATCCTACTGACCACAAGTCTCTGTGTTGCTAAATACTTCAATAAAGAAAACAGTCCAGTGTTAATATACAGTAGACTACGTATAGTTTATGATGAATGTATTTAGTCTCTGATGAAAATGTGTAACTTCTGCCTTTGTAATCAAATTTGTAAACTGTTAAAATGGTATTTGAATGTCTCATTTCTTTAAATTAAATAGTCCTGCAACATAGCATTGAGACTCATAATCAATAAATTTATTGGAATATGTTTTGTTTCTGGTGTTTCGCACCCCCCGAGTGTAGCAGTGTTTACATATAGTTAAGGTGACCAGACGTCCCAAAAAATTCGGGACAGTCCCGAAATCCAAGCGGTTGTCCCAAATCCCAAATCCTGCCCTAATTGCCCTGAAAATTACACTAGAGCAGAGTCTAGAGTAGTTATTGCCTGATAAAACATTAAAACCTGAAGTAGATGAAGAGAGCACAAGTTGCAGCCACAAGGACAGGGAAAGCGCAGGCAGCCACTAGAAGGAGTGATTTGCATGTTGCTGCGCAGCCTCTTGTTCTAACTTTTCAAAACTGTTCTACAAACTTGTTCTACAAACTGATATGCCTGTAACGAATGTACCATGCGTATTTTATTTTAACTTTTATTTGTTATTGAGTTTAAAGGACAAGTGCACTTACATTGGTCACTTCCATAAAATAAAACAAGAAATTGGAAAAGAGGAAAAGATTGAAAAAACTGATCACAGATGTATTGTCTCTGTGTTTTTACATCTATTGTTGCTTTAATTTGCAGCTATGCTTTTAATGAAACTGACATGTCATGACATTGAAGTGAACTTGGCTCCAGATAAATTTTTTGGTGTTTTGTGTCTCATGCTTGTTTATGGTGTAGCTGAGAGGAATCTGCTTCAGACAGTGAACAGGGGGGGTTGTGTTATTTATGAGTAGGTAGGGAACTGTTGTGCTTTTGCTAATCATCGCAGTGGTTTAATATGATAATCCATTAAACCATTTTAATCCCTGCCCTTGGCCAAAACATCTCAAGACAAAAAATGCCACAAAAAAGATTGAGCTCAACAGCCTGAAATGCAATACAGCCAAAACACTGACAACTTTTAACTTAAAGGAGGTCATCACTGTGGAGACATAAAGAAGCTACACAAAAACAACATGAGAGGAATTCCAGTATCCTGGAGGTTTTTCTGTCATGATTCTCATGGCTGAGGGATGCACACAAATAAAAATCCCAAATATTACTGAGCATGGCAGCTAGTTCCTGGTGGTCATTAGTCCACAGCCTGCAGTAACGTTTAGTCAGTGACTTGCTGGTTTTGTCTTTTTAACGTGTTTAAAATGTTTGCAATGATGATTAAATTAAAATAAATTTGGCTGGGTATTAAACCTCAGAGGTAACAACCAAAGTGAATCTGAGTATAGCAAACCATCAAAAACTCCTGGAAGCTGGAATTGAATACTTGGACTCCATCCTCTTCTTTACCTCTCCTTTGATCAGACTGTTCCTGATTCAAATATTATTGCAAGACTGTTGCAAGATTGTTTGAGAAATTTGGCTTATTTTGTAATTTCAAAAAAGGGTTATGTTGAAAAACTAGAATTAACGCCTGGCAGTTGTATGCCTCCATGCACCAGTCAAGTTTCTGTTACAGTTTACATCCATGTCTGTGAAAACATGGATGCTTCACACACATCTTACCCTGGGCACCACAGAAGATCTATACAATCAGCAGTTTCAAAATTAGTGTCACCAATTCAATATCTGACCAAATGTCTCCCCTTGTGTTCCTGAGAAATGAAATTGAGTAATGGCCAGAAAAGTATTTTATGTAGAACATTATAATGTCACAGTGAAGTTGACCTTTAACCTTTTGGACATGAAACGTCATCCCTTCATTATTTTATCCTATTAGACATTTGTGTGAAGTCATGTTAGCATATGAATTGAACGCCCTTGATATAATGGAATTCAGGCCAATACGTAACCAGTGAGTGTGACACAGAGTCAACCAAAACTGAACATTACACATGTGGGATGTAATGCAGGACTGCTGTGAAGATTGCATGTGATTATGGTAGTGTTCATACACAAGTGAATGTATTTGTGAAGTATTAAAATTTGAGCTGTACACAATATAAAGACACAGAGAAAGAAAGAATTGATAGCTGACTGTCTTTTGTCTGCTCATTCTTGTACTGCCATTGCTTTTATATCACACACACACACACACACACACACACACACACACAACACACACACACACACAGACACACACACACACACAAACACACACACACAGATGAACAGGTTCAAAACCGAAAATTAAACTACACACTATATGTACATACCCATATGCAGGAGTGGGTGAAAGAGATTAAATCCTTGATCAAAGCAGTAGATGTTAGGGCTGCAGATTAATCTGCAGAGTTTTTAATAGTCTATAATATCAGAAATAGTCAGCTAGAATCACTGCCTTGCGGTTGTATACCACCAAACCAGTCAAGTTGCACTTCGCATCCATGTCTGTTCAGACTCCTATGTAGCCATGACATCAGACAATGCTTCAGGCGAGCGGCTGAGGAAGGGGGCGGAGTGAAGACTGTCCCTCGCTGCGGGGAGTGGAGAGAGGGCTTTTCATTGTGCCGATGGTGGCTTGGAAACCCCCCCCTAACTGTGTCACATGGGCAGAAGGGAAGGCGGCCGGAGCTCAGCTGGTCCCCTTCTCCACACTTTAACTTATTTTATCCCTCTCTGGGAGCCTGGGCTCACCGTGCAGCAGCCCACCGCATCCATCCACCCCTCCCTCCCTCACGGCCCAGCACATATACCACCGAGGCTCGGCTCAGGGGTATATGTGCTGTAATGTAATGTAAATTCAAATGTAGTAACCAGGTTTCAAGCTGTAGAGGGCACTCCACACCACATTTTTAAAATAAAATGTATATTTTCAACAGTTTGCACTAAACTGTCAAGATTTTGAGCAGGATCAGTCAGTAACACTACTTCACTACTAGACACAATGATTATCAGCTGAAAAAATGGTTTTAGGGTTGAGTTACTCTTTAAGGTCACAGCAACCTTTAACCACCAAAACTGACTCAGTTCATCGTTCAGTCCATGTGGTTGTTTGTACCAAATGTGAAGATATTCCCTGAATGCTTTCTTGAGATTTCAAATTCACGAGAATGAGACTAAAGAGGTCACAGCAGAGTCCTGTACAGGTCCATTTTTGTAAAACCTGCATCCACCTATACCTGTAAAGTTCAGTACCAGAACCGGCCTGTTACCCATCATTATGTTTAAGTCAAAGCTGCACCCACCTGCTTAATAAAAGTCCCAGGACCCCACCCACACCCATGATTAAACACACACAGGCTACAGTCACTAACACTGGGTTCTCCGTTCTTGAATTACAAATCCAGCAGAGGAAAAGTCTCTTTCACTGGCTGCGTTTGATGCGTGGATGGCGAGTGCATTCTGCGCGATGACTGCCAGGTTAGGAAACATTTTAGCATGCTCCTTCCACCACCATACAACTCCTTAGAATCCTCCTTAGGTGTCTTGAACTTAGTGTAGGCTGCCACCTTACTCTCAGGCTGCAAAGCTTCATTGATGGAGTCCTCCACGTCGGTAACAAATGTGACGAAGGGGTCAAAGGTTTGACTTGTGTCACAGACTTTCAAAATAAATGGAATTGTGGCTTGATAATAGTCATTTAGATGTCAAAATATTACACATACACTGCAAATCATTTTTATTTGTTTACAGTACAGTACAGTACAGTATGTACATATTTTTACCTGTTACATAGTTTTTTGAGGGTTACCCATCAGTTACCCAACCCGAATCACATTAACCTTTGCCCACCAAAATCAAATCAGTTCATCAATGAGACCAAGTGTTTACTTGTGCCAAAATTGAGGAATTTCCCTCAAAGTGTTCTTGAGATATCACTTTCACAAGAATAAGACAGACGCAAGGTTACAGCAACCTTAACCCAGACGTTCGTGCCAAATTCATGCTTCCTACATGTCTGGCCTGGCTATCCCCTAAACTTCCTATACCATACGAAATAAAGGGAACAGGGGTGGGACGTGGGTTATACCCTTGAAAGGCTGCTGTCAGTTACAGACATGAAACACTCTCTACTGGCAACTGCAAAATGCCAACAAAGGACCCCAATAAAAACCTTGAAACAAATAAAATCAGTAACTGCCAATTTAATGGCATAGTTTAAAGTTCCCTACACATCATTAAAGGGTATCAGGACCTGTATTGATCATCTTAATTTTTATGTAAGTGGTCCTGGATTAAATTGGACAAAGTCTCATGTTATCAATTATACAGGCCAAGACATAGTAAATGGACTGCATTTATGTAGTGCTTTTCTACTTTAACAAAGTGCTTTACAATTGGCCTCTGATTCACCTATTCACACACACTCACACTGATGGCAACAGAGCTGCCATGCAAGGAGCCCTGTGGAGGAGGAGCTGGGGATCGAAACGACAAGCCTGTAATTAATGGACGACCTCCACTCTACCCCCTGAGCCACAGCCACCCCAGAAAATGAGAAAGAAAGTGACTTTAATCCTGGAAAGGAAAGATTGTATTGTGTTTGAAATTCATTACAAGTTGACACCAGAGGGGACCTCACAGGGTTCAAAGCTATGCATACATCCCATATGCTATCCCATATGCTATATTACGGTAGTGTTCATACACAGGCGAATGTATTTGTGAATGCAAGGAGTATTAGAATTTGAGCTGCACACAATATAAAGACAAAGAGAAAGAAAGAATTGATAGCTGACTGTCTTTCATCTGCTCTTTCTTGTACTGCCATTGCTTTTAGATAACAAGGACACACACACACACACACACACACACACACACACACACACACACACACACTTATGTTATTGGTAGAAGGAGATAAATTGACTAGATCCCAGTATTTGATCTGTTGAGGGTTGCAGAGGTGTGAGTGACCTTCAACCTGTGGCATCACCGGTTGCACGATGTCCTGTAGTGTGTAGGTACTTAAATCTCTTATCAGCATAAAACTAATCAGTCAAACAAGCCCTTAATTATATAGTTACACCTTTCAAGGAATAAATACAGCTTGAACTGATATATATTTAAAGGTATACTATGCAGGATTGTTTACTTTGTTGCTGTTTAACACACTCATAAGCAAGAATGAAAAAAAAAAAAAATGCAACCCACAGATTCACTCTGATTTGCCATTTCACCTCGCTATATTTGCAGGGTTTTTGTCACTGTGTCTCTTGAATGCCTGCTGCTTGTGGTCTGGCATCTGGTGGCTACTTTTTTATAAAGCCCCAGACTCACCAGAGCACTATATGGGTACATGCCCATAAAAGTCCAGAGCACAGAAAATAAGAAGAAAACTAGAATTACTGCCCGCCGGCTGTATGCCACCATGTACCAGTCAAGTTTATCTTACAGTTTACATCCATGTCTGTGAAAACATGGATGCTTCAAACACAGTGTTCCCCCCGACAGCACAGAAGATCTGTTCATTCAGCACAGTTTCATGGTGGGTACCTAAGATCAGTGTCATCAATTCAGTATGTCTCCTCTTTTGTTCCCAAGTTATGATGTTGAGTAATAGCCAGAAAAGTCTTTTTTTTGCAGAATATTATGATGTCACAGTGAAGTTTGAACTTTGACCTTTTGGATATTGAATGTCAGCACTTTATTGTTACATCTTATTAAATATTTGTGTGAAGTTTTGTCATATTTAGTGTAAGAATTCTTGAGTAGTGGCCAAAAACATGTTTTGTGAGTTCATACTAACCTTGACCTTTGAACGCAAAATTCTAATCAGTTTATTATTCAGTCCAAGTGGATATTTGTGTCAAATTTGAAGCAATTCCCTGAAGATGTTCTTGAGATAAAATACTCAAGAGAATGAGATGGATGCAAGATCAAACTGACCTTGATCTTTGACCATCAAAATCTGATCAAGTCATCACTGTGTCTAAGTGAACATTTGTGCCAAATTTAAAGAAACTCTCTTAAGGTGTTTTTGAGATATCACACGAGATCACAAGGTCACAGTGACTTTGACCGGTGACCACGAAAATCTAATCAGTTCATCGTGGAGTCCAAGGGGACATTTGTGCCAAATGTTAAGAAATTCATGTTTACAAGAATATGACAAATGGACAGAAGGTTGGACAACCCGAAAACAGAGCCTCCAACTACGGCTACTGCCAGAGCAGAGGCATAATAATAACATCCGGGCAGAAGGCAGAGAAGTCTTAGTAGAAAAATACACCACTACACATATCTCGTGGGTCATAAGAGATGACTGAGAGGGATTACTGCTGTGTAAGTCCACTTTTTTTTTTTTTTTTTTAGAAAATCCCTGCATATTATATCTTTAAAGAACAGACACATGAAAACAGGTGAAGACATAAAAAGAGATGTATTTAAATAAAGAGTTTTAAAGAATATCCTCCAATAAAAGTCAATCCAGTATCACATCTGAAGCTATGCATGCAGGATGCAGAAAAATGTTCCATCCAAGGAAATATTGATTTGTCCTTGTGACCTGCTGGTTTGAACACATAAGGTCTGTTTCCAGGGAGATTTCACGGCTCTTCATATGGAGATGAATAATTCTCCAGTTGCAGCACTAACCTAATCAAGATCTCTTCTTTCTAGCACATTAGGTCTTACCTTACCAACATCTTAGAGATCTGAAATCTTAAAACATTACTGAACAAAGAAATATCCTCTGTGAACAACTGAGGACAGTCATACTGAGAAGTAGAAATACAAATCATCTCTTTCAACAAAGGGAGAATTATGAAGCAAGTTCAAGTTCAGCAGAGCATGGCTTTCTTTGCCTTAGCTAGTTCGACAAGGGCTAAATCTCCAGTCTCAGATAATGAGTATGATTATGGTGGTTATCAATTTTCTTTGTTAACCAGGTTATCTTAGGTTCTTTGCCCGTTCCCATAAAATCCGACAGGGGAACAATGGATCTGGTTCAGTGTAGATTCAGTGTAGCCAGCAGATATCTGGACACTGATTTCCTCTTTCATATGCTGCTCATTTTGGCTAATCTCTATAAACAGATATCTGCATATTAATAAAGATAAATACATTTAAAGAGGCTCATACAAAGCTAAATTGTCATCTGACAATAACTGACGTGTTCAAAGATCCCATTTTGGCCATTGAGTAGTGCTTCTCCACACGAACATTCTACCTGTCACTCGAATGTGATTGGTCAATACTACTCAGACTACCAACAGAAACCAGAACACTTCTTATACCAAAAATCTTCATATTTGAATGCAGAATCTCTGCCTAGAGATTTTAAGGTAAGTTACAGATAAGAAAAATGAGGTGAAAATGGGGAGATGGGCTGGGAAACTTAGGTTAGGGGAGTGAGGTTATAGCAAGGCAGGTGGGAATGGCAGGATCTTTAATGAAAGGAGAAAAAACTGAGGACCTTTGCTGGACAGGTAAAAAATAATAACAAAGTGGGGCTGAGAAAGTGGCAATGGCTGAAGAGAGGGACATAGAGGCAGGATAAGCAGGAATACATACAATCAGGCTGATCTAATGCACTGTTTGTAAGTTTTCCTACAAAAAGTAATGCACCAAAATTCGAACATATCCCACATAATGATGAGCCAGCTATTCAGACATAACCCGCATATTTTGGAAGGCTACGATCATGTGACAAATACACTGACGGGATTAAAGAAGGAAGTAGTCTTCAGTGGTCCATAAAAGCCCCATTTCCTCTAAACACTTTCAATATGGTACCTTTGGAACAGAGAGTAATCCTTCAGACATGGTACTTAGACCATTGCATTCCTACCACAAACAGTACTCTTAAATGTGGGTGGGGTTGAGGTCACTTACAGCTCCGACCAGCACTCACTGTACTTACCCATTACCAGTGACACAGATGGAAGTCTGATTTCGTTTATTGTCCACAGACTTTTTCAGAACAAAATAAAACAGGCTGCAGTTAGAGTCTCAGGACAGGGACGACGCTCTGCAACGCCTTTTTATCTCCGTGTGAGGATTAGAATATAAGCCGTTCACATAATACGCCAAAATTTATACATATATATATACATATATACACACACACATATAACCACACGCTTGAAGATCCACTCATTACTAAAAGAGAATGTCATATAAAAACTAAAGCGATGGTCAAAGTTCATGTCATCAAACCATGCATCGATTACAAGTTAACATTTTGCCTTTAAAGTTGCCGGCAGTCAGCCCAGTGAATTAAGATATATTTTACTCCAACTACAGCTGCTGCAAGAGGCAGCAAAACATCCTTTCATTTTATAGTTACAGTTTACTCAGAACATTGGTTACATAAGCCTCAAAACCAGCCACATCTCTGCCCTGAGCCAATGACCAAGCAACGGACTGCAGTGCTCACAGCTCCAACTTTTAGTACCATATCTATATGCTAGATACCCCAACAGAAGGGTTACCAAAAAATGTGGACAGTACTCAACGGTTCTATTGGTACCATCCACAACTTTTCACAGTGGAAACAGAAAAAAAAGGGTACCGAACTGAACTGAACTGAACTGTACCGTAATGCTCGGTGGAAACAGGGCTAAACCTAGCCACCATAACTTAACATTGGGCTGTCAGTGTTAACGCATTAATAGCGATGTGATTAAGGTCCAAACACAATGACTGTTCTGTGTTAATTGCATGCTGCTATTTTGTTCCTTCAACACACCTTACTTATAGCAGTTTGCAGTCTTTTAAGGATGTCATGTCATTTGTGGGGTGCTAATACGTTGGATGTCATATGAACTGTTGTATGAGGATACCTTGACACCATTGGGGCATACATTGTGACAGAGACAGCACAAATTAACACTGCTATCAACACCAATTGATTCATAGAATGCCACGGGCTGCCATGCAGCCAAAACCAAACAATGCCAGCCCGTGGTATAGGCAGTATAGGCAAATTCTATAGGGGGCACCACGAATGGAGGATGAAAAAAAATCAAAATCTTTATCTTTTACTATTTTTTACTAATGCTGTTACTATTAATATTTAGAAATATTACATCTGGCCACAACAACATAACTACATAGCAAAGCCAACTAAATAATAAAGAGGCCTTTTTTTCTGGGTTCCTGCCACCCCCTGGCCTCCCTCCCCAGGTTGTTACACTGTACCTACTCTCTGGGGGACATG
This sequence comes from Epinephelus cyanopodus, assembly GCA_026686955.1. Taxonomy (NCBI): domain Eukaryota; kingdom Metazoa; phylum Chordata; class Actinopteri; order Perciformes; family Serranidae; genus Epinephelus; species Epinephelus cyanopodus. The sequence goes on from CM048926.1 coordinate 37,527,873, forward strand.
GGTGAGTTATCAAACATCATGTGAACTTCGAAGTACACTGTATCATTATCATGTCAAAATGACAAAAGCTCCCTGGTGCCCACCCAACTTGCTCACCTAGGGCACCAAATGTGCTAGAACAACAGCAGATCTGAACTAAATATCTACTTAATTGAAGATTGTCAAGCAGATACAGACACAATACATATCCACACAGGAGACATGACAGCCTAAGCACAGGAGAAATTGAGTCACTGAGATTGCCACAAATGCCACAAACATCGAAGCACTGAACAAGTAGGACATTAGAGCCATCTCTCTTTGTTTGGACTTTAAACTTCTGTTTGAATGTGAGAAAAAGGAAATACTCAATCTGTAATCTGCTCAAATTCAACATTCACAATGTCTAAGCACAACTTGCCGTGTCCTGTGCTCTACTTTTTCAACTTGAAGCCCCGGTTGGCCATGTAACCATGGCAACTACAGTGTGGGAAACAATAGGAGCTGATTTTACTCTGTCTAAGTTCCCTGAATGATACACCACTTCACCAGCAATTGTGATTATCCATCTAAACAGGTGGTGATAAGGTTAAGACAAGGTGACAGCAGCAGTCTGCGTTATAAAGGCGGGTAACATAGATTTCAGAACACTGATGTGTTAATACTGTAGACAAGCAGACACCCTACAGGACTTATACAGCAGCTTACCATGACAGCACATGTGGAAAAGCCGCATTCTGCTTCCTGACATAAGCAAAGTCTTCTCCACTACCCCTTCACTAACAGATGCAAAAAGATGCATCAGTGTTTGTGCAGTTTCCTGTATACTTACTTATTGTGAGAAACTGTGATGTTCTGATCTGTTTCGCAGTGTTCCTGTATTCATCCAGAGAGCTTACTGTCAATCCAGCATGTCCTCTGAGAAGTGTTAGTATGCTGTGTGCTGAGAAGGCAAAATCTTTCAACTCTGTCAGCTCTCTGACTGCTCCTGAGGAGATTAACATTTTCTCTGTGTCCTGTTACACTGACTGTCAAAGCCTGCTGGGCCAGCAACCTTAACATACACAGATGCTCTGTTATTATGGAACCAATTTCTCTTTTTCCCTAATACAAGTAAATTCTAAACAACACTTACGCTTGCAGTGTCTACAGGTTTCAGACACTAAATTCAATGCTTTTGAGGACCCTTTCAAGATAATTTTTATACAAATTTAAGACAGACGGACAATCCTTTTTTTCTCAATCAAGCATTGCAGGTAAATAAGCAGTGTACATGTAGTCACATGCAGAGGTAGATTTTATGTAGGAATATGATAAGTGACTTAGGTTAATCTACATTTTGACAACAGCAAGTATAGAGTGCAAGTATAAGTACGTGAGTACTGAATGCACATGTCCTGTTACTGAGCGCTGATGGTGATTATACTGTCTTGAAGTGAAATGCCAACTGTTTTGTAACTGTTTGTTTCATGTTGTCTGTTTTAACCTATTGTGTTTTTATGGGAACTATTATGCTGCTGTCTTGGCCAGGACTCCCTCGCAAAAGAGATTCTGAATCTTAATGGGACTTTTTCCTGGTAATTTAAAGGTTAAATAAAAAATTATATAAAAAAAGTAAAAAGACAGTATTAGGTTCAGTATTTAAAATTGTGACATCAGAAATGTGGAATTTAAAGCAGACAAGCTTGACTCATTTTGACACATTGAAATAAAAAAGGATACATTAAATTAGATTAAACATTAGTAGCATTTAAAGGGATGGTCCATTTTTTAAGTGATGTTGTATGGGCCACTTATCAATAGACAATACTGTATATTGCATACAGTAGATGTCAGCTGGCACACCTCCTGCTTAGAGAGACAGACTGGAGTCCCACATGGAAGCTAAACAATGTAGCCTACTGCTGAGGAGGCATCAGCAACAAAATGTACTTTAGCCACCTAAAAAATGTCCCTCCTAAAATAATCAATATCATCTTCAGTGTACGTACTAAAAGTATTGTCACTGCTTCACTTTAATGTCAGACAGTGATTCCTAAGGAAAAATTTAAGCCCTTATATCATTCTCTTCAATGCCAGACTCCACTGAAAAAATAACAGGATTTAACATCACTGAACACAGGAGCTGCTGGTCTATCGCTGCCTCAATCACTTATTTTGTTTGTGTTATTGTATGACTGTGACATTTTTATAGGTTTAGTTCAGATTCACTGAAATCACACTACACAAACTAACTAACTGATCATGGCAGTGGTAGACCAGCTGCTTCTGTGGTCAGTGCGCTAAAAAATAATTGTTTTTCTCAATGGAGTCTGGAGGCTTTGACTAGAGCATTGATGGGGAACTGAAGCAATATAGTGTACACTTAAAATGATATTGATTTATTTTAAGAAGGACTTTTTTAGGTGGCTAAAATACATTGTGGTGCAATACATTGCTTGGCTTCTGGGTTGGACTCCAACCTTGCTTCTCCAAACTGGGGGAGTGAAAACTGACATTTACTGTATGTAATACCCTAGTCTCTATATACAGACTCTACATTGAGTGAATGTAGAGTCTATAGGCAAACCCCAGAGATCTTGCCTCCGGAAGAAGAGCGGAAGAGCCCTTGTTTCCGGTTGTAGGCTGTTTGTAGTATGTATGATATTGACCAATCACGTTTGAGCCGGCTGCGGATGTTGCCAGGTTAAACGTTCCGTGAGGTGAACTAACGAGGCGGAACCTAACTGGCATCACTGCTAACTCTGAATCCATCGCAATGGTTCAGCATATTTACTTATATATATGAACGGAAGTCGGAAACGGAAATGGAAATGGAAACGGAATGCCAAAAAATCGGGGGTCTGCCCCCAGAGGCTGTATCGCCGTCTGCCGGAAGTCAGACTCCAATTACGGCCAGTGGGTTCCAAGAATGGTAATACACTGACTGTGGTGGTGGTGATGCCCATATAACCCTGTAGAGGCAGATAATGTATCATTTTATACTGAAGATAAAATAAGGTCAGTTACACAAGGTTTAGGAAGCAGCTGGTCAAATATCAGATTTGGCAGCAAAAGGACCTATAAAAGGTGTTTTGATAATTTGAGTAGTTCGTGCGTAAGTCAAGCCTTGGGAGGTCAAACGAAGTAGAACTCTCTGGGTTAGGGTGACCTGACAGGTGAAACAGATGGGCCAATTTTGGCAACTAGGACGGTTGTTGTTGCCAGTTCTGAGAGAGAGACAAAGAGGACAAGAAAATATTGGCGTACGAAGGCCAACGTTAGGAACAATCAGAGGAAATCAGGAGAACTTTGGATTCCCAGAAAATATGACCTAAACAAACACACACACCCAACCCCCCATTCAAAAAATCTAAACTATCCCTTTAAGACTTGACAAATTCAAATTTAAGACTCTCTGATGAGCTTTACTGCCTAATATTTACAAAAATTAAATTAAAAACATTTTACGACTTTTGAAGGATCGCAGACACCCTGCTCAGGCAACATTCACACTTCATTTTCATATACAAGTGTTTTAACATGACAACAATCACCATACACAGGAGCATATCAGCACCATTTCAGAATAATCTCCGTCCATAGTAACATGCCTGGAAAAAGTGTATTTTATAACTATTTAAGTACACTCTGCCACTTTGCAGTTGGTTGATTTGTTACGGAAAATACTATAGAGATGATTAAAAGTAAGACCAGAGATTTCTTTGCTTGGACTGACAATGAGGTGGAACTGTTATTAAAATGAACACCTGAGTACAAAATGGTCAAGGTGGCAGGAAACAGAATGTGAGTTGTTGCAAAGCAAGCAAAGCAACGTATAATAGCGGCACAAGCTAGGTACTAGGCTAGTAAGTTACGTTTTGGTCCCCATATTTTGCTGCAGAGTGAGCGGTCTTGACTTTCATGCTGCTCTTTCGTACAGACAGCTGCGGACCTGATGCAGCAGCACAGAGAAGGAAAGACTCTGCACTGTAAGGCTCTGAGAGAACATTATCTTCTCTGTTCTGCTTAGAAGTGGTGAATTTACAGCTCACAGGTACTTACTATGACACATTCTCTGGATTTTGTTTGATATCTAGCGTCAGCATAAATGTTGTTGCATATTTCCAATCCATATTGTCGCATCTTATTAAATAGCTGAATCTGACTCGACTGACATAACTGCGAGTTGGATACAGCCAATATATACTGTATTGCAAGGTAACTTTTAGTTATCAAAATGGAAGCAATCTCCTTGAATAGTTGAGTTGAAAACCCACCTGAATTCCATGTGACATAGTTTAACTTGCCAGTCACCACCCAGTGCGAATTCATTCTGATCTACACAAGTGACCTACTGCAGTGTCTTCTTCAAAATGTGAAGGAATTCCTTTAAAACTGTCTGCTAGAACTGCATGCTGCATGCGCGTGCACACACACACACACACACACACACACACACACACACACTGCAGTGAATGTATCCCAGAGGAAAAGCTTAAACCTCCCTCCATCTCCTGTGTGCTGCTGGCTCAGTCCTCCCTGTGGGACCTGCAGTCTATCAGCCTCTTCACTCACTTGCAGTGGAGCTCATTTAAACACAAACAGCATTATACATCAACTCAACTGTCACTTAAAAATATCCTTCTCATCTCATCCCATGCATGTGTGAATGCTATTTCCTTACAGAAACACAATTCAGCGTATTTCCTGTTGATTTGGTTTCTTTAGCTGGCTTCAGTATGGTTGCAAATATTACCTCAGCATATTGTATTAAAGGATATCTTTACTGTTAGTCACTGTGACAGGCTCCTCTTCAGATGGGATATTCCTCTTTTCCCCAAGGTCAGTGGGCAACACAAGCACCAGCTGACAAACAGGGAATCCTCTCCCTCTCTTGTTCATTCTCTCTATCTCTCTCCCTCACTCTCACACACACACAAACACGTACACGCACGCACACACACACACACACACACACACACACACACACACACACACACACACACAGAATGCAGTATCATCCATCAAAGTGATTCCATCTGGCTGGGCTATCCCCACGATTCACTCTGCCCCACTTTCTATGGTAGGCACTTTTCCAATGATACGTTTCAAAGCAGACTTAGTTCATTGTTAACCACACACTTTCCCATACAAACACACTTACAAACCAGGGTTTGCGTAATCTTGTAATTACATTTTTTTACTGTGAACTGTGTTTTACTGCTGAAGTCTGACATATTTAAATATCTCTGGTCATTATATCAACTGAAAATAATTCCCTCTGAGAATATGTAGGTCTAACACCATGTCATAACAGCAAACTAGCATCCTGGACCCTCTCTGTCCACGCTCCATCAAATATGCTCTTCTGTTACATCATGTAAACAAACCACGTACGTAGCTATCAGCTGTGTTCTCGAGATCAGACTGGAGACTTAACTAATGGCTTCCTACGTTTCTATTTTTACATAGAATATACACATTTCATATTTTGATATTTACTAGAAATGACAAACAATATAGTCAACAGGAAGTTCATTGTTAGCGATGATCATTTACCAAAAACTTTCAGCTCCCTTACGATCTCCCTCAAGCCAGTTGCCACCTTATTTAGGTTTTTGTAGTATATCCTGGGTTTACACACACACACACACACACATACACACACACACACACACACACACAAAGAAGTAATTTTCCAGAATTATGGCAACGTAGAAGAAGTACCACACATATGTTTTAAATAATCATATAACAGCCTATTTTTAAACAGCAATAAATAATTCAAATTAAATAACTTGCAAATAAGCTTAATGAAAAAGCAGTCTATTGAGCAGAGTGACTCATCACAAGTTTAGTGGCAATGGCAAGGGAGGAAAAGGACTTAGTGTGCCAAGAGTCACTGTATATCCCCAAGCCCGCTATCCGCTGTCTGCCTCACCGTGGTGAAGTGAAGCGTATGTTGGTCTGATCTAAGTGGCAAACCGCGGTGTGTTAAAGGTCTTCTGAGAAAATGTGATCTGTGATGCCGTTGCCTAAATACGCCAAGAGGGTGACCTCCAACTCACCTGGTAGAGTTTGTGCCCCATATAGGCTGAAACCTTTGCAACAACCTGGGTTCGATTCTGAACCGGGGCTTTTTGCTGCTTGGTACCCTCGTCCTCTCCCACCGTTCCTGCAATCTTCAGCTGTCCTATCAATAGTATGCAATATATGCAATAACTGTTTTTTTGTTTTGTTTTTTAAAATATCTAAATTAAATTACATCTAATACACTAATAAATGTCTGAGCCACAATGCCTGTGTGAGCAGTCTCTGACGGCCCTCTTGCTGAACTGCTGCAGCTTCCACATATGAGGTGTTCAAACAGAAATTCTGCAAAACAATGTGTGATGTCATCACAATGTAAAGTCTATGAGCAAAGCAGGAACTCGAGGGCAGGGCCAGCAGGTAAAACACAACTGCACATATTCAGTGGGCCACATAACCTGGAAGCTATAAACCTGTTTTTGGCATATGCACCAGGAGAGAAACTCCACTGGAATTAGTAGGTGCCATATTGAGGAGCCTACTAATTATAATTATTATACATTACATTATACATTATTAGAAATCTATGGTGACCTCTGATGCCTGCCAGCATGGTCACTCAAACCACAGAAGAAACCAACATGCACTGAGGCAGACCCTAAGGAGGAGCATTCCACAGCCAGCAACACTAAGCCCCGTCACCCATAGTACAGAGACTGGAAGGGGGGGTAAACAGTAAGTGGACATCAGAGGAACAGAGTAAACGAGGAAGTGTGTAGAAAAAAACATCATGGTTTGGCTCTACATTCATAGAGGAAGCAAACACCAGGCTCCCAGGTGAAAGTCCAGGGTTAGTTAGACCCATCGACCACCCCTAACACCCGCCCTGTAGAGACCTTTTTGCTCCTTCCAGCCACTACCATACTGCCATGACAGGTGCCGTCCGTCTAACTGGAAGCGAATCATAAAACTTAAAGGTTCTGACTGGCAGCATTATAGCGTGATGTCGCCCGGCAGCATATCATACCACCTTCAAAGGTAGCTTTTGGCATGAGTGCCTGATGCCAAAATCACTGACAAAGCCGCTGTATTTGACAAGAATGAGAAAAGGTGTGGGTTTGGAGCCAGCCTGTGGTCATTCTAAGGTCATTCGAAGTGGTCATTCGATGAAATGCAGTTTTTGGCACTTCCACATTGGCTTCATTTCTCAGGCTCAGAGGTTGCAACTGGGTCTGAGCCTGTACAGTACAGCTGCATTACTAGGCATTCAGCCCCAACTGTACAACATTGAAAAAAACAGACAATGAGATGCAATCAAGGATGATGATATTATGAGACAGGAATTTACATCCATGTAACGTTAGTATGGCAACATTCATCTGATCTTCTCTAACTTTGATCGGCCTCTTTAAAGTCAAATCTACCAGGGATATGCACTTGCAAAGTGTACATAGTTAGATTACGCAGCGCCTTGCCTGACAGTGGTACATTGCAGCATGGAAAAGGTCATGACAGGTTCAACTTTTTTGCCATACTGTAGCCTTAGCAACTCCACTGTGCTAACAAAGATTGAAGTAACTGAGGTGGCTGTTTCTTAACACTGTGCTAATGTGTGTCTGAATGTGACCTTATGGAGGAAAAAGATCAGATTCACAGTCAACGCCTGGCAGATGCACAATTTTGAAGGACTTGGATCAGGACTGAGGCATTTCTAACAATGACAATATTTTCAAGCTCCATGCTGTATCTATCTGGTGCCTGACAGCTTATTTAATTCTTGTCAAAATGACAGCATTTGTCCTTTGGCAGTATAAATAAAGATATAAGGGGGCAATTCCCAACATCATGGACATGCTGTGAAATGTATGGGTGAAGGTCCGTAGCTTTAATACTCTTTTTAAAAGACAGCAGGGGGAAATGGAGGGTGAAAGGTTCAGCACAAAGGCTCAGGGAGGCTCTGGGCAGAGAGGGCAGAATCTTCAGTATGGCAGGAATATAAAATGCAAGAATGCTTCTACTGGACCAAACAGCCAGAGGTCATGTATAATTCATAACAGTACACCAAAATACTCCCACTTAAGCTACACACGGATGCACAGGGGAGGTGAGGGTGGTGGCTGGGAGTCAATAATGCAGGGATGGCATATATTTGTCAGTGTTTCCCCTAGGTTTACAGCTTTTGGGGGGGCAGACGGACACCGACACAAACACTTTTTTTTTTTCTTTAAGATTATTTTTGGGGGGGGTTTTTGCCTTTAATGGACAGGGCAGATTGAAATGGGGTGAGAGAGAGAGAGTGGGGATTGAGATGCAGCAAGGGGTTGCAAGCTGGAGTCAAGTCTGTGACCACTGCAGCGAGGCATCACCTCTGTACGTGGGGAGCCAGCACTATCCACTATGCCACTGATGCCCCCCAACACAAACACTTTAAGGAATCGTGGTGTTCATGTGTTTCTTTTAATGACAGCAGTCAATATAACAACTGAACAATTATTTGAAATGTACATTGATATAAACATTGGAACATTTCTTCTTAACCATCTTCAACACCCTGGCAGCGTTCAAAAAACGTGGGCACCCCCTAATATAATGGTAGGGGAAACACTGCTTGTACGCGGGCCTGGAGGTTAGCATTGCCCTGGTTCCCTCTACGAAAAGCCAATAGGATCTTTCCATTGGAGAAAATAAGATCTGTGGCAAGGGACTGTTTGTTATTTATGAGGGGGAGGCATGTCAAATATTTTTTAAGCACTGTGTAGGACTTTATTTTGCCTTAGGGGAGGGATATATATAACTTTAAATAAGTATTTTGTATTACTTAGTTTACTACTACTACTCTATTTTACTGCCAATTTAAAAACATGTGTGTGGAAGGTGTGTTTTCTTTCAATACTGCAAAATTACACCATTTTCATAGCTAGAAACCGTACCAACAAAACTAAGGTAAAGCAACATCTCCTAATCTCTGTCTGAAAAAAGAAAAACCTCTGTTCTAACAAAATTGACGTTGGATTTTCAAATTTGCGACGGTCCTTGAACACATTATGTGGGACAAATCACTTAAACTTTGGCAAAAAATAAACTGTTTGTATGAATTAACCCACATGCACAACAAGAATGAAAAACCAAGGCTTTTTTCAACTCCAAGATTTAGTCTCAAACTTTTAACTTGAAAACGTGAAAATAATTAATGGTGGAGGAGCAGTCATGCATTTTCCACCAGTTACTCGGGGAGGCTCAGGGAGGGTCCAAAAAAAATAAAAAAACCCAGACAAAACAAAGTCACATCCCAGCTACCCTTCTCCTCCCTCTCCTCTGATAAGTAACAAACAGTCCCTTATGCGTTGTTGGTTTTTTGTTTGTTTTGTTTTGTTTTTTCAGTGTGAATGCCATCACCAGAAGTAAAAAGCTAGCTTTAGGCTATAAACAAACTAAACTGTGGTTGCATGACTTCAATGTCACCACCACAATAAGTCTGTAAAGCCATGTTTGATGTGATGATGATCTTTAGTCACATTTAGCCATTTATTAGCAACTGCCTTTTTTAAGACATGTAAAAGCTTCAAAATGCATGAGTGGGGTATTTATTGATGTATTTTATGTCATAGAACAAAACGTGACAGCAACCACAGACCAGTGGCGGCTGCTGGTCTTTCAAACAGGAGAAGCTCACTTTAAGTTTACATCATAAAATTTGTCATATTGTAGCGAGGCATTTTATTAAAGCCGTTTTTCAACCACACTCATGCCATAGAACCACAGCAAAACACACCTCAAAGATGGGTTCAAACACCTTAACTGTACTGTCCAAATGGTGAAAATGAGCTATACTGCTTATGGAAATAAGGAACTCCGGACGGCACCCTGTCAGAAGACAATTCATCCAATCATCATGCGTACACCAAGCGTCCTCTCCCGCCTACTGCTCCATTAGGTCCGAGGAAAGCTGAGCCTCCCTGGAAGTGACATTTTGTCACATTTATCCAATGACCATCTCACTTTGCTGCATGAAGAAAAACTCACTCAGCGCTGTCTCATAGGAATGCTTGGAAGCTCCATGTCCACCGTGCTGATATGAATGTATGACAGGGGACAGGGAGGTCGCATTTGAAAACTGGTCATGACGTTCGAACATCATAGTCATGATGTTAAACGCATCCTGGCCCACGTTTAATGCAATGTAAATTCTTATTTTAATGTAAATTCAATAGTGCACATTTGACCATTTCTTCTATGAAATTTTAGGGGAAGTTCAGCCTACCTTGTTATCTCAGAGCCACAGACCTTATTTCAGGCATCTAACCAAAAGCACATTCAAAAAATCAACTGACTTCAAGATGCAGGAACCGGGAGCGCAAAAATGCTACCTCATCTCCAGGTTTTGGGACTCATTCCTACACCATTCTATGCAATTCCTCTGCTCATTACACTACACTTCAAGAAGCTCTGATATTCACTGTGCACAATTAATGCAGTGTGACATCAGAACAGGGAGGCCTGAAGCTTTTCTGGAGTCACAGCCAGGGCCACAAGACTACACTCAGGAGTACTCATCTGGGATCTGCTGCACTGTGGGTTTACGGGCCAAGGGTGAACAAGGGATACCACACAGATTCCCTCTATTCTTAGATCATTTTTATTATCATATTTATTATTGAGTGCACTGCTGTGTACCAATGTCTTTTTTGATACTACCACTGGCAGTCAGTCAAATAGATTCAAATCCAACACATAGGGGCTTTTTAACCCTTGAACTCTGCAATAGAAATGATCCACCCAGGCCTACATTGGTATTTTTGGCTATTGTGATGTTTTTCTTGAAGTTGTTAAATGCTATATACACACACACTCTGATATATATATATATATATATATATATATATATATATATGTATGTATAATATATCAGATAAATCAGTAAATCAGATAATTCATTTTTAAAGTTGTTGTCACTGTTGGTGGTGATATTAATTGGTGGGGCTGTGTGCTGTATGAAGGACAAAGTTAAGTCCATTTCTGTATTTATTTTCTGCCATACCCAGTTATGTTATCCTTTATCTATATATATATATATATATATATACACCACCAACAGTGACAACAACTTTAAAAATGAATTATCTGATTTACTGTTCATGGTATTCTTGTTATCATTCATTGAAACCGTCATCCAGTATTTGAGCTACATCCTGGTCTGCTCTCTTAGATGAGCAAGCTACAGTATCTCACACAATGAAGGCAACCTGGGATGGCCCTGTATAAATCACGACACTGTGGTCCATTCACAGTGTTTCACAACATGCTGCTTATTCCAAACAGTGTGACTCATTAACCACCATTTGATCCTCACCTTGTGAGACCATAGCCCTTTCAGTTGGTGGTTGTTGCACTTTTTTGTGAATGTTCATTCTCAGAAAGTAAATGTAGAAAAATGCGAAAATAAATATCCCAGACATTTTATTTTGTATTTTTTTGTTACTTATTATTCAACTGTTATCAGTACTGTTACTGGAAAACATGTATCCAATAGATCCATCCATCCCCAGTTCTCTTGAGGAGATGTAAGATATAAGTGTTGTGCTTTCTGGAAAGTTTAAGAAGTAAAAAAGACAAAATAAGATAGGTTAAATGAAACTGCAATCCTGAAAAAAAAAAAACTCCATCAGAAAATAACTCCATGAGTGAACATCACACTTGGAGTGGAACTAAGAGTGGAGGAGTAACAGGCCGCTCAGACAGAGCGTGTAACGTCATATTTTAAGTGTCAAGCGACTCATTGTGTTCACACGAGATGTGTTGTCTAGGCAGCACATCAAAACCAAGAGCTGTGAAAGTACCAACAGGAATTCACTCTGACACCATGAGTGACTCATCAACTGGCTAATGTATTGAAATAGTTTGTAGAAGGTCAGAGACGAACTGTTCTCTCAAACTGCACTCGAGAAAGCAGCAAAAAGCAACCAAAGAGCTTAAACACAGAGCAGATTCATCACCACAGTTCTCTCTTCTGACAATCTCATTCATGCAATTGTCTTTAAAAGCATAGTATTTAATGTTGATTGTGTAAAATTTCCCTACCTGATAAATCTGTTTTCTTTGATGAAGAGGTCAGCGATCGAGTCATGTAGGTAAAACAGTATGGCTTGAGAACCATGACATCATTTTTGCATGCTTTACGCCATAAACTACAATTCAGATGAAGCACACATTCAGAAAAAAATTGAGGCAGTTTTGTCAGAAACTGGCAAAGAGTTAGGCTTGTGGTAATTAACATCATCAACCAGTCCAGTGAGCTGTAAATTCACCACTTATACTAATGTATAATGTTATCTTGGAGCCTTACAGTGCAGCACAGCACACTGAACAAAGAGCAAAAAAACAAAAAAAAATAACTTGCTTGTCTTGAAGCAGTTTCAGTCAATTGAGGGATCTCCAACTGAAGCTGCCAACCACCATTAAAGAACAACAAACAGCAAAACTGGTTGTTTTAGCAAGTTCCTGCTGTGTTTCCACTAGGGATTCTGCCTGGGTATTTCAAGCCAAAACATGTTATTTTTAGGGATGCACCAAATATTCGGTAACCGAATATATTCGGCCGAATATTGCAAAAAAACACACATTCGGTGTTCGGTGGAATAAGTTAAAAGCAAGGCCGAATAATAGCGGTGTGTTTTGATAACGCAATCAAACAGCGTGCCGTTACGAGTGGAGTAAAATGTCAGCAGTGTGGCGATCCGTCCATCACTGCACTCGCATTTGCGACTAAAAATGGTTTCGAGCGAGCAAAACAGGCTTAAGTCATTCAGCACGCTGTGCGAGCAGCCTACGGATTTCAACCACCAGCAGAAACGATAGGTGAATCCCACCGGTTGTGGGTTGAATGGGGGTCACAGACACAGGCAGTAATGTATTCCTGTCAAATATGGCGGCCATCCGCTTTCCGCAACGGAGAAGTCAGCTCCAATAATACCCTCTTCTTGGCGTCATGACTACCCAGTAGTACCTGAACAGCCGAGCCAGCCGAACACAGGTATGTGGCGTGTCAGAGGAGAAACGAGCCGCTCACGTTTCTGTCTTTGTGGCAAGTAACAGCCCACAAACCTCACCGCACTTTAGGGACTGTTCTTTACTTGTCAGGGGAGGAGAGTGGCTGGTTGATTCTTATTTTATTTATTTATTTCATTTTGATTCCCCCTATGTTAATCATTTATTGATGCTGTTTTTGAAGTATGAATAAGTCAGTAAGTAATTTATTCCATTGAAATATCATTGATGTGTTATAGAAAAGTGATTTATCTTTTTATAAATGACAAAAGGCACATCTGCCTCATTTTTGCTGTGGTATCGTGATACTACTCAGAAACGTGATTTATTAATTGGTATCGTACAGTGGGTCACATCACGTTCGCGGTGCTAACAGCAAACAGTTAGAGACAAACTAAAATGAAAGCTGTCTGTGTGTAGGCTAGCACTGTGTGCTCTAGTTTCCCAGCATGGTGCAGGGTGGCGAAGTTTGGAGCAGCGCAACCCGAGGCACGCTCGGTTTGGTAGTTTGGCAGCCCGAGGTGTGCTGAGATGGGTGTGGCGGCGCAGCAGGGGGAGGTGTCGACAGATCCAGCTTGGCGCAGTGACAGTTTCGTGCCAAAAGGCTTCGCCGAAGGTGCGCTAAAAGCTCGCCAGCTGAAACCACGTCTACTGTCAGCGCAAGCGGAGCGCAGCCGGTGTAAGCCAAAGTTTGGCTGACCGGCAGACAGGGCACACATGTCACCAAAACCTCACACGTACGTTTCCAGAAAGTCAGGCATTTTAACAATGCAATAAATACCCACAAACACCACTATTCAATGCAACTATCTGCAATCAGCACATAAATGTATCTTTATATCCACTGTCCCATCATATCTGATGTCAGATCAAAGGGGATTGGCACCGTTTGGCCCGTTTGGCACGTGTAATGGAAACCCAGCCTGATTTGATTAACACAGCTGCAAACTATTGAGTTCACTCTGACATCTCTCTGACATCTCTGCATTTTGTGCATGTATAGGTCCTGTTTGTGCATGTGCGTGTCTTTCAGACCTGTGTGTAATTGACAAGCAAGAGTGAAAACATTGAATTTCCCCTCAGGGGGATTAATAAGGTAAATAAACTTAAACTTAAACATCCTTCTCAGCCAACCACAAACAGCCACAGCATCAGATAGGGAGTATATATTCAGCATCTGTCATCTTAGAAAAGTCAAAAGAAAAGAAACAGAGTGAGACTGCGAGAGAGAAAGAGAGAGCGCGCACACACGAGAGAAACGCAACATTGATTTACAATTGTGGTGACCTCCTCCCAGGCTACCTTGGCATCATCAGCCCATGGAGGTCTGCTCGCAGTTCCATATATTCGGATACTGCGAGCTTGGACCTCCCGGACCAAAACATCGGTTTCCCGGGAGAAGTTTGGCTGTCTGACACTGCTGCTCTCTTCTGCCATGGCGAATTGAGTAAACTCTCATTACGCCTTCACGCGGCGCATTTAAGGGCGAGGAGAGGGGCTCATTTGATTGGTGTGATGTGTGTAAAACCCACTCCATGCCTTCTCTCTGTGAAAACTGAAACTAGAGGCCTTTATCTTAAAATGTACCTGAGGCAGCTGACTTGCAGACAGTGTGTCTCCTAAGTAAAGGGTAACAGCAGTACCAGCTCCAGGTCACCAGTGGTCGGGCATCCCTCCTCCTCATTCAGCTCTCACCAGCATGTGAAAGCTGGGCCAATATTAATCATTGTTGGAGCTCTTGTTTTATCACTCTCCTGTTTTTCTTTTCTTTGTCTCCTCAGACAACACCTTCAACATCTTCCTTTTCTTTGTCGCTTCAACCATGACAACCACGTCTAACTTTGCTCACCTCAGGCTACGCTACTTTAAAGAAAGGAGGGAGATATGACATATGCCGTAAAGCCAAATTTTGTGGGTTCCTACCGAACCCCGAAACTGCATCGTGCCAGTGCAAGTGCAACAGACGCTCTCCATCAATGACGTCGGTATCATCCAACCTATTGTGAGTTACTATCACAAGGATCTTGGATCCAATTTGATGCCCCCCTGCAGTAACTCTGAGGACCCCCTAGGAGTCAAAGACCCCCTGTTGAACCAAGTGCTACATAAAAACATACAAATGTAACACACCCGTGGTTTGCAGAAACATGCAATGCTAACATTTTTTCTGACAATTGGGCTGTGTCAACAATTGATGACTGAATTGACTAATTTAAATTGTAAGAAATGATCAAAATTCAAGTAATTATTATGAAATGTTATTGCATCATTCATTCTATGGCATTGTATTTCATTATATAGACTTTCAAAATCCCCTTTTCAGTGCATTTCTCCAGGTGAATTTTGTGTATGTTGTCTTTTATTTCATAATGTCACTTTCTGTGTCATTTGTCATGACAGTTGTGCTGTTACCACTCTCTCACCTTTTAGCCATTAAGTGCCCCATGCATCTCTTAAGCTAGCAAGTGCATCAGCTACTACTAAGTGGTACTACCAAGTACCTAAACATAGTAACTAACAGGCGTGTGATTGGCAAATGGTCCGAAAAGTAGAAAAAATATACACAATATCCATATCCAGCCACAACACACACACCTTGATTATATACCACCCTTATATATTACAGTGCTTTTTGTTTATTTAACTGCTGAAACTAGCAAGAAGCATTCATCTAGGTTTTGGGGTAAATAAGGGTATTTGGAAACCCAAGGGTATGATTTTTAATACTTTCAAAGCCAAAGATGCAAATCTTTCTATTAAACTGATACAGAAATCGAAGCTTGTTAAAGCGTAGTTTCAGGAGCGGGAACACACACCAATCACAGCCTTCCAGCCTACTATATAAACGGAACTAACCCTTTCCTCAGTCTCTCGCTCCTGCATTCGCATCCCTCCCTCCCTCCCTCTTTCACCTTGTCTCCCTGTCTCCTCTCCTCTAGGACACTAGGGGGGTTCATCGATGCCCAGGCGCCACCACAGACCTCCAAATCTCCCCACACCGCACTCAATAATCCATCCGTCCATCCATCCATCCATCCATCCATCCAATTCATTATTGTCCAATAAACCTTCTAAAACGTATCTGATTGGTTGCGTGTTCCTTGCTCATGAATACTGCATTGAGGCAATGTAGTGCACAGCATTCACCACCAAAGGTGAGTCTCTACTGGTGGAACAGGAAGCTGAGCTGAGAAAGGTGGTGGTGGGAATAATGTTACAGGACTGGTAAAAAAGAAAACTGCCATATATAACTTTATCTTGAGATGACTTCTTCCAACTACAAAAGAACTTAATTAGCCACATGATAGATTCAACATTCGACTTTTACCAGGGAGCCAGGTGTTCACTTCCTAATGAATGTAATGCCAAACCATGATGTTTCTTTCTTCATCAACCATGTGCTTTTGTTGACATCCTGGCATTTTTAGCAGCCTCCCGGAATGTCATCAACAAATACAGGAGGATACCTAGCACATGACGCCAAAGTCCACTGATAAAGTGACAATATGTGACAACTTGGAATGAGTGTTGAAGTGTTGAAATTATCAAAATATTATTCCTTCGTTTAGTGTGCAGATTGCAAGAGCGGCAAAATGAACTTCTAATTGGGCGACAGCAAAAAAAAATACTTTGTTGTGAAAAAATTAATTTCAGACCCCGCTACAGAGCATTTTGTGGAATTAGTGTTGCATCATCACCACAAACCAGTGACCACAACAGTGAGTACTAGAGTCATGACAAGTAAGGGAAGAACAGGAGAGGACTTTTTAAAATGGGAATCACAAAGCTAGTGTGTGGTTGTGTGTGTGTGTGTGTGTGTGTGTGTGTGTGTGTGTGTGACAGAGAAAGAGTGAAAGAGTGATGAGTGCACGCTCTCTAACAAAAACAATAACTGTAGTAATACTTACATTGTACTTAGCCCTGGAACATGACTCCCATTAACCCAGCATTTACACTTCCTTTTGCTCTGGTCTTTTCGCACTTACAGGCTACCATGTAGGATATTCCCACCTTCAGCCCAAGCATACTAAACCCTAACACTAAGCTGAGTTAGCCGGGATTCAGACTGCAAACAGCTGCATTGAAACAATGGAAAGGCTACATTAGTGGGAGTGTGATGTTTAAAGTACAATGACACAATAAAATGTGATTCAGGAAGTCCACTTGGAGTAACAAGTTAATGCATTTAAAGGCTTGTAAGATGCAAAAACAATGATTTGTTAAGCAGGCAGTATTCTACAACTTCTACAAGTTATCACAGTGGCAATTACTTTATCTTTCCTCACAATCATCATGGGGTGAATTGAGGTACTTGGTGTGTGAATAAATACGTTTTGGGAGTTCTTGAAAGCAGAACATTTTAACTTTGGACAGGGAAACCAGCAACTTGGACTTTAAATTCCGATCCTACTGACACTCAGCATTGGTTTCCTTTCACCATGACAACAATCTCTCCTTAACCTTAATTGTTATCGTAGTAGGCTAGCCTTACCCATATCGTGAAGGGTGAAGCACATGATTTTTGTCTGTTACCCAGAATTACATCAGTGGAATAAGATTTGGCTGTTTAATACGAATAGTCATCAATTTCTGAGGGGGGGTTTCCCATGAAGTTTTTAAAGTTTGAACAGGGTTTGGCAAGATGTTCAATGTGACAGCAGCATTCATGTGATGTAGTCAACAAGATAACTGTACGAAAGACGGATTGGAAATGTGCAACAATGTTTTTTGCAGACCCTAGATATCACACAAAAGCCAGAGACTGTGTCGTATTACGTATCTGTGAGCTGTAAATTCACCACTTATAAGCAGAAGAGAGAAGACAATGTTATCTTGGAGCCTTTTGGTGCAGAGTTTCTCCTCCTCTGTGCTGCTGCATTCAAGGGGCTGCCCTACTGAAATCACTGAAAAAATGAAGGGTTCAACTAACTCTTTTTTTTTCCTTTTTTAATTATAAATCACAGCATCAAAAAAAAAAGTTAAGTGAAATTAATGGTCATTATTTCACAAAGCCTATATGTAACATTGTCAAATTGCCCAATTACTCCATACATCAGCAATAAACCCAAATTATTCAGTTTGCAATTATATACAACAGAAAAGGTCACATCAAATAGTTATACTTGAAAATGCTAGAACCAGAGAATGGTTGTTATATTTCCTCAAGAAATGACTGAAATTTTTCATCTAATTATGAAAATTGATAGGAATCAATTTCTGTCAATCGAATTGTCTCAGGAAACATCCCCCCAATATATTATAAAAAATAAAAATGATATGCTTCAACAGATAGCCATGCATGCTGTCTAAAATAATCATTATCAATTGTAATAATATAATCAAAAATAAACTTGACAAAATACCATTATTATTACTACTTGTTAAATTATTACAGTGAACTGCAGTTCTGTGTGTTCATTTATTGCATCATATATAGTATACTATGTATTATGAAGTATGTGCTTGCTCAGGGTAAATAATATAATAGGAAATTAGTTTTCAAAATTAAATTTTTTTCTTTGGGTGGGGGTCGCGGGTAACCAAAGGTGACTCCATGGCTACAACCTTGGTCTCAGCAGCGCAAAAAAACCCTCAACAGCAGCTTGCCTTCCAAGAGTAAATTTCCCACTTACTCTGAATAATCCAAAGGCCTCACTGTGACTGGAACTCCTACTGGTGTGAGTTTGTCTTGTTTGTTTTTCAGCATGGAGGTATAAAGAGACCTGGATACAGCATCGAGGGTGCGACCCTTATTCATTAAAGTTGCTCAGTAGTGCAAGAAACAAAAAAGCTCTATTTACGCAGTATAAAATTACCCAGGTGAAGGGCATTGCTTCCGCATCATTAAGCCAATAGAGCAAGCGCACTAGAGACTTCAGCCAGCTGAGCCAGGTACTTGCAGTTTATTGCTCCACTAACTTTAATGGGGATAAAATAATTTATAGGGATGCATGATAATATTAGCACATCATTGGAATCAGCCAACATGATTTTTCTTACAATGGATAAATATTACATAGGCTGAAAAACATTGTATTTCAAGTCTCCACCTGCTGTTGGGCCAACACAATAAAAGCATGCATGTATATATGTTAATTCCACTACAGAGAAGACTTGCTTATCACTAAAATCAGGTTGGAAAAAAAGTGGATATATTGATATTGGTATGTGTCAAATGAGTTGTTACATATCAACATATCAGATTTTACATTTTTAAAAATGTAAATATTGTGCATCCCTAATAATTTAAGTGTGCAGCTCTTCTACTTATGAAAAGTTTTCCGCCGGAATTAATTACATGAAATCTTTTTGCAGGGGTTGTGACGCTACAAAAAAAATGATTCTACAAATTTACAGACGTCTCTTTCCTCATGTAAGTCTATGGGAAAAAGTCTTCTTAAGCCCAATGGCATTGTGTGACAGATCCCAGAAATTGTAGTACCATTGTTTGGCCACTTTGAAAATTGGCTTCAAAGCCCGGCTCACTTCCTGGGGGACTGGTTTTTAAGAGGTTTGTCCTTGTTTCCTGTCTAATGTAGCCCTGTGATGTCATTTCACTATTATAATTATTGTAACAAATGTCGATGTAGGCCTAGCTAAATGAATCTGATTTTATTTAGCACTACTCAAAAATATTTGAACCTCTTTGTTATTAATCACCTTGTAAAGACATTCATTAATGGATAAGAATAAAATATTCTGTTATGTTAAATTCATGCATTAAGTGGGAAGCATAGTGCTTAGTCCCTCCTGTAAGAAAAACTAAATGAAGGTGATGTACTGTACAGCTGATTCACCTTTCCATGCTGAGTGGGAATGTAATAATAAAAAAATAATCCTTTCTGAGCTGCAACTCTGCCCACACTGTTATAATTACCAGTTAGTCTTCTTGAATTAGAAACATGCTGGGATCTGCTTGTCCTCTCATCCTCAGCCACAGGCGACAACTGACGTTAGCTCCTCTGAGCTCACTTCTCACTGAGGCGGAAGATACAGAGTGCACATCCCCGCCGAAAATGACTGCACCACACAGCACTTCAGACATCATATGAGCCCTTTACATCTTATCTCAGGCTTCTTATCGGGCTGCAAAGCAAGTAAATATCTGTGCTGCTGCGTCTGTCCTCCATAACAAGCCTCCATCCAGCTGTGGCAGTGCCGTCTGCATGCTCTCTCAATGTGACAGAATCAAGCAGGTATTACAGCATGTGCTGGGGACCCCCTGTTATGGTGTCTGTATGACATGGAGCAAATGTCACATCACATCTCCGACCATTTACGGTGTGGCTTTTAAAGCTGCTGACGCAAACCCTTCTATTGTAGGTGATTATTCCAGACCTCCGTCAAGAAAGCTTCTTAAATTCGCCATACATAACCACCTGCACTGTTATTGCTTTGGCTTCTTTTCAACACTATTTTCTCCCACGAACATGTTTGATAACTATGAGGTATTACGCTGTCAGCGTCAATCAATCCACAAACTTTAACTTGTAGCCTATTGAAAATTAACAAGATGCTTAAAAATACTGGATGAATTTCTGCAGATTCACTCGAAGATTTTTCGCCATATTTTACATGACGTTCCACTTGAAAAAAAAGGCGACATGAAATTGTCAGAAATGTGTACGGCAACAACAGCATGAATCTCCCCCACGCGCGAGAATGGCACGTTTTCGGGCTGCTGTCGAAGCTTCCATCAGCGCCAATGCAGCTGAGAGCAAAATTAACGTGAAGCATACGGCCGTTAATGACGGCTGTAACATTACAAAACACACCGTTTCAGAGAGACATTTCATCACCGGTGGTCCTTCTTACCCGGTGTGACTCATTCCGTCAACAGGCAGCGGTCGTATTGATAAGCTGTTGAATCCTGAGTCCGTCACGCGCTCGAACCTGAATCCATCAATATGTAGTTTAAAGCCCAGCTTACCTGTAATGTAGCAGCTCCTCACACCATCTCTGAACGGAGGCACCGGCTGATAAATCCAAAAGCACGTCCGTTTCTGAAAGCGAGGCGATCACAACGGAGAGTCACTGGTGGAATGTGTGTGTGTGTGTGTGTGTGTGTGTGTGTGTGTGTGTGTGCGTGTGCATGAGCGTGAATGTGGGGGCATCAAGTGGCGCAAGCCTGTGGTCCGTTAACTGCAGCAAGTTACCCACAGTATGCCAGGATGCCACCGGAAAACAGCCGGATTGCTCTAGAAAATAAAAGCAAACGTGGCCGTGGATAACCTGGAAAAGTCATGGATCCGCAATCACATTTTCCAACCCTGGAGAGTCATGCAATCAGTAAAAATCATGGAAAATTTTCTCCTCCCCAATAAAAACATGAAAGTAGCAGAGAACTTATTTTTTGATTAAATTACAGACATTTATACCAAAAAATAATCCAAAAAAGCCGAAAAATGATGCATATAAATTCCTGAGAATGCTGGCAATTATGTGTTTGGCGCTCAAAAGTTACAATATGATGCCGGTCGGCCTGATGGTACCTATTACAGCAGTATGATACGCCACAGGATGGCGTTGATTTGAATGCTGATGGTAACAACGTAGTACAAGGAGCTAGAAAGTCCCTATAGGGCATGTGGGAGGGGTGGTGGACAGGTTGACGGACTTTCACCTGTGACCCAGGTGTATAGTTCCCCTGTGAATGTAAAGCCAAACCTTGATGTTTTTCTAAACCCACATGCTTTTGTTGCCGTCCTGGCATTGGTTGCAGTGTCCCAGGATGTCAACAGCAGACACAGGAGGATCCCTAATGGATAATATGCAGACGTGAGAGTCCACTGACAAAGCACTGGTATGTGACAACTTGGGATGAGAACATGTTGGGGAACCCTCAACCCCCCTTTTCATGTGCTTCCCCTCCCCATGTTAAAATGAATTCTACACTCTTGCTTCATGTGTCCTCACATCATGTTTTGACTGAGGCGTAGTTACTCAAGATCAGTCATCATCAGGTTGGATATGTTGACACCAATTTAGATGTTCGAAGTAGCCTATAAATACACCCAACATGAATTTCTCCAGACCTTCGTAAAATTGAAAGAGAAGTGCAGTTACACAAGATTGTTTTTAAATGATTTAAGGCTAATACAATATTAGCATGCGTGTGCCATGCAGGTTATGTCATTTTTACCAAAGCTTTGTTCAAACCAAACAGATTAAAGTAGGGAGGCCCCATCCCTTCTCTTCACTGAATGAACCATGTTGCCTTTTAAGAATATGTCAGGGACAGTAGCTACACACAGAAAGCAACATGTTGCAGCTTCATTGGATTTTACTCAAGCAGCAACCTATGGGGCTGAAAAATGTTGCCAGGGCAGCTGTGCCAACCTGCAGTTACTTTAATGGCCAGCTGAGGCTGGCTCCAAAACAGAGACAATCTCCATACATTCCCATGTCAAAATGCTCAACTTCACAGGCAGTTACATATAAATTTGCAAATATAAATAAATAAGGACTTTATTTTGAAGTAAACATGGAAGTAGAATTGTGTTACTGCAATGAACTTCACTCTAGCCGATTCATCCACATGAGCGAAAGAGAGAATGATGTTTCTTCAAAGTGTGGCTTGTAAGACCAGAAATGGAATGATTTTAATTCATTTCACTTCATGTATGCATATGCATATGTACCACAAAAGGGGGGTAAATCCCAAATTTTGTCACAAACCCGGGAAAATAATAATAGTAGCCTAGTTTTAAATTTCTTGGTGTCACTATCACTGATAATCTCAGCTGGCACTTAAACACCAGCATCATTGTCCAAAAAAATCACTGCAACGGCTTTTCTTTCTGCGAAAATTAAAGGAATTCACCCTAAACTGACAGATTTTATCAAATTTCTATCGTTGCGTGACTGAAAGCATCCTTACCTCCTCGCTTACAGTGTGGTTTGGTAATCTAACTGTACAGGATCGAAAATCCTTAAGCAGAGTCGTTCGGTCCACCCGCAGGACCACTGGTGCTGACCTGCCAGATCTTGATGTCATTTACGGCTCTCGGCTTCTGTCTCGCGCCTTAAGGATTGTAAACGACCCTATTGGTCACCCTGGTGCTGGTCTTTTTGTTCTTCTTCCATCCGGCAGACGCTATCGTTCTGTCAAATGTTCTTCCTCTCGGTCTGCCAGTAGTTTCTTTCCCAGTGCTGTGTGTAGCCTTAACAACATCATATCACATACTTAACAATGTATGGTGTATGCACTTTGTCCAAAGTGAGTGCCGGTTGATCTACGGGGACACCTGTCTTTTTATTACTTTTATTTATGCATATTTATTGTTTTTTCTTTTTTTTAACCTTGTCTACTGTTTTTTCATGCTGAGCTCTTGCAACTCGTTTCCAATGCAGTTTTTCTGCAAATGGCAAATAAACTGATTCTGATTCTGATTCTGATGCATTCCTGTCTATCTATAGGCAATTGACAGCTTTTGCATCAAGGGCATTGATTGGCAAGATTTATCCTCCTAGCATAATTTAACATGGCCTAAAAGTCACTTTGATCACCTTATACATATGTTGTATTTAAATATTTCATAAACTTTTCAAAAAAAAATCAAGGGAACACTTATTGGTCACAGTATAGTCAGTTAAGCAGGTACTGTGTGTTTGTTTCTGACCAGTCTGTCAGAAACAGACTCTGTGAGGGTGGCATGAGGGTCTGATATCCTCTATTGAGACCTGTGCTCACAGCCCAGCACCATGCAGCTTTATTGGCATTTGCCAGGGAACATTAGAATTGGCACGTTTGCCACTGGTGCCCCATTCTCTTCACAGATGAGAACAGGTTCACAATGAGCACACGTGACAGGTGTGAAAGAGTCTGGAGATGCCATGGTGAACATTATACTGCTTGTTACATCATCCAGCATGGAGGCATATCCTTGGAGGGTCACACAGACCTCTGTGTCATAGCCAACAGTACCTTGACTGCTGTCAAGAACCAGGATGGAATACTTAGAGGGATTATTCTAGCTTCCTTTCCTTGCCTGTATCCCAGTGAGGTAGGAGAGATTGGAGAGAATCTGTGTCTGAGCCATATGGCACCACTACTGGGCTGAGGTCCCTCAGGGTTCTGTCTTGGATCCCCTCCTCTTTTCTCTTTACACCAAGTTATGACTTTTCCTACCAAAGCTATGCAAAAGCATTTTAGAATGTTGCACTGAAAAGTTGTAGCAGTGTGAACTACCTGGTCTGAGCTCAACTCAAGCTGGCTGAAGGTGTCACTGTCAGCTGGTCAAATCATCTGCAGCTGGTTTTAGAATGTAAAGCACGTCAGCTGTTTCAACAGCGCCAATCGGCTTGTAGTGAAGTCCGCTGGTCAGTCAAAATAACAGCAGATGGCGTGTTTGCTTGCAGCAGCAGGTGTTTTGTCCCCACCGTCTTCCTATGTCCTCACGGTGTGCCGCTGTTGCTGCTGCTCTCTTTATGTGCTTATGCTTGTATGGTAGCCACCAGTGTAATGAATATGTGGCCTATATAAATGAGTGAATGTGGCATGCAGTGTTAAAGCACTATGAGTGGTCGGAAGACTAGAAAGACACTGTACAAATGCATGTCAACTTACCATCCATTTAGGTGTGAGGGGATGTCAGGTGACCAGCACTTGCAAGGGAGTCTGAGGGCATCTGGTGGATGGTTTGAGAATGACAGGTCTAGGGAGTGGGTAAATTACAAAACATGGCATGGGGTAAGTGACAGCAAAACAACAATCAACGAGGACGTCCTCATGACACAGGTCTCCACCACTTCATCATCACTTCATACAGCACATTAAATTCATAATACATGTGAAATTTCACTTTGCATTTATGGCTTATTGATTCCGAATGCAGTGACTGTTGGATGATGACAGCAGAGATGGTAAATGAAGTGGTGTATCTAGCTCGGGGAGTGATAATGATTAAACTGTTCACACTGCAATTAACACTTCATTACAGGATTCACCTGAAGTAAAGCCACAAATGCTCTGAAACTGCCTGATGAGAGAGAGACACCATGAGGGGGGTGGTGTGGAGGAGATGTGCTACAGTAAACTGGAAGAGGGAACAGCTACACTGGTACCGTCTCAGTTCAGAAGGTGGATCCTCAAGATAGACTGATACTGAGCTTCTTCACCAAATGAGATGATTGAGCTTCACTAACATTAAATCTATGATCGATTTCCAAGTCAACAATTTCCATGTTTCCTCATGACTGGTGGGTGGAAAGATCATTCCGTCTTATGTTATCAACTTCCTCAGCACTCATCAGCTTTTTAGACAACAAAAGGCTGCTGTTCCAAAGATGTGCTGACATGTGAGTGTATTTCAGAGGATTTTAAAGTGATAGTGCACCCAAAAGTGAAAATTCAGCCATTATCTACTCACCCATATGCCGATGGAGGCTCAGGTGAAGTTTCAGAGTCCCCACAACACTTGCAGAGATCCAAGGGGAGAGGGGGTAGCAACACAATTCCACTTAATGGAGGCAGATTCAAACATCTTCAGGACACTTGGTTCATTAAGGATGAGCAGTATGGAGATATTTTGTGGTTTCAATCATGTGTTTTTGGACGTTTGAATCTGGGGCACCGTAAGCCTCCATTAGGTGGAATTATGCTGCTACCCCTTCTCCCCTTGTATTATTGAACCAGTAACAAAACATACTGGATCAATATCAAATCAGTATCGAATGGAATTGTGACCCCAAGAAGCAAAATTAAATTGAATTGTGAGGATCTATCTATCTATCTATACATCTATCTATCCAAAATACTTGGTATTCATTAATACAGGTGACTAAGAATTATCACATAATAATATTCTAAACAATTACTGGTATCACATTACTCTACATATACTGTACTTTGATGACTTTGCTAAGTCACACCATGGTGTCTTTTAGCTTGAGACAACACTACAGTACATCTCTGATTGTGTGGACCATATGTGTACTCTCTTCTTGTTTTTCTTTTATGTACTTCTTATGTATTTATTGATTCATTTTACCTTTCTCTATTTATCTGCATTTATGTCTCCCCCTGCGCTGCTGTAACAAGTAGTTCTATCAATAAAGTTTTTTCTTTTCTTTTCTTTTCTTTTCTTTTCTTTTCTTTTCTTTTCTTCCTTTTATTTTCTTGTCTTTTCTTTTCTTTTCAACTCTTGGTCTCCATATTCCTCCACCTGGAAAAGAAATGTCACATATTTCTTTCACAACTCCTCATGAAATCAGTCCATCCATCTGTTGTTGTGCCAGAAGCCTCTTCATTTGGCAGCATGTAATACGACAGTGCATGCATATGGATGTTCACCTGCACAAACATGCATGTGCAGTCTCATTTGTTGATTTGCAAAAAATTATTATGTTACATCATGTTCTGAACTCTGTTCATCTAATTAGGGATCAAATGGCTTTATTGTGATCTTTGCAGCATTTGCCGCATAAGCCTTATACCATTTGTGTAAGACATGGATGTGGATCTTTTTTTTTTCCTCCACTATTTGAAGAACTGAGCTGGCTGATAAAAGGAAGTTTGCACTTATCCAGAACTGAAGGACACAATTAGAGGTCGACTAAACAGAACAAAACTTATGCTATGGTAAGATAAAACTGACCTAACAATTTCACAAATTAGATAAGATGATTTCAAGATTTATTTGGCAGGGAAAGAGGCCTAGGATAAGGTATAGGACATTACAATTACCCAAAGAGAAAGGAGGTCTCTCCCTGCCAAATATTAAAAATTATTACCAGGCAGCACAGATATAAACACTAGTCCACATATGCAACCCATCCTACAAGGCACAGTGGAAAGAGATAGAATGCCAGATATCAAGCAATATTCCACTGCAAGCTATAATAGGTGATAGTGCATTAATTAATTATCTAAAAGAAGCTAAGCCGTGGATAAAGACTTCACTCAAAATCTAGTTTCAAATCATTAGAGAACATCAGGCCAAAGAACCCTATCAGCTAATAAAATGGATAGCCTGTGATCCAGATTTTATCCCCAACAGGATAGATACTGGATTTAAAAAATGAATAGATTACGGCATGGTTAAATATAGTGACCTCTATGTAGACAGAATTTTCAGAAACTTTGAGGACTTAAAAGTCCAACATGACCTAACGAATTTGGACCGATACAGATTTTTACAAATCAGACATTATACAGAGAAGATAATAAGAAAGGAGGATTTAGATAAGACAGACTCAGGAATTTTGAATGTTTTTTTAGGGATATAAATCGGACCCAGGTCATAAAAGTATTTCAAAGTTGTATACCGCACTAATGGAATTAATGGGTGAGGACACAATTTATATAAAAGAAAAATGGGAAAGGGAAGGGAATTTCACAATACAATTGGAATTATGGGAAAAATTGAACAAACAACAGTGGAAAAGTACAGCGGCCCTCTCCTTGAATTTGGATGGAAAAATATAATAAGGTTTTTTAAAACACCAGCACAACAATGGTTTTTAAAAAGAGACATTTCTTGTTGGAGGTCCTGTGGCGAGGACCAGGCGAATCACTACCATGAGTTCTGGGGTTGCCCACTGCTCAGGCAGTATTGGGGACAAATCAAAACTGTCAAAGGTATTGAAAGTAACAATCCCATTCTGCTTTGAAACATTGTACTTGGGTTCGAGACCAGTTACTGTTAAGGGTTTTGAAAATAGGTATATGTTCAATATTTTGTTGTTGGCGAGTAAGAAGGCTCTCACAAGAAAGTGGCTGAAAACTGAAACTCCCACTGTTGAGGACTGGATCAATGTGATCCATGACATTTTTGTCATGGAAAAACTGACATTTGTACTCAGACTTGAACAGGAAAAGTTTGAAGACTGCTGGAAGTCATGGATTGAATATGTAGATCAGACTTTAGGTTATCTTTAATAGACGAGACTAATCCACTAACTCCCCTAAGTTCTTGAGCTACTCCATTGTTGCTTTTTATATTTTGATTCTGTGATGTTCCAATTACTATATTGTCTCAGGAGTGCATGTAAGCAGCTAGTCCCGCTGCACACTGCAATAGCTGATCATTATTGAAACCCCTGAAACAAGAGGTAACGCAAAGATTAACACTAACAACTACAAATACAGCAACACAGGATAATTTGTGTCAACAGTTTAAATATTTTAACAATAATTCAAACAAAAGGTGAGGGGCCAAACTAAAAGCCAGACCTGGGAGGGGAGCATGCTCAGGCGAGTGTCTAGAGGCCGGCCTTGACCCGTGGCCATTCACTTTTTCTTGCCATTAGCTATCCACAACCTAGCCACCCACCCAGACAGCTCCCTCTATGGAAAGATGACCCTGATGATGGATCTGCTCATGATGGTGCTTCACAAACAAGGCTGCAACATAATGCTGGCCAAGAAAAATAAGTGGATTCATTCACCTTGACTGAAGTTTGACTCATTGCTATGACTGCCAACACTCAGAAGTCCACAAAAATCTAGGTGAAGGGTCGAGATTTTTTTTAGAAGGCTGCCCTGAGGAACTTCCTATCTTGGCATGCACTTGATTTCCTGGGGGTAGACCAGGGACGATTGCTCTGAGGCAACAAGGGAAGCTGAACTTCCCCTAAAATTTCATAGAAGAAATGGTCAAATATGAACTACTGAATTTACATGAAAATAAGATTTTACATTGCATTAAATGTGCGCTAGGATGTGTTTAACATCATGACTATGATGTTCGAACGTCATGACCAGTTTTCAAATGCGACCTCCCTGTCCCCTGTCATACATTCTCGTATCAGCACGGTGGACATGGAGCTTCCAAGCATTCCTATGAGACAGCGCTGAGCGGGTTTTTCTTCATGCAGCAAAGTGAGACGGTCATTGGATAAATGTGACAAAATCGTCACTTCCAGGGAGGCTCAGCTTCCCTGGGACCTAATGGAGCAGTAGAGGACGCTCGGTGTATGCATGATGATTGGAGGAATTGTCTTAAAGGCTGAACACCTTTGTGATTGACAGCGCTTTGCATTTCGAGCTCAGTCCTATGCGGATATTAGTGGAGTCTTCTGACAGAGTGCCATTCTGGAGTTCCTTATTTCCATAAGTGATATAGCTCATTTTCACTGTGTAAACCCATCTGAAAATCTTTGAGGTGTGTTTTGCTGTGGTTCTATGGCAAGAGTGTGATTGAAAAACAGCTTGCAATTAATTGTTCCTTTTATAAGTTACTGCCTGGTTTATGATGTAAACTTAAAGTGAGCTTCCCCTGTTTGAAAGACCAGCAGCCGCCACTAGTGTAGACACCCTTTTGCACTGCTCAAATGACAATGTTTCTGGCATGATGTGATTTGTCAACAGTGACCTCTGTTTTACAGTAGTGCGAGTCCTAACAAGGCCTATTCTTGCCAAACACTGCACTATGACATAAGCGAAGTGCAAGAGCCAATTAAGGGTGTTAGAAAGGCCATTGGCTGCTGGGGGGATTCCGAGCTCGCGCCTGCGTCCTCACATTCACGGGAAGCTCGTTGTCCATGTGTCTCCAGTGAGGGCTGTTCAGGGAGGTGGGAGCTGCTTCCCGTCAGTGTGCCGCAGACTTTCTTCAGCCTGAAAGGACACTTTATTTTGCCCTTTGAGTCACTTATTTTATTTTGTGTGCGTCATTGAAGATCTGTAAGTGCTTTTTGTCCTGTTTTAATGTCGAGATGTTAAATAATGTGGTCCGTTTTGGAAGTGGAATTTTGTTAGCCTTTAGAGTAAATGTAGAGTAATGTAGAGCCTTGTAAATTATTCCCTTTACTTCGTTTGTGAATTTTAGTGACCTATTTGATTTCGGAAGCCTTAATTGTCCTTTGGAATGTGTTAATTGTCATCCTTTGTGTTTAATGGCCGCCATTGTTAAGTGTAATGGCTGTGAGCCTACCGCTAGTTGGCAGTGTTTCCCCACTGTATAGTGGCAGCCTTGTAGATTTTCTATGGAAGATAGTTAGTGCCATAATAACAGGTCTGAATGCATGTAATCTCAGAATTGTTTATTGATGGAAAGTTTGTATATTTTTGTTTCCTTCCTTTGTAGACCACACCCATCTTCAGTTAACCGGCCATAGTTATGCAAATGAGTAATAACTAAGAAGAAAACCAGCTGAATCCCTGAATAGACCCTGTGTATTACCGTGCTGCCTGGAAGTTCATTAAAACCCTTAAATTGCATTTTGACTCTGTGCGTTCTTGTCGATGCCCCAGGAAGACACCATACCATCCAACCAGCACCTATACAGTCCACCCACCTACACCTAAACCCGCCTTAACAAAGGGCAAGGATCAGTGATCTCCAAGGAGAGAACGTCACAAACGCGGGGCTGTTTGCTGAAGAACGCTGATTGGTGGAGAACACACTTGCAGCGATCCCCATTTCTGTGCCAGTGTGACTGTAAACAAGGATGGGTACTGAAACCCGGGACTAATTTAGCCCTGGTGCTAAATTACCAAAGACCGTAGTGTTGTTAAGCACTAACAGTATCAGTCCTTTTGTGCCGGCACTGAACTCCTCCACATACACACACATGCCTACATGACACGGTAACCGGTGAACAGCTGAGCAGGCCCGGTGTAAACAAAGGGAAGATAAAATTCAGTCAAAAATGACTCAAGTTGACGGCAGCTACACTCGTTACAGTAAGTGACATTAATCCTTAGCGAGTAAGAAGACAATAATTTATCAATACATGTGTTCAGCAAGCATGAACATGTAAATATGTAGACAGCGATATTAAATATGCTCCGTCCACAGTCTCTCATTCACCGTCACTAACATTAAGTCTTACACATGGACAGCACACTAGTGCTGCTGCAAGCAAATTGTTTCTAATAAGCTCAAATGATAGCTGTCTGTATGCAGACTAACTTAGTTTGACACTTATCTTAAAATACTTTTAAACTTAGCTGCTGGCTGAGACAAACAGCCCCAACTCTCAACCAGCACTAATCAGAATCAGAATTAGAATCAGAATCAGCTTTATTCTGCAAGTACGTATGTACATACAAGGAATTTGACTCCGGTAGATTTGCTCTGAATGTACCAGAAATGACATAAGAACACAAATTTAGGCAAGAACATACAGAATATACAATATAAAAAAATGGAAAAGCACTCAGAGAGTGCAGACCTCTGCCAAGTAGGTGAAACTGAATTTGAATCATTTATATTTGAATTAGTTCTCACAATTCAAATTCAGTTCTCAAAATTCAGTTTCAATTTACTGAGACAGACATCCGGGTAGTTTAAGGATGAAGGAAGAGCAATCGAGCGCAGATACACAGGACTCCTCTTCGGCCAATCAGCACCTACAATTTTGAGCACGTAGGAAGAAGCACTCGCCTTGATCCATAGACAATAGGCTCGTTTGAGATGAACTGCGCCTCTCCTGAAAAACAGATGAGAGCAGGTGGCTGCAGCGGGGGGTGGTGACAAAAAGCTGCAGTGAAGTCGGACAGTTTCCAGCAGCCTTCAGTCCGTACAGGAAGTCACAGACCACAGGCGCCATTTACATATGGCAAGGTATGGCAGCTGCGGGAGAGAAAAAAGAGAGAGGTTCTGTGGTCATCTTACTCAAGGCGCACTGGCTGGTTGTTTTCATTGTATTGCAATTAAATAAGTCATTAATATGCTCATCAGTGAATACGAGTGTTATTGAATCAAATTGTTCGCCTGTTGCTCCTCCGCGAGTTATGATTTAAGCCTGATTTATGGTCCTGCGTTGAATCAACGACGTCGCTACATTGTTGCCGTGACGCCGTCGTGAACCCTTTGAACTTCTCCGTCACTCCATTTCGTCGCAGTGCAATTCACCGCCAGAGTGGTTGGAGGTTGCGTTCCTTTCCGGAGTGGTTATCGTCGTCTCTAGTTGATTCTTTGTTTAGCTTCCGGCTTTTCCGTTCACAGAGAAATGAACGCGGAGCACGGACAGACGGCTCCGCGTTCATTACGCGGCTCCATTGAGCATAAGTAGGCCTTAACACTGCAACATCTACATCGCAACAGAAGATGTTTAAAGATGGCGGGGATGGCGGAATCTGGAAATACGGAACCGGAAATGCATTGCTACCAAGCAAACCAATCACAGCCCTGCCGGTCTGTACTGGGTCTGCGTGTAGTTACATTTTTGGGGAGGTGCACGTCAGGCTACGCCAGGGGTTACGGCGTAGAGAGGGACCCAACTGCAGACATGATGGCAGACATGGGCGCCGCCATATATCCAATCCATACCGGAAGTCCATCCCGGAAGTTGGTCTGTGTGTGTATTATTATTATAAGAAGAAGAGGAAGAAGACAACGGAGAAGATGAAGAGAAGAATGCGATACACGCACGACTAAAAGAAATAGTGGTAAGGGAACGAGTCTTTTAATTATTAGAATTAGACAACTTTATTGTCATTGTACATTGTACAACGAAATTCTGTTCGGCACTTAGCACTACCAGTACTAGCTAGTAGCTAGCACTAGCATAGAGTACCAAGCCGCTGCGTTTATACGCGCCGTCATCTTCAATATATTTTAACACGTGTGTTATGTTCTCTAAGATGCAATTCTACGTAATGTATGGAATCATTAGGGAGATGTCTATGTAGGGAATCTCGGCATGCACAAATTACTACCACCAGATGGTGGGTTTAGCTACATTTGTTGTGTAAAAACGAGGCATGATTGGTATTATCTTAACGTTGGCTGCTCAAGGTGTGTTGTGCTCCCTTTCATCAATGTCTGTGTAAACAGTGTTAATGTTGGTCAGAGACTATAACTGCCCTCGCTTGATGTGTTGGTTAATTTAGATGTGTAGTTTGCAGCGGGGTTAATATGTGTTCCTCTGCTTTTTGGTGTGTTGTGGTGTAAAACATCTGTACACACACTCGCTGCACACAAGCCATTTTTCCCCAATTTTTGGTTCGCCTGGACTCCTTGGGTATTAATGCATGTATAACCTCAACCCTGTACTGCTCAATCAAGTTATATATATCTTTTTTTTCCGGAGATATTCTAAAAATAGTAACGAGAGTCGTCTCATGAGTGACCCCCGAGGGTTAACCGGGTCAGATAAATAACGTATACATAGCCCCAGGTGTCTGCAAAAAATACATTTGTATTATGTTTTAGTAATGCAGAGCACTAATACACATACACATGTGGATACATAAATAGCTGTAGTGCCTCCCCCACCATCAATCAATTTTATTTATAAAGCCCAATATCACAAATCACAATTTGCCTCACAGGGCTTTACAGCATACGACATCCCTCTGTCCTTTGGACCCTCACAGCAGATAAGGAAAAGTCCCTTAGATCAGTAAAATATGGTTGATGTTCAGTATGTTTTCCAGC
Organism: Epinephelus cyanopodus; assembly: GCA_026686955.1. Lineage (NCBI taxonomy): Eukaryota > Metazoa > Chordata > Actinopteri > Perciformes > Serranidae > Epinephelus > Epinephelus cyanopodus. The sequence goes on from CM048926.1 coordinate 37,561,235, forward strand.
TATTAATGTTGATTGACTTCTCCTTTTTTCAGATGCACCCCTCTATTTTGAGTGACAAAGCCAGTCTGAGGCACACAACCCTTTCACCATCCAAGTTTGGTTGTCCCCTCTGCCCCAAATTTAAAATAAAAAATGAGAGCGCGATCCAGAGGCACCTGAAAAACCATACGGAAAATGCAGTTCATTTCCATGGTATGTTAATGAGAAATCTGTTTGAGATCATATACTTTTACATGTAACAGTAATGTTTAATGATATTTGTTTGGGATAAAACAAGACATTTTAGGCTGCATCTTGGGATCTTGGGATTTGTGGAACAGTGGTTGACATTTTATACCATTTTCTTACATTTTATAGACCAAACAAATAAATTATTTTACTGTTTTTCCATTTTTTTTTCTTTGTTTTTTTTTCTACTTTTGAGACTGATATTGATATCTGAAATAAAAACTTGTTCACAAAAAACAGAACTCCAAGTCTCCTTCTTTATGTTGCCAGTACAATAGTGTAATATTGTGTTTACATGTGTTCCTGAAATATAATAGAAAATATCTGACAATATGACAATCTAATTATTATGTTCATTTAATAGTTAAATAGTTACAATTAACCATACTAATGTAAGAGTAAGTATGACATTTGTTGTGTCCATGGTTTTCAGCTGTTTTGAATGACCTGATAGTAATCTCCATGTTGCAACTGAAGCCCAATAAATGAAAGTGTTCACCTTATTTAATCTTTGTTAAAAATTATTCCAATTAAAATTCATGTGTTTGCTGATTTTCTGCAATTTTTGTAGGTTTAACTTGTTGAGGTCAATGTTATTCCAAACAAAACGTGATTGCATTTGAAATAATTGTTGAAATAATTGTATTATTATTATTATTAATATTATTATTTATTTTATAAGATATATATATATATATATATAATTGTTGGTAGCTTCAAAGTTTGTAAATGTATTGCTAAAATAAATAATATAAAAAAGACTTTGAAACCGACTTCTGGGGGAAAAAAATACAAAAAAACTGACTTCCGGTATGTATGACACTTCCGGTATGGACCAACAATTATAAATATATATGTGTATGTATATGTATGTATGTATGTATGTATATATATATATGTGAACAGGAATGGAGCCAGGACAGTCTCCTGTGGAGCCCCTGCGCTGCTCATTAATGTCCCAGAAGCACAGTTCCCCAACCTGACATACTGTGCACTTCCTCTCAGGTAATCTGTGATCCAGGAGATAAAGGAAGGATCATATGATTAATGCATAATGTCTAGGCAGTACAACCCTTACACTGTACCACCAATGATTTACAGTGCCTTCTTTTTTACTGTGAACATAAGTTAATATTAACCATATGCTAATGAGAAAGTAAGTATGACATTTGTTGTGACCATGTGTGCATGTTGCAACTGCAGCCTAATCTGAAAGTGCTGTTTGTTTGGTTGTGTAAATTCTCATTTTTTATTAATTCTCAGTTTATTTAATCCGAGAATTCAGTTTATTTAACTTTAGTTATTCTTCAGTCCTATTGTCAATGTGTGTGTGTGTGTGTATATGTGTGTGTGTGGCCACCACCACACAAACATAATATTTACATTTGTATTCATAACGTTGATATTAAAGTTAAATCCATGAAACGTTAGCATTATAACTTAGTGATATTATTGTAGGCTTTTAACTAACACAGTAGCCTATAAAGTCGTGGCGAGACAATTAACTAGTCACTTATACCGTTACGATAAACATGTAACTGCACAAAATGCATAAAATTATGTTATGTGTAAACGTACGTGTTTTTTAAGCTTTTATTTTTGTTTTAGCTCGGTCATATTTCCGGGATCGAGCGGCGATTAACCAACTTCCGGTTGTGACTTCCGGCATGGATTGGATGTATGGCGGCGCCTTGTCGGCCATCTTGACTGCAGCAAGGTACTCTTGGTCTGCGTAGCCCCGTACCCTAGCGAACGTCGTTGATTCAACACAGGACCATAAATCAGACTTTATGTGATTTACTGTATATTTCCAAATAGTCGCGCGGTGGCAACTAATACCCCATTTTGCGTCTTAAACGCCAGTCCGATTAAACGTCCGGGCGATTATTTCCTCATTCATTGCCTCATGGCTGTCCCTCCTTCAGGGACTGTTCGTGCTTTTACGCACGGGTCGGTGGTGAAGTGGTGCACATGACTTGTGCGACGGACGGATGAACAGACAGCCACGTATCTAACACAGATAGCTAATACATCTGGCTGCATCTTTCCCACATCAAATAGGCCTGTCCGTGATCGCCTTGACCCGTGTGCGTAAAAGCGCACACAATTCCGTGTTGCTGTGATTTGATGGACCGGTACTCATTGTAGCCCACTCTTATAAGACCCAACAATGATAATAATAATAATAATAATAATAATAATAATAATAATGATAGGTAACTGTGGACCTATATGCCATGCCTTTTAATAAAATTACCATAAGAGTTTGCTGAAAAACAGGTAATATCAGCCTGAATTACTCACGTGCTTCTCCGGTGAAAATCGCTTACATGGGACCAGAATTCGGGATGCCGGGCTGTCAGGATGCCGATGTTTTCGGCGTGGCGGCCTGTGACTGTTGGTTAAATGGCCCATTAGGTTGGAATAGCGCCACCCAGCGGTGAAACCCGTGTACACAAAAAAAAATGACCCACTCTAAATGTTTAGAGATTTTTGTACACGAACTCACCCCTACATTATACAGTACTTTTGCACTAAAAACATACTGGACAGGAACTGTAACCAAATAACGGCCTGGTGCAGGTCGGTGCAAAAAAAAAAAAAAAAAAAAGGCTTGAGCAAATGGCCCCTGGTTCTTTCAAACGCCTGGGTTCAAAATCGATTTTGTGAAAGGGCTACTATTTGGAAAATGGTAAAATATGGTATCTATGTGTTGTAAAAGCATTTTGCTCTGCTGCTGTAGACAGCCTGTCTAAATGATGTCTTGAAGCCTGTCTGATTGTATGTGGTTTTTTTTCTTCATGTCGGCATGTTAAGCTTGTATTTTCGGTCTCTGGAGACACTCCAATAAATTTGCCCAGGCCTATACAGTATTGTACCAAATTGGCCTTTGTTTTACTGTGTTTCATACACCGGACACCTTGGTTATTTTCTAGAAATGAGCTTGTAATTAATTTATTTTCTTTATTTTCTGTGAAGTTAAACACATGACTAATGATAATTAGAAGTCCCGCTGTCCGTGGTGATGGAATATGCGCCAAAATAGGTCCGATGTTTTCACTGCTCTCACCAAGTCATGCATTACATGCAGACATGAGGTATTATGAATGTGAGAAACAGCTTCATGTCCTTTGAAACAGTTTTCAGTAGCATAGTATGTACTTCTGACAGGTCAAAGACCAAAGTGAAGTTTATATAAGTTCATATTTTTGAAACTCCATCATCAGTAGCTCTGTAATATCATGTCATATTGCTAGCTTTGAAACGACGCCCCTGATTCATATAAAATAGAGGATAAACCATGAACATAAACTACAGGTAAAGCATTTTAATAAATTATTTGTGAGGATTCTTATAATAACATCTGTACAGATGTGAAGCCCTGACTGTATCTGACTGAGCCTTAATGAAAGCTGTTATCTTGTATTTTTTTTCCTGAAAATATGAACCTTACAGTCAAACACAGTTTATTCAGCCTGTGTAGTTGAGGGGACAAGTCAAACTGATATGATGCTGATTTACAGAAGAATTCATATCAAATGGAGGATAAACCATGAACAGAAACTACAGATCACCTGTAAAGCATTTCAATAAATTAATCTATCATAATTAAAACAACTGAAGACTGAAACAAACTGATATATGGGTCTGATCACTTTTTAACTAATTGACGTCATTCCAGACAGGATGTTAGTGTGTCTGTGACTTCCTGTACGGACTGAAGGCTGCTGGAAACTATCGGGAAACTGTCCGACTTCACCGCAGCTTTTTGTCACCGCCCCCCGCTGCGGCCGCCTGCTCTTGTCTACTTTTCAGGCGAGGCGCAGTTCATCTCGAACGAGCCTATTGTCTATGGTCTATTTGGTTTTTTTTAATTTTTATTTTGTTTACTTTATTCAAAGTTTGCAGCGTACAAGTTCATTGGTCATTCCAGTTCACCGTTTGTGCAACAGCAGCAGTTATATGAAAGCATAATAAGGATTATTAACAGTATATCATTACAACAGTATACAGTATGCATACAAAAGGATACAAAGATTGTCTATGGTCTATGGATCAAGACGAGCGCTTCTTCCTATGTGCTCAAAATCGTAGGTGCTGATTGGCCTGCGCTCGATTGCTCTTCCTTTATCCTTAAACTAACCGGATGTCTGTCACAGTAAATTGAAACTGAATTTTGAGAACTGAATTTGAATTGTGAGAACTGAATGTGAAGATATATAGAAATAAATTCAATTTCAAATTATACTACTACAGATTCAGTTTTTCATTACAATGATTCAAACTAACCATACAATTTCAAATTATGTGATTCAAATTCAGTTTTTCAATGCAATTATTCTAGTTTAGAAATTCAAATTCAAATATAAATGATTCAAATTCAGTTTCAGATGGTTCATATTTCAGTCCATATATATATGCCTTCACCATGGAGACACTGTAGTGTTTTTATTTCGTTTTCATTTTATACCAACACAAAATATAATATGTTTTTTTGTATTTTTCACTTTTTTTCCAACACAGAACATTCATTTCAACTTTAGAATTACAACAATGGGCGGCACGGTGGTGTGGTGGTTAGCACTGTTGCCTCACAGCAAGAGGGTTCCCGGTCCGATCCTGGGTGTGGGAGCCTGCTGTGTGGAGCTTGCATGTTCTCCCCGTGTCAGCGTGGGTTCTCTCCGGGTACTCCAGCTTCCTCCCACAGTCCAAAGACATGCAGATTGGGGATTAGGTTAATTGATGACTCTAAATTGTCCGAAGGTGTGAATGTGAGCGTGAATGGTTGTCTGTCTCCATGTGTCAGCCTTGTGATAGTCTGGTGACCTGTCCAGGGTGCACCCTGCCTCTCGCCTGATGTCAGCTGGGATAGGCTCCAGCCCCCCTGCGACCCCCAAGAGGATAAGCAGTTAGAAAATGGATGGATGGAATTACAACAATATTTAGCAAGTAGAACAAGATGCCACCAGATGACGCTATTTTCACTGTCTTTAGAAATTGGAATTGCTGCTGAGGCTGTCAGACGATAGACTTTATTCATTTATACTTTATTTTATCCACTTTGCTTTAACCAATCGCCACCTAAGTTTTATCATCTGTTCCTTGTCCCATTATCCACCTTTCCTGAATTTCATCAAAATCTGTTCATAACTTTTTGAGTTATTTTGCAGACAAACAGCGAAACAAACAGACCAAAACATAACCTCCTTGGTGGAGGTAAAAATATACAACTATACATTAAATATGAAAATCTATGCAATATACAAGGATGCAGTGTTGTTTGACCTGCCACTATATGACCATTTAGGAGTTCATCAGAGCGCCAGCCTGGGGGAAGAAACTGTCTTTGTGATGGGTGGTTTTGGTGACCAGTGCTCTGTAGCACCTACCGGACATGTTACAATGTTACTACTGGCCAACAAGCTGGTGGAGCTAAATATAGGGCACATGCTAAATTATCTACATTATCAGCCTGATTTGAATACATTTCTGGAACTTTGAGGTGTGGTGGAAACACAAACCACACAGATTACCAGGAATTCTTTTACCCAGGTAAATAAATTCCTGGAAATTAAAGTGGTGGAAAAGGGGTTAATGTAAATATATCCCAGGACAGCTTTGCTGCCAGTGTAGAATGCTGTGGTGTCAAGCTAGATATCTAGCTTCTCTGGGATTAAAACTGAAAACACATAGGCAGTGTGTTCCAGTGCACACCGGACAGGTTGCGCTGCAGGTCATCAATAGACGACCACACAAAGTATTGATACTGAAGACCTGTATCTCTTCCCCCTCCGCATTAGCTTAAAATCATGTGTGGACACCCACCAATTAAAGTTGATTTCTCACATGAAGAGCCGATTCCAGACCCATGACTCACCAGGAAGTATATTTTTGGTCATTGTCTTCATAATGACGACATTGTGGGTCGTTTAGCTTGGGATATTTCTTTACCTCAACAAGTCCCTCGTCATCGATCCTTCATCACACACAAGAAACATCAGCTGTAACAGAGTTCTCTTTATACATCAGTGGTGAGGAGTCAAGCTGTCATAGGAGCAGAGAAAAAGAGCTGCTACAGGAGCTGGTATGTACAAGCAGAGAGCGTGTGGTGGCAAAATGCATTTTATTCAGGGGCAGCCAGGCTGGAAATAGGACAGAGGTGTGAAGTGCCATGTTGTAGCATGTCCAGGAGCACTGACATGCATCTAGGCACCACTGGTGTGGGGTTGTACATTGTAGTCACATATTTTTTCATGTGTGCCCTTCATCGCCAGTATGTTTTGGCCTTCAGTCAGCCTGTTCAGCCACAAGCACAGCTGCACAAAGTTCTAATCATGGTAGTCTTTGCTCAGGACGTGAAGGCAACTTTGCTTTACCAAGCTGACAGTTTCCATCAGCATCCATGACCTTCAGATATGCAACTGCAGCAATGGCTTTTGTTGATGCATCAGAAAAGATAAAATTCTCGCAGAGAGAGAAGTGATCCTGGGGTGGAAAGGCCTTCAAGATTTCTTCTGCTGACTATAATTTTGTGCAATCTCAAGTGTGTTTCAGCAAGGATTTCTTGAGTCTTCCTCAGGAAGGTCACAGCATTTCTAAGAACATGGACCCACATATTAAGTTCACTAGTGAACAGATAGAGGATGATGAAATGCCGTTTCCACTCACCTGTGTTGATGTGAAGGCTGAGAGAAGCATATAGAATGTGTCAAAGAGTACCACACTCAGACCAGTGTCTTTGCACTGTGACCATCACTTACACCATCAAAGTTCAGTGGTGGGGGAGCCTCATACACAGAGAACAGCATCCTATCTGTGATTTACAGTAAAGGTATACTATGCATGAATTGCTGGTTTGTAAACAGTATCAACAGCAAAGTGAAAGCCAACCCCAGACTCACTCTCATTTTGAAGCAAGTTTTCTTTCTACTTATGAAAGAATTCAGGCTTTTAGTTATTTCTTGACAGTGAGATGGACAAGTCAGAGTTTACACTGAACCTGGGTACATGTAATGTTTTCGTTGACTAAACTGAGACTAAAACTATGAAGGATAAAAATGACTAAAATGTGACTAAAACTAGCTAATGGGTATTTTCGTCTCAACAGTAAGACTAAGACTAAAATAGCTGTCAAAATTAACACGGCAGGAGGATGCCTAGCTTGTTATATTGAGACGTGTAGGGCCACTGACAAAGCATTGGTATTTGATGAATTTGGAAGAGAATGTGTTGGGAAGAATCCTTGACAAGCGGCTGAGTGAACACCAGAAACAGACATCAACTATCTGTGAGCACCAGACCACATCACTCCTTGGGGAGGAGATCAAAGGCCATTGAGCAAGAGTCAGTGGACATGCAGAGAAAGATGAAGGAGCACATTCTCCCTGAGACCACCTTTTAATAGACAATAGAGTTACCATCTCTCTCCATATACGACCACCTGCTATTGTATGAGGAGGAGGAAGACTGTGAGTTATGGATGAAAGTTCTGCAAAAGGCTAGTAAGTGATACTTAACAGATACATTGTTTCTCATCCGTATGGGTTCCTTTTTTAAAACACATATTTTAGATTGACGTGACATGATTCGAGAGTCAGGCCCTTCTCCAGGTGTTTGGTTCCAGAGTCAGTGCTGTGTGTGGAGGCAAGCCCAGCTATATCTAGTTGGTACCGCTCCACCTCCTGTACCAGCTCCGATTCCTTCCCCACCAGAGAGGTGACATTCCACGTCACTGATGATCGACTTGGATGGTGGAAGGTGCACTTTAAGGATCTCCTGAACCCGGCCGCCATGTCCTCCATGGAGGATGCAGAGTCTGAAGACCCAGGGGAACTCTCGCCCATATCCCTGGCAGAGGTTGCTTAGATTGTCATAAAGCTCCCCAGCGGCAAGGCGCCAGGTGTAGATGAGATTCGCCCTGAGATGCTGAAGCAGGGGCGGACTGGCCATCTGGAGGTTCTTTCTTTTTCTCCCTGATAATCTACTGTTCCACGTCCAGTCCGCTAGGTGGCAGCCTTTAAATTGGATGCCAGCCGGCCCATAGATATCTAAGGCCGCCAATGAAATTGAAGAGGAAGGAAGCGCATACGTCACACAAATCGAGCAGCCGTGTGCAGCAGGTGCAGGTGGGAGAGACAGCGTGAAAGATAACAATATGGATACTGGTATTAATCCAAAAAAACGGAAAGAAAAGGGTGGGGCTGAGAAGGTGAGGGAAAAAAACAAAGGCAATTAGAGAGTGAAGCTGTGGAGGTCAGGTACAGTGCCTGGAGAGTGGCAGACCGGGGTGGTGGTTCCCATTTTCAAAAAAGGAGACCGGAGGGTGTGCGCCAACAATTGGGGTATCACACTGCTTAACCTCCCAGGTAAAGTTTACTGGAGCTGGAAGAGAGGCTCCAACCGATTGCCGAATGTTTGATTCAGAAGGAGCAATGCGGATTCGGTCCTGGCTGTGGAATGGTGGACCAGCTTTTTACCCTTGCAAGGCTGCTGGAGGGGTTGTTGGAGTTTGCCCATCAAGCCTACATGTGCTTTGTGGACTTGGAGAAGGCTTACGGCCGTGTCCATCAGGGGGCCTTGTGGGGGGTACTGTGGGAGTACAGGGAAGAATTGCATCTCTGCTTTTTGCAGATGATGATGTTCTGTTGGCGTCATCACACCATGACCTCCAGCATGCACTGGGGTGGTTTGCAGCCGAGTGTGAAGCAGTTGGGATGAGAGTCGGCATCTCCATATCTGAGGCCATGGTTCTCTGCCGGAAAACGGTGGAATGCTCTTTCCAGGTTGGGGGAGAGCTACTGCCTCAAACAGGGGAGTTCAAGAATCTTGGGGTCTTGTTCACAAGTGAGGGTAGAATGGAGTGTGAGATGGATCGGCTGTTTGATGCAGATTCTGCAGTGATGCGGAAGCCAAGCCGGTCCGTCGTAGTGAAAAGAGAGCTGAGCTGGAAGGCAAAGTTTTCGATTTACTGGTCTATGTCCATCCTATACATATCTCAACTGGCCTGGGAACGCCTTGGGGTTCCCCAGGAGGAGATGGAAAGTGTTGCTGGGGAGAGGCATGTTTGGGGTGCTTTGCTCGGCCTGCTGCCCCCGCGATCCCAGCCTTGGATAACTATTTGAAGGCATCAGACAAAATAGCAGGGTTTTTTTGGCTTGTTTTACAATATAATCAACACACACATTTCAGCTATGTGGTGTATTATTGCGCATTGTGTACATAATGTAAAAGGAATATGAAATGATAATTAAAATCAATAACTGAGAATACTGTTTGTTACTAATTTATGTTAAACAATGAACATATCTCATGAACAAAGCCCTCCTGTATATGTCATACCTTTATAAGCTTACAAGAGATGTTCTTATCTATCTATCTATCTATCTATCTATCTATCTATCTATCTTTGTACGTGTTGGGTTGACTGGTGACTGTCTGACGTCGCTTAAGACTGATGCTGTGGAACCAAAGCCTTCTGTTTTGGCAGCTTCGGCCCCTTCATCCTTACATCTCTTCCTCATCTCCTCTGCTTGTATCTTCCATGGATGAGCCGAGAGGAAAAGGAAGGAAGTCAAGGAAGCAAGGAGACACATTAGCATGATGAAATGCACTCATGGTCAAAGGCAAGCAGCCTCCAGAGCAAGATTTTTTTCTGAGATTTGATTCCATAAATGTCTGTCAAGAATTTGAACTGATGTACATTTAAAAATAGTTTAATTCCTGGCCCTAGTATTACTATAAAACTATGATCTGCTATATGTTACATTGTCAGAGGTGCAACAGTGAGTGCCCCAGCTGTCTCTTATTGAGCCACAAGATGGCAGCAAATGCATTGTCTGATTGTGTAATACTTCAGAAAGGTTGTCATTAGAAAGATTAGAATGAACACCAGGTGTTCACACAGAATATTATGTGTGTTATTAATGTTAATATTATCATGGATACATGTACACAAATTATGTCTACAAATAACACCAGATTGGATGATAATACTTTTCAGTTTAGTTTCAGTTTTCAGTTCCCCTCCAATCCATCAATTGATGATTTCAAGTGTTCCCTGAGGAGTAGTACATTTGAATTGCATTACTTAAGTTGTAGCTGAAATTGCAGTTGAGTCATGCTGTGCTGCAATGATGAGCTATGCCGTGGTAAAATCAAACCACAAAGCACACATCATGGCTACTACGTATGTGTAGAAATATATGTGGTTATTGCATTATTCCATTTATTTTGATGGCATTAGTTTATGTTTGTCGTGCATTTACACCAGCATCTGTAAAAGCTGGTGTAGTTTAAGTTGCTTTCAAGCCATTCTTTTCAGTGTTAGATTTGTGCATCAGTCTGTGCCACAACAACACTGGTGGTGCTGCATCACCAGCAGATGAGACCAAAGAAAGGAATGTTCACATACAACACTAAGTGGCTTAATGTGGGTGGTGAAAAGAGAACAGGGAACTGATGGCTCCCCCCACATTCAAAAATGCAGCTGATTACAGTGTTAATTTTGACAGCTATTTTAGATTTAATCGTAGTCTTGAAATGAAAATACTTATTAGGTGATACAATTTGAAACATTTTAGTCAAAAAATTCAAAACATTTTAGTCGATGAAAATTCATGGCATGTTAGTCAGCTTTTAGTCATTATGTTTTCTATATATTGAGGCTAATTTATTAATCAGAAATTAGACTCAAGGTGGCGGGTTGTATAAAAATTTCATTTAGACAATTTTTGTACAGCTACATATCATTTCTACACACTTACAAACTGTCATTAATCCAGCAATTTGGTGGGTGATTCACAAGCATACACTGACTGATCATCATCTGAAATGCTCAACATCTCTCTAGGGTGACCATATTTTGATTTCCAAAAAAGAGGACACTCGCCCGGCCAAGACAGCCTACTTAAATGATACTCGCAGTTTACTCAAAAATGCCTTATAATTTTAATATATTTAAAGTTTATATGTATGGATAGAATATTCAGTTTTATTACAAAATAATATCTCTCAAAGACAGAAATTCAGATAGGCCCCAATAGGGGACACATACACACACAAGAGTGTACTCAATCCGAGACGGTCCCGAAATATAAATTGTATTCGGGCTTATAAATTAATGATAATGTCCGGTTTTCTGTGTGTGTGTGTGTGTGTGTGTGTGTGTGTGTGTGTGTGTGTGAGTGCCGAGCCCGACATTATTTAATTACTAAAGCACTGAGTTGTTATGGTTACAGGCTATGGCTGGGTGTGCGCCGTGGGTGCTCTGCGGAGAGGGAGACCTCCGAGTTTGAGAGGGAGTGGGCGGCGGGAGGTCCGAAGCTTCCAGGGAGGGGAGAGGGAGACATATAAATAAGAGACACCTCCCTCTTTTATTTTATTTGCAGAGTTTAATCAAGGCGGAGGCTGGCGGAGGGAGGTCCGAGACTTCCAGCGTGGGGAGAGGGAGAAACAAACAGCCAATGTGTGTGTGTGATGTTCAGGTGTTGTCACGTAAATAACAGTGCCCAAGCAATAAACAGGACAGACAATAGGATTTCATTTATTTTTACACTACATTTTCACTCAAAGCTGACCGAATCCGACCCGAGCCCGAATACAATTTATATTTCGGACCATCGGGATCGGGTAGCCACACTCTGGTGTGTGTATGTGTCCCCTATAGGGGCCTATCTGAATTTCTGTCTTTGAGAGATATTATTTTGTAATATAGCTGAATATTCTATCAATTCAATTCAATTTCAATTTTATTTATAAAGCCCAATATCACAAATCACAATTTGCCTCACAGGGCTTTACAGCATACAACATCCCTCTGTCCTTTGGACCCTTGCAGCGGATAAGGAAAAACTCCCCCAGAAAAAACCTTTAACGGAAAAAAAAACGGTAGGAACCTCAGGAAGAGCAACTGAGGAGGGATCCCTCTTCCAGGACGGACAGACGTGCAATAGATGTCATACAGACTTTAAATATATTAAATATATTAAAATGATAAGGCATCTTTGAGTAAATTGCGAGTATCATGTAAGTAGGCTATCTCGTGGCCAGGCTAAGTGTCCTCTTTTTTGGAAATCAAAATATGGTCACCCTAATTTACTGGAGTTTGCCAGCCTATCACTCAGCCAGCCTGTCGGGGGGCAGCACAGCCCTGACTCCCAGTCGGATTAGCAAACTCTCTGTGGCTGCAATTACACAGGTTAGACCCAGCGCTGCTGCTGGCCTCCAGCCCACTGTGACACCCAGTGCTGGGGGGTCTGCGCTGGCCAAACACAAAGGTGCTAGCTACAGCTGCCCACTGAAAGTCTGTGCATCTCCCGAGCTGCTACCTGCTCTCCTTCCAGCAAAGCAGTTGACAGTTGTTTGGAGTAAAGTGAAGGGACAGTGAGGTGGCTAGCAGCTAATTTATCGTTTATGGTCTGATAAACAGAGAGAGAGAGAGAGAGAAATTGTAATTTCCTCTTTTTGTTAAAATACTTTATTTAAACCCTTTGTGCTCTGATGCTGCTCAGTTTCATATCTTGGCTAGGCATGCCATATATACCTATTGTTATTTATCGATATGTTGGGCGTAAATGGGTAGTATCATGAATATCATGAATATCAATGCCAGTAAAAAATGACATGATTTATCAGTAATGTCCCCTGGTATAAATGATAAAGTTCACTTACAAACGAGGCTTTTCCAAGGCTTTACACAAACAGGTGGAGGTAGATTCTAAAGGCCACAGAACTTCGTCAGCACAAATAAAAAAAAGTTATGGCCAAAATGAACCATGACCTAGGTCACGTGTTTGTTTTAACTAATTAAAACAAGGAAGAGGCTGTTTCTAAAGTGCCTTTACTTGAAAGTCATACCAGAAATAGCCAGCAGGGGTGCTAAATTTAAAACCAGCTAATGGTACGTGACAATTCTGGACAGTTTGTATGGAAAAAAAAGAATGTTAGAACCCTTTGAACTCTGCAATAAACGTCTTCCACCAGTTCTACATTGGTATTTTTGCTTATTATGATGTCAGTCCCTGGGGGTATCTTCAAATGCTTCATATCCCTCAAATCTGCACTATTCTAAAATATTTTGTTAGTCAGTAAACTGTAATAATTGATAAAAAATAATGTATAATTTAAAAAAAACATAAATATTTTTTCATCAGATTTTACAAAATAGAAACACAAAACATATTGATCAAAAAAAATTTAAAAAACTTAGAAGCATAAACACTACAATACTTTTGAGCTTTATACTATGTACAGCATTTAGTTGTTAATATTTGCTGTGCAAAGGCAGTATGATGGATTCCTCACCACTGCACGCTCTTGTACCGCACGTAAAAAAAAATTAAAAAGTATTATTATTTTTATTTATTTAACCCTTATTTAGCCAGGGAAACCCATTGAGACCGAGGTTATAATTTGAAGAAGAATTAAAAAAAACAGCAAAAAGAAGACAGTAAAACAACAGTACTTAAAGCATTCACATACCTCAACGTCAAGCTCATGAAACAGATTTTTGAATAAGCTCAAGGAGACAAGGGCATTTAGTTTAGCAGTCTCCTGGAACTTATTCCAGGCATTAGGCACACAATAGCTAATGGCAGTTTTTCCCAGTTCAGTTTTGACTTGTGGCACCTCAAGGACTAACCAATCCTGAGATCTTGCCTGATAGACATTAGAACGCCATGCAGTGAGCGATGTCAAGTAATTGGGCAGCTTTAAAATAATAGCTTTATACGCTAACAAAGCAAATGCTTCCTTCTCCTAGCAGCCAGGGATGGCCAACTCACTTCCAGGTGAGGGTTACAATAATGCGTTGTGAAGTGATCACCAGTAATAAAACGGAGTGCTGAATGATATACGGTACCAAGCTGTATCAAGGTGGTAGAAGTGGTGTGCATATAAATAATATCACCATAATCAAGTACAGGCAGGAAGGTAGATTGTACTAACAGCTTTCTATTTTCAGACGAAAAACACGATCTGTTTTTATAAAGGAATCCAAGTTTCATCCTTCAGCTTTTTGCTAGCTCATTAACATGAGGTTTAAAGGAGAGCTTTTCATCAAAAAAAGACTCCAAGATAAGCTATACCCATTCTATTTCAGAGCCATCCAAAGTGTTAATTTCAAAATGAACTTCCTCCACAAAGCAGGATCTAGAGAATGGAAAAAATTTGTTAAAACATAGCGCAATGACATCATAACGAGTTACAATCTTATGACATTGAAAACAAAAGCCTTACATTTCTGCTTTAAAAAGAATGAATGCTATAGCTATCATGGTTCTTTTTCCAGTCTATCTAAACAGAACAATGCAACTAACAACCTTTTAAACAATTTTAAATTGAATTTTGTTATTATAAATTATAAATAAGGAGAGTATTTTCAGTGCCTTAGTACTGTCAAATTACTGACAAAAAACGAAAAAATATGCTAGTAGTTCCTGTTCTGTTACCATAGTCACCATAGTAACAGAAACAACAGGTAAGTTTTCATTTTTTTGTTATAAAGATCACCTTTTAGATGATATGTCGATGTATTTATGTACATTTATCCACAACAGACATTGGAGGAACATTATTGGTAAGAGTATGTCAATCTGAATCCACCAGTAACCTACTTGTATAAACTGTGTCAGTTTAAAACTGGACAGAAGTGGTGCCATTGTTTACACTTCATTATTAATTAGGCAGGGCTGTGTGTGTGTGTGTGTGTGTGTGTGTGTGTGTGTGTGTGTGTGTGTGTGTGTGTGTGTGTGTGTGTGTGTTCGTGCTTGTCACACATTATTTACAGAGCAAACATGAATAATAATCAGTAAAACAGTTAGGGCTGAGAGTGTGCAGTGGGGGTGGCCTGGAGGGTGCTGCTTGGGGCTTCAAATAGGCTCTGTCCGGCCCTGCAGAGAGCAACAAGCATGCACATCGAATGCTGCATGTACCCTTATAAAGCATAACACCAGGGGCCGGATAACCGAGACAAAAGAAGGCTGGCGAGAGGTCAAAGGAAAATGTTGACTTCAGGATATTGCGATAAAATCCGCAGGAGCGTACGATCCTCACAGCGCTGCTCCGAACACTGAACCTGCACTGATCCTTTAAAGGCTGGGAGTAGCGCGGGATGTTAGGATGGGTACGATGAACGTGTGTGGATGATGTGCACGCATCAAGGATTAATCCATCTCTGCTAGGAGCGGAGAGACTCGGGATAAAAATCACCATAACATCTCTTCAACGATCTGTTCTGAATATTCCGGAAAAAGAGGCGGACGGGAGGGAGGCAGAGGAGAGGAGAGAGAGGAGAGGAGCTCCAGGAGTGAAGGACGCCACCATCGTATCTCTGCATGGCTGCACTACTCTCCTGATTGACCGGCCCGCTGAAGGATCGACAAGCCAAACCCACCGGTGTGAGGGCTGACAGTGCCTATATAAAGCCCTGCAGCAGCAGCCTTACAGCGGGTGTCTGTCATCAGATCATCATCATCCTCCTCCTCATCTTCCTCCTTCTCCTCTTTACGACCTGCAGAGTGACTTGGATTAATCATTCTTTTGTGTTATCAGGATAGCATACAGCAGGAGCAGCCATGTCTCACGGATGGGGATACGGATCAACTAACGGTGAGGATCGGACAGCATGTAGCCTGCAGGATGTTCAGGTTAACAGGTTGAAAACATGCTGCCCCACTCTCAACTCACAGACAATGCCATTACTTCAGTAACTACTTCACCACGGTAGTCTGCTTTGGTACAACTTCAGGATAGGGTTGGCACTGACCTATTTAATACCAAATTTAATGCACTGTTTAAACAATGAAACACTGTTATTTTAAATTCATACATTTACAGAATCTGTTGGTCAGTCAGTAGCTATGGTACAAGTTCTGAAAATCATATGACCAATTTTGAAAAGTGAGCTATTATTAGAGTTAAACTGCCCCACCTGCACCTGAACTGGCCACAACATTCACGTTAAGTAATTTTGACCATTGATCATTTTAATGCTAAAAAAATATTACTGAATTATGGATTATAATTATTATATTGAGGTATCTAAAAAAGATCTCAAAATAGCTTCCAATAAAGCATCAGAACTGATGATAGAGAGCAGAAGTGGTACTTGATATCAGTGTTTAAATTCGAAGTACATTAATTATACTTTACTTTGTCAGGTACTTTCATGTCACTTTCCACTTTTAATGCTGCTCAAACAGTAATGCAGCAGTAATAATATAACAGTGTTATCATGCTGAAATAGGCAATTCTGCATTTTGCTTTTGATATTTTGACTACATTTTTCCGATATTACTTTTCTTCTTTGTATTACTTTAAGTGAGTGTTTCGCACTACTGTATTGTTACTTTAAGTAAATGATGAGAATGTGACAAAGCTGCAGAGTAAACCTGAGTGGATTTTTGAATGTGGAACTCCTTATTACTTCTAAAAGAAGGCAAAGAAAGAAGAATTATTTTCATTGTCATAAATCTAGTGGAATTAGATTGAGAGGTTGGTGTTAAAGTGCTCCAGGCACAAAACTAATTAGAACAGGAAAAAAACACAGTGTGACATACTTGTTTAACATTTATATTTTGCATTTATTTAATAAATGTATCTGTAGGACCTGACACATGGGGAGTAGAATATCCTGTAGCTAATGGGCCCAGACAGTCTCCCATCAACATTGTCCCTAAGGAGGCCAAGTATGACCCTACTCTGAAGGCTCTGAAACTCAAGTATGATCCCTCCAACTCCAGTGGAATTCTCAACAACGGACACTCCTTCCAAGTGGACTTTGTGGACGACACAGACAGTTCCAGTAAGTGTGTGTGTATTTGGAAATAGTTTTTTTTTTGTTGCCCCAGAGTAAGAGATCTGAAATAATCCAAATTTCCATTTGGTCTATTACTCCACACTGTTGCATGACAGGGAAGAAATCAGTATCGAATCAGTCTCTAAATATGGAGTTTTTCAAGTTTTTCTGGTTGTCTTTACATACATATTGCCTGTTAATTCCAGCTTGTTATTGGCATTACTGTTCCTATTTTAGTCTGCACGCATTTTCGGGCAAACCCCAAATCATACCAAGGAGTAACAAAGTGCAGACTGCCGTGAGACTTCTTCTGTTCTTATTTAACTGTTGCTCAGGTATCTTTGTCTCTTTCAGTTGTCAGTCTGGTTTAACTATTATACAGCGTTTCTTTCTCCATGTACAAAACAAACCCTTCATTCAAAATAACATGTAATAAGGACTTTCAAAAACCTAAGAGCAACAGATAACATTCAGAAATATAAAATATTCCTCTAACACATCTGACAAGATGTTTTAGTATTAGTAAACATTATCTGTCCGTCTTGTTTATGCCTCCACCCCTGCTGTACTGTGGCAGATAAGAGCGTCTGATGATACTTGTTCAGTATCTGGAGGTCAGCAGGACATCAGCACCACCTCCCCCTGCTGCACTCACACTGTTTAACATTGGCAACATTCATCCAACAATGCAAATCATGACAAGCATCAGCATGAATTATCATTATCATTTATGAAACCTGAAGATTCAATAAAGTATTTCCCCTTCTTAGTTTTTATGGTCTTTTTCACATTTTGACTTAGTTTTTTTTTTTTTTTACAGTTTTAGAAAAAGCAGCAGATTTATATAGCAAATGTATAATAATATAACACTATAAAAGACTAAGGCCAAATGTCAGAAAGAATATATAGCTTTTTATCTTTGGATCGGTTTGCATTAGTGGAAACATAAAGAAGAATTTTACTGTGGAAAGATAGTCTTTTTTATAAAACTAGTCTGTCTATATGGTGTAAAGATGCAAATACTTTGAAAATTGGTGCTATATAACCAGAGCAAATGATGTAAAAAGGGCTGTGGCATTTGTTTTTGCTGCACCAGATTAATAAATGCTCCCACTGGTGGGTGACGCAATGCAAGTTAATTTTGACTGGCTCGTCTATGGCCGGCTGGTAACAAATGATCCTATGTTAAAGTCAAGAAGTGCATTAAAATATGTTTCTGAAACATAAGATAGTACAATCTGCACTGTGAGCAGCGACCCTAGAGCCAGTTAAAGGTTACAGATGACACAAAACAAATAAGCATGTAAACTGGGCGCTAGCGAGATGGGGGGGTGCGTTAGCACAGTGCACTTACATATACTACCTACATTGTTATGCAACAGAGCTGGTTGAAAATCAGCAAAGTATCCTTTTAATATGGCATTTTTTTTCTGTGAATGAGGCCCTCATTTGACAATAGATAGTGACTTAACGGACATTTATTGAAATGAAAATCTTCTTTATTACTTTAAACCTTGTTTTCCTGAGAATGTCTCTAATGATTCTGTTGTTTTGTTCTAACCAGCCCTGACAGGAGGTCCTATTTCTGGAACTTACCGTTTGAAGCAGTTTCATTTCCACTGGGGAGCCAGTGATGACAGAGGCTCCGAACACACTGTCAACGGCATCAAGTTCCCCTGTGAGGTACTGAAGCTACTGAAGCTATATATACATATATATATACACACACACACACACATATATATATATGTATATACATTTAAAGTTTCTTAAAGTTAGAAAGGACTCAGAGGGACATTCAGTGTGACAGTGGCATTAATGTAACATAGTAAACAAACTAAATGCGGTAATGACAGATCGGTAATTTTTTGCCAATACTAGATATCAAACGAAAGCCAGAAACTGTGTCATGTTAGACCTCGATCACACAGAAGGGATTTTGGTAGCTCAAGGTAGCTTTTGGATTGTGTTTAATGAGAATGAAGCATTGTGTTTAATAAGAATTTTTTTTTCTTATTTCTTTTTAACTAGTGACATTCCATTTTTTTTTAAAAAGCCAGCACAGTTTGCCTCATGTTTTGCAAACTGCAAAATGATTTCTGTGTGATCGGGGCCTTAAGCTACTGTGAGCTGCAAATTCACCACTTCTAAGCAGAAGAGAGAGATAATGTTATTGCGAAGCCTTACAATGCGGAGTCTCTCCTCCTCTGTGCCGCTGTATCACTTCAGCAGCTGTCTGTACCTTCAAGTCAAGAGCGCATACTCCGCATCAATATCTGGGGACCAGAACATCCCCAGTGTGTCCACAGCACACTGAAAAAAAAATACAAATAAAAATCAGTCCACTGAAGAGTCTTTGACTTGAATATCTGACTTTCAAGGGGCAGCCCTCCTACTTTTAGGGTAATAGATAAATGAATAATTGATTCAGTATTCCTCCACCAGAATTTAAGTCCTTGCAGTTCGAAGAGGCCTTTACCAGCATTAGGATCATCAGGAAGGGACATAATATTTACATATAAACACGAACTTGGACTCATGACATCAGTATGTCTAAAATTCTGACTGTGGCCCTGCCATGAGGTGAGTAAGAGCAAGTGAATCAGTCATATAAAGTCCTACATTATCAGACCTTTCATAATTGTGCTTGAAAGGCTTGAAAACACTTGCAACTGGTCTCCTCGGCCTACTGTCTCATTCTTTGTTAAATATCCACATTATCGTTTATGTTAAGTTTTGAATAAAATTACATATTGTCAGTTGCTCATGTCTTAGATGTCAAACTTTGCCTCTTTTTCTTGTTAGCTTCACCTAGTGCACTGGAACACAAAGTACCCAAGCTTTAAAGATGCAGCCGGCGAGCCTGATGGACTTGCAGTGGTTGGGGTCTTTCTCAAGGTGAGTCATCGATGAGTCACTGACAAGCCATCAGACTGTGACAGCACTACAGACTCGGGGTGGGAAGCTGCCCTGCAAGGGACTATGTAAGCTTATGAGAAGAGCAAAATAATGAATACTGTGTTTGAGTATTGTAAAATTGTATGTGTTTTGTGTTCTAGATTGGTTCTGCCAATCCCAGGCTTCAGAAAGTTCTGGATGGCTTGGATGCAATCCAGACCAAGGTAAATGTAATGATTGTAGAACTCCTAAAAATGTTTGGGAAACAAATAACTCTGCAGTCATAGTTAACAATGAGTAACAATTTCTTCTCTTCTCTCCTTCCTCATTCCTTCTTTTCCATGCCTCCTTCCCTGACTCCTGCAGGGAAAGCAGACCGTTTTTGCTAACTTTGATGCAAAGACTCTTCTTCCTGCTTCTCTGGATTATTGGACCTATGATGGCTCTCTGACCACGCCTCCCCTGTTGGAGAGTGTTACCTGGATTGTCCTCAAGGAGCCAATCAGTGTCAGCCCGGCACAGGTACCTAACTTGCTTTACCTACATAAAATCAGAATGAGTACTCCACCTGTACAATGCCACATTTTGAGTATTGATATACTTGTGATTTTGCTAGACACGCGTCCTGTGTCTTTCTCTGATGTTTTAAAATCTGAAAGGACGCGGTAAACTCACTATCAACACATCTTAGGGATGCACCCTATTTTTTCCCTGATAATGCTACATTGTGAACAACAAATCTGTGTTGAAATCATAGAAATAAACAATAGACCCCTAACAGTCTCTATAAAATTATCTGCAGACCTAGCTGACATTATAGAGTGATGTGTTGTTCACTGTAGCTAACATCAACCCAGTTGCTGGAAAGCTGCACAGCTGGACGGATGTCCTGGGGGCGAACAACACTGTCGCTCTGACTTTATCTGTCCATTTACTGCCAAGTGATTTTGTTAAAAGCATGTGTAATTAGAGTTCTGCTGTCTGACACTCAGCTCTCAGCCTGCATTAACCGAACACTTACTTCAACATGTTAGTTTAGTATTAGCATGAGCCTCAGCCTCCAACTCCGTGAAATTTTCACAAGTTGATGCTCCATGGCTGTGACTATCATGACTTACTCAGTCAGCAGAGCAAGGCACGCTGCCACTTTTTTCCTCGTCTGACTGCAGGAAGATGCATTTGTTTTCCAGTTTGTGCGTTCCTTTTGGGCAGTCACCAAACACACTTGTAACTCAATATTATTAAAAAAGAAAGAGACTCTACCTAGTGGTGGAACGACACACTACAACAAATCAACACCATATTTAAGTTATACACCACACGACCCTTGTCTTCCGCAGTGTCGGTTGATATATATTTTTAAATGGTTAAATTAGAAACAGCAATTAAACGATGATTGATTATTCATTGACATCCCGTCTTTAAAGAAATATTCGGATTTGGTGAAAGACAAGAAGCTGAAGCAACTGAGTAAAGACGTATGGAAATAAACATTCAGCTTTAAACTAATTCAAGTGGTGGATGACCCAAATTTTCTCAACAGAGATTTAAATCTTTCTTAAGCTATTTCTATGCCTTTCTGTATATGTATGTAATTTGTTTAATTTTCAGAGACATTGTCTTCCACGAATATAACAGTTATTATGACCATATCACATCAAACACGAGTTTAACATTACAATTTGCCAAAAACTCAAATGACCACCTGTGAGTCTTGGGGACTCCCTAAATTGAAAACCCAATCAACATCATTGTACTTGCTTTTGACTAATTGTACATTGTGGCTGTCCTGTGTACCCTATGATCCTTTTGAGCATTATCAGTGTATGTTCTCCAAATCAATGCTAATCATGTGCAGGATACAGCTAAGCCTAGCAGTGTTACAGTTTAGAAAATTCATGATTAGGCACGTTTGTGGTACAGCAAAAAAGCAAAAATACCAGAGAATTTTCCTTGATTTTTAAAATGTGAATGTATGAAAAATAACATAATTTGGGCTTTTGTTTTTTGTACAAAGAGCAATTACAGTCTGGCTGAAATGGGCCTGTTAAAGTCTGGGTAAAGCGAAATCTGTAATTTCTCTCTGTACACCATCCATCCATCTTCTAACCACTTCATCCTCTTGAGGGTCGCGGGGGGGCTGGAGCCTATCCCAGCTGACACTGGGCCAGACTATCGCAGGGCTGACACATAGAGACAGACAACCATTCACACTCACATTCACAATTTAGAGTTATCAATTAACCTAGGCCCCAATCTGCATGTCTTTGGACTGTGGGAGGAAGCCGGAGTGCCTGGAGAGAACCCACGCTGACACGGGGAGAACATGCAAGCTCTGCACAGAAGGGCTCCCACACCTGGGATCAAACCGGGAACCCTCTTGCTGTGAGGCGATAGTGCTAACCACCACACCACAGTGCCACCCCTCTCTGAACACATTATACATATTAGAAAATAATTGTTGAAATCATGTGAGAAGACTGGGAAGTGTGTACAGTAGTACTGAACTACAAATTCAAATTTTACACTTCACCTCTAACATAACCCCTTGCTTTCTTTATAAAACTATTTTACTATTGACATCAGAGTCCACAGTATCAGTGTTGTTTCTTTCACTTACTGTGTCAGTGGCGAGTTTGCTCTCTGAGCTCTCTGAGTCTAATAAATGAATAAACACCTCTGTTAAATGTCAGTCATATACCCATAAGCTAAACAGCCATCACTAACGCACCTTTCAGTCTTTCAGCCCGAATCACCTACCCGGCCACCAGCAGTTACTGCTCACTGCTGTGGGTGTATGTTTAGCTAACAGTACTAACATGGAGTAGCTAACATTAGCTACTGAACGAGAGACTAGCCTTGCAGCAGCTCTCATTCCCTTGTTTGGGGGTGCTAACCATGTGTGTTCTACTGGGATAGCTGCAAGGAGAAACTGTAGCTTTGTGGTTGCTCATTCTTTGGCTTGCTGTGTTTTTATCCACTGCTCTCTCTCACCATCGCCCTCATAATTTAAAGCAAAACCAAAGTGGCCCCAAACACCAGAGCTGCAGGTTATCGGAAGATCTTCTATTTCTGATCTGGTAATGGCGTTACTGACCCTCTTGTAACGAGCTACCTCAGCATAGCTGCCTCCACATGTCTCAGTAAAGTAGAATGTTCTGGTTTGGGGGTGGGCAATGATCTTTGCTCCGATCTGCCAACTAATGGATATATTCTTTAATCCTCATGAATATCACAAACTGTGAAAATTATGTTAATATAACATGGGGATATAAACATGTACTCTTTAAAGGTTTTGGAAAAAATACTGTGTACTTAAAGTTGCATAGTTGCAAATCTGCTGCTGAGCAATTTGTAAAACCTCTTGTACAAGCTAATAAGTCAAAGGCTACAACAGTATATTTTAAACATGGTCAAAGAAAAAAGCCCCTGGACTAGTTGGGGTCACAGTGTCATTTGTTTGAGCTGTTTTTGAGATTGGATGTTTGGTCTGCACTGTATAATGTAACAAATACATGCAGGATTGAACTTAAAACAACTAAACTGAAGCCACAGCTGGATTATACACTAGATATAATGTAAATATAGCATGGAAGGTCGTGTGGTTTTGAGTTTTACAGTGCAAGTACATGTGTCTATGTGTGTGAACGTGCACTCAGTAGCCAGTGTGTATTTGTAGCAGTCCTAAATACAGACATATTTCTTGGCAGCCCACCTGCTGGTATGTGGGCTGGACATGCCGCTTCAGCACAGCTTTTCAATCATGTAGTCTGGAGAGACTGCTGCTGAATTCTCCAATGAAAGCTGAGTGTTCAACTTAATTTCGAGAAAATGAGAGGCGTGAAGTGCTCAGCCTTGGGGAGTCTAAGGAATCAAAAGAAACAGCCAGTCAGTTACTGCAGAGTTAAGATAACTGCTTATTTCCTCATGTCTCCTTTTTAAGTCTTTTCAAAAAGCCTAATACACATTTTATACTTTGATTTGGTAATCATCTCATCAAGTGTGTGTGCATGGTTTAAGGAGCTAGAGAGTTGGTCAGAACATTGTCAAGGTCAAGAGCATCAGAAGCCTTATCATTCTGTGGAGCAGGGTGGGTCTGTGCCTTGAGTGCCCTGTGTTTCACTTAGATTACACTAACTGCCTGTATCTCCACTGGACAGTTTGCACTCTGTCTCTTTACATAATTAACACCACCGCCCTGTACCATCATGTGACACAAACCCACATTCCTGTTAAAGGTTTAATGCTCAGTATTACCTCTCTCTAAAAAAACAATAGATGTATAACTAGCAGCTGTGCTAGTACAGAGAATTATATCCTTTCTGCAATGTAGAAATGAATACACCGACACACTATAATAGCAGTTCAACACACACTGTGTTGTGACAAAGAAGTGCAGGCATTGTTGAGTGAGCCTGCTGAGGCAAATTAAATCCAAGCTCACCTGGTAGCTAAAGGCTAAATGGCTCCCAGAGGAACTGCTGTTTATGCCACATGGCTGCCTTTGTCATTTCACACAAACAGGCACACGAACACACAGCCAGGTCTTTTACACTCACTCTCCCTTCTAACGTGCTCACTTGGTTCTAGTAGTTCAGTGTTCAGAGATTGTGCTTGTATTGTAGGGACATAAAGGCTGTTTCAATTGTTGGACAATTTCCTGATGCATCTTAATGCTAGTATGTGCAGTATGGGACTAGTGTCAGTGTCTGCATGGCTGTGTTTTGCACTGCCATGTGCAAATGAGAGATAACCACCACTGTAGGAGGTTGTGAGGTGGCTGCCCTGGTACACACTGGGTTGGAGACATACTGGAAGAAGTAAGGCAGCTGCAATAAATTCTACATTTTCTTGATTTACCATGATCCAGGTTATGCTTCCTTCGGTCCCAGGGACTGTGCGGTTGTAGAGCTATAGTGCTGTCCTATTTGCTCCTGCATAAATTAAAGTGCGCTTTGATTTGGCCAACTGAAGATACAATAGCTCATGGGAATGTTTCATCATTCTGGTCTGGACCCATTTGCATTTGAGAAATGATTGTATTGCCACAGACAATATTTGCTCCTAATTAGATGACAGGTGATGGATATCTGAGGTGTCCAAACAGATTGCTGGGGAGTTTCCATAGCCTATTATACATATAAAAGTTATATAAAAAGCAGAACTCTGGCTTATGGTAGGAAGGATGCTCTGTGATGCCTTTTTTCTTCAAGTGAGGAATAAAATATATGCAGTTCACATAATCTGGTCAAAATTGATACATATTTTTAAACGCTTGAAGGTCCACACATTAATATAAGTGTATGTCATCCAAGAGAGACAATAAAAACTGAATGGTCAAAGTCGTCATATTGAAATTTAAGGTGTGTTGATGGATTCATGATATCAGTTCATTAGAGATGCAAATCTTGTGGATATATCTGCAATCTGTGGGTGGGTGGGCCAATGAAAATTAACATTGTAATTAATTTCGGTTGGATTGCGGGTGGATTTGTCAGTTACCCGTATGAAAATGGGAGGGGACCACACACTCTGTAAAAACAGGGCACAAGAGGACTTGACTTACTTCAAAGACTTATATTATTGCAACAGAGCAAACAATATTACGCTAGAGTAATTTTCACATTAGAAATGTGACCACATTCGAAAGTAGCCTTTAATCTTTTAATTGTTTAAAAGTCAAGAAAATGTGCCTACATGAAAAGCGAATAAGCACGAATGGCTGGACATAATTTAAATGTAAATACAATAAGTTAATGTTTGACCTGGGTTGGGTGCGGGTCTCTGAATTTTAGAAGATAATTACGTGGGGTGGGTGGCGGGTGGATGATTGATGAGTGCACAAGGATTGCATGCCTGGAGTTACATTATAAGTTAACTTTCCCCCTCAAGAGTAGTCAGCAGTCAACCCAGTGGATTAAAAAATTTTCTCAGTCTACACCTGCTCCTAGAGGCAGCAAAATGTCTTTCATTTCATATCTTAAATGTTATATGACAGGCAACTGGACTTGCTTGTGTTTTTTGAAGATGTTTCACCTCTTATCCAAGAGGCTTCTTCAGTTGTGAATCATTTCTTTTCATAGTCATAGTTTACAAATATATGTACGACTTGTCACGGTATGAACATTGGTTACATAAGCTTTAAAACCAGCCACAACTTAACCCTGAGCAAGAGTGACTGTCTGCTATTGGCCAGTCAACAGGCCGCAGTGTTTCTAGCTCCACCTTTTAGTACCAGATCTGTGTTTGGTATCCCAACAGAGGGGGTGACCAAAACTGGGGACAGTTGGGAATGGTTCCAATGGTACCATCCACAACTTTTCACTGTGGAAATGGAAAAAATACACAACAAACTGAACTGAGCCATACTGGACTGCTTGGTGGAAACAGGGCTTATCTGTAAACGGCCTGTAAGGGCATAGCTTGAGACAAGGCATCAAAGCAGCAAGGTTGCCAGATGCAACTGATGTAGACAGATCCACTGTGCTGTCAAATAGATTGTTGCAAGAGCTGGATCTGTGGAATACGAATCATATTCTACTGTGCTCCCAGTGATGATGATTTATACATGGTAGAACATGACATTTCAGTTAACGCAAATGCATTACACGTCAGCTACTGTAATGTGCTGCCTAATTATCTTTTTCTCTCTCTCCTTGTCTCTCCTTCTTCATTAGATGGGTAAATTCCGCAGCCTCCTCTTTACAGGAGAAGGAGAACCTCCATGCTGCATGGTCGACAACTACCGGCCTCCTCAGCCTCTGAAGGACCGTCAAGTCCGTGCTTCCTTCAGATAAACCCTGCTTCATCTTCATTGCTCCCTTGCCCTCATTTATCCTTCCTTCCTTAACCAAACCCTTTCACTCCTATGTTTCTCCACATGCAGTCTTTACATTGCTTATATTAGCCCTATTGACATCAACTTGAAAAGTAGAATGCTATGATGTAGACTACCTGGATGTATCTTGAATAATAGAACTTAAGGTTTGACACGCTTAAGACATAGGCTCCATTTACACATGTCATTTTAAGGGTCTCATAATCAGACAAAATCCAGACGAAAGACACTCTCATTTACATATAGTCACATACTGTAAATGCATCTGGTATTCAAATCCCAAATCTTATTATAATCCTTCTTTGTTTTCTCGGCTACATGCAACTCAGGGTCGGCCCTCCTCTGGTCCAAAAGCAGGTGGTGCACCTGAAGCTGTTTGGTAACTGCCAATTACACCAGAAAAATAACTTCTAGACTTGTTTAGTGCACTGTTTAGTTCATGGATGTTTAAAGAAAACTGGATACATACCCTGTGAATTTGTGAATCCTAGGGTAGCAAATGAATAACCTGCCTTACTCTGCTTCCGATTGGCTTACCCTGACATTCTTACACTAACCCTTACCAATCCCACTCCTCTTTCCTAAACCCAACCAATCCACCCAACAATGGCAACGAGTACTAGCCAATCAAAGGAAGCATAGGACAGGTCATTCCTTGAAAATCCTAGGATTCGCAAAATTGCACCCTGTTCATTCCTGTTAATGTTGCTCAGTGGCGCATTAAGGCAAAAAAGTATAAAATTACCCAGATCTTCCATATTGTTGGGCCCACAAAGCAGGTGCACTGGAGACTTTTGTTAGCCAAGCAGCTAACTTCTAGCCCTCTGCTAACTTAATAGGGTATTTAACGTGTGACTTAGAAATGTAAGCAGACTGAATAGATCAAATCCCGAGTACCATCACAGGAGTAGTGACACTCAAAAAAATGTATCTGTTTTAGAGATGTTTCTTTCACGATGTAATTTTATGAGAAAAGGTCTTTTTGGGCCCAATGGCATCACTCATAAGTTGTAATCACACGGTTTGCCCACAATGTCAAATTGGCTTCAAAGTCCGGTGCTGGTTCTGGGGGCTTGGTTTGGTTAATCTGTTTAGCTAGTGTTAGCTAATAGCTATCCATAAGCCAAACAAGAACATGAATGAATCATATTTATGAAGAGCAAGCAAGACAAAAGTTTTATAGTTATTTTTCACAGCTCTAAGTCACACTACTTCCTCTCTCATCTCCACAGGTCAATGCTCTGGCTGGAGCTATTTTTTTCCCTGATTGCTTTAATGAGACGGAGAACGACGGCTAATTTCAGTGTTATTTAGTATAACTTTAGGTGCTGTTATCACAATGACAGAGGAGACAGAACATGGATGTAATAAGAAAATCAAACAGTGTGTGTTTATTTCAACAGACTGCTTACTGCTTATCTAGCTAGAATGCATCTCAAACTTCCTCTGGAGAGGGTGGATGCATGAAATGATTGAATGTAAATGTGGTCATAGATTGCGCATGCATGTGCTCAAAGAATATTAAATAGCCTCCACGTTTTTCACTTGGTTAGAGACTGCGCTATTACTGACAAGGGTAGCTTAAGAATTTTAGTCTATCAGCGTACACATGCCAGGGGACTAGTGATCTACTTACAGTGTCACATATACTAACAATGGGACAAGAATTCTAGCCCCTAATCTGCTCATTTTGTTTGCGACATGTTATGCAACCCATTTTCTCTGGCAACTCTATAACTAATAATCTATATTATTGGTGTGTGCCAGTTTTTTTTCAATACATGTAATAATAATTTAAATCAACAGTAATACACTTTTTCTGAGCATTAATGCATTTAAGTAACAAATAAAGACATACTTCTTAGGCACCTTTGTTATGTGAGCTATATCCAACAATCATGGGCAAAAGCACACCTAGCATATTATCAAAAACAATAATCCCTCCATGATTTATATAAATTTGCCTTGTTTGAAAATGAAAGCCTTTATCAACTTCTGGAAGCTTCTTTCTATGCATTTCGGTGTGTTGTGAATTATGCTGCAGACAGCTGCTCAGATTGTTAAAACTAATGTTTTCATTGATGCCTCATCTAAGTCAGTTTGTGACAAAGTGATCACATGGAGTTTGGGACTATAATTTTGCAGCAGTGACTGTACAGTTGTGCACTGTGGCTGCCACCCATCAAGTGACACTTGTATACACGAATGTTTTTAGACTGATAAAACTATGGAATACTCCGTATGTTGTGAAAGACATACCAGAGTATTGACTGATGGTACAGCCTGAGGCCATGTCCACAAAAATGCAAGTAAAAAGAATTTCTATTTTGTCTGTGTTGGGCTTCCATCCATTCTGGGTAAACACATTACTGTGGTTATGGCTCAACTCATTATATCAGTGGCAGTACAAGTGTAACTCCATGTTGTGTTAAAAAAAAAAAAAGAAAAGAAAACTATTACAACTTAACTACCTATCACCACAGTGCATTAAACATTGCCTTTAAGGCTAAAGTTAGACAGCTGTTAAGTTGAAAATACTTGAAAGAATCAGTTTATGACTATACGTAAATAAAAGCTACAGTATCAACAAAGGTCACAGAATCTTTAATTAAATTATTTTAGACTGTCAGCAGTGTCTACTGTCATTACTGTTATGGTCATTTAACTAAACTGAGATAGATGGCAGATATTCATAATAGACCAGAGCAATGTTACTTTTTAGTTTCAATATTAATATAATAAAACAATCAGGTTTCAGAGTGTGGCTATAGTGAAACAGTAATAACCCTTTAAAGTGTGTCACTTAAAATTGCTGTTACACATTGCAGATGAATAAATGTTTTTGTGCGTGAATCTGTCATGACATAATGGAATGGAATTTTATCAATAAAAATGTATAACTTATAACCAGATTCTCACAAGTCTCACATTGTCCTTCTTTCTCACAACTACTAATGACTTCCATCCGTCTTCTAACCGCTTCATCCTCGTGAGGGTCGCGGGGGGGCTGGAGCCTATCCCAGCTGGCATCATACACCCCGGACAGGTCGCCAGACTATTGCTGACACATAGAGACAGACAACCATTCATGCTCACATTCACACCTACGGACAGAGTTATCAATTAACCTAGTCCCCAAACTGCATGTCTTTGGACTGTGGGAGAAAGCCGGAGTACCCGGAGAGAGCCCAAGCTGACACGGGGGGGACCATGAAAACTCCTCTCCTAATGACTTATTAGTATTACTTTGGTATTCAAGTACAAGATATAATACATGATTACTAAAAAGAGCTTGGTATCCACAAATATTGTACTGTGCTATATAGAAATGTTGGCCTGTGTGTTGGTCCAACATTTTGGTCCAAACTGAAATATGTCACCAGTGAATGGATTGCTGTGGAATTGTACAGACATTTATGGCCTCCAGAGGAGGAATCCTATGACTTTGGTTATCTTTTGACGTTCTCTAGCGCCACAATGAGGTTGATACTTGTGGTTTTGCATCCAGGTCTCACTCAGAACTGACGCTTGGACCCGGCTGTGCAAGGGGGAAATGCAATGGGACAACAACAAAAGTTAAGTCCAAGTAAGGTGGGCAGGAGGGGTGGTGGATGGTTCCATCAACCACTGACATTCACCCAGGACACCTGTGTTCACTTTCCATAAAATTGTACAGCCAAACCCTGTTCTTTTTCCTTAAATCCAACCATGTGGTTTGTTGGCTAAACCCACTTACATGCATTTCTTGCTTAAAGAAAAAAAAAAAGTGGCGTTGTACTGACGTGCATTTATTTTTGAAAGAGACTTTATGCAAACTGTACATTTCCTGTGTTTTCTGTTTTGAAAACAGAAATGCATTCAATAGGCTGAAGTTGACATGGTGTCCCAGAATATCAACAAGCAACACTCCCAGGGTACCCGCCACATCTCGACGTGGAAAGTCTATGACTAAATGTTGATATGTGACGAGGTTGGAATGAGAATGTATTGGTGTTTTGAGTTACATGTCTCATTAACTGTTTAACGGATTGCCATGTAATTTGGTACAAGTATGGTTCCCACTGGTGATCTTCTAAATTTTCACTCATTTCATTTTTTGCCATCAGCCAAATGTTAAAACTAAGATGGTGACTATGTTAAACATTATCTGCTAAATATCAGCATGTTAGGATTGTCATTGTGAATATGTCAGCATGTGATGCTCACATTTTGCTCAAAGCATGGTACAAAAGTAAAACTTTATGCTAGTGCAGTTTCATCACTTTCTGTGAGAGAAATATTCTATTATAAATAAATTGTGCCATGGCCCTTGGAAAAGGGATGAATTGTAGGCCTATTGGCTAGTGATGGCCTTATGTAACACATGTTTGGCTGTTTGCTGGTGTCGCTACCAACATTCCTTTGTTTGTGTCCTCATCATTACAAACCATTAGCTGGATGCTCTTTGTTGAACATCGGGCCATTTAACAGTCTCTGACAGTCTTTTTCAGTGTCTCAGCTGCGGCGATGGACGAGAGGGGAGATGATAACTGAGACCGAAAAAAGAGACAAAATCACAAACATAAAAATGTGTGATAAAAAATGACAAAATTTCGTTTTAACTTATTTACAGCAATTTTGTATAATATATAATAACTACTCTATTACATTGGATGGCAAACCTATAGCTCTCCCCAGCTGGTCAGGAAAGGGAATCCATGTTCTAGCAGACATTATACAAGGTAATAGCTTTCCAAGATCTTAAAGATTCCTATAATCTTCCAGGTACCACATTCTTCTTTTATTTACAGCTGAGATCTGCTCTCAATGCCTATGGTGTCCCCTGGGGTAACAATCTGTGTACTCTTCTTATCCATAGGCTGTCAGCTCCTTTAAATCAGGGCTAAAAACACTATTGTTTACTGAAGTGTACTCTTAGATTAAATACTTACCTGCTGTATTCTACCGCCCGTACTTTTTAACTACACACTGCTGATTTATGTCTTTTATTATTCTACTTCTTTTCTTATCCTGACTGTTAAATGTATTGAGCCTGTTTTTATTTTATGTTACTGTATTTTATTATTATCACTATCATTCTCAATTTCTATTTCCCTTTTTAATCGAATGTTTTTATTGTTTTAAATTGTGTCTTGTTGCTTTTAATGTCTCTGTAAAGCACTTTGAATTACCTTGTGTTGAATTGTGCTATATAAATAAACTTGCCTTGCCTTGCCTTGCCTTATACCTTCAATGCTCAGTATATGCTCGTATCAAACTTTATTCGTTACTCACCCAGTCCACCGCACACCAACTGCCAATTTGCCAATAATCACAAATATTACAAACAACAAAGGGACATAACTATAAAAATTATAGCTGCTGTGCAGCAATGGTCGGGCCGGTCAATTTTAGGCAAAATTAGGCAATTCTTAGCAGCACACACACTAAAACAAAGCATATCACAACATAGAAGTTACATCATATAATTATGGCATGCCCTTCAAATTGTGGATGTGGCTGAAGTGATCAGACTCATAATACACAAAGGAAAGAGCAAGAAATATACAATATACATATATATATAATATATATATACAAATATATAATAACAATATACAAAACTCAACAACAAGAAAGTAAGAATAACATTAACTGCTAGCAATTATGAACAAACTGGCCTGATCTAGCTTAAAGCTAAACATTATCCATGGTGACAAAGATGAAAACATTTTTTAAAATGTAAAAGTAGCTATTGGATAGACTCTGCATGTTGACTGATAGCTAAGCTAAATAAACAGGGAAAAGAGACAAGGGATAACAGGGAAAGTGTTGATAAAGAGTATTTGTCTGTCCGCGAAACTGCCTGGATCATAGTTATTATAGTCTCTAATCCACATAGCATGATACCTGAACATAGGACTTTCACATTAGAATGTCCATTCTGCCTTAGTTGAGGCTTGAAATCACAACTTCTGACACTGAGGTCCATCTTATTTCTCACTGAGCTAATTGGCAAGTGACAGCTCATGTGTGGCTTCACAAATTGACTAAGTGCCAGACAGTAGCCATCTATGCCATGGAAAAGCACATTTCAAAGTGAAAGTACCAAAGCTGTAGCACATATGGTTGATTTGTTATGAATTTTCAAAGTTATGAAATTTAGAGGCTTGCTGTAGCGCCACCATCAGGACTATTGTCTTGTGTTTCCAGTTGAGGACATCTGGCATGGGACTGGACCTTTATGAAAGGTTTGGCTAGATTTCTCATATGGAAATGTTGCATGAGCTGAGGCTTGAACTCATAATCTTCAACACCAAGAACCATCCTCTATCTCACTGAGCTAACTGGCAAACAGAAATGTCACATGTAGCTTCACAAATTGACTAAGCCAGTCATCTGTGTGCAAGACAACAGCTGTTAGTGTGTAAAGGCAGATTTCAAACAGCTGTCAAAAATTCAGTTAAGACAAAAATTCGAAAATATGCATCTAGACAGCATGGAGATGTTGGTAATTTGTTTTTAACAATGATTTATTGGCTCCATAAGTGAAAAACTGACATTTAAAAATGCCATTTTTGCATTGACTCCAATTGTTTGCACAAGAGCGAAAATTCAAAATGCTGTAAAAAAAAATTCAGTTTTTGAGATAAAAATCTGATATTTTCCAAACATCATCTACCATTACTCCAAAATTTTGTCATTTTTTTAATGAAGATTGAAAATGTATTTAGCGAGAATTTGCAAGTATATGTTTACAACTGTTTACTGTCAAACATTTTGATGCACTGTAGGCTCAAATTTTGATAAATCAAAAATCTGTGTGGATAGTTTGTGTGGGACAGTCTGAAGATGCTCTGTAGCAAGTTTGGTGTCAATTGAGCAAAAATTGTGGGAGGAGATAGGTTTAATATGTTTTACAGTTTTTGAAAAAAAAAAAAACAGTGATGGACTTCATAATTTGCAACAGGTTTAAATGTACAAATGTTTCTTCAGTATTGGGGCTACATTTTGGTGAAAGTTGCAAATCTGTAGCACGTATGGTTGATTTGTTACGAAAACGGCACTCAACGAGTCCACCAGAGATGGAGATCAACGCACAAAGCTTTGCTGTTGTTCCTTTGCAATATATGTTGTTTTAATCTAAAGTTGTAATTGCACAGATTGTATATATATATGTTGGTGTGTGTGTGTGCGTGTGTGTGTGTAGGCCA
Organism: Epinephelus cyanopodus; assembly: GCA_026686955.1. Lineage (NCBI taxonomy): Eukaryota > Metazoa > Chordata > Actinopteri > Perciformes > Serranidae > Epinephelus > Epinephelus cyanopodus. The sequence goes on from CM048926.1 coordinate 37,595,187, forward strand.
CAGGATCCTCTGAATGATGGTGTGGCTAAATGGCTGGAAGCAGAAAGTCCACAGTGGACTTTATTTTTTCAATATTTTTCCAAAACAGTGGCCCTAATACTCCACTGAGTGAAAAAAAAACAACAACCCAAGGTCCAGGAGAAAAGGTGGTATACATTTCTGCAAACCACAGATGTGTTACTTTTGCATGTTATTGTGCAGCATTAGGGTTAGGGTTGAAACTTAACATTTCAACAACACTTTGGTTAATGTGTGGTTATATTCAGGCACAAAAACCACTTGGTTATGGTTAGGAAAAGATCATGTTTTGGCTCAAAATACCCAATTGAGGAGCACAATATGAATGAAAAGCAACAATGTCATGGTAAAAAATAAACACTTAAACTCAAAAACAGATGTTTGGGGGTTGAAAAGCAAGTGGAAACATAACGATTTCCCAAGAAACGGCCGTTTTTGCTGTTTGCTGGTCTTGAACAGTGATCTGCAGCTTGGCATATGTCTTGTCTATGTGTCACACCATCCCCTCCATCTCCTGATGTCGTAATCAGCTCACATACTATACCACTTAAAAAAGGTTGATATGATTAGTATGACACAAGCACAATGTATTTGTGATTTGCAAAATACCAACATGTTCTTCTGGTGGCTGAGCTGGATAAACTGATGGGCACAGTTACAAAAGTTATTAAACTGGAATTATCCTTTAACTGTTGTTTTTGGTCCTGTTAATGGTTCATTGTCTCTACAGCGTCTTCTTGTCCTTGTCAGGTCCTGTCTGATAAATCTGGATAGGATATTAATGACAAGACAGATGACTCAGAATTGGCAGCAGCACCAAAAATGGCCATGTCCACTTCAAGGGCAAACTGAAGAGGTTTGCTGTGTGTGTGTGACTGTGTGCATGCATGTGTGTGTAGCGTGGCTGTCAGGATATGAAAGGGGCTTTGATGAATTTGAATGGGCTCTATGCTTCACAGACTGGTCCACTGTTTTAGAGTGAGACAATGGCAGACAGAGAGACAAGAGTGATACTGAACTGTCACTGAAGATGGTTTGGAATTTATGAATATGCGGACTGTGTTGTGATTGTAAACATGATTTTTGTTAATCCGCTGCTCCAAAGATTCTGTGCTGCTTTGACAGAGAGATGCATGACTAATCCTCTGTGTTAACTCCAAATATTATGTAATGAAAGGATTCCCTCACCAACTTCCTCTCTCTGGCACTTCATCCACCCCTCCCCCTGTCCCATAGTAACATACAATACCACTTTCTCCACGGCTGAGTGACAACAGTAACCATGGAAACTGCATGTTCATATCATAAAATATAGAAAAGCAGGGGAGTTGGAACAGCTTTTCATTGCAGCAGTTTGCAGGCTGACCTGTGTGATGTGTTCATCTGTAAACAGAGCTTGTCCTCATGGGGCTGCACCTTGATCATTGTGCTGGGGTTCATGGCACTAGATGTATTTCTCTGTGTAAATTATACTATAAAATATTGGGTGTGCACAGATACACACTAAAGTTAGCTATAGAGGGAAATATGGAATGGGGATCAAAGGGGATTCAAAGCTCGGTGGAAGATATGTACAACTCAGTTACTTGTTATATAAAAAAGCAGGCTGACAAGAAAGCTATTATTTGGGAAGAACAAATTATTGGCTGTTGGTCAAAAAATGTGTTCACATTGTTCTACAACTGTGGGTTTGGTGAGGAGTTTTTTAAAATGAAAAGCTCAGCATTCATCTGTTGTTTACAACTGTGTTTACTCAGAGTAAATAACAGTGTGCTGATGAGGATAAACCAAACTGTGCAGATTTAGGATGATATGAATATGAATATGGTACTGAGAATTGTGTTTTGTAAAACTGTAAGCAAAGATCCTTATGTGCCCAGTTGTGATCTGGTATTTCACAACTTACTGTTGAGACTTGACTTTGCGTCAGTCTGGAAGAGCAAATAGTAGATTTGTTCCTCCAGACTGAGACAATGTGCAATGTGCTGTCTGAATGAGAAAATGAGTTCCATTTTGTTTTCTAATGTACTTTGTACTTTGTGTAGTAAATTTAATTGCACTCAAAACTTATGTCAGACTCTAAAGAGGGTCCATAAATATAAAAAAAATATGACATACAAGATAGAAACCACCACAATTCATCATTCAATTAAAAAAAAAATCATATGTAAGCTATCTTGCCAGCGTTTTCTGAGTCTGGATTAAGATAAAATAAGATAAGATACACTTTATTGTCCCCTAGGGGAATTTAATTAGGACTCCAGTGCTGGCACATGTAGCTGCTTACATAGCGAATAAATAATTAATAAATACAAATACAAATCTAGGCCACAGGCCACATATTGCACATGATGCATCATAGCCCTGACACATGATCTGCATGAGGTCTATATAAACATACAAACATACAGCAATCTTTAAAACATATACAAACACACACACTCTCGCACACAATCAATACAAAACCACCATGTACCTCAACATTACTGCACAACCCTGTGGCTTTTTAAACATTTGGAATCCTGATTGAGGTAGGCACAAATGAATTCTTAAAATGATTCAGCCTGTAGAGAGGAAGTCTGTAGTGTTTTCCAGATGGTAAAAGTTCATACTCAAGAGTAAAGGACATGGGTCTCATCAGACAAGATTCTCTGTACCTGTCTGAGCAGAGACTGCTCATAAATAGCCTGCAGGGGGAGCCTTTCAGACCTCCCTATCACTTTTATGGCAGTTTGTATCAGACAAGTGATACTTGATTTTAGATGGACAGATAGATTACCATACCATGCTGACATGCCATACCTGAGACTTCTTTCAAAAACAGCCTTATAAAATAAGAACAACAACACCAAACACCCTGAGTCTGCACAAGAAGTACAATCTTTGCTGCAAATGAGAACACTGATGATCTACATGGACTTGCCAACTGACAAGGTTATCGAGGTGAACACCAAGATACCTGTAAGAGTTGACTTGGTTGATTTTTTTCTCCATGGATACACAATGGTGTGTGATCCACTACTAGCTTTGGGCCCAACACCATTTCTTCTGTATTCTTTACATCTATAGTGAGGTAATTTTGATCACACCACTTAATAAAGGTTTGCACTCACTCAAGTATGTTATGGGCTCTGTATGCTTGTACAGCAAGCTCAGGATTGCGGAAACTTAAAAATAAAATTACCTGAGTGGCTGCGGCAACAATCATTGGTATACAACGTGAATAGCACTGGTGAGCTTACACAGCCCTGGATTGCTCCTGTACTAATAGATTTAGTGTCAGAAAGTGTGTTGTTAATTCTGACATTCTGGGATCTACTGGTTAAAAAGGAATAAAGCAATTTTATGTTAAAGGGGCTTATGTTCATATCATTCATCTTCTTTATCAGTAGGTAAAGTTGCAGTGAGTTAAAAGCTGACATAAAAGACGTGCATAGGCCGCAGGGGACTCTAGATGCTGAAAGGCACTATGTGTAACAATTTCAGTTGTTGTTTGAGACAAACAAATTTTGCAGTCAAAAGTGTGTCCTAGCACGTGTATTTACCTCCTCAGCGTATCCAAGTATGTCCGTAAGCTCCGAAATTCTCATTGACATATACATTGCGACCGGTATCTCCTCATGGACATGCACCATCTTGAAAACACAGGTACGTACAGGGACATACTTGAGAAATATGGAATCGCCTTTCGTGTTTTCACTTGTTGGTTTCCGGTTTCTGCCTGCAGGTAGAGTGACGAAAAGCAGCAGCAAGCAAGCTAGTCAGTGCCGGTGCATTTGCCAAAAAGGCAACGTGACCGGCCGTGTTGACAAGGGTCAACATCGGGGTAGCCTTTCCCAGGGGCTAACCGCTGTTAGCGACCAGTGCCACTAACAGCTGTTAGCCGCTGTTAGCACTGTTAGTGCTGTTTGCAGTGCTGGTCGCTAACAGTTGTTACCTAGTACAAATTAAACTTAGGGGTGTTACCAGTCGGCCCCGTATGCTCTATGTCATCGCGAGGGATCTCATTAGAGCTATGAGCTACGGAACCTTTCACGGTTTGGTTAGGGCTCTACCATGGGCCAAACGTAATTTGAAGTGGCTGCATCTGTATATACATACATACATACATACATACATACACACCCTGTCAATTGCAGAAACCACAGCTGTTTCCAATTTGGCGTGTGAAGCAACACTTCTCCGACGAAGGTTGTGCTCCATGCAGAATCTCCTGACGCTCACCATGGAACACTACGTGGCCCCTTCATGCTGCAAAATGTCACTGATTTCTGCGTGTGTGCCACTCTCAAAAAGTTCACAGATCAGGTCTGCATAAGGCTGGAGTACAACCATTTCTAGGCTACAATTAGTTGAGAATAGAGTGCTCCTCTGCGGACTTCAAAAGTTCCTCCACAGATCCATTCCAGTATTCCCCAATTTTATCCAAATATCACAATAACAAACCAAAGAAATTAAAAGCCACAGTACCGAGACAGTACCGAGTCCACAGTCTTGGTACTGTGGTTCAGACTGATATTTCTCTAAACCAGTTTTTCTAAAATTTTACTTAAAAACGGTAAGTTGGATACAGGTCGGTAATTATTAAAAATGTTGGGATCTAAATTACTCTTCTTCAGAAGGGGCTTCACCACTGCTGTTTTGAAGGCAGCGGGGGAAGACACCCGTCTGAAGAGAGTAATTCACTATATTTAAAATCTGTTCCTCAAAGAATCCATAAAATGTTTTTAAAAGTGATGTGGGAATCAGATCTAAAAGGCAGGTTGTTGGGTTTACCTGGGAGAAAACTCGACCAAGTGTCCTTGCCTCAACCAGGACAAAACTCTCCAGTGTTTCCTCAGGTAAAAGCAATGATCCAGGTGTGTTAAAAATTTTATTCTGTTGGGATAAAAGACTTTACCTGATATTATCGATTTTACTTCTGAAGTGGTCTGCAAAGTCCTCGCAGAGGGCGTCTGTTGATATGTTGGATGGTTTATTAAAATTAGTGCTAGTTAAAAGATCAAAGGTGGAGAAAAGAAATTTGGGGTTGTTTTTATGATCAGAAATGAGTTTTGAAAAGTGGGATATTCTTACCTGTTTGACTGTTTTATTGTAGGATTTGAGTTGTTCACGTAAAATTTAAAAAAGGAACTGTCAATTTGTTTTTTCTCCACCTCCTCTCTGCACTCCTGCATTTTCTTTTCAGTCTTTTGACGTTATCATTTCTCCACGGGGGTGTAGGTTTTGTTTTTATGGTTTTGGTTAAAAGTGGAGCCACTGAGTCAAGTGTTGACCTTAATTTACTGTTAAAATTGTCCACAATAAAATCACAAGGTGCAGGTAAAATTTCGGCAGGAGTGCTCTGTAAAATCTGGATAAAATTTGCAGCCACTTCAGAAGTTAGGTAGCGTTTCCTCACTGTTCTCACCGGGGCCTCCTGATGGCTAAAACTGGTGATGTTAAAATACACAGTAGTGGTCAGACACAGCCAGGTCAACAACAGAGGACACACCAGTGGACAGGCCATAGGTTATGACCAGGTCCAGGGTGTGTCCTCTGTTGTGAGTTGGCTGTGTAACGTGCTGTTTAAAATCTATGCAGGTTAAAAGGTTTAAAAATTCTCTAGACATTGTATCCGAGGTATTATCAACATGTAGATTAAAATCCCCAGTTATTAAAATTCTATTGTCAGTGGTGTGTATGATTGATAATAACTCTGAGAATTCACTGATAAAAGAGGTGGAATGGTGGGGTGGTCTGTAAACTATGATACAAAGAATAGGAGGACTGCTAAAAACAAAGGCATGATATTCAAATGATGAGTAGCTGTTAAAAGAAACTTCAATAGAATGCAGTGAATTTTTAGTGATTTAAGCAGTTCCGCCTCCTCTTTTACCCCCCCCAGTAGAAAATAAAAAATTAAAAAATTTGGTGGGCAGGCCTCGTGAGAACAACAGGTGCGTCAGTGCCAAGCCATGTCTCTGTTAAAAGAATACTGTCCAACTTGTTATCTAAAATCAGGTCATTTATGATAAAAGTTTTATTTAAAAGGGAGTGCACATTCAACACGGCCAGGTTAATGTTCGTGCTGACGGTGCGCTCGTGCGGTGAGTGTGAAGCAAGTGTGACGGGAACTAAGTTTTGGGGGTTGCTATTGATCCATGGTGAAGCTGGTCTGTTAAATCTGTTTGAAATTCTGACTGGGATGGATATGGATGTGGCAGTGGGTTGGGGAAGAACCAGAGAGGAAACCAGGGGGACGTGTGCTTCCAAATTGCGTAACTGTCAGTCACATGGGGCACACTGAACAGCGTGCTGAATGTTAGCTGCTAACATGCAGCTGCCCAGCCTGCTCGGGTGAAGCCCATCAGCTCTGTAAAAAGAGAACCGGTTCCAAAATAAGTTAAAATTGTCAATAAAAGTGAATCCATAAGTGCTACAGGCAGCCTGGACCCATGCATTGAGGAGCCGGCTGAAGGATTCTGCTCCGTGGGACAGTGTTAGCAGGGGACCGCTGATAAAAACCAACTTACCACAGTTTTTTAAGAGGTTAAAAAGAGCAACAAAATCCATTTTTGTCAGCTCTGATTGCCGGCGAGCCGTGTCGTTTGAGCCCACATGGAAAATCAGCCAGTTTATGGATGGAGGGAGTGAATGCAGTAGTTCTGGAAGTTTATCAAGGATGACCGGGACTGTGGCTCCAGGAAAGCAGCGAGTTGTGGCGTTGAAAAAACGAATATTCCTGATGATGCTGTCTCCAAACAACATGGTGGAAGGAGGGAAAACAGGACGAAGAGGAACAGGATGGGGATTGGGGGACTCACATGAGGCAGGTGGAAGGTCCATGCTGCGTGACCGGGGGGGCAGGAGCTGCTGCGACTCGGCGGTCCCAGCCCCGGCAGGAGCAGCGCCATCCTGGCTGTGGGAGAGGAGTCCCCCGGAGCGTCTCTGTACAGCCTTCTTTAGGAGCCTCCGACGCGCTGCGGAAGCCGATGTCCGGGACGGGAGTCAATGATCGGGTCCTGCAGCCGCAGCACTCCGGTCCACAGGTGCCAGCGAGGAAGACGCGGATCCATCCGTGCAGGGTGCCACAGGAGTACCACCAGCCGGCAGAGATGGAGCCACAGCACCGTAAGACGCCAACGTCGACTCCTCCAAGCGCGGATCGGCCGGAGCAGCACCGGACGGCAGGGAAGGAGCCGCAGCAGCAGCTTCAGCAGTGCCAGCGTCTGGATCTCCGGCTGATGCCAAGGCGCCGTAGCGGTTTGACAGGCAGAGGCATGGAGGTGAGGCAGTACAGCCGGGGGCTCTCTTACCCCTGCCGACCACCTCCACCCAGGACCACCAGCGACTCGGTGTTGAGCTGGAGGACGGTGGAGGCCAAGCACTGGGATCCCAGTGCACCGTGTCCTGAAGGGCCGCCGTGAGTGAGGCAATCTGGAGCGACTGTTCATGGGCCACCTCCTGGAGGGCAGTCAGCAAGGAGGATTTGATGTTTAGCTCACCAGAGAGCCGGTGAATGTCCTCTTTCAGGTCAGAAATTTTTTTGTCTGCTTTTACAAGCTGGGGGTCCACATCGGCGTGCATATTATTCAATGATGTAGCCATAGGCTATCGTTGTGCTGTCAGCTGGCGGAAGTTTTCCCACCTGTCAAGCAGGCCGTGTCTGGCTGTTAAAACCCCTAATGCTTGGACATCCAGTGATTAAAATAACATCCGATTAAAAGAGATAAATAAAAACAAAAATAAAAACAATTGATGTCCAAGCAGATATCTTAAAAGTCACTCCAAAGCTGAAATAAATCAGTTTAAAATCGCAGGTTAGGGAGAGCACAGACAGGCAGCTACAGACGCCGACACGTGCCAATCCAGCCTTGAGGTAACAAAAGCCCTGACCAGTTTTTCTGCATCTTCTTGAGTCAGGATAGGCCTAATTTTCGCAATATTACGCAGATGAAAAAATGCAGTCCATGAGGTTTGTTTTAAATGAGAATTAAAAGACAAATCTTGATCAAATATTACTCCGAGGCTTCTTACGGTAGTGCTAGAGGCCAGAGCAATGCCAAGTTTGTTTGTGCCCTGACGACTCACTGTTTGCAGCTGGAGGGGTGTTTGTTTGGCCTACCCTCGTGCGTCTGCGCACAGTGAGTGGAAGCCATATAGCCTTGTTTTCTTCAACTGCATTGACGAACTGATTTGAGTTGGATTATCCTCATACACCCGACAGTGGTATTTTGATTTGGTTGTTTGTTTGTTTAATTGGTCCCCTGTTCGCAGTGGGTATGCAAGTGTGATACAAGCCTCTGCTGTTTGCAGTGCTGTGTTTGGGAATGGCCTCCCAGTGGTGTAGATATTGCTGGGTGGCCATGGATCCTCGTGATGGCCATAGAGAGTGCCCCACTGTTTGGGAGTGCCACATCTGGTGGAGGACATTGAGAATCCATGCCCTGCAGCTGCAGAGCTCTCTCTGGAGGAGCGTAGGCGCAGGGAAAAGCTGGTGGAGGAGACAACGCGAAATAAGATGGCGGCTCACCCTCCTCCAAGTAAACCAAAAGAAGGCAGACATGCTTCTAAGCGGAGCAAGAGTCTCAAGCGGGACCGCAGTCCCGATCACTATCACTTGGGAAAGTCTGCACATAAGAGGCAGCTTAGCAGGAGGACACACAAATTCAAATCCTGGCTGCAATTCAAAACATCGGATCAGCTGACTAGGATCGCGGCTCAACGTCCAGTCACTGGCTCATCCTCAGGGGTTCAGAAGCCTAGCATTGCCTCTTAGCATGACCTGCCACCATATCAGTCAGAGAGGCAAGGTTCACCTGATGTCCTCTCACTGTATGCTCACAGTTCCTTTGGGGGAAGCACCAGACTGTCCGGAAATACTGAGAAGGAGAAGCTCAACTCCTCTCTGGGTGGATTGGAGTCAGATCTGGGAAGTATGCCAGACAATGAGACCCCAGCTCAGGATGAGCAGAGGCTCCAAGTTCAGTAGAGGGAGTGTGGGCAGGTATTTCTCAGCCCCAGCCCTCAATGACTGTTCCAGCGGCGGCAGACTATCTGCAGATGCTTAGAAAAGCATGGAACAACCCGGCAGCTGCGCCACAATTTAACGCAGGGTGTCGCAGGCTGACAAGACTCCAACACGCCTCTGAGACCTGCCTGGCCGACATGCCGCCTGTGGAATCGAGTAACTGCTGACGCTCGTTGCCCAGTTAAGGAGTGTCACAAGACAGTCTTGTATGCCATACATATAATGCAGCCACAAGAGCAGCACGCTCAGGTAATGCACTGGCTATTCTGCTGTCTGTCAGCCAAGTGGATCAGGACACTATGAGCCTGATTGAGGGGACTCTGGTTACTCATGCCCAACTCATGAGAGACATGGGGGTAGCCATGTCATCTGTTCAAGGTCCTCCCCTTCGGCGTGTCACTTTCCCCCAGAGTGTTTATCAGGGTGGTGGCAGCCGCGTTGTCTCCGTTGCAGATAGCCGGTCTGAAAATCTTGCCCTATCTGGACAACTGGCTGGTCTGTGCTCCAAGTCATAGTCAGGTGCTCCAAGACACAAGGAGGGTCATGGACCATGTGCAAGATTTGGCCTCAAGGTAAATTTGGGGAAAAGCAATCTCAAACCAACACAGCATGCAGTGTTTGTGGGGTTATGTCTCAACTCTCTCACTATGTCGACCTCCCTCACTCTGAGGGTTGCAAAGCTGGTGGCCCTGGCAGAGCAGTTTCAGCTTGGCAGGCGGATGGAGGTAGCTCAGATTCAGAGACTGCTAGGGATGATCTCAGCAGCAGTGTCAGTGGTTTGCTTGGGCCTGCTTAGAGCTCGGCCTTTGCAGAGGTGGCTAAATGCTCTCCGTCTTCATCCAAAAGGGGACAGATGGGTAAAGCTCAGGATAACATGGCGGTTTGTACAAGGCTTCTACCCTTGGACCCTCTTGACTGGTGGGGGTTCATATGGGGGATGTTCCATTGCAGCGAACAGTGGTGTCCACAGATGCCTCCCTGATAGGCTGGGGTGCAGTCTCGGGAAGGCAGGACAGTGAGGGTTGTGTGGAGTCCCCAACGGAGGGGCCAATACATCAACCTGTTCGAATTGAGGGCAGTCCACCTGGTGTTGATGGGACTTCTCCCCTTTATCAGGGGCAAGCATGTCTTGGTGAGGTCAGACAACTCTTCCACTGTCTACAACATCAATCATCAAGGGGGCACCAGGTCTCTCTGGTATCTTCAGGCGACCAGGGAACTTTTGCTGTGGGCATTTCCCCGTCTAGCATCCCTCAGGGCCATTTTCATCCTGGGGGTTCACAATCAGGCAGCCGATCTCGGGACCCCTTCCGGGCGACTGGAGGTTGCACCCAGAGGTAGTGGTGTGGCTCTGGTCCCAATTCGGCAGGGCGCAGATCGATCCCTGCGTCTGCGAGGACGACGCACTGCGAGGAGTGATCCTCTCTGGAGCCTCAAGGAGCTCCCCTGGGAATAGATGCACTGTCGCAAGAGTGGCCAACAGGCTTGTTGTACGCTTTTCCCCGTTACCTCTGATTCCCCATGTCCTCCACAGGGTGGCAACAGGACATTACAGGGTTCTACTGATAGCTCCCAGGTGGCCAGGGAGACGCTGGTTCCCGGCTCTTCTCCTTGTTCACGGACTGCCATGGCCCCTGCCTGTCAGGGCGGATCTGCTGTCGAAAGTGGATGGTCAGATCTGGCACCCCAGACCAGCAACTCTGCAATTGTGGGTGTGGCCGATATGCAGCCCCAGCCTGAGGAGTTAGATGAGGCACGCTAATTTTAGCTCCTTAACTGGCAAGGTGCGATGACACATCATCTCAAAACACAGTGCATCTTCACCCAAGCAGCGCTCAAAAATTGATCTAAATTAGTCTGCACTGAGTCTGAACGAGAGACTGAGTCAGTAAGAGATACAACTAAGTGACCACTGTAAATTTTCTTTCCTCCGTGCTGCTGTCTTGTAGTGCTTTCTACTGTTTACCTGTTCTCCAGGAATAGTAAAAAAGAGTCGACAGCCTATTTTTATCTATATTTTGAAAACCAACGTACATAGGCTAATTTTGGTGGAAGCGGAGTATATTTTTGTGTACAAAAGGAAAAGTTTTCCTTTCCTTAGAATCATTTAGAGTTATCCTCTGGAGATAATAAATATTCACAACAAAGTCCATGGAAATCTTGCCATTACATTTTTATGGTAGCCTACCTTGTCATAGAGAAGTATCATGTTGCCGAAATGGAAATTTTGTCTTGATGGATACACTATACTGATATTCTGTCTGTGTTTGCTCTTTTATGGCGTTTTGTATTCATATCTCACGAAGACACAATCAGAAAATCTGTCCTAAAAAGAACAGGATCAGGTAGGGAGCAGTGCAATATAACCACACTATAGTGTTAGTCCTTAAAGCGATAAATTTAAAAAAATGAACAAAAAATAAATAAATAATCCAAATAATGACCTCTTGTCTTACTCCCAGTTCCACAGAGATATAAACCTGACAGCTCAGCTGAGTTGGTAAAGGTGTCATGCTGTTTGCTGTGTTTACTGCATGTTTATCGTCTCAGCTTAGGTCCTGTTAACTCTTAACTCTGTTAACGCCATACAGAATTCCTGTGGGAACCACATAAAGAGGTCTGGAACTATGTTACACTTATCAATGCCTCACCATATAAGATCAAATTTAGACACTATTACAAGAAAGAATACACCACTGATGTCATTACACAATTCTATTAACCAAAAAGTCTTAACAGCTTTATTTCATGTGCTGAAACTATTCTTTGCAGAAAGAAGAGGAAAATCCGCACACTGAATTAGAGCTCCCAGTTTTTGTTTTTTTTGTCTTTTATTGACTGTAGAAATGGTCTTCCTCAGGCAAAAGAATGAAATGGCAGATGGCAGGTATACATATAGGCTAAGAGCCAGGTGACATCCCACCCATGTCATCAAACAATCAAGACAGTCATTCAAGTGAGCCATATATAGGCATATGATGGCTACTTAGTATGCACTAAGGATTTGCATATCAATAAGTACAAGGAATACAAATATACAAAATATACAAATTGTTTTTTTGGGGAAACACACAATACAAAAGAAACAATTTTACTATTTGAAAAGACTATTAGAGAAAACTTTTTAGAATTTTTTAGTAAATGTTTTAAGATTTTTTTGAATTTTATAGAAAAAACAAACCAACAAACAAACAAACATGGGATTGCAGTTATAAAATGAGTATAGTTATAAAAGATTACAGTTTTAAAAAAGAAGAAGAAAGAAACAATGCTTGGAGAATAACAACACCAAATACCAGTTCACAAAAAGGGCCTAATGTCAAAATCCTCATTAAGGCCATTAGGTGACATGGTATTGAAAAAGAAGATCCAGTAGGTCTCCCTTTGAAGGAATCTTCTTTCAATGTCACCACCCCTACGCTGTTTTTGAACCCTCTCCACTCGTAGATAGCGCAGAGCACTGACATTGTGGCCTGCTTTTTTAAAATGGGCCACAACAGGACTGCGCTCGTCGCCTGATCTGATCTTGCTCCTGTGTTCACTGATTCTAGTACGTAATTCCCTGGATTTTTTCCCAATATACGCAAGGCCGCATGGGCAACGGATCATGTAAATCACATGTGTGGTACTGCATGTGATGGCCCCATGAATAGAAATGTTGCGACCTGTGTGTGGATGGGTAAAAGTCTTGCACCTCTGCGTGTAGACGCATTGGGAGCAGCCCCCACAATTGTAATTACCATCTGGTAGACTGAGGTTGTTCGGACGTTTAAACACTAGTTTGGGTGGTTCAGTGAACACATGCTTGAGTTTAGGGTCTGAGTTTACAGTGTGCCAGTGTTTTTGGATTATCTCCCTAAACTTAACACCTTTTCTGAAACTATTCTTTAACATAGTGGACAGCTATTTGGTTTTGTTTCTGTGTTGGCTCATACATAACCAAAGGTCAGACTGAAGGTATAATGTTTTTCCTTCTGAATATGTTTACAGTGCCAACACTGACACTTAGATAATACAGCAAACATAAGCACAAACAGACATAACAAGACCTCTAGACTGTACTGTAAATCTTGCACATTAGATACAGAGGCCCTGAAAAGGAAGGTGGAAATATTGTTAAGTAGTTTTGATTTCTATTATCTTGCCTGTACAACATTACTAATGGAAAAAAGATTTCTGGTGCAAACCAAAGATTTGTATGCTATCATGTATAAGTAAACTTCACATTTTAACAATGCTGTGGTTAACGTGTGGTTAGGTTTAGGCACAAAGTGTGGCAGTTAGGAAAAAATCATGTTTTAGCTTAAAATGACTGCTTTTTGTGCCACAATCCCCCGTGTAAAAAAGTGACAGGTCAATGCACCCATATTTGTTGGCTAAAAAGCAGCAGTGATTCGTTAAAACACAACTACGTTCATTGACTGTTGGCCCTCTATCCCCCAATGACAAAGTCAGCTCATCAGCTTTAGAAGAGTTGGTATGATATGCAGTGTTGGGTAAGGGTTACTTTGAAAGTAATCAAAGTACACAACTGCGTTACTTTTTAAAAAAAATAACCAATTACTTTACTGCGTTATTCCCTGAGTAAAGTAACTCAATTACTTTAAAAGTACTTCCAATGTTACTCCCTGAGAAAAGTAGCTCAAGCACTTTTAAAGTACTTTTGAGTATTCTACATTTCCTACTGGGCAAAGGACCACAGTGCGCTAAGCCTACATTATTTTGTCTCCAAAATTAAAGGAGCAATAAGTGAAATCATTTCACTGCTAGGTTTGCTGTTGTGCACTGCCTGTAGACCAAAACAAAGTGTGTCATGAGCCACTCCTCCCTCTACCTCTGCTCTCCACCCTCCACTCGCCTCATCTAGCAGTTAGCGATGTCTCGGTCTCTGCTGTGTTTAGCTATTCCCCTGCCTACTTCAATGATGATGGTACCTGTAATAAATGTAATATATTTGCTGAGATGGAGACGAGGCTCAGTGACTAGAGGAGCTGGCAGAAGCGCTCCATAGCTGTTAAGTTACTCCAGTAGCTAGTGGCAGCCGACTCGGCTAAAGCTAACACCGGGAGCTAACGCTAACGTTCCTCCTCTTCTCCGTGAATGAGAGCGATGTTTTAGCCTAGCGGGCAGCTGGCTCGCGGGCTGCACACTAGGTTTAAACATCGCTTCAGGTTAAAGTGGGAAGAAGCAGCAGGTTTATCAGGCAGCTGAGTGAAGCTGGGTGAAGTGGAGGCTGCGGAGGAAACACCGGGATGGGTTAATGTCCGGATCTTTCTCTCCTTCTCTCTCTCTCTCTCTCTCTCTCTCTCTCTCTCTGTCTCTCTCTCTCTCTCTCTCTGTCCCTCTTTCATTCTGAAAAGTTGGTTCTTCTTCATCTGCTAACATTCATGTCCTATTGCAGCAGGTCACTATCTCGGATTCTTCTCTGAAGTCTTTGTGCTCTCCTGTCTCACAGGTTCCCTCAAATCACAACTGCCCCTGGATTGTGTGTCGTGGTTGTGCTGCTGCCATGGTCCTGCCTGATGCCTCCTATGACTGCCAGTGGTGTGCACGGCCAAAACGCACGCTAAAGTGCCTCCTGGGAGCCAAAACGCGCATTAAAGTGCCCTCTTTGGAGCCAAAACGCACGCTAAAGTGCCTCCTGGGAGCCAAAACGCGCATTAAAGTGCCCTCTTTGGAGCCAAAACGCACGCTTAAGTGCCCTCCTGGTCGGCAAAACATACTAAACTGCCTTCTTGGGTGGCAAAAACACACTAAACTCCAGAAGACTATTAGGACAAAGAAATACAATGAAACATTACTGTTGTAATGACTTTTATGTTGGACACTTTTTTGATCTATATTAAGCCAGAGCTATATCTCACAGAACCAGTTTGGATTATCTGGTGCTAATATGGTGTTAAAATGCAATAGAATACAGGACATGGCATCTGCTTAATTGAAAATGTTCTGGGGGAGGACCCCCAGAACCCCCCAGGGATTTCATTCCTTCATACATTCATGTCTCTGTGTGTTCTTCACAGTTCAACGTTGAATCTACACAGTTCTCATGGATGCTGATCCTACAAACTAACTTGAGTAGTCTGTCTAGTTAGTCTGTTTAAAGGCTATATAATGTGCCATTTGTATAACATATAAACATGTCTAAAGTGCCCTCGAAAACATGCGGAACCTGGTGCCCTCTTCGGTGGCGAGAACGCGCTGTATGTGCCCTTTTTTTTTCTTTTCGCCCCTGGCCTTCAAAAAGTCTGTGTAGGCCACTGACTACTGCTGTTATTATTTGTCATGCTTCTACCATTATTATACACATATGATTATTACTGTCATATACATATACAAACATATATTAAAATATACTCATAATATATATCACAATGCTATTACTACAATATTTTTCTTAAATGTTATTATAGGTATTGTCAGTACTGTTTCCCATGAAGCTCTGTCTCATGTCCTCTCTCTGTCTCTCTCAATGTATCATGTTGTCATATGGATTATTGTTAATTTATTGTGTTAATCTGTTCTGTACATATAACATCTATTGCATGTCTGTCCGTTCTGGAAGGCGGATCCCTCCTCAGTTGCTCTTCCTGAGTTTTCTACCATTTTTTCCCCGTTAAAGAGTTTTTGGGGAGTTTTTCCTTATCCACTATGAGGGTCTTAAGGACAGAGGGATGTCGTATGCTGTAAAGTCCTCTGAGGCAAATTGTGGTTCTTTTTTCTTTTCTTTTTTTAAAGAATATGTTAATTGCATTTTTTACATAAAACGCAGAACAGAACAGAACAGCTAGGGTAGTAGTTGAAAGTAAGAGAATAAATTAAGAGCAATGAAAAAGGAATTAGTTGAAAAAAAAAATAATGACTAGATCCCTGAGCTTAGTAAGCCCCTGTCTGTAGGGCCTACCACAAATTTTTAAAGCCCACAGCCACGCAGAAAATCTGGGTTATTCAGAATATGAGTAAGAAGAGATGTTAACTGAGCACAACCCTCTATTGTACGAGTGGAGTGAAGAGTGAGTGAAGAAAAAAACAGTAAAGAGGTCCTTGACAGACATAAGGTTGTTAAGAAACAACAGATTCCACAGAGGGCATCTGGATTGAAAGGACTCAAAATCAAGCCAGATTGAGTCTGGGTCATATTTGAGCCAATCTGCTAAAACACATAGGTGTACTGCCAACTGATAAAGTCTCACGTTAGGTAAATCTAAACCCCCATCAGAGCCGACTATTTGGAGTTTAGACATTTTAAGTCGGGGCTTGCTTTTGCTCCAGATAAATGAACTCAGCCAGCCTTCAAGCACTTTGATAACCTTGTCTGATAGCAAAATAGGGATCATTTGTAGAGGGTAGAGTAGTCTAGGCAGGATGTTCATTTTAATAAGAGCAATCCTGCCCAGCCAGGATACGGGTAGGGGGGCCCAATGGTCTAGGTCTGCCTTTATAGCATCCAAAAGAGGGGGGAAATTGTTCTTATATATCCGATCATAAATAGGTGTTATGCACACACCCAAGTAGTTTTGTGCTATCTCTCACCAACAAGTATACTTGATATAAAAGCATGGTCAGATAAAATAATGCTACCTATGGTACATGGTAAAACCAAAAATATTTTAGATGAGGGAATAAAAAAGTAATCAATTCTAGAGCAACTTTTATAAGGGGCAGAAAAAAGTAAACAGTAATCAGTGGGATGAATACCCAGTGTCATGACATATGGAATTGAGCACCCTTGCATGCCTTGAAGGAGGTGAAATACCTGGTGGATGTTTATCAAAAGAGGGATTAGGGTGGCAGTTGAAATCACCTCCCACAAAGGAATTTTCAGATGCCAGATTAACAAAAGTGGCCAAAAGTTTTCTAGGGACATGGCATGAACTGTTCATACCAAAAGTTGCTCCCAGTATGCAGTTGCTGTCAGGATGAGCAAATAATTAGAGCCGAGTGGCATGGAGCTCTAACCAAAACGGTGCATTCACCTCGCCCCCATCAATTGACCCCTGCAAATTGTGATTTGTGATATTGGGCTTTACAAATAAAACTGAAATTAAAATTGAACTGAATTGAAAAGAGTGAAAATATGGATCTATATTTTCCATTTATATATACAATATCTTGTTGATGGCTGATGAAATGAATGCTTAAAATATTACTAATAGATTAATTATGAACTCCAAAATCAAATACATGTTTGCAGAACAAGAACAATATGCATTAACTGGTATTTTTTACAGTAATTATCATGATTTGATTATATATTGAAGTTGAATGAGGCTTGGGAGCCTTGGGAACATGTTGGTTTATTGTATGAGGTAATCCAGGCAAATGTCTTAAATCTACAGCAGCTCTAAATGCAGCTTATTGTCTGGGTTTGGCTCCATCTAGTGTTCTGAAGGCACACTGACATGACATGACAGGAGGCCTCAGTCCTGCTGAGTGGCTTCAAAAATCCAAATGAGCTGATAGCACACACACTTGACTGATCAGTGGCTACTTAAGCTCAGCTGTGTCTGCTGTTCGCTTTTAATCACTTTGTGTGCTGCTCGGTTTTTCCTATCCAAGTTCTCAACAAGGTAAAGTGACTCTACTTTGTTTTCATCACAACATACAATACAGAAAATGCATATGAAAGATTTAGAAGCATGAGTTTTGGGTGCCAGCAAATGCCCTATGAGCTTTTAAAGGCAATTGTTAAAATATTTTCCCTCTTTAATGATTCAGATCAGGATTTTTTTTTGTTGAATTTTATCTCATGCTTTGTTCATCATATTGGATTTTAATTTTATTTGGTTTACTGTTATTCTTCATTTTGGTTTAAAAAGCTATTTATTATTATTATTGACCTAATAACTAACTGAAAAGGACATAAGACAGATGCACGGGTAAAATAATAATGGACCACAAATCAGCACCACATATGTGATTTAAACTGTGTCATGGGTAGAGTGTGAACATTTAACCTTCTTCCTACAGCAAAATCAGTTGAATTGTTACTTGTCATGAACAAAACTGAAATGTAATATTTAACAATCTAAATCAGTTTCATGTCACAAGCCACTACAACGTAATAAGAAACACAACTTTCTTGCTTCTGGGAAAATTACCTCAATACTAGAACCCTTGAAGTGAAAATGTCAAATGCAGATATAATGGGTTTTCCAGCTTCCACCTATCTGCAGTGAGAAGGTCTGCATGAGTGGTAGTTAGCTGCAAATGTCTCATCTTCACTACAGTGGGGTTTTTTTCCATCTCAAGTTACAAATAACTGATAATATACTCAAAAATACATATTTTTCCTCTTACCTGTAGCGCTATTTATCAGTCTAGATCCTTTTGGTGTGAGCTGGCGAGTGTTAGAGATATTGGTAGTAGAAATGGCTACCTTCTCTCCAGTATAAGGTCAGTTCAAACCAGGGATATTTTGTGGCTTCTCGGGTAGCGTGTAGGGTGCACCTATGCTTTATGTTCTTAAACCAACCACCAGCGATTTGACCAGTTGAGTTGAACTCAGACCTGCCAGTTCACACCATTGCAACTTTTCTCTGCAAGGTTCTAAAACGGTTTCATCTTTTTCTGAATTGTTGGTCTGAACTGGGCTTAATGGAATTAGGTACTCGGCTTGTGGTGCTCTAAGCACAAAAAAAATACATCTGAAAAACTCAGCAATAATGTCTCTTTCCAGAAATCATGAACTGGTTACTCAAGATAATCTACAGACCTTGTTGTGAGCAGTTTCATACAGGAACTATTTTCTTTCTACACCTGCAAACAGAATCACCGCGCAGAACTAAGCGTGCATCTGCTCATGAATGAGAGGCTTGTGCTTATGACAGTGTGACATGTAAACGTTACTGGCATTTCCTCAGCTGAGCTGTAGCATTAGCTAGCTCAGTGGTGCTAGGTGAGCTAATGATATTATAATTCCATTATACTGGAGAGAAGGCAGACATCTCCATGGCTGGTATCTCCAACACTCAGCAACTCAAACTGAAAACTATCTGGATTGATAAATAACGCTACAGGTAAAAGGGAATCCAGATATTCACTATCACCAAATGTGATTAAATCATTGCTAAAATAGTTCCAAAAAAGCTCTATTTAACTAAAATCAGATGTCTAACAGTCCTTCTTCTTAACACTGCTGTAGGTTAATTATGGCAGCTGTTAACAGACCTCCACCAGCTCATCCAGGACCAACTGGAGGAAACCTACACCCTCACATTCACAGTGGTGTACCAGCCTCTGAGCAGCAAGATCCAGGAGTGCACAGTGCCAGCCATGACCCAGCACCTTCATCCCACCCTCATCCACACATCTCTGCCCGGCCTGTCGTCTATGTCCATGCTCCACCTCCACCCCCTTTCCTCCATTACCAGTGGCCCATGCCCTTCCCCTATAACCCCTTTGCTGGATTTCCAGGCATGGGTGAGTCCATCATATTATCATCCCAAAGATGTTAATATCGTTGCTTTGGAAGTGGACTTTGATGTCTACATATTACGCGCTGGGTATCCTCCAGCATTTACTGTTGATGTTCTGGGATGCTGCAACCAGTGTTGAGACATCAACCAAAGCACATGATTTGGTTTAGCAATAAAAGCATGTGGTTAGGTTTTTTTAAAAAAAATAAAAATCATGGTTTGGCTAGTCATTCATAGGTTAAGTGAACACCAGGGCTCTGGGTGAAAGTATGGGGTTTTTGCACCCACCCGCTGCCCGTCCACTACTCTGTAGGGACTCTCCAGCTACTCATATTACATTGTTACCGGCAGCGTTTCAAACTGATGCCGTCCTGCGGCATATCATACCATTGCAATAGGTGCCGTCTGGCTGCGTTATGAACTGATGCCACCTGTCCTGGTATAATACTGCCACGACAGGTGCCGTCTAGCCGACTGGCAGCTTATCATACCATCGCGAAAGGTGGCTTTCGGTGTATGTCTAACACCGAAATCACTGACAAGCAGCAGTACCTGATGACTTCATAATGACAATAGGCTGGTGAGTCTTATGGGGTTTTGTTGTTGTTGTTTTTAAATTTATGGTGAAAAAATTAATTTCAGGTAATATACATTCCATTGATTCCCTTTTTTTCTTTTACCATATTTGAAGTAGGCTAAAATGACTTCTACCACCAGGCGCAGTTTTTTTTTTTTTTTTTTTTTAAATACAAGAGTTGGCCACGATAACATGAACACCTGTACTAACCTTTTGTCCTCAAACAATAGTCCTGAAACATGTAAAGTATGAAACTTTGTAAACTTTGTCTACAAAAGACATATAATCAGGTACTGTTATTGTGAGATAGTACTTAACTGTACTTGAAGCATCATTGACCAATACTTTTTTCTCCCTCTCAGGCTATGGTATGGTCATGCCCCCATTCCCTCCTCCTCCGTACATGGATGCTCCAGCCTACATTCTGCCCCACCCTCACATTCAACCAGTTGACTACAGACGTTTGCTCCATCCCCCCGTCCATGGTCCCAGTGCACTCTACCAGAACCCAAACCAGACACGCAGAACTCGCCTGCCTCACACTGTCCCTGTTAGAGAAACTGTGAACTCTGAGGTCCAAACTGAACCCACACAGAGAGGCAGAGGTGGTTACAGTGAGGGAAGCCCATTTGTCAGCTCAGAATCTGGGCATGGAACCGCTTCAAGCTCTCCGTCCTCCTCAAGCTCCAGCTCCCAAAAACAATGCCCTGCCCAGGCAGAGAATAACACATCACCCAGCAGTAAAACAAAAGACATCCAGGTCAAAAGGAGTAGCACAGGTAGCACAGTGAAACATGTCCTACATCCTTCAGGAACAAATACTGTCCAGTCATGTATCAGAGAAACTCTGGAGAGAGAATACAGAAGAACACAGAGGAGCTGTAAAGACGGTATTGGTCGGGAGAATGCTGCCCCTTGCAGAACCAGTCACTGCAATGTGTGGTCAGTGAGTTCTCAAGATAGTATGGTTCCTGTATGTAGTTCTTCCCAAAAAGAGGATGAGGTTATGAAAGAGAGACGCGTCTCTGTTCCTGACATTCTAATGAGTTGGAGAGGTAGCACCCCACAGGAGGCGATGCTGAAGACGGCAGACAAGCTGCCTCAGAGTGACCACCAGCTGCAGTCTTATGAAACTGAAGTAGAATGTGAGAAGTCTGTTTGCCGGAGTCCAACCAAAAATGGTCCAGTGGTGGCTGAAGGTGTTAATGATGACACTGAGGTTAATTTAAGCCTTAAAGAGAGTCCGTCCCTATGCAAGGTCCTCAAACTGAGAGAAGCTAATGAAGAGCCAGAGGCAGAATCCAGGAGAGAAAAAGAGCCTGTGGCATTGGTTGGCTCTGTGAGGTGCTGTCTGCCCTACAGAGATGAACCCCAAGATTCACCAAACAAATCCCAGAAGCTTCCTGATAATGAGCAAGAAGATGGCAGTGAGACAAATCCACATCAAGACACATCAGAGATCATTCCCTATCAAATGTATGTAAATAACTTTCAGCTGAAGAGAAAAATGAATGAGTCTGTTTGGTCTGTGGAGTCTCTGGCTCCCTTTATCCCCACTAAGGAGTGGCTGCTGCAGAACAGCATTTTTGAGTCTAAGGTCATTGTTGAGATGACAGAGGAGGCAGAAAATGGTAGACCGTCAGCCAAAAATGACAACCTAATTGCCAAATCTGGTAAAGACAGGAGGCAGACTCGGAGATGTTCCTCCTCTGACTCTGTCCCGATGTCAGACAGCTGGCTTCTTTTCAGTACCCCTGCTGAGAAGCTCAGTCCAACAAAGAAGCCAGAAATGGAGAGTGAAATTGATGCCTCTGAAATGAGGACACCAAAGCAAGGCCAGAGCATGGCTCCTTCAGAAAAGGATCCCTCGATATCACTGACTCACCTGCCGAGTAAATTAATTTTGTCTACCCCCACTGAAAAAGATGTGGACAAAGATAGGTCTTCTGAACCTGAGGCTAATCAAAGCCCAAACCAGAAATCTTTCATTCTAAATGAGCAGCAGGAGAAAAGCTGCTCTCCCCAGCAGGAAGAAACTCTCCTCTTGAACTCTGCGGTAGGAGAGAGCATGTTACCTACTGGCCAAAACAGAGTGATGTGGAGGTAGAGGAGGAAGCATGCAGGAACGAAGTAGTCAGTCAGATGACGAAGGAGCAACTATGTGTCCCGATGGCTGATCAGAAGATGGATGAAGTGTCTCCATCAAAGGGAAAATTAGTGGATTGTGGTGTCCAGTGTAGTGAATTACAGGAGAAGTGTTTATGTGAGGAAATGAAGAGCAGCATGGGACCAAATAGAGGGCATCATTTGAAGTATTCAGGTGATCTTTTTCTTCATTTAACAGTGAACGTGTGTCCCTTTTGACTCTTGTGAAAATGTGTATTGTACTTTACTGGTTATTATTTTTCACAGATATGAAGAAAGCAAACAACGGCCAGGCTGAAGAATTCTGTATGAAGGGAAACGGGCAGAGAAACCAGAAGAGGAATGGTCACTGGAGGAACAGGGGTCAAGGTAGAGCATGTAATTGAGACTAGATGTAGCCAATAGAGTGCCCCAGAAAAACCTGAAAATGAGTTTGCACTTTTGCACTTGAGCTCAGTGATTTAAAGACATAATAGCGTGAGCTATTACTTGAAGTTTTACGGTAAAATACATTAATAACTACCTCACCCATTAACTTATAGCTTCAACATATCTTTAAAAAAGCAGTTGCTAACAAGTGGCTAAATGAGACTACAGAACGTCATCACGCCAAACAACTTTACAGTCTTGTTATGGTGCTGACGTTAGGTCATGTAACCTTTTAATGTAGCCTATAGCCTAACATTATCTTTTTACTTCTAGTGATTGCATTTAGTCTTCAATAATCACAAAACTTGTGTTCATTTGTGGGCAAAACGTGTAAGCCTCATAAATGTTTGTTTGCCACTGATCTTATTTTCTGCAGTAATCCAAAATCCAATGGAAATATTCCATAGGCTTTTTGAAAAGGAAACCAGGGTGACACTTACAGTAGCTCTGCATCAGCCGATAGAAAAACATCATCCCCAGGGCAAATATACAGCACAGTATCATCAGGTCAGAATTTCGTTTTGTTTTTGAGCAAATTCCTGCAAGAGCTCACTTTGAAAATCCCTCCTTTTTTTTCTTTTTTTTTTAAAGAAATGAGGTGTATGCTCTAATTAAATATTTTCCAGCATAGGCTTGTATAAAGTGGTAACTGTATTTATTTATTTTTTTTTTTATTTTAAACAGGACTAGTAATTTGGTACCTAGACATACAAGATCAAATCATGAATAGAAAATGTTTACCCTTGCAGTATAATTCTAAATGCTTGCCATTTTAGGAAATCCTCCTTTCCATCCTTTCAATCCTAGAATGTGGTGTGGTGTAAATCACCTTTTAGAAAAGAGAATAACATTGAAAATGAAGCCAAAATACATTAGATATATCATGTTTAATAATCCATCCCATGAAAAAGTAAGAAGGCTTAAAGTATTCTTAAAAATTGGACATTCTGTTACAAAGCCAGAAAATCTGCCACCTAAAACATAATTTTCATATGTCATAATGAACTTCAGGACTCTGGTTTGATGGTGACCAAACATCTGATGTGGTCATCATCAAATGTTACTGAATTCTGGTTATGCACACACATTTTAGCACAGTCACCAGAAGAAAATGTTGGCATTGTCTGCAAATCTACAAAAATACATTCTATTTGCATATTTCATACATGTCAAATGTTTCTAAATTAATGTTGTGTATGATCTGACTTTGTCATAAGGTTTAGGCACAAAAATCACTTGGCTATGTTTTAAAAAAGGATTGTCTTAAAATGTTTTGTGGCACTATTTGGCACAATGATGACTCATTAAATCACAACCAGCTTTGTAGATTGTTGGTCTCGAACAGTGGTCTACACATTGGCAATACACCTGCTAAGCTGCAGTCCACTGAGATCAACAAACGATAAAAGCGGTTGTGATTTAATCAGTCCTCGCTGTGTCTCCAGCAGAGATAGTGCCATGGAAAAACTGAAATTTTAAGTCAAAACTTGATTGCTAATCATAACAAAGTGTTTTTATCACCTAAACCTAACCACACCTGCATCACAGCATTATTAAAATATGAAGTGTCAGCATATGTTAAATGATATTATGCAAGTGCAACTTATCTGTGTTTTGCAGAAATATACGCTGACAACAATTTTTCTAGGAATAAACCAATAAGAGCATAGACACACATTTAGTCTTTGATTAAAAACAATGTAATCATGCAGGACACCATGCTAAATGAGAACTAACTTTCAGGGACTTTTAATAGGATACTCTCTCTGTTTACAGAAAAGCACAGCAACCAGCAGGATATCTACAATGGATACTATGGCAAACCTGGGAAATCACAAGGTATGAGCTGCAGCTTCATCCCTGCTTGTGTCAGGATGAGTTACGGTAATCATGGATTGAATGGATGAACAAATTTGACAACAGGACACATCAGGACTGGTTTAATTCTACAAGTAGCTGCACATTGCACATTTGCAGTCTGGACTTTCGGCTGTATCCCCATATTTCCCAGCAGAAAGCACAAATTTAGCCTCTATGAGCAGTTTACTTGACTTGGTGTCAGTCACCTGTATAATTTTTTTTGGAACAGACACTCATGTTCCTGTCTTTTAAAACAAACAAAAAAATCTTAATCAGATGATTTCATACACTACTATGCATGTCATTGCATTGGATAAAGGTATCTACTGTCTACACTGCATAATGTATAAGTGACTGAAGCTAAGTTTGTTGCGTCTTCCAGGTGGAAATGGAAGGAACCCACGGTACTGAGCATTGACTACACTCTGCAAGACAACTCTTGGTTTTAAAGTATCAATTTAATATTAACATGAATTTCAAATTAAGAATGTAATAAACCTATTTTTCAATAAATGCTTTGTCTGTGTCTTCAATATTTAGATTTTTAAACATGGTTTAAGATCTTAAGAGAAAAGAGCGCTGTTATGCTGCAGGATAGCAATGCTTTAAAATGATCCAAAAACTCCTGTTAAGCAGAGGCTGCAGAGCACAGCTAGAAGTAACAGTCAAATTGCTGCACACTAATGTTCGACTGTGTACCCAGGGTGGATACAATTAAGGTTAATGCCACAGTAAATAATGGTCTTAGTTGGATACACTCATTTCCTTCAAAATGGCATGAAGTGGGGTGAGACTGAACAATCATATCAGATGTCATAGGTCATCACCCAGCCGGGTGATCTCGTCCAGCAGGAAGTCAATGTCCTCTGGCTGTGTGGCAGGATTGGAGAACACACACCGGAAGAAATTCACTTTGTCTCCTAAAGGCTGATAGCCAATCAGAACAGAGCCCTTCTCCATCATCCTGCCTTTGATCCTAGGAGCCACCTGCAGAGACAGAGTGAAGATCACCATCAAGAGTATCAGCCTCTTTGCCAGTCTCCTTGAAACTCCCCACATATTTTCAATATAGAATGAAACAGTGGTCCTGAACATCAATGAATGAGCCCATGGGAGACACTGATGTTCTGTACTGACCTGATGGAGTCTTGTATCTCTCTCAGGTCCAGGTGGTAGGCCTCTTAGACTGGGAGGGATGTACCAGAAACATACGTTACTATGCTCCGGCTGTGTGAGAGGTACAGAACAAATACGCACATTAAGAACTGACTGGATTTACAAGGATTGCGAAACAACTAAAATTAAACTAAAAATAAATTCTGCATCTGTCTTGGTTTTTGTTTGGTTATCCAGTTTACAGCAAGCTAAATTATATAACAGCCCTGGTGCTTGGTGCACTGCAAGTTAAAGAAACACATGCAAATAGACCACACACAAGCAAATGAAGAAACATCCAACTTTACAACACATACAGAGCATTTAGTAAAAGCACTGCAAGAAGCTCAGAACACTACAGTGTAAGTTCAATCAGGAAGACATCCTTTATGCTTCACTCATTCACAACTCTCCATCCCACTCTACTAGTTATCCACTCAAACTTCACCATGATCTCTATCAGCAAATCAGGATGCTACTGTCAACTTTTCAATCTGCTCTCTCCTCTGCTGTTGTCAGCTGTCATTTTAGGGAGAACCGTCACGCTCCCCTTACCCCATGCACCTACAGACTTCATATCTAGAGTTCAGGACTCTCCAAAAAGCTCGCCAAGAGCCCATTCCTCTTCTCATCCAGATCATCTATGGAATTAGATTTGTGTCATTAATACCTGTAAATGCACAGAGGGTGATCTACAAATATTTCTTGATCTGCACACATTTCATAATTATGTGTGTGAACAGATCGACAATCTGTGTGTAAATGTGTAATCTGTAAATATAAAACACATTCCACAAATACAAAAAATATCTGTGAATACATTCAATTAATTTGCAAATAAATGAAAAACACTTGTGAATATCTTCCTAAGATTTACAACTTTCGAACAGGCATTTGTGAACTTTGAGAAACGTGCAGATCAAGAAATATTTGTAGATCACCCTCTGTGCATTTACAGGTATTAATAAGACAAATCTAACTCCATAATCATCAAGCACTCTCTTCATCTCAGCTCATCTTCACCATCTCTACCACCACCAGTTTCAATACCCTGGGGGGGGTTCCCTATTCTACTACGGCTCAAGTAAATAAATATTCTTTTATTCTTCTTTTATTCTTTCTCATTCTTTTAGAATGAGTCTCGCCTGACTGAAATTGTTTTAAGGGGATACTAAAAAGTGACACACATGGCTGGCACGCTGACATGATTGTTGTTACCATGGTTTGTGGTTTGTGAGTTTTTGAAGTCAGCTATCCGTCATTGTGCTCACATGATTCAGATATTATAATGACAAGCAAAAGGCCAACACTAGATTAATAGCAGATAACTGCAATAATATCTGAACCATGCGACCACCATATTAAAAAAAGCCAAAAAAGATACATTTCAAGCCATTTTCCAACATCACTGACAGAGAGACAACTTCAAGTTCATAATCCACAAAACAAGCACTTGTGTGTCTCAGCTATGTGCACCACCTCCATGTCCCCTGGAGACAATTTCTGTTGTTGTGAGCTTCTTGCAGTGCTTTTTCTAAATGCTGTGCATTTGCTGACAAAGAGATCTTTTTGTGTGTTGTCAAGTTGGTGAAGATGTTTTTTTAAATGCTGCAGATTGCCAAGTTGATAAGGGTGTTTTCTTAATGGTGCAGATGTGTGGCAAGCTGATGAAGAGGTTTTTCATCGACATGCTGTTTCTTCATTTGCAGTGCGTTGAGCTCTCAGAATTGGGTTGAAAAGTGAAAGCTTTGTAGATGACTACATGAAACAGTTGTTTTAAGAGAATTACAGTGATGAAATGTAGTCATTGAAATCAGGGGCATAGCACCAAATTCTAGGCCTGATGTGAAAGCACTTTCTGTGGGCCCCCAACCTTTCCTGTCTTGATCTATGTCTCTCTCACACACCTTTAATTTTGTTGTTGTTGATGTTGTTTTTAAGTCAGTTTGCTGTCTTTTCCTTTCCTTTGTTTCTTGATTTAAATTGAAACCCTGATTTCCCTGTTTTGGGGAAAGACATGACAGTGCAGTATGCTGCAGCAGCCTAAGCAGTCACTCACTCAGCTTTTGTTGCATTTAGAGACCAGTCTTAGTGCATAGACTAAACCATTTTGCACCTTTGAAATAGAAATACACAGAAACATTTAATTTAATTTTCTTTTCAGTCCAGGCTTCTTAAGGGCTCTCATCCCACTGGGGCCCACTTTCCCTCCCACTACAACACACCTGCTTTAATGCTGTTAAAACCATAGTTACATTTAACCCTGACATCATATTAGTTCTGGTTTAAAGTCAGATGTCTACGTGGCTTTTAACCCTGACATACATCAATCAGCCAAAACGTCAAAACCACTGACAGGTGAAGTGAATAACTTTGATTATTTGGTTCCAATGCATTGTTCTGCTGGGAAACCTTTGGTTCTGGCATTCATGTGGATACCACCTGAAATGTTCCACCCACTTAAACACCGTTGCAGACCAAGTACCCCCCCTCATGGCAACCGTGCTCCCCAATGTCAGTGGGCCCCCAGCAGGATAATGCCCATGCCAAACTGCAAACATTGCTCAGGAATGGCCCAAGGAATGTGATAAAGACCTCAAAATGTCAACCTGGCCTCCAAATTCCTGCCACTGTATTTGAGTGAGTATGTCAGGTGCTATCCACATGAATGCCAGAACCAAAGGTTTCCCAGCAGAACAATGCATTGGAACAAAATAATCAGAGTTATTCACTTCACCTGTCTGTGGTTTTAATGTTTTGGCTGATCGATGTAATTGGGACCCTGTGTCAAGATAAAACTAGAATTACCGCCCCGCGGTTGTATGCTTCCGCACACCAGTTAATTTCTCTTACAGGTCACATCCATGTCAGTGAAAACATGGATGCTTCACACACATTTTCCCCCTGGCAACACAGAAGATCACTACAATTAGTACAGTTTCAAGATGGGCACTGAAGATAAGTATCTGACCAAACATTTAAATGACACTGAAAAATGTCCAGAAAAGTGTTTGATGCAGAATATTATGATGTCACAGCAAAGCTGGCCTTTGACCTTTTGGATGTAAAATGTTATCAGTTCATTATTTTATCCTATTAGACATCTGTGTGAAGTTATGTCATAATTTGTATATGAATTCTTGAGTTATGGCCAAAAACATGTTTTGTGATGTAACACTGACCTCAACCTTGACCTTGGACCAAAAATTCCAATCACTTTATTCTTCAGTCCAAGTGGATGTTTGGTCAAATTTAAAGAAATTCCCTTGTGGTGTTATTGAGATATCATGTTCATGAGTATGAGACAGATGCAAAGTCAGATTGTCCTGGACCGTTGACCACAGAAATTCAATCAATTCCTTGTTGAGTCCAAGTGGACATTTGTGCCAAATTTCCAAATCCCTAGAGGTATTCTTGAGATACTGCATTCACAATGATGGGACAGACAGACAACCCGAAAACATAATGCCTCCAGCCGTTGGCTGTCACCAGTGCAGAGGCATAAGAAATTATTTCAACATGGCACACAAGAGAAATAAAATGTATCTATCCCATTTAAAAACAGCCTTACTTTGTGTTTAAAGACCAGTTCAAAGTCTGTTCTCCTCTGCAGTTGATCGTGCAGATACTCTGCGTTCTCTAAGCATTTGTTGACCTGAAATCCAAAGCCCTCTAAACCCTGAGACAGTGAGTGACAGAGACAAAGATATACAGAGACACACACAGTTAAACAGGCAAACATCTCATCACACATCACAAATACAAAGGGGTTTCCATACTAAGGGGAAAAAAAAGAAGAAACTGTAACAAATCAGGACCCAGTAAAGTACCTTCTCCCTAGTAGACACACTTTCACACCAAACTATATTTCTCAGTATCACACATGTTCACAGGTGGATAATCTTCATTTAAATTTTTTTTGAGCAGTTAGTTTTATGTCAACAACTACAGAGTTATTCACTCAACATATATAAAATGGTCAATGGTCCAGCAGATTCCTTTTAACTGATACTATAATATAATATTATAATAAACAGTCAGCTGTAGTTCTCCATGAGTTAATATTTTGCAGCCCAGTCATCAGAGGAAAATGTTGGCATTGTGTGTTTCTGCAAACTATGAATATGTTACATTTGTATGTTTTATAAGTATTGTATGAATGTTTCTACAGTGACAGTATATGAGGTGACATTGTCATTTGGAGGTGGAGGGCATGGTGGTGTGTCACCTAGATGAGATGCCTGCCAAGCTGCTGACTACTGCAGACCGCCAAACAATGAAATGGCTGTAGCGAGTCATTTGTGTGTTTCCACCGCATTTCAGGCACCAAACATGGGCGTTTTGTCGTGATCAGTTGATGCTTTTCCAGTGAGGGTGGTGCACCCAAACTGGGTAACTTCGGCAATACATGATTTTTTTTCCTTACAATAACCTAGTGTTTTTATAAGATATTTTCTGGGGCTTTTTGCCTTAATTTGATAGGACAGATATGGCATGAAGAGGGCAGAGAGAGGGTGGATGACATGCAGCAAAGGGCTGTGGGTTGGAATAAAAACCCATGGCCACTGCAGCAAAGACACACAATACATGAGGCACTTGCGCTACCAGGTGAGCTAGTGCACGCCCCACCAAGCACATGTTAGCCACAGTGTTGTTGAGAAGTTAAGTTTCAACGTATCCGCTACATGATAACTTGCTAATGTAACACATCTGTGGTTTGCAGAAACATTCTTTTAGCTTTTTGCAAACTAAAAGCATACACAATTAACACACAGGATTCTGTGCTCTCTATTCATGTTTGTCTGTGTGTGTGGACTGTGCACCTACCAGAAGATGTCAGCCATGGACTGAGGTGTTAAACTCAAAAACAGGAAGAACAGCTGAGTCATTTGACCACCACTGAAACCAACCTCAGCTTCACCCAATAACTGATTTTTCCTGGTGAAAATATATTCAGGCTGCTTCGGCCATTTCCAGATTGCATGGGATTGGGCCAGGATGGGGCTTATGCAACCGGTCATCCAAATCCAAAATAAGTTGGTTATATCCTGTTATTAGTTTTGATCTACATTAATGCATGATTCATGTTGACTGAAACTGAAACCTTCAACTCAGTCTGTGAATGAGTTGGTGTGAAGGTGGATCAAGAGTGACAATGAATGAATTTAGTGAACGTGAAGGAAAGTTCCCAACATTAACATACAATCAGATTCAGTTTGGCACTTTGATACAGCACCTGCTGTGTCAGAATGAGAGGGAAGATACTATACACACATACCTTTGCCTTCCACATCAGCCACAGTTTAAAGACGTCGACATGTCGGCCACACTGGATGCTCTTATCTCCATTATCATAGCTCACATCATAGGGTTTGTCTGTCTGGAAAAGGTACTCAGCCCCCAACTCATTACACTCCTGTAAGAGACCCTGCAGAGGAAAGAGACAAGTGACATTCATACAAGATCGAGCTGGAGATCATACACCAGCAAGCCTTAGGAGATCTATGGAGGGATGAAGTGATGACTGAAAGAACGACTAGAAATGCAGAGAGGTTTAGATTGTGAGATGGGAATCCTTCTCCTCTGCTGCCTGACCTGCTGCTGCCTTACAATTTCAGCTCATTTACACCGAAAAAAGGGTGTCACACTTTTGGCTCCCACGACTAGCTGCTGGCTAAATGTATAGGTGGCTCAGCAGAGTGAAAGACAGACCTGATGCATTATTTAGGTAAATAGTTAATGGTTATGTTTGTTGGCACCTCTAAATACCTGCTTTATAGCTAGCAATAGGCTGTCCGAGTGGAGTCACTCAAGACCATGAGATGATTTGAGCAAGAGTGCCAAAAAGAAAATTGTTCTTTACAGTAAGTCATTCTTAAAGCCACTGGTTCCCAACCTGGGGGTCCTGCCCCCCACTAGGGGCAAATTTTTCATGGCCACAACCCACATACTCAGCTCTGCTGCTCATCCCACAAATGCATGTTCCTTATAAATGTGGCACCATTTAAAAGGGAAATAAACAGGCTCCACCCGTATAAGATTTATTGCCAAGAAGCACTGTATATACATATATAAAAATATATATATTTTTTTCTTTATCCTTTATTTAAAATAGGTAGTCTGATTGAGATCGAGATCTCTTTTTCAAGAGAGGCCTGTGTACAAAAACAAAAACAAATAAACAAACAAACAAACAAGACCGCCACACCCCACACCCCTGAATGACTATATTCTGTTAGGCATAGATAAACTCATATTAAACAATGTCACATAAGAGAAATAAGAGAAGGTAATTTCAGATTTTTTTTTAAGGTCATTCCATTTGTGTGCAGCATATTACTTGAACCTACATCTGCCAAGTTCAGAGTGAACAGGAGGTACAACTAACATTACAATATCCTGCAACATTTTAACTACTGTGTTTAAATTCAACCAGAGAGCAGAGGTAACTCTGTAGTTTTTGTAAAAGAGCCTTAAGGATAAACAATATGAAATGCTGCTCCCTTCTGTTTGTTAAAGAGGGCCATCCCACCTTTTCATATAAAGTGCAGTGGTGAGTGAAGAATGTATCACCTGTGATGAAGTGCAATGCACTGTGATATCAAAAATGACTTTCCACCACAGGGGGAGCCACAGCAATCGGTTGCATTTTAGCCATTTTTAAGCATTTTTCTGTTGTTATAGCGCCACCCAGTTGCCAATAAGAGTTAAATTTCTCCAGTCACCTTGAGACGTCCTGTTCTACATATCTACCAAGTTTAGCAAAAATCGCTATGGCAGTTAGGCGTAGATAAGAAATTAGCTCTCTAGCACCCCCATTGTGTTTGATCGGATCAATAATGGAGGGGTCCCATCAGATTATGTGTGGTCATATGCCTACAAAGTTGCGTGGTGATCAGTGAAACCATTGAGATGTTATATACCTTTACGTGATGAGCCACGCCCTCTGCAATATTCATTGCCTTATAGAAGCTCAGTTTAAGTAAGTTTTCCAACTTTTGCCAGAGGGAACTTTAGATATTGGTCCCTAGATTGTGTTCACCGAGTTTCATGCAGATCGGTCAAACTTCCTAGGAAGAGATCGATTTTAAGTGTTTTTCAAAATATTCAAAATGGCGGAGAATCTATATAACCAGAAGTTATCGGTTCTTGAGGCAAATTTGTTGCTCATGAGGAGAGGCATCTCTGTGCAAAGAATGATGTCTCTACAACATAGTATAACATATAGTAAGATATCACCATAATCAAGTGTAGACAGAATTATCAATTGCACAATGGTCTTTCGATTAGCTGAAGTAAAACAGGATTTGTTTCTATACAAAAAGCCAATTTTCTACCTTCATTTTGTTCGATAGGTGTTCCACATCAGTTTTAAAAGTGAGTCTGGTATCCAGCCACAGTCCCAAGTATTTACAACATTAAACAGTTTCAAATTCAGAACCCTGAAATGGTTGGATATGGGTAGTATGTTGAATAGTGTTTAGTGATCTAGAGAAAAGCATACATTTGGTTGATGAGAGATATCAGTATCAAAGATATTACAGTTTAGGGTTGCATGGATTATATTATTTATGTATATGGTGAATAAAAGAGGATGGATCCTTGTGGTACACCAGGTGCATATTTATTTTTCCTCAGCCAACATGTGTGTGTGTGTGTGTGTGCGGGCTGGGTGGCCTGGTTAAATGTGTGACTCCTGGCCTGAAAATTTCTCCCAGTCCGGCCCTATAAGATACTGCGCAGAACCCTGAAACTCCCAGGCCAATATTCAGTGAATAGCCTCCAAGGGAAGTTATGTTTTTAATAATGTACAATTAATTTGAGGAGTAGAAGATTGTGTCTTACTTTCTTCTTGACAAGTATGGCAGAGCACTGCAGAGGGACGCCCATCATTTTGTGAGGATTCCATGTCACAGACCAG
Organism: Epinephelus cyanopodus; assembly: GCA_026686955.1. Classification (NCBI taxonomy): domain Eukaryota; kingdom Metazoa; phylum Chordata; class Actinopteri; order Perciformes; family Serranidae; genus Epinephelus; species Epinephelus cyanopodus. The sequence goes on from CM048926.1 coordinate 37,628,723, forward strand.
GCTCTGGAAATAAAATAGGATAAAACAGGATAATATTTAACAGTTCCACATTGCCTGAGTCAAACTGGCAACCTCTGACTGTGCTGCAAAAACAGCAACTGGCCAGGGTCATAGATAAGGCAGCTTTTTGTCTCATAATAAAACACAATAAGATAGATGTGGTGGGGGAAAAAAGGCCAAGATTTGTGGAAAGGAGATCAGGTCAGGTGGCTGCTATGTTATATCACAGGGGCATTTTTATTTAGTCGGACCAACCAGTTGATTGTTTGCTAATAGCGTCGGTTGTCAACATGCTTTGCTTTATTATTCAAGCTGACTTCACTGTGAGTTGTAAGTTCACAGAACCTTTGCAGTGGTGTCCCACAGAATAAACAAAGATATGCTGCTGTGAGAAGTGGTTGGGTTGTATGTTGATGCAGTTACCGTTCAATGGCCTGTAGTTTCATCCTATGCCTGTCCGACATCAGCAGGCCTCCACCCCACGCTGCCTGGACAGACAGAGACGATTCCAAAATCAAATACAAAACATACTGTGTCATTTAAGGTCTACACATTCTGCCTGTGCCAGATCATGCATGTTATGTGTGTGTGTGTTACATGATCTTATCATGTGTTTCTCTGATGTCCATACAGTGTAGTGCATAATGTGTCTGCAATAAATACTAATTATGATGCTGTATTTGTGTGACTGAGTGAGCTGATTATTACCAACAAAAGTGTTTGAAGTTTGAGGCCTTTGTAGAATGTAGACAAGAGGACACACTATAGACACGATCCAACACTGGGTTCCCATCCATCACACAGTGAGCCAATTCTGTTTATTTGGACCAAGCCAAAAACCAAAAGCACACATGCCATGACTGAACGTGGGTATGAGCAGCAGTGGCTGCTGCACCATCTGTACCTGCACTGTAACTGTGCCTTTAGAATGAACTAATAAGAAAAAAAATACTTTGTACTATTGGTGGACTTGAGTGTAATAGTAATCATATTCATAGGATTATTAGTTGTTCCATTAGCAGTAAAATTAAAACTCATTGTGATGTAGATTGTAAAATGATAAGACTAAGGTGGGCAGAGTTTGATGATGATTACAGAAAGTGCTTTTTGTTTTCCATTCAATTCAGTTAAATTCAGTTGCTTTTGTTTTTGATTCTGGTAACATGAAATAGCTGTCACTTCACTCAATGTAGTAGTAATAAATAAATGCCAGTGTTAGGATCAGGCGGGGTCATCATTCAGTATCCCTGCGACCTGAGGGTAGAGGGTCCTCCTCAGCCTCTCAGTACTGTCCTGGTGTAACCAGTACTTTTCTGCCCGACCTCAGCAAGGTGAAAAGGCAGTTATCCAGATAGCCTCAAGTCCCATCAAGCAGCACCAGAAGTGTGTACAGCTGGATGAACCAGTCTTTGTGGGGCCTTGCTGTCCTGTTGGGTGTTGTTTTCGTATCAGACAGTTGTTCCCTGTCCGGATGCTTTCAATGGTGCAGGAGGACCTACCTAATTTCTACTGTGTATTAATTCTAATAATTTATTTAAAAATAAAGGATTTTGACTCTGACTATAATTTAACAGTTTTCTCTTTTAATATAAACTTATCCTTTATTCCTCTGTTATTGTGTATTAGTCTGGCCTTAATGGATTGCCCTCCTTCGCATACTGCAGAGATTTGTACAACTTAAGGTGGTAAATTGCATAATGATAAAAAAGTGAGAGAGAGAGAGAGAGAGAGAGAGAGAGAGAGAGAGAGAGAGAGAGAGAGAGAGAGAGAGAGGGAGAGAGAGAGAGAGAGACCTTACATCAACATGCATCCACAGCGTGTGTCTCTGGCAGATGTCAGCGATGGCATTGAGAGGATCAAAGGCTCCGTACACTGTGGTGCCTGCTGTCACATTAACATAGAATGGAACCAAACCCTGGAGAGAGAGCCAAGGTTGGTCTCATCATTTGTGCTGTCTGCTCCAGCTGTCAACACTCCAACAACTGTAATTGTATCCTACATCACAAATTTGTCAACCAGAAATTTAAAGTATGTCTTCATACTGTCAGATAGGGGACATTTTGAATACATTTAGCATTTTCTAATACAAAATGCTCATTAGAATGATTATTTTCTGACACTGTTTTGCCTCTCATTCATACCTTTTTTACAGCTGTAACAATGGCGGACTCGAGTTCAGCAGGAATCATTTTCCCTCTAAAAGGACCAGAAGTAAGCAAACATTCAGTAAACAGCAGCTGACTGTGGGCCCATATTGCATAGTGTACACAGTATAAAACTCTGACACCACCATGCATTATATTTTAAAGACAGAAGAATTTACTATGCTGTAAGCATGTAATATACAGTATATGATTTCGCCCAGTGCATGGACTAATTTCCCCAAAACACACACACACACACACACACACACACACACACACACACACACACACACACACAAAGAAAGAAAGCTGCAACAGGTGTGCAAACATTTCTTTTGTCGTGCATTTCAGTGACTAAGACTAACAAAGATGTGTACTTTGTGAATGTCTAACTTACCCACCTTTCATCACATTTCACCATGACCACATTCTCAGTGCCCATCCCCAGCACGGCTGCAGATTTCTTTACTGAATAGTGACTCTGAATGGATAAAAACACAGCTATTCATCTGTCTTAATTCAGAGACACTACAAATAGCTACCAAATGCCATTTAGCTGAAGGCTGTAGCTGCATTGTTTAGTTCCAGGAAGAAGTTCCCAGGTGCACATGTCAAGTGTGTGCCAAAATCACGCCCTGCTCAGTACTGTGAGCTCTCTGAAGGCCAACTCAATGAAATCTTTTTGTGACTACTTTGCTGAAACAATTCATATAAATGCTTCGCATAAGTATTCAAGACTTCACAGATGTGTCTTGCTCTGAGAAACTGACTATAGGGCAGGCTTTTTTCAGTGAAGTGGCCTGTTTTTTTAGAGTTTTAGAGTTTCTATCAGTTGATTTCCTGTAGAGTTTAGTGACCCTTCATCCAAGGAAGGAAATACCCTTGTTGCCAAGGGCATAGGTTTGCATATGAACAGTAGGGACAAGTCTCCACCAATATTTCAGGAGGAAAGAAAGGACGCTACCATTATTTGAGCTTGTTTGCATTATCTTCATTCAAACAATCCTGTGCATGAAAATACAGGACAAGTCTTGTATTGATTCAGAAAGAGACACTGCATTTTATTTATTCAGCACAGAATGATCCTGCATTGTGCTTGATCAAGTGCTGTCAGTTAGTTTCAATCGATCTCCACTCAACAGCAGCCCACAGTTGCTTAAACAATTAATTTGTGTCCCCACCAGAGATAAAGTAATGGTTTGTAGACAGGAATGGAATTCATTTAATTCCTCCGTGCTCCCACTATAAATGAAAAACTGATATCACTGTATTAAAAATATGATTGGATCAACTTATGTTAAGGATCATTGTTGTTAACTAACTTGAACTTGAATTTGTGCCATAAACAGATTTACAAGACAAATTCCAAAAACACCCACACTCAAAAAAAATGATTCTTGGCTCTAATAAACATAAAGTAATATTTTAAAGTAAAATGTAACTGAAATATATGAAATTTAAAGTTTATTTATCCAAAAAAGTCAAACATAATGTGAATATGCTTAGTATAAACTGAATCTAAACAAATCAACTAAACGTTATTTACTAGATCACATAAAAAAGCTGAGTGTCACAGTCAAATACAGTTTATGTAAAAGTTTGCATCAACTAAAGCAAATCTGACTGAAGGTATTCAATTTATTCACATTGATTCAATATGATAGAAAAAACATTGTAATGTATGCAATTCATTACATTTAACATATGTAATAAAATTACATGGGAAATTTATATGTAATGGGTGAATTATTTTTATGTGTGTGGCAGACGAACCATGATCTTTTCCTTAACTTAACCAAGTAATTGTCTGACAACTTAAAATAATAAGTCTAAAAATGAAAAGTCAGCACTCAACTTTTAGTTTCACATAGGAATCTCAGGGGACCATCCTGCTGCCCCAACTTTTAAAAATGACAAACTGTTACGCTCCATCACAATAAATTCTGGGAAGACCTCATTTGTGCATTTGAATGTTCTTGGCCAGTTTTACTGCCATTTTTGCATCACCCATTATTATCTTGACACTTTATTGAAAACATAAACACATGTTCAGAAATTAGACATAAGTTTAATTAGGCTGAGTTAACAAATGATCTCCTTGTTTTTATTTCCTCTTATGACTCTTGGCCCTCATAAATATTAAGTAGCATAAATATGATATTTATGTAAAATGTAACTACATTTTATGGAAAATAAATAAACACAATGTGAATCTACCTAGTATAAACTGAATGTAAACAAATCGAGTAACCTCTATGCGGCCAGATCCCATTAGGGGCTATGTGCATCATACTCCAACAGGTGGTGGTAGTGCACCTTATTACTGGTTGCACCCCTCCCAAAACCGGAAGGAGTAGAAGAAGACCGACAAATCCCCTGGGCGTTGGTGAAGTCGACCCCGCGACCTCAACGCATGGCGAACGTGTGCCTCAACGACTGGGAAAATTGCGCGGAATTCGTGACAGTCGGGTAGGTTTTTCAACCATTTCACATTTGTTGTGTTACACCAAGGCTATATTATTTCGATAAATGTATTAATTTTGTTTTTTAATTTACTAAAGCGAGTGTGATTGTTCTGCTGTGTACGAGGTCGGCTAACTTGGGTTAGCGCGTGTCTGCTCTAGCTGCCTCGTGTCCTGCTAGCAAGTGCTAGCACTAGCTGAGTGGCTCATATCTAGCCAACCATGAATTTCCAAGTACAGTCAAATTTATTCATAGGTTCTGTGAGATGAGAGGACCTGCGGTGAACAACACTGCTTTAACTTAGGGCCGTTCGGTCTGTGTTGATAGCTACACTATAATGTCATAGTCCGCTAGCACCTGCTAATTGGCTCAGCACTAGATATTAGCACAGCTTCACTTTCTGACTTGCTAACCTCCGTGAAACAACACGTATTAGATTATATTGCGCTCTCTGCCTTACGAAGCGAGATACAGAGTCGCCAGTGACACCGCCATATATATGTACAAGGCTCGATGTCTCGTCCGCGCTGCCAATTAATGGACTCGCACGTCTGCACTGGCGGCCATCTTGCCAGTCAGCTCGCTCACCCATAACACAGTGTTGTAGCGGTGCATGTACTTTTAAACAACCATAGCTTGCTCAATTGTCTACCGACAATGTCAAGGTATTATGTCAAATCAATATATGAGCTACTAAAACCAGCGTACAGAATGACAACATGAGATCTATGTATATTTCATAATAGGAATATTACTATGATAAAACCATTTGAATTATTACGTTTAGTTTAAACAAGTAATAATTCAAAATATTGTATTATATTAGTGATATTTTTTATAAATGTGACATTATTTGCAATAAAAAAATATAAAAACAGTTTAAAAACATAGTAAAAAATATGTATGTATATATATATATTTTATATTTTGTTACATATTTTACATGTATATTTATATATTTTATATTATGTTATATTTTTTTATAAAGTTTTTTTTTTTTTAACAGTTTGTAAATCCGTCAACATTTCAGTGAGATAAGAGTATTTACGTTTGTGCAGATCACTAACCTCCCTTCACGTACCAGACTCCGCCAGAGAGCTTGTCTGTGGTAAGATGGCCGCTGGTGAGTACGTTAGAAACTCCGCCTTAAGACATCTAGCCTTTGTACATATCTATGGACACTGCTGCTCGGAATGCATCATTTTCAGAAGCTAATGTAATTGGCCCCTAATTTTAATTGGCTGTCTATTGCTGCTCCCCTCAATAACCAACACTTCATTGTTATTTAATTATGTTTACGCCTCAACTGAAGTGGCCTGGGTGGTGTTCAAAACTCATGGATAACATAATAGTCGATCAAGTACAGTGTTTCCCATTTATCAATTTATCACCACAGTCTCATATGGAGAAAAAAATATGATCTGTCACTCTGTCAGACCATTACACAGCTGTATGCGCTTAAAAACGTACAACACTGAAGTATCATTCAAGGACCAAATATAGCACTAGCAAAATAGTGAAAAAATATTGGTGTGGAATAATTTGAATTTTCTTCCTACCCGACCAAAAAATACTTAGGAGTAAGAATTTGTGTTTTTGCAATGTTCACATTCACTTGAAAGTTAGACAAAGAACAAAATAAATAAAACAACAACATAATAAATATTCTGAACCAAATATTTGCATTTGACTACTTGGGAATAAAACCGAAACGGTCATCTGTCCTTCCTGAATAATGCCTTGTTAATCATTAGTAAAACACTTTGCATTTGGAAGAATATGCACTGCTCTGATCAATTTTTTTGCCTTTTCTTTTGATGCTAGAATTATTTACGAAGACATGGACAGTAAAAACTCAACTCATGATTGAAATACCTTAGATTTATTGCTTAATTTACATATTGATCTTGCATTAAGTCCTGCATGGGATGCTGTTAATTTTTGTCAGAGAGGTGTATGTAGTTTTACCATGATGAGTTATTGTTACATACACATAAACCTGCAGCTGACTATTTCTCATCCTGGTTGGAAACTAACATTGTACTGTTTTTTCTTACTTAAAGATACAACATCACAGGGCCAAATCAACAGAGTAGCTCACATCTTGAAAGGGCAACCTCTCAATTTAGGTGAGTACACATAATGTTGTGAGTGAGATCTATATTAACGCTTTCTTTCTTTTTTTCCTTTTTTTTTCTTCAAAAATGGCAACAAACTGACATCTTGACCATGTTCTTTTTTCTTTTCTAGGTACAATATGTGAATGGGCGTGTGGGAATGTAAGGTGTGCAGAATATCAGTAGTAAGCAGGTATGAATTACTGAAACATTGCAAGCTAAAGCATGGCCACCATGGAAACAGGTACAGGCATCCATGCCCATATTCTGATTGTCCCTGCACATTTATCTCATGGAATAATCTTTTGAGCCATATATACCGCAGTCACCAAACCCAAGTATCTTCAAAAACATCTGAGCTATCTACATTTTCATGTCAGCTGTGTGCATGTCATGAGATTTCAAATGAAAGAGATTACTTTAGTCATGTAAATGAACATTTACGTAGACATGAAACAGTGACATGTATGTTTAAAGGTTGTGTGTTTAAAACTAATGTCTATAATACATTTCAAACGCACAAAAACAGGAAGCACAATCCCCACACTTTAAATGATTTTAAACCTGAGGTTGTCAGTATAGTTACTGGATTACAAGAATCAGTTGTAGACGTTGCGTCCTGTGCTGCAGACACAGCAGATGTAGAATCTGAAACTGATTTTGCTGCACATAGTTTTTCCAGTATTGAAGATATTTCCAAAGTTGTTGAGGAGAACATCGCCTCAGTTCTGTTGAAGTTGGAACATATTTTGTTTGTACCAGCCACAGCAATTAATGAATTACTGCATGAATTACATTATTTGTTAAGCTCCCCATCTCTCCCCATCACCTTTAACAGTCTATCTAACATTCTTAAAAATCATAGTGTTCAAGTTGATGAGTCAGTTGTTAAAGAGCTTGCTCAAGAAGTGTGCAAGTCCAATCCTGTGGCCAAAGCCTTTGCAAAAGATGGGCCCCTGGCTACAGCTTACAAAAGGAAGCAATATTATAAAAAACATTTCAATGTGGTAAGCCCAGTTGAGTACATCCTTTGTCCTAAGACCAATAGGACTTTTCAGTATATTCCTGTTTTGTCCTCTTTGCAGCATCTGTTAAATAACAGTGACATTTTAAAAAGTGTAGTCCATACCCACAAGACACCGGAAAATACTTCAGGTGTAGTGCAGTACAAATCATCAATGTTCTTGGCCCCAAACAACTCAGAGACTCTTTATCTGATGACATAGTTTCTCTCGATGGCATTGCTCTGGCCTCTACCACTACCGTAAGAAACCTCGGAGTAACATTTGATCAAGATTTGTCTTTTAATTCTCATTTAAAACAAACCTCACGGACTGCATTTTTTCATCTGCGTAATATTGCAAAAATTAGGCCTATCCTGACCCAAAAAGATGCAGAAAAATTGGTCCATGCTTTTGTTACCTCAAGGCTGGATTACTGTAACTCTCTATTATCAGGTAGCTCTAGTAAATCATTAAAAACTCTCCAGCTAATTCAGAATGCAGCAGCACGAGTACTAACAGGAACTAAGAAACGAGATCATATTTCTCCTGTTTTAGCTTCTCTGCACTGGCTCCCTGTAAAATCCAGAATTGAATTTAAAATCCTACTGTTAACTTATAAAGCTCTAAATGGTCAAGCTCCGTCATATCTTAGAGAGCTCATAGTGCCATATTATCCCACCAGAACTCTGCGCTCTGAGAACGCAGGGTTACTCGTGGTCCCTAAAGTCTCCAAAAGTAGATCAGGAGCCAGAGCCTTCAGCTATCAGGCTCCTCTCCTGTGGAATCATCTTCCTGTTACGGTCCGGGAGGCAGACACCGTCTCCACATTTAAGGCTAGACTTAAGACTTTCCTCTTTGATAAAGCTTATAGTTAAGGCTGGCTCAGGCTTGCCCTGTACCAGCCCCTAGTTAGGCTGACTTAGGCCTAGTCTGCCGGAGGACCACCTATAATGCACCGGGCACCTTCTCTCTCTCTCTCTCTCTCTCTCTCTCGCTCTCGCGCTCTCTCTCTCTCTCTCTCTCTCTCGCTCTCGCGTATCCTATTACTGTATCTTGTTTGCTCGGCCATTCTGGATGTCACTAACTCGGCTTCTTCTCCGGAGCCTTTGTGCTCCACTGTCTCTCAGGTTAACTCGTATTGCAGCGGTGCCTCGATAGTGTGACGTGTGTGGTTGTGCTGCTACCGTGGTCCTGCCAGATGCCTCCTGCTGCTGCTGCTGCCATCATTAGTCATTAGTCATACTTCTACTGTTATTATACACATGATTATTATCATACATGTATACTGCCAGATACTAATATATACTTTCAACATATTGTACCACAGTAGCCAGAACTATAACGACAATATTATTACTTTCATGAATGTTGTTGTAAGCTACTGTCATTACCGAGGATGTCATACAGATTATTGTATTGTGTCATACAGATTACTGTTAATTTGTTATGCTGATCTGTTCTGTACGACATCTATTGCACGTCTGTCCGTCCTGGAAGAGGGATCCCTCCTCAGTTGCTCTTCCTGAGGTTTCTACCATTTTTTTTCCCCGGTAAAGGGGTTTTTTTGGGGAGTTTTTCCTTATCCGCTGTGAGGGTCCAAAGGACAGAGGGATGTCGTATGCTGTAAAGCCCTGTGAGGCAAATTGTATTTGTGATATTGGGCTTTATAAATAAAATTGATTGATTGATTGATTGAAATCGATAAGAGATGGAATTTACCATAAAGAAAATGTTTTTTTCACTGGAGAGGATTTGAAATTATCATTATCGTTATATGTTGATGACTTTGAGGTTTGTAACCCCTTAGGAACATCGAGAAAAACTCATAAACTTTGTGGTGTCTACTGGATTTTGAATCATTTGCCACCTGCCACCACTCAGCTCTTTCTTCCATCTACTTGGCTTTATTATGCAGGACTACTGATGTAAAGGTGTATGGCTATGAAAAAATTTTAGAGCCCCTTTTACAGGATTTGGTTATTTTAGAGAAGCATGGTGTTTTTGTTTCAGGTCTTGGAGAGTTTGTGAAAGGCACAATCGAGACGGTAATTGCAGATAATTTAGGAGCCCACGGAATTGCAGGCTTCATTGAAAGCTTTTCGGGTGTCTACTTCTGCAGGTTTTGTACAGGTGAGCGAAAAGATATTCAGAAGGAGGCTGTTCAGTCAAGTCATTTTAACATTCGAACAAAAGACATACATGACAAACAAGTTACATTTGCAAAGGAAACCTCAACCATCTTTTGTGGTGTAAAAGGAGAGTGTGTGTTTACCAAGAGTTTATCTTATTTTCATGTTACTCAGGGCTACCCCCCTGACATAGTTCATGACTTATTTGAGGGTGTTGTTCCAGTAGAGATTGCCCTCTGCATTGATGTATTCATTTCAAAAAAGTATCTGTCTCTTAACACTCTAAACGAATTAATCCTGAACTTTCCATATAAGTGGGGTGATAGAACTAATAAACCTCATATTATACCACGCACTTACGCCTCTGCAAAGACCATTGGAGGTAACGCCCACGAAAATTGGAATTTATTGAGGTTGCTTCCTTTTATCATAGGAGACTTGATACCAGAAGCAGAGTCTGCTTGGCTTGTGTTGCTTGATTTAAAAGAAATCGTTGAACTCGCTGTTGCCCCTCTTCATAACAAAGAGACAATTGCCTACCTGGCTTGTAAAATCACAGAACACAGAGATAGATTCTTGGAGCATTTTCCTGAACGACTCTTACCAAAACACCACTTTCTTGAGCACTACCCTCAAATGATCGAATGTTTTGGGCCTTTAGTGGGGCAATGGACTATGAGGTTTGAAGCGAAGCATAGCTTCTTTAAGGAAGTTGCTCGGCATACAAATTGTTTCAAGAATATATCACTCACATTAGCAACCAAACATCAGCAAATGATTGCATATCATATCAATGCATCCCACCTTAAATCCTCATTAGAAGTTGCAAATGTTTCTACCCTTCCTGTGGATGTATTGAACAAAGAAGTAGCAGCAAGCCTCAGGCAAAAACACCCCATGATGAATGAGGTACATCTAGCCAAAAATGTGACTAACAAAGGAATGTCTTACAGACTTGGCATGTTGATTCCTTATGGTTCAACCTGTGGTCTGCCAGAGTTTGCAGAAATTCTCCAAATGTGCATTGTCAAGAACAGTTTGAGCTTTGTTGTAAGAAAATTGTGTGCGTGGTATCATGAGCACTTCCAAGCATATGAAGTGACTATGTCACCTAATAGAGAGGTTGCCCTAGTTGATGTTGAAGACCTGGCTGATGCTTATCCACTCTGTGAGTACACTGTAGGTGTAAGACGGATGGTTACCTTGAAAAGGCATATAGTTGTATAAGGTGGGTCTACAATGTATTTTTCTCACTAATTTTATGAATGTGTGCAACAAATAATTGCATAACTAGTCAGCCATCTGAAAAGATAATGAATTATACTAAGCAATTTTGTGGTTTGTCATGTAAATGTTAGTGGGGTTTTTTTTTGTTTGTTTTATTTTTTTTTTTCTAATTTATCAATTAAAAATATGACAGGTATTGTGTGTTCATATAATTTCTGCTAATTCAAAATCCAGCTACGTTTAATTTGCCTAAATTTTTAATACAAATATGTAATGAGAAAAATATGCTTTTGAATAAAATCATGACAGAATCTCTGATGCAAGTCCTATATATTTACATCCATATTCTGCTCTAATTGCCATATGAAAGTTGAGTTACTTCACTCGTAAAGCATAATTCAGGTTCTTTTGGGATAATTGTTAAAAGGGGAATTCAGTATTTTTTAATCTATTTTCTCATGTTTTTGTGCTGAAGTGACTGATTAGAACAACAATTCTTGAAGTTGGTCTGATATTGAAGAAGAACATTTCAGCTGACAGAAGCAAAACTTTGGTTCAGTGTAATTATTTGAGGTAACTGCACTGTCCAAGTTAGTCCTGAAAATTCTAAGACAAGAACCACTGAGACATACAATTTTAAAGAGCAAAATGTATTTTGTTTCACAAGAAACAGTTTAATTGCTTTCTCCAAACGAATCAAATTCCCCTTTCAAAATGATCATTTTGAAATCTTTATCTTCATGCAAACTCAACAAGATAAAACTTGCCAAAATGGGCTTGGCTCATTTTCCAGTATTCAATCACCTGCCCTGGGCTGGGTGAAATAAACCTCTTATTCACAGACATTGATGTGAAAAAATGTAGATTTATAAGAGGAAGGAAGTTGAGGTGGGAGGTGGGGGGGGGGACATCAAAGAAGCAGCGGGGAGAAGCTGCATGTACAGCCAGGACATTATCACATCTAATGTGGTGAGTAACTGGTTTATTTTGAAAAAACACAATCAATGGAACAGTAGAAAGATGAGTCAAGATGGCTGTGCTGGGTCTGTTTTTTCTGTTGAGTTCGTTATCATAATGTTAAAATTAGAGTCGTGTGAAGGGAGTCTGGTTAAGATTGGCAAAACTGCCGTTTCTGGATTAAACGTGTCTTAAAGTTTGTCTCTAGCAGTTCTTCCCATTTTGTTGGTGGACACTTGCAAAAACAAACACTTCAGTGATGGTGTGAAGTTGCTTCTGCCAGCTGCATCAAAAGTATTCAAAGCATTTACAAGATTTTTTTTGGCAGTTTTACATTTATTTACGTGCTAAGATTTACTGCTGTGCCGTACAAGCTGCACCAAATGCAAAGTCACTGCAATGTAACAAAGGAAGTCCAGGCTCAAGTTGTACAGTTGGCGTGACCTTATGGGAAAACTTGGATCAATTAATGATAAAAAATAACCCTTAGCTGAAGTTCTGATATGAAACTGCAGTAATGATTGTGTACTTAATGTAATTTCTGTTTCCTATGTTTGTTCTCTAGAAGAGTGAAAGATGTCAAGTCCCATCCATCTGAGAATCGTTCTTGGTGGAGATGATGCCAGAAAACTTACCCTCACGTCAGGCATGCCAGCATCTGTGGATCAACTTGTCCATGAGATAAAGACTGTTTTTGGACTTACAGAGCAGTTCAGGCTCCAATACAAGGATATCGACTTTGGAAATGAATATGTTAATCTTATGTCAACCAGTGAAATAAGAGATAGGGACACTCTCAAAGTGATATTTTTTTCCTGTGAAGAAACGAGCTCCAGCATTCCAGAGACTCTACCATCTTGCAGCACCAGCACGCCAATAACTTCACCCAGCACATCACATAGTTCAGAGATCCCAGGAAGCTTGTCTGCAAACATCCTCAGCTCTCCATCCCTTGACCAAGTGAGTTTGTCCTCTGATCACTCATTTGGCAGTGCAGACACCATAATTTTGGATCCAGTTCCAGAGTCAAGAACCTCAAATTGGCCTCCAATCTTCCTTGTTCCACGCTTTTCATATTTAGCTGAAATTCAGCTCCAAACAGCAAATGCAGAATTCAGAGCAAATGGCACTCTTCTTATCCCTCCACCAAAGCTAAGAATGGATATCCTTGAAGGTATGGCTGAAGAGATCTTCAAATACACAGCATATCCCAGTGACTCCCAAATTGAAGAGGCCGCTGAAGTTCTGGTGCATACTCATCCGTGCTTGAAGCAAAGAGGAACTTGTGCTGGCCATGAGGGATGGAAACAATATCTAAAGACAAAGGTTGCCAATTTTCGCACAAAACTTTGCAAGATTGGACTCCCAGAGGTCAGCGTAAACTCTCTCAAGAACAAGCGCAGAGGTCAAGACAAGGCAGCTGCAAACATCAAGAAACCAAGGAAAGCAGAGGTAAACTTCCTGCCATCCCTCCCTGGGGGTGAAACAAGAGAGAGTCTTGAAGATGAACGGGTAGCTCTCTTGACAGAGGTGAAAAAGAGGAACAATGACGCTGTAGTCAGGGAGAAAATGCAGAGGACCTTTTCCTACAGACGTCAGGAGGTTGTCCATAACAAACCTGTGATCTCTGAATTTGTAAACAGGTGGCCTGCCTTGTTTACAGTGAGTGAAGTGAGTATTGATGTTTTGCATGCTGTTTTATGTACAAATATTTTTTCCCTGGTTAAGTTTGTTTTATTCAGTCTTAACATTTTTGTACTCTAAATTCCTTGTAAACTGTTATTTTCTATGGTATTATGTGGATCGTATTAAGAGAATGAATGTCAAAAACTGATTATAAAATATAATACATTTAGTTGAAGTAAAATCCTGTGTAGAGGGTTGGCCCATTGTCGCACAGGGTTGCCCACTCTGATGTAAAAAATTACATGGCAATGAAGCAGCCTGCACTAAATTGGAAAATGTTTATATAGCAAATGCTTTCAGGCTGCAGTGTGTTGAAAATGTGGTACTGATATCTTTAAGAACACATTTTGTAACTGTTTTGGCAGTCCTAAACTAAGGGAAGCAAATTATAAAAGTCACTACAAAATGTTACATCCAGACAACACCTAATTCTTGAAAATAGAGCTCGATTTAGGCTGTAATTCAACTGCCCAAGTTTCAAGGGCTTATACAAGATATTGCTCCAATAGCAATTCTCCTGTTACAGTTAAAAGTCTGTTTGTTCCTCTCTTCAGCTCAGAAAATGGTTTTTCTTAAAGCATGGAAATTTAGATCACTATTGTTAAAATATCTAATGTATTGTCTTTCACCTTTTCTCTTACAGATAAATGCTGAATTCATGCGTATAACAACTTTGCCACTGCAAGCCAAGTTCTTCGGACAACTTGACCAATACACAGCTAACTTGATCAAGATCTTCAGCTGCAGAGGGGGAGCTGCTGGAAAGAAGATCCGATTGCTCATGGCTCCGATGGCTAAGGCAAGTGCATTAAACTGTTGCATTATTTAACTAAGTAAAATATTTCTTTCAGTCTAACACGTGGTTGAGAAGGGTTCCTATTTTCTTGAAACTGGAATTTTTAATGGAATTTCACAAAGTTTTATACAGATCAATGTATAACGCTGAGGGTGTTTTCACAGCAGTAGTTTGGTTCATGTGGTCCAAACCAAGGGGAAAATGACATCTTGTTGCATTTTAGTCCTGGTGTGGTTCACGTTGACACTGACATTTTACAAACAAATCAAGAGAGGTAATCATTAAGTTATACAGACTGAAAGGCAACTTGTACAACTTTGGCAATTACCATCCTGCATCACCAGAGCCCACATATGAAAATCAAATTGTGACAGAAGTTTATGAAGTACTTATATCCTTCTGATGTTTTTATGTTCCTTGTGTGACAAAGAGTTCACAAAGAAAGTATTTGGCAGCAAGTTGACTGTATGTTATAAATAATGACGAACAGGTAGAGATAGGATGAAAAGAATGGGTCTTATACAGTAATGATTTGGGGCTCAATCTCTGTGGAATCACTACTGCACCCTTTTTGATGAACTTTATGAACTGAGTATATGTGATTCATTTGTGGTGTGAAAGCAAATCAAGCAGGCTTAGACTTTTATAATGGCAGGTATGTGATTTTAGCTAATTTAAAAAAAAAAAAGAACCTCTAAGAAAATTCATAAACTAATAAAATCTGTCCAGCAACAGATTATTTATTTGATCTTAATAAGCCATGTCTGTCTTTATAAGTAATATCTATAGTTATGTAAACACTTGGGTAAAATGTATGGACTTCACATGGGTATTTTCAATGATGAATTTGCCAAAAAGCTGTCAATCTACTGTGCTTGTATCCTACTCCGTGTACTTTGTCATTTCATTAAGTCCATTAAAAAGTGTGTGAAAGCAATTCCACAATAATGTCACACAAAAATTAGGTGAAGGGGAATATTTTTCCAGTGTTCTTTCTTGATTTGCTGCTTGTTTTTAATCAGTTATTTCTTACTTCTATGTGATGCAAAAGAACACAAGTATACACATCAGAAGCATTTTAGCGCTGCATATACTTCTTTTGATTTCCCATACATTGGTTATGATTATGCAGGATGACAAAAGCCAAAACTGTCCAATTATTATGATACCTGACAGTCTATGTGAACTTGAACCATAACAGAACTACAATGCAGCTGTATATACTTTTTCTTTCTTTTGGACCATAGTTTTCGATCAAATCTGATAGCTCAAATACAAATAAACCTTGTGTGTGCATAAATGTGCTGTCCCCTATTTTTTTTTAGTCGTCGATCATAATTATTGTATTAAGAATAAGACAGTGTCCTGGAAAATGTCTTAAATTTGAAATTGGAGACTCATTTAATATGCCTTCTCTTTTAGAGGGACAACATTGAAGTAAAGAGAGACTGTGTCATAAGAGGTCTGTGCGTCTACCTCAACGAGGACAGCAACACACTGGTCAAGGAGTACTTGGTTAGTAATAGCATTTTACTGTAAGCTTTCGGTATTTAATCTGCATGTTTTTCTTTATTTTATAATGGTCTTTTTTTCACCATTTAGACTGTCAACAGTGAGGAGGCAAAGAGAGAGATTGCACAGACCACCATGGGGATTTATGTGATCCGCAATGAAGATGCTGATGAAGAGGATGAGCCAGAGGCTGTTGGAGTGGTGATCGAGGGTGTGGAGCTCCTAAGCAATCTGAGGAGCATTTCTTCTGGATTTGCCCTGCTTTTGGGGCTCATTTACACACTCAACCTGAGTTATCCCCAGGAACTCAAATACACATTTGAGTTCCTCCAGAAAGTGCTGATGACCTTGGATGGTAAGAAACTATCCCCAAAGGTCCAAACACTGAAGATAAAGATGCTCCAGTAACTACTCACAAGTACGGCGCCGGACAGTTGAGCTTGTCTTTGATAATAAGCTTTGATAACCTGGAAAATATTTGAACTGTTCCCATGAGCAAAACAAAGGTTTGCAATAAAGGTTGTTTCTTTAATTCTTCTATTGACATTTGAACTTGTTTCTTACTTCATCTTGTCGGTTTCTGAAGCCACAGAGCTGCTGTAAGCTGCTTTCTGTAGGGCTTGGTCAGATTGATTTAGGTGGACACTTCTGGCATGTGCACAGATATGTTTGCCATATTTGCCCTAGTATTTCACATACTCTTCTGTGTCATTATTGACAGTTGGATGTTAACCATGCCTCACTTTTATTGTTCAAGTAAGCTGAGCTTGCTCTGCCCATTCTGGTGATACTTAAAGTGTCGAACAAATTAGTTAATTTGTTTCTGATTTCTTTTAATACAGGCAAAAGGGTTGTTTTTATTTGTTTTCCAATTAATTTTGATGAGGATTCTGCAGCCCCTATAATGGCATTGAACTTGCAAATGGTGTTTTTGCTTTAGATGGGTGTTTTGGTTTTTTTTGGTTGAAATCTTGGTGGACTGATGCTCTTCTGCCTAGATTATGATCTATGATGTTAACACCCAGGAAAGCTTCATGTTTTTATTATGTGATTACAGATTGGTTTTATGTATTAGAAACCCTTTAGAAGTGTTCGCAATGAATGCCAAATGTAATGTTCTCAGAAGTTTTAAGGTGTTAAGATTTGTATGTTTTTACATCTGAATGTTGAAGCTCTAGTGCATAACTATTACATAAAAATGAATAACTTTTATATTCAAGCCATTGCAAAAGAATGTCCAGTACATTTGCGCCATTGACAAATGAGGTGCTGATTAAGCCTCAGCTCCACATCTTTTGTATGTATTTCTTAGTGTAGCAGCGTTTTGAATCGTGTGTTGTCTGGCAACATTCCTGCGCTGGTGCTCAGGAAGTAAATTGTTTTACCTCAACACTGAGGGAGGACAACATCAGCAGGTGCTTTTTGCAGCCATCTTTGCCTGTCCTTGCCAACAGACTGCAACTGTTCTCTCCACTTAGTCGTGAGGTAAAAGAAATCAGAAATGCATAGTTGCCAGGTTATAATAGTAACAGTAATAGGTGTGCACTTGAGCTTTAGGTCGTTTTATTGTTAAATTAAAGGTGCACAATGTAGTTTTGGGGGGAAAAAAGTCGAAACAGACTGTTTTTATGTTTATTACAGACAAAAACTGAAAGGACAGGACACTTTAATGTTGTTTTACTTTGTTTACCTGGACCCCAGCTCATTTTATTTTTAAACAATATTATTTAGCCCTCATTTGAAGCTCTTGTTTTTGTATTATTTTATTAATATTGTAACTGAGTTTTATTTCTGAGCTTAAATGTCTTGCAGAGTGCACTTTGTCAGTTTTACTGGTTATGGCGTAATGCCATTGGCTTTATACTCAAGTACTGTTGGGTTTACAATAAAGTCAACTTTGTCAGAACTTTTGTGTGTGGGATGCTTAAATAAACACATAAGGTTTATGTAAAACTTCGTCTTAGCTTTATATGTAATTATTGAATAAGCAACATAAGGTTTATGTAAAACTTCCTCTTATCTCTATATGTAATTATTGAATAAGCAACATAAAGTTTATGTAAAAGTTCACGTTAACTTTAATCAACACTTAAGGTTTAGGGGAATTTTTTTGTTAACTTTATATGTAATTATTGAATAAACTCATAAGGTTTATGTAAAAGTTCACCTTAACTTTATGTGTATTAATGAAATTAACTCAAACTTTATGTAGTAATTTGAGTTAATTTAATTTACAGTAACTATACATGATAAAAACATTGCATTTAATGTGACCGTTTACTTTGAACTTATGTAGTGGAATTACATGGAAAATTTACATGTAATTAAAATACATAAAGTCCACGTTTTTGGCTTAATTATTTTTTTGAGTGCATGGCAGTGGAAAAATTCTGTAATTTTTTTTTTTTTTAATTTTTCAAAATTTTGGTTAATGTTTTAGTGGTCAAACTCATCACAAGATCAGTTTGAGGCTGCATTTGATTACAGCTATTTAATCCACATACTCCTACAGTCTCAGAGGGTGTAATAGTTACAGTGTGAGGTGTAATTACATGTTCTGAGGTGAAGAGGGCCAGCCGAGGCAAAGCTCCCATTCCTCTGGTCTTCACCTCAGGGTAGAAGTGATATCTGGCCACCAGGATGCTGTACAGGTTTGATATTGTGCCTCCTTCAGAACACAGAAAGCACAGTTTAAGGACAAGTAGCAGCCACAATCTATATGTGTGCTGTGCCTCTTTTCATTAGTTTGTTGTTGTGTCTCAGCTCCATACTACTAGTATACACTATAAACTGTATGTTGATACTGTATAATTTTGGAAGTTACAATTTAATGATTTATTTTTGTGTTGCACAGTGAGAATTTGAGAGTGCATTGTTAGGGCAGCACATATTGTAACACATGAAATGCAGTTACATGAAATACCTCCACAGGTGTACTAACTAAGAGTTCACACACTGACAACAATGGTTAATGTGTGGTTGACATATAGTAGTTGAACTTTCCCTGGATTTTTGAGGCAAAACAAAGTTGGCATTGAAACTGAAATTTTCACTGTCATGATTAACTGTTGTTATTAAAATAACAGTTCATCTCTACACCCATTTCTGTCATTTCTGCCATATCTTTCTTGCATGTATTACCTGGACAGAAGATTCCATCTCCTTCATCATCAGACCATCCCACAATGCTTTGCATCTTCCTTAGCAGAACCTCCTCCATGAGGACAAAAACAGGAGACACTTCATATGTAAACCTGGTAAAGAAATGTATTACATATTGTATATTATCATATAGTAAAGACAAAGAAATCACATTAAAGCTGGCCTCTTGTAAACAGCTCATATTTAGTTTTCTGAAATTAAGTTGTATTAGAAAAAAAAACTTTTTCAAAATGTTCAGCAGTCGATGGTCTTTTTTTTTTCAACTCTGGACTATTGCAAATATATCTTAAGAGCATCCCTTAAGCCCAGTATACACTGTGCAATTTTGAGCTACCCCAGATGAAAGATGACTAACGTGAAAGGAACGTAGTGATATCTTTGATCGTGGCTCTAAAATGGTGGTCCAATGTCACACAGTGAGAGAGGTTCAAGGATGGCTGCTGTCACAGTCTTCAAAGACATCAAAGACAGCCTAGGATAAAATTCTGAGTGTCAGAAATTTGGGATGAACATCTCACTGTATGTGTGGCTTAGGACCTAGGTCTACTAACTAACCAATAGAAATGCAGCATGAACTGACACACTGGCGGTAAACCCAAACAAACAGATGAATAGCAGCTTGCCATTGAGGCAAAACATGTTAAAAGACGTGTGGAATTCCAGCAAAGAGGAAAACCTTGTGGAGTTGTAGCAGCAGAAGCCTTGCCTGTATGATGTGTCCTCCAGCTCTTACCATGATCACAAAAAGAAGGACGGAGCATGGAAGGAAATAGCAGTGGAGTTGCAGCAGCCAGGTGAGCAGCCTAGCAGCTACCAAACACACACTCAGACACACTGCAGTATATAGTGCCCACAAAACTTGAGATTATTTAATAATGTGATCCTCTATGTTGTGCTTCACATTTGGAGAAGTAATAACCCGTGCAACATCCTTGTGCACTCAGTATGGGAAACTACTGCATTGTACATCTTAGCCTGTGATTCAGTAGGCTCTGTCACTGTACATTTTGCATACATCAAACTTGATGTCGTACCCAAGGTTATTAGATCCATGTTTCACTGTGTGAAGACTGCTAAAAGCTCACAGTCTGGGAGGCTTATGATAAGTAAGGTAGTGTAAAGAATGCACCACTAAAGAGCTGAGTCCAGTGGCACATTTAAATCCGCACTTCTAGGAGGTAAATATGTAAAGAGCTGAAGTGACAGAGCACACAAAGCATGTGCAACAACTAAAGGAAGGAATCTGTGAACAATTCCCCTTCACTGTAGGAGGTAAGGTGTGGGTAAAATGTGGAATAAATGATGGAAAGTCACCCATTGTGAAAGCATGTGCATCAAGCAGAACACATTGCACACAATGTGGTACACTGAGGACAGCCATTCTGGAAAAAGACTCTAGATATTTGAATTCAGCACCCACTCAACACCCGTCCCATCAGTGCTCCTTCGGCAGCTTCAGTAATATTTCTTACGATCATGGCGTAGGTCCATTCCTCATGGGCAAAGACAAAGACATGAAAGAGAGAGACAGTAGCTGGCATAGTGTTGTATCAGTCCAAGCCACTTGTTTCTCATTTACAGAGTCAGAGCTATGTCTTGATGCCAGATTATTTTTTCAGCGCATGCACAGAACAGTACAAAAATACTTTTGTAAAAAGTACAATATCCCAGAAGTAAACTACTTCATTACTTTCCACCACTGATGTTGAGACCTTACATGTTAGTGTTGGCTGTAGAGGTTAACCACTCGCCTGCTACACCAATCACATCCAGACCTGAAGATAGCTGGTTGAAGAAACGTGGATGGCCTGGAAAAACAAAAGTCAGAGGTCATAGGTCAGGAGATAGAGGGGGTGTACGATTGATGGGCTGCAGGACAAGAAAGCAAGAAAAGTGACTTCCACATAATTAATTTATTGTATGATGAGTCCGTCTCATTTGAGTTACACAGCATGACAGCTGCCATATTATATGACATGACAGTCAGAAAAAGAGATGAGTGAAACATATGTATTGTTGTATGGTGTTCTTGATGCTGTTTAAAAGTTTTGCATACATTTGCAGGTTGAATTTCATGTAGTTTGTGTTTGTGTACATAATGCTAATGGAGGGGCTTAATGTTACTTAAGCTAAGCATATGGCTGAATGGAATGCTGTTGTAGCGTCTTATAGTGTGCACATTGTTAAGAAGTTGAAAACACATCACTCTGTTGTAATGTCAATCTCCATAGCACTTAAATGCAACGCAAACTTAAAGCATTTTACTTCTTTGTTCCCCTTCCTCGTTGAATAATTATATTTGGCAGATTTAGGGGCAGTAGTAGTAGTAGATCATTTTTTGTATTCATTATTTCCTTAATTAATTATTTTGCTGCAAATTAAACTGAACTCATTTTCACTTTACAGAACTAACTTTTCCGACAGATCATTAGTTTAGCTTCTGATTTTTGAGTGGCGTTTACCAAAGCTGGAAAGTATATATTACAGTGCCTGAAAAGGTTCAATACCCACTGGTGCTGAGTACCAGCACTTCTGATTTTTGTCAACATGAGTACTCTTACTTTTCATTGTGAGCTGCCAGCTCCAAGTTATGTATGCACCCCTAAGCACCTGTGTGACTGGCTGCATCTCTGTGTAAACACATAACTTAACACTGAGAAAACAGCACTGGGAGTCTCTCTGTTAAAATGGATGAGAAACACCAAAAGAAAAAAACAGGACCATATAGACACTTCACTTCCTGAGACCTGAGCTTTTGTGTGGTGTGCATTTACAATTCTCCTACCTATAAGGGATTTATAGGACTTCAGACATGTAAAAAAAAACAAAAAAACTGAGCAACTAAGCAGTCTTTGAAAAGTTACTAGTTTTGGTGTGTAAAAAAGTCTACAACTATTTATTTCAACAGCTGAACATTTTGTTCAAAAACAAGACATTCAGTGCAACATTTGTTTTTGTAACTCTGTGGGTTAGGGGTCACTGTTCAAGTCTCAAATCAAGTCTGTTCAAAACTGGTAATTACACTGCCTGTAAATGGCTTACAAAAGCAAAATTGCAAAAAAAAGAGAGCTTTGTGATTTGTTCATTTTGTAACTCTAGAATTCCTTCCTCTACTTCAATCAATGATTGTTCTTTTTGTCTCTGGGAACTGTCTCTCACACCCACTGGCCTGTGTGAAATGCTGTGATAATCCAAAATAGAGTCCCAGTGTCTTAAAATGAGTACTTTCTAATTAACAGCTTCTTAGCTTGTTACTATTGTTAACATTGGTCAAATTTGTATGCCATGTTAAACTGCAACATATTTCAACAATAAAATTTGTTAAGATTTTGTACCTTGTCCACTTTTGTGTCTGGATCGGCTGTAGACTGACTTGGCAGAGATGGCTGCCATCTTGTTTTTACATGGATAAGTGTACTGTGCTTTTGCTACCAGTAGATGGCACAAAAAAAAGTGTCCACCAATGAGGACAAGCGGTGTATGCTAGGCAAAATAAAGTTTAAGGTGCGGCAAAGCTAAAATGTAATCTCTTCATTTGAGGATGCAGGGATGCAGGGGGTTCAGTAACTTACAAGCCCTCTATTCTGAATGCCACTGTGGCTGTAACTGTGTAGTTAGAAGCTAGCTGTAGTAAGAATTACTCAGGGGCTTTCAGTACTGGTTGCGGCACCGACAGTAAGCCTCTCCCTTCAGCTGCCTACTACTGTGGTCAAAATTAGGGCACTGGTTGATTGAAAAGAAAAGCATACATTTTGTTGCTTTTGTACAGTATTTGTGTTTATAATGTCATTTTTGATCACTTTTCTGTATTCTTATACACACACCCACACACCTACACACACACACACACACACCTGTACTGACACCATACTTGAGTGTATCTCTACAGTCCACGAGTATCTGCTCCAGAGTTTCTGGATGGTCGGGCAGGTCCAGACTGAAGCCCTCCAATCCCTCCTTTAGCTGATGAGGGTGGTGGAAGTCTAGGACCTAAAAAAAGAGAGGAGTGGCTGCTGTCATTTGCCATTATTTTACAATTTAAGCTCAGCTGCAGATAGAATAGTGCTCGGTTCGGCAGGCCACTGTGTGGGGATAGCTCCATGCTCGCAATGTCAAGTTCTGCAAGCGTGGGAAAACATCTATACACATGTCCATAGATATGGGTAATAAAAGCAGGTCGGCACAAATCTGATGCCAAGTGGGGCTGATTGCCTGTTTCCCAAGTTCTGTTGCCATCATTTGAGGCAGTTGTTGCTCAGGAGGCAGAGCGGGTTGTACAGTATTCGCAAGGTTGGCAGCATGTAGTGTTAAAGCACTCTGAGTGGATGGACGACTAGAAAATGCAATTCCAATTACCGAGACTGTCATTTGCTCATAGCTGGCGGAAGTATTATTACTGTTGATAGTTTTAATGCTTTCTGCTCAGTCCTTTCAAACTCCTAGCAGCCTCTGCTGATTTCAAATACATCTCATGAGATCTTGTGTGTTTTCTCTGACTGCCCCCCCACACACACACACACAGGTGAGGTGACAGGTGACACTGTAAAATGTATTGGATCTCTCAATCCAAATCTGTTCTCTCACTGGATGTAGAGTAAATAAAAAGAACTCCTGGAACTCTGTGATCTGGGACAACATAACTGATGAAATATACATACCTACTTGTATGTATCAGGCATCATGTGTCTTGCGCTTTCATCTGCTGTCTTTAGTTCCTTTTCATGTCTACCAGCAGTGTTCACTGACCCTGAATAACTGCTTCTGGAAGTGCATTGTCTTCTAATTAACTGTCTCTTATTAAGTACTATGCTTTATTTTCATAGCTTATATTTCCCTGTCAAGCAGATACACTGGACAGGCCTGAATGTCACTGAGCAGTGCTGAGATACTGTACAGGATATATTGTTGAGAGAAACAGTTTAGTACCTTGGAGCTCCTCTGAGTTGATTTGCTGATATAACACAACAAGATGTTAAGTAGCTCCTGTAGGAATCCTCTGGTCATCTCCTCACCACCTGAAGCTGGGAGCAGGTCTGCGTGTGCACGCACGCACGCACGCACGCACACACACACACACACACACACACACACACACACACACACACAGTACATTTCTTTGAAATGATAGTTGTCTGAAAATGGAATGTATTTGCATGAACATATTTAGCTTACAGAAGCTTTACAAAGCTGGCAGGAAATAAGACGTATTAGGCCTACTCATACCGTTGAAACAGAATTAAAGTGTAATTTTACCATCTGGGTTTCACTGAAATCATTGTCTCCTAGAAATCATGTTCATATAATTCTCATCACCTGCAGCAAATATGTTTTACCAGCAATATAATGCCGCTTGCATTACATTGCTTCTCAAGAATGAGGCAACATTTTTAAGGTAAGCAAGTTGCAAAATGTTAGCTGGATGCAGTTTATTGAAACAGAATGGATTAAAAATTTGTGAAGAGAATTGCATCATATTTTCAACCTAATACTATGAGGAGACTACAGGTTGATCATCTATTTTTGTATTTAAATTTTGATTTTGTCTGTCATTACCTATGCCAGTTGTACTGTGGCTGAGACCCGCCATAGCTGCAAATAAAAAAAACGCTGCAAATAAAAAGAAACGCCGCGATACAAATAAAAAAAGCATTGACGCAAATAAAAAAAGCAACGATGCAAATAAAAAAGCCACAACGGCCATGTAGCCCCAGGTTTGATATGAAGCTGAACTGGAGGATGCTGGTGTCCCTCTATCTGTATACTATAGACGAATTTGGTGATCGATTTGTGTATGCCGCCATCTTGCGGCGGCGCCATTGCTGCGGTGACGTGTCAGTCATCAATTCATTATGCTGTCATTGTGAACTGACTCTCTACAATGACAGCATCATGAATAGCTGGGTTGATGATGTTAGACAGCGGCCTCCGGTAACTGATGAAGGTATCTTAAATGAGTACCCATATTAATTTAGAAATTAATCATCTGTTTGAGCGATAAGCAGGAAAGATTAGAGTAATAGGGAGATAATAGACTGTATCATTAAACACTGTGTAATATAACGTTAGTATACATTACGTGTGCTGACATTAGCAAGCTAGCAGTGTGACATTTAATCATTATGGAGAGGCTACGTGACCATCACATCATATTGAAGGTGATCAATATTGATCGCCTTCAATATAATGTGATGGTCGTCTAAAAGATGATGTAAAATTTGCCCGACCCATCCAGAGCTCAGGTAATTTTGACCCTCAATCAGAAACCTGTAATTGCTGTTTTTCTGGTCATCGGAGGCCAAGTGATCAATAAAATATTCCTGAATACCTAAAACAAAACACAAACACGTGTTGTTGTTGTTGTTTTTAGTCACGCAGCCTCTCCATAATGATTAAATGTCACGCTGCTAGCTTGCTAACGTCAGCACACGTAATGTATGCTAACGTTATATTACACAGTGTTTAATGATACAGTCTATTGTCTCCCTATTACTCTTATCTTTCCTGCTTATCGCTCAAACGATTGCTGCCATTGCTGCTGACGACCGCAGCAATGGCGCTGCCGCAAGATGGCAGCATACACAAATCACTCGCCGAATTCGTCTATAGTATACAGATGGAGGAACATCAGCATCCTCCAGTTCAGCTTCATATCAAACCTGGGGCTACATGGCCTAACCATATATAACACACTTAGTTTTCGTTCGTTTTTCTCTTTATTTTTCGTCTTCTTCTTACGTTTCTCTCTTCTTCCTCTTTCACATTAAAAAAAAAAACATGTGCATCAGCAATAATAGTCCCTGGTAATTCATTTCCGTTGTGGCTTTTTTATTTGCATCGTTGCTTTTTTATTTGCATCGCGGCGTTTCTGTTTAATTTGCAGTGTTTTTTCTTATTTGAAGCGATGGCGGGTCTCGGCCACCGTACAGTTGGCCTAATTTACTTTAAAGGAACAGTGTGTAAGATTTAGTGACATCTAGTGGTGAGGATTGAAGATTGCAACCAGATAAAACTTCTTCCACATGAAGATAAGATAAGATAAGATAAGATAAGATAAGATAAGATAAACTTTACTGTCCCACAGGGGAAATTCGTCTTGGGCAGTATAGTGCAAACAGATGCAATATTCACATACATGCAGTGGCGGCAGCAAAACATTTTCATTGCAGTTGCTTAGGGGTTGCTAAACAATTGTATGGAGTTGCTGGACAATTTACTGCAATACCAATTAAATAGCATAAATATGGATATGTATGTCATTACTGGCCTACTCATTCTAATCAGCGCTACCTGAAACTAGCGCGCATGCCATGAAACAGATAAAAAAAATCAATTTGAAGTTCGTTATTATAATTTTACCATATAGTAAAAGGATCAGGTGACCTGCATGATCCTCAACCTCTTTGCGTTCTCCATTTTCATCACCTGAGGGCTCGGAGACAGGTTCTTCTATTGCAGGATGCTCCTCAGGCTCTTCTTGTTCTATTTGCACGGGCTCAATCTCAGCCGCCTTACGCTTCAACAGATAGCGCTCCATTTTGATGTCACTTTTCTAACGGCCCGGTTTTTTTTTCCCAAGCTGACTTCGCGTGACCCCTGCAGGCCAGCTCTCGCGAGACGAGTCTCTCATCGTTTTTATTGTCTTCCTTTTATTTTAATTTAAAACAAAAACACATGAAATTAATTTTAAATTAAATTGTCACCATTTTTATTTTATTTAACACAATTAAGATTTTTTCATTTTTAATAGTCTCCATTCTTGGGGTTGCTTTGAGGTTGCTAAGCCATATTTTGGGGTTGCTATAGCAACTGCAAGCTACCCCCCAGCGCCGCCCCTGCATACATGTATACATAAATAAATACATATAATCAACACAGACAAGTTGCCAACATAGTGCACTGAGTGTGTTACAGTTGCAGACTACTGGTGCAAGAGTAGTGCAACCATGTGCCTTGTTTGTAAGGTTACAAACAAGAGAACTACAGGTATTGCACTGGCCTATCTCAAATTGCAAGTGAGTGCGGATAAAAACAAATAAATACAGAGGTCAAATAAAAAAAAAAAAAACACACCAGTAAAACAGTTAAAATTATATTAAATCAGTTGCGGAACCATAGTGCAAATAAGAACAATACTAGATAAGAATACAATGACCAGACCATTTAGGCATAAATAGCCCTGCGCACATACGGCTCAACCAGGGGGGCATTGCAGGGCCAGCAGGTGAGCAGGCAACCACCTATTAGCATTATTGAGGAGAATTCAGTAATAAGCAATGGTAAATAGTGATTAACAGTGAATTGACGGTGAATTTGACGGGCAGGGGATCAGCAGCCATAAGCCTCCCCCCTGCCCACATGTTATATGTTCCATTTAAAATTACAAACTCCCAGTTAGGATTCTTTCAGTGATCAGGAGTTTTTTACCAGGAGCTAACCTATTCACAGCAGCCTCTCATAAAAAAAAAACAAAAAAAAACACTAAAATGCTCTTTCATATTACAAGTGATTGATGATGATGTTTCTTTTATGCAGTTTGACTTGTCGTCGCTAGCCTAGCACCTTGTCGCTGTCCGATGAAAAACACATATCTCCACTTTTGATGATTTTGATTTTCTACGCGCTTTGATGGACACTTCTGACACCCAATGGAGATATGTGTTGAATAGATGATGCAATAAAACATCTTTCCATTGGTCATTTGGATACTCAACGCTAACGGTTGCTAGGGAATATTATGAATACTGCATGCACTGTAGAAAGTCAAAATCTTCAAAAGTGGAGATACACAGCAACGTGTCCTCACCTTTTTTCTCTGATAAGTTAAGATCCAGACATTCAGGAGGTTTTACTGTGAGTCATCTTACCCACAGAGGTCTGCTCATCTCCAAACAAACATACCGGTGATTTTAAGTGGTTTAAATTTTCAGAATGGCCAAACAGTGGTACTGCAATTTTTGGGTTCTGTCACATGATGCCATTGAGCCCAAAAATACTTTTTCCCATTGACTTATACTGGGAAAGAGACATGTGTAAATCGGTGGATACATTTTTTGAGCTTCACAACTCACACAAAATGACTCATTTCATTATCAAGATTTTATTTATTTGGTGTAATAACATTTGGAAAGCCTAAAAGAGCCACAAGGTGAAATTATTTCATCCCCATTCAAGTTAGCAAGGAGCTTAACCAGAAGTCAGCTGCTCAGCTGGTGGAAGTTCGGGCACCGTAAGTGCGCCTGCTGTATGGGCCCAAATATGCAGAGGCAGCACCAATCAACCAGGTAATTTCCACAGATATGGACCATTTTTCATTTAGTGCCCCGCTGAACAACTTTCACAGGAATGAATGGGACCCCGCTGCCAATGCTGTACCTGCCATGATGTAAAAAGAGAAGTGGATACAGCACTGGAGGCAAGGCCCCATTCATTCCAATAGAAGTTGCTCAGTGGCACATAAGGCCAAAAACTTGCCGCATATAAAATTACCCGGATGATCAGTGCTGCTTACACATCATTAGGCTAATAGAGAAAGCATACTAGAGACTTCTGCTCGTTCAAGCTGGCTACTACTGGTGTAGCCCTCCACTAATTTGGATGTGGATAAAATCATTAAATCATGTGGCTCTTCTAGACTCCAAATATTATCAGACTGAATGGATTAAATTCTGATAGTAAGACCTATAATTTTACAGGGGTTGTGATGCTCGGAAAAATGTATCCACTGATTTACAGTCGTCTCGCTATCATTTGACAGACCTAAAAATTATAATTCCACTGTTTGGCTACTAAGAAAATGGGCTTCAAAGCCCAAAACAAGCTTCCAGTCTATTGTTTATGCATCACTTGTCTATTGTGGACCATTCATGACCATCCAGCTGTGTGACCTAAATGCCTGTAGGTACAGTAAGTAAGTAAGTAAGTAAGTAAGTTTAATTTATATAGCACTTTTCATAGATAAAATCACAAAGTGCTTTACAACAAGGGTAAAATGCAATAAAGTACAGTACAGAGATCACAACAAAAAATACATAACAGCACAATTTCAGGAAAACTTTACAGAGGCCCCACAACGTCAACATCAGTTGAAAGCCTGTCTAAAAAGATAGGTTTTAAGTTCTTTCTTAAAACCTTCAGTGGACTCTATACTGCGCAAGGTGAATGGTAGAGCATTCCAAAGGCGAGGGGCACAGGCCTGGAATGAGCAGTCACCCCGTGTTTTAAAACGGGTGCAGGGGACCATCAAGAGTTTCTGGTCTGATGACCTTAGTGAACGTAGGGGGGAATAGGGTCTCAGCAGCTCAGTGATGTACGAAGGAGCTTGTTCATGGAGGGCTCTAAAAACAAGTACTAAAATCTTAAAATGAATCCTAAAATTTACTGGTAACCAATGTAAGGAATATAAAATTGGGGTGATATGATCCCTTTTCTTAGATCCAGTTATGAGCCTTGCAGCTGCGTTCTGCACGGTTTGAAGGCGATTTACAGCCTTTTTGTTAAGACACATAAAAAGAGTATTACAATAGTCAATGCGAGATGAAATAAAAGCATGAATTATCATCTCCATTTCAGGTCTTGAAATCATGGACCTCAGTTTCGCTATATTGCGCAAGTGATAGAAACAATTTTTCACCAACTGTTTACAATGATGGTCCAGGGACATGTCCCATGGAGTAGCTTTAGCTACAGATTTATTAATAGTAGGTGTTTGAGGTACTATGTAACTATGTAGTACTCTGTTTTACCAACTACAGTATTAACATTTTCCAGCTTCTGTATGTGACATGGCCTAAAATCATTTTAGGTATGAGCCCAAAACTAGCATTTTAAGACCCACTGAAGATGCATTAAGTTTGGTTTACAGTCATCCTCTATGGCTACGGATACATGATGGCTTCTCATTTGAAATGAAATAAATCTGAATGAAATCATTCAGAATTAAAGTTTTTCCGGGTAGTTTACATGAGAAATATTCATCCCGAATGAGGGTTTACACGGGAGATCAGTTTAATAGCCTTTATTCAGGTCTGCGCAAGGTTTGGGGCAGGGAAGGTTTCTGATTGGTTAGGGGGCAGGGCGGATGTTACGTGTTTACGTTTACCGGAAGAAAACACCGTAGTCCTTGCTCCGGATAACAAGATGCTTGATGACGCCATTCTTAGTGCGTTTTTCGCGCTTGTTTTGCTTATATTCTTGAAGCAGCAGTATGACAACAACCTTGTTCTGCCAATGCTTCATCTGTTTAGGAGGAGAAGGGAGATAGAAGACCGTGCTGTGGCGAATGGAAACCGATGAGTGTAACAAGTCCGAATGCTCTATCTCAGCCTGTTGCTATGCAGCCCATTGCTATGGGCACTATATACGTCATCGCACCAGAAGGGCAAGGAAACGAGCATGCGCAGAAAGACCAGAATGAACTTAAAGAGGAATGCCACACAAAATTCCTTCATTTGGAATGACATACGGAATAAACCACCTGTGAAGGCTGGTGTGTGTGGACCCAAGTGCAAAAAGGGAATCAAGGCAGAAGTACAAAATCCACAAACGAGCTCTTTAATCCAGGAGGTAGCAATGGTCAAAATCCAAAAAGGCAGTCAGAATCAGGCAAACAAAGCAGGGAACAGGCAGAAATCCAAAGTCAAAAATATCAAAACTGGTCTTACAAAGGAGGCAGCGAACAGAACACGAGAGAGCTAGTACACAGGGTAACAAAGACAATCTGGCAAGGAAAGGGGAAAGAGACAGGGTTCAAATACACTGGTGAACGAGACACAGGTGAAACACATTAGGGCGGAGACAGCAATCACAGTGGAGGGAAAAAAAAGGAAGCAAAACTAACAGCAACATACCAGTACACAGACTACAAAATAATACAGGAAATGCATATAAAATACAGATCCTGACACCACCCCCTTTAATAGGATTTAATTTTCATTCCGAATAAAAGTGGAATTAAACTGTCCATGTAAACGTACTGACTAACAGAACTGCTTAAAGACAGGAATGTCCACAGCACCTTAACATGCTTAATATGATCAGTTTACAACTTGATTGGGCTTGTACACCAGTCAAGGAGCATGTGACAGATAGAAGACTCTAGTCCTGACTGCCCCTCAGACTGTCAGGAGGACCAAATCTGTCGCAACTCTGGACAACCTTAACTCTCACCTTTGCTGTAGATATTGCTGAAGTCAGCAGGTGTCTGCCGTCTGTGTCTGACTGCTGCTGAGTCTTCCTGCTGTTTGTCCCCCCCAGCTGATTTATTGATGATTCTGTCTGAAAGCACAAATCATATATTTGTCAGCAAATATGTCTTAGCTAAGTCTGTGGGAACAATCATATTGTATCTGATCTGAATAAAATGATGTGTATTGTTGTGTATGGTGTGTGTTGTATTATTTCCATTTTATGCAAATCTAATGGACAATAAAGTCATCTGAATCTGAACTGGTTGACTGCTTGTCTGCCAGACCTCAGTTTTAGGGCATATTATGTCAAAACTTTCTGGAGCCAACAGAAATGTGCCCGTAGCACCAAGTGTGGAAATTTGTCAAGTACAGAAAGTTGACATTAAGCATCATACGTCAACTGCTTGTGTTCACATTTGTCTTCATTTTTTAATGAATAAAGGTTTTGTAGAAAAGTAACTTCTATATTCCTTCGAGAAAGGCATAAAAAGGGAACAGTAAAAATTTTCTCCATTAGCACACTGTTTGGCTAGGACTGCACTCACTCAATGGTATAACTCTACCAGTAATCACCTATTCACCATCAAGGGGGACTATTTTCAGTCGATATCGTCTCTGTTTCAACCCTCCAGGGGCATTGTGGGGGAAGAAACTTAGTAATTTGAACAGCTAAACTGACCATTTTAGAGGTGGCATATGATTGAGATACGCACAAGAAAGGCACACAAACTATGACTTTTTTATGTCTTCTTTATGATATGAGACTGTTTTTATGACATGTTATAACATGACATGATTTGTTAGATATGACTATGCTTTCACTTTTTTATGACTTTTTAATGACTTACTATCAACATTGTTTAACAGTGCTAAATGGCTGAAGTGGCCATTCCTGTGCACTCTGGCAACTCCACACCCCTGCTCTGCTCTAAACACTCCAGCCTCTTCTTTTTTTGTTCCAGAAATGTTGCCTAAGCAGTGCTCAAGCATTGACATAGTTTTCCAGCTTGAACATGACACACCTAAAAAAACAAAAAAAAAACAAAGGCCTACTAGTCTGCTGCAGAGCTATGTACACAGCTCTGGCAATGAGAAAGGAGTCTGTTGCCTATTGTTAGCAGGTTTACCCGTGTTTCAAAAACTGTGTACAGGGGCTAAATTTGGGGTGGAAAATGGGTATAAGATCACTGTCTGCAGTGGAAACACAAAACAGATTTACAATTTAGGTTCCTCTGGGTACTGGTAATGATGGCCAAATGTTGGATTAAAACATTTTTAACAGTCATTGATCAATGTACACTGTAGTTTAGATTTAGACTCGATTTAGACATCTAAGATTAGACGAGGCGTATACATTTGGTTTAAAAATAAAGGTCTAGCAAACGTTTAACTTTAGACGTCTATAAATAGACGTATATTAGCAGTTATTTAAACGTCTAAGATTAGACGAGGCGTATAGACGTAGTCATCTTTTAGACGTCTATTAGACGGATGGTCTAAGCTTAGACGGCTAAAAAACTTTCATTTTTAGACCAGTGGTAGACCGATTTTAACCCAGACGTCTAAGGACCATTAGACGTGTTTTATACCGAAAAATGCTTGGTGGGATCACTGCTGACGCCACCACATGTCAATCTCCCGCTCCATCCTACCTGCCCTCGTGAACCATATTCTGTTTCTGAAAAACCTGAAGCTCGCTGAAGTACAAAAATATGCTTATTTGGAGAAGCCAGAACGAGCAAATGTTGGACATTTTTGCTTGACAGATTACTCAAACACAAATTGTGAAAATAGTTGTTAACTCAAGATGTCAGGGTAGTCTACTCTGACTCTCTGATGACCTTCACCTGTCCCACTGATCATCTGAGTCTTCCAAGGTTATTTCAAATCAAATATGCTGTCTGTCTGTCTGTCTGTTCTCTCTATCACTCTATATTTCTATCAAGGGCACATCAAGGGCATTAGTGGTCAGGATATTTATCTCTTAAACACTTTGCATATTATTCAAATGGATAGAAGTACAATATTTTAATGATCAACCACCAATGCTGCTTACTATAGTATGAACTGAAGTTAAAGTACATTGAAATTTAAATTTCTTTTCTTTTCTTTTTTACTTTAAATTAAATTTCTCATGGGGTCATTTACCGATGTTCGAACTGTAAAATAAAGTAATTGTATTCTTCTCATAAAATAGCCTATTATTATTATTTATTTTTTTTTTACAAATGTGTGTGGGGTGAGGGGATACTGCAGAACATTTCTAGATTCTTGACAGTGTTGATATTTTATAATATTTTAGAAAGTTAAGTCACTGTTGAACTGTTGGGAAATTAGCTGCAGTTCATAATGTCTGCAGTGATCATTACTTCACTGTTTTCACTGAGGTGTAATTTCTGTCTGATAAAATAATTGTAAGCATCAAACATGTATAAACATCAAGTGACTACTTGATTGCATTTACAAGGCTGTTTCCACTGTGCATTTGAAATCTATTCCTTCTGGCACTTCCACTTTAGTTGAATTCTAATGGCTGTCTTTGCTTACACTGGAACTGACAATCTACTACTTTTCATTTTGCAGTTTACTGACAGATTAACTGCCTTCAGAGCTAATATTTAACACTTCATCTCTCCATATATTTCAACTTTAATGCACAAACTTAATTCTAATTCTTTTTTAAAAAAAATTTTTATATTGTATTTTTACTGCTTCATTATTCCAGGTTGTTGAAGACATGTTTTCAAACAGTAGAGCTGGTATGCATTATACAGTTCATCTAAAGGCTTAAATCACTGCACAGTTCTAATTAATTCACATTTACACTTTACTATGTATTATACAGAGTCATCACTCTTACCTGGCAGCTGTAAGAAATCCATATCAATACAAAGCAGTTCTTCAAAGATGGTTCACAGCAATTTAGTTGATTTCCACTATAATTACTCTTTTGATTTCACTGAATCCTCTTTGCTAGAAATACTCTCTCGGTAAACCTGGCAGCCTGATAGTTGCTTAGAAGCCTCCGACAGTAATTCATTCAGCCTGAGACACAGGCAGTGCAGTGTCAGGCTTCTGCATTTAAAGAACAGCAGGTAAAGGGAGGCGTGGTCTGCAGCCAGCTGTTGTCCCTGAATAGCAGAAAGCAAAGAACACCTGCATGATGCTTTAGTTATGTAACATGGTGCCATGCCAAGCTATGAGTGTTTCTCCAGCTCGATTACATGTTATGTGGAGGTCCACCCAAATAATACAAGAAAAATAACACCAAAAACAAAAACATATTTTCTCACTTGCCCTTTGTTCTATCCAGCAGTGCATGAAGTTAGTTGGACCAGGCTTTGAGGTATCAATCAATCAATCAATCAATTTTATTTATAAAGCCCAATATCACAAATACAATTTGCCTCACAGGGCTTTACAGCATACAACATCCCTCTGTCCTTTAGACCCTCACAGCGGATAAGGAAAAACTCCCCCCAAAAAACCCTCCCATAGTTTCCTGTCTCAATTCCCATAAAATGGAAGAGAAAATCATTTTGCTGGCATTTTTCACAGCAGTCAACATTTTGATATTTATGCATTCACATTTTTAAAAAGTCAGTGATTATGTGTCTTTTTACCCTGTTATGCTGGATTTTATGTCCAGTCCTTTGAGACATACATTTTGTGATATTGGGAAATGGGGAAAACTTTGACTTGAGTATTAGTAGCAGTCTTGTAACAAGCGTACTCAGTTACAGTGGGAATATAGGGATCTTTACCTAGGCCAGGTGACCTGAAGTCAGCTGATCTGGAGCCATGTGCGTAGCTGGCACCGAAATCTAAGAAAGGACACACATCATTAATTGTGGACATGAACATGAATATCAGAATTTTGCACAAAAAAACAAACAAACATTTTAGATGAGTAATATATATCATTCCTTGCTTGCTTCGATGGCACAGTGTGGTAGGGGCTGGAGTTGTATATTGGCATTCCTAGAGAAATACAGACAGAATTAACAAAATAAGGCCACCATAAACAGCTCCTAGCAAAATAGTGAGACACTGAATAAGCTGTATGCACTCGACACTCCCACCCATCTAATTAACATTTCCAGTCAGTGCAAGGTCTCCAGTAAGGCAGGACCAGTAATCCCCCATAGAGGCACTACTGCCTCCTATTGAAACAGACGGGAGACAAAATAAAAGTGGCTGAGAGAATCACATACATGTAGCCTATTAGTCTACTTACCATCATTACAGAGGTCCGTTGACTCCAACTCGACCAAGTAGCTTCCACAAACGCCTAAAATGAAAGAAAACATGAACTATGAATGCTGTAACTTGGACAAAGCACATTTACATAGGAAACAAGCTTTACTGTCAGTCTGCAGTAAGATTATTATATATGGTTATCTATATACCTGCTAATGTGTATTACAAACTCTGATGGTTAAAATTGAAATTCATTGGGATTTTTTAATTATTTTTTTTTCATTCGAGAGAGTGAAAGGGACCTGAGTAGCAGAGACATCTATATAAATCACTCAGGATTGCTCTCTTCAACAAGGTTGTAAACTTCAGTGTTGTCTCTGGATCCTGATGTTAGCCTCTCTGTGCATCTGTCCCAACAAGTAGCTGTGAAGGTGAGAGGCTTTAAAAATACACCTGATGAGTCACACGTGGGTGTTGATGAGTGTCAGCTTTCATGTCTGGAGTGCATTTTTGTGATCTGAGCAGTAACAAAGAAGGAGCCTATGGGGAGATGAAGTGACAACCAGCTGCCTTCTAGTTGCAGATAAAACAGCAACAACAATAATAATTACAATAATAATAGTAATAATAACTTTGATATTTCATATTTATTTCAAACATATAAAAAGAAAAGACATGAGCATACCAACAAGCAGACAGACAGAAAGAAAGTAGTATTTACAAATAATGAAAAGCTTCATGAAAAGCAATTGTTAGTTTATAGTTACTTTGATTTACATATTCGAAAAGTGGAAGTATAAACTTGTTAAATCCCACCCCTTCTCCATAATTGAGTCATGAGTAAAATGAAACAGACAACTTCCTCACATAGATAACCCTATTCTTATTACCTTTTAACTTTGTTGCACAAAAACAACCAATACAACAGTAATTACCAAATATATATCTTACAAAAATCTATCTAAGTATATACTATAAGATTTAGGGGGAAAGCTTGTTGTTCCCCAGGAAATAGTTTGTACCAAGCAGAGGCCTGACATAGTGTTGTGGTCAGTGAGTCAACGTATAGTTTATTTCACTGAGCTGACAGTTCCTTGGGAAGACTCAGTGGAAGTAGCCTATGAAACAAAAAAGCTTAGATATTGCAGACTCAGGAGCAGAAGCTGAGCAGTGAGGATGGAAAACTAGGATTTGTCCAGTGGAAGTGGGGTGTAGGGGATTCATAGCAAGAGGGGAGGGGAGCTCGGAGTGTGGGGACAGAGTTTGAGGAAGACAGTGAAGGAAATGTCAGATGAAGCAGTTAGATGTAGCCAATGGATCTGGAAGCCAAGAAATAATGTCAGTTAGGGGCCAGCAGGGGGAACTACTAAGCAGGGTACATAACTCCTTGAGATCAGGTGGAGAGATCCACCAATCAGTCCTCTCAGGAGGAAATCCAGGAAGAGGAAGGCTATTTAAGTGTGGGAGTGGCCTATTTGAATCCCTTTTGGTTGAGACCATGCTGCAAGGTGAGTGTGTTTGCTGATCCTGTAAGTTTATTTATCTCCTTTAACTTTAGCTTATATTGTAGTTATGCTATGTAGCATGTGAAATAGAGTATGGTGAATGTGCTAGAAAAGGTAGTATCAGCACAGCCTCTACCTGGAGCTCGCATGTTCAGAGCCAGAGTTTGTTGAAGGTGGCAGTGCTGTTTGGGCTGAGAAAGCTATGTGTAATGTAAGGTAAAGGAGGTTGTTGGGTTGGTGCGGGGAGCAGTGAGACCTGGCATTAGGGGAGTGTCTCTGGGACGCCAGAGATCACTGTCTAGCCTCCTGGAGGTGTCGTTGGACCAACTAGACGAAACACTGGTGAAAGGAGGTTCCCACCACCCCAAAGACATGTTAGTTATCACTGCTCATTGGTCTGTATAGTTAAGTCTTGCCATAATAGCTTATCATAGGGCTTAGGAGTTGATTCACTGAGTGCTGATCCTTTCTCTAGAGCACACACTTCTTGTGTTTATTTGAATGAATCGCTATATTATAACTTACAAGCATGACATGACTTACAAGTATAAACCAGTCTAAATGTATGATGTATATAATACCAATTGTCTTTGCCTTACAAAAGAAATATCAATATGAAAACAACATATATCTTCATCAACTTGTCCTGTTATCTTTTCATATTTCAATAAGTGAACATGTGAATTACACGAAGTATGAATTCCACTAATATATACATGCGTATACACTCTATTATCTGTAAATGAATAAATACTTACTGACATATTAATATATTGTTAATTAGCCCTGCGATTGTCTTGCGACCTGCTTCACTTTGTTTAAAACTGAAATGCTTGCTGACAGTTTAGTTTGTATGTTTTTGATGTATGACTTTCAGCTGATTTTCTCATTGTCACTCCAAGAAATTTGATTTCATGCACCTTTCAATGTTTACCCCATCTACCTGAATCTGTATTTGTGTGTTTCACCCACAGTTATCAAATAACATTATTTATTTTTGTTCAAGTTTAATGATCATTTGTTTCTATAAAACCAATTTTTTACCTTACACATTTCCCTACTACTATCTCCAAACATTTGAGGCAAATTCTCTCTAGAGCAGAAAATATTTGTATCATCAGCAAACAATACCAGTTTTAAAACATTGGATACTTCACATATGTCTTCAACACAGAGGATAAACAATTTAGGGCCCAACACTGAGCCCTGGGGGACGCTACAAGTAATGTCTAAACATGATAGAACTCACCCAACTTCACAAATTGTTGTCTTCTACTTAAACATGTGTTACAATATGTGCTTCAATCAGAATCGAGTTTATTGCCAATTACATTTACACATACAAGGAATCTGACTTGGTCATTTTGGTGCTTATGTACAAGTTGAAAAATAGGAACAAAAAGTACTGCAGAAGTAATTTCATAAATAAGATAAGATACAAACTGCAAATTGTAATACTGATCCTGCCAATTTCCCTCTACAGGAGACTGCTTGGAGATAGGGGTATGCTCTCCAGCCATTTTTAATGACCCCCTACCCTGAGCCTGACCCGGGACCACAGGCCCTGTACAACAGGGCCCACAATATGACAAGAGACAGGATTGAGCAGACTTTGAGTCCTGGAGGCCTGCTTTGCCCGTCTGAGAGTGGCCCCAGACAGGGCATGCAAGATAATTGCTGCCTGTTGTGTGCTGCACAACATTGCAACAATTCAGAGGGAGAGAGAGCCACAGTTTGACCTTCAGCCCCCTGATGTGGTGGACCCCATCCACCTAAAAGTTCCTACAGGCCGGGCAGTAAGGGAGCCTATTACTCCGCAGTTTATGTAGACCCCCTCATAGATAGAGGCCGGGGTTTTTTTTTCTCCCCTTAGAGATAGAGGCCGTTTTTGTTTCCTTTCAAAGATAGAGCCCAGTTTTGTTACCCCCTCAGACACAGAGGCTGTTTTTGGCTTACACTTTTTATTTGTCACTCATTTAGTCATTCATCCATCCCTGTAAGAAGAGGAACATAAGCACATTAGTGATGTTTGCATCTTAATGAAGGAGTTTGAATTTTGACTTAAAGTGCTGACACCCTGAAAAGCTCTTTGTATTGAATGGTACAGAATAAATGTATCAGCTTATGTTAGTGGCTTAAATGGTGTGGGATAATGTTGTCAGGGTCACAGTAGCCATACTGGGGGTTGTAGTGAGCTAATGTACTTATCCCTGTGACTACTGACAATGTAGTTGTGATGTCTAGTTTGTTAACTAACATACAGCCAACAGTGACCCCATGCACTGTGCATTTCAGAGCTGAACACAAAAGAAGTTTCACTTATTTAAATTGATGTGACCTTTATTTAGCCAGTTAACATTCATTTGAGGACCAACTCCCACTTACAGTGCAATAAATGTCATTACTCGCTTACCTTCCCTCTTTAACTTCTTGATTTTCAATTTCATGTACTCAATCTGGAGCTCTGTTTTTTTTATTTTCAAGGCCTTGTACTTTATGTCCTGCTCCAGACTCCTCTTGTAGAGGGCCCTCACAGCATCAGTTGTTCCCTGAAACAAGTAAAATATGGAGCACATGGGTTAAAGCATGTAAAGTGTTTGAGCTAGGAAATCTTATTTATAATGCAATGGAGGAACAATATTAACATAGCAGTGGTAGCAGTAGTAGTACTGAACACTTGAAGTGGTTGTTGTTAAAAGCCCCATGTGCAGACCACCACCATTCAGTCACAGCCAAATCTATACACTCCTACAGTCTGTGTTGATGTGGGCAGGTCTACAGTGGTGGAAAAAAGTTTTCGGACACCCTTAAAATTTTACACAATCTCAAATATTATCATGAAATATTTGTGGAAAAATCTTTTTTGTGTTTCAAAAGGTGTGGCTGCATTAGACAGATACAAACAAATACAAATTATATTTTTTTGTTTATTGTTTACAAGAAAAACTAACAAAACTGAATTCTTGACAGTTTCAATATGTCAGTTCTCAACATTGTCGGTATCAAAGTCAACAAATAACAGAGAATGTGTTCAAAACTGATCAAAAAAT
The DNA here is from genome assembly GCA_026686955.1 of Epinephelus cyanopodus. Taxonomy (NCBI): domain Eukaryota; kingdom Metazoa; phylum Chordata; class Actinopteri; order Perciformes; family Serranidae; genus Epinephelus; species Epinephelus cyanopodus. The sequence goes on from CM048926.1 coordinate 37,668,860, forward strand.
AATTAAACCATCACGTCATCAAACTAATATTTAGTAGTCCTGCCATTGGCACATAGTAGAGCTCTAATCCTGTCTGGCATGTTCCCCACGAGCCTTTCACATCGTTGAGGGGTAATCTTGTCCCATTCTTCTTGATTTACTGCTTTTAATTCTTCTAAATTGTTTGGTTTATGCTTTGAAACAGACCTTTTGATAATCCACCACAGATTTTCAATGGGGCTCATGTCCGGGGATTGAGCTGGCCACTCTAAGACCTGGATACTGTGCTCCTGCAGCCAGGTTCTACTGGCCTTGGATGTGTGGCAAGGGGCATTATCTTGTTGAAACATCCAGTTTTTACCTCGACGGAAAAGTGCACGCGCAGAAGGGAGCATGTGGGTTTCGAGAATGGTACAATACTTGGTAGAGTTCAATGCCATTCACAGACGGTGAGATGACCAACACCAGCAGCACTCATGCATCCCCAAACCATGATACTGCCTCCACCATGCTTGACAGTAGGTACTGTACATGCTGGAGATAATGCTTCGCCTGGCCTTCTGCGTACCCTCACATTAGTAGGAGGAAGATAAAGCTGGAAACTGGACTCATCTGACCACAAAATCTTCTTCTAATTCCTGGCTGTCCAGTTCTTGTGTGCCTGGGCCCAACGACGCCGGGCTAACCTCTGTCTCTCATTGATCAGGGGCTTCTTGATAGCCTTGTAAGACCTTAAGCCATGATCTAAAAGTCGGCCACGTACGGTGCGGGTGGAACACTGGACACCAGTTTGGTTTGACCACTGCTGCTGAGGCTCCTATGATGTCATTCGGCGGTTTTGCCTGCACATGCGGATCAGGATGCGGCCATTTCTTGCTGAAGAAACCCTTGGACGCCCAGATCTTGGTTTGTCTTCCAAGCTGTTGGTTCGTCTGTATTTCTGCAGAGTGTATCCAACTGCTGAAGGACTGCATCTGCACTTCCTGGCTATCTGGCGGCAGCTGTACCCTTCCTGGCTGAGAATCTTTATCTTCAGGCATGTTTCCTGCGTTAGGTTCCTTGTTTTAGCCATTTTTGTGTCTGAAGAACTTTCAAATGTGCTGGCTTTATGTAGACACGAAGCTTGGCAACAAAAAATGTGTCTTTTAATAAAAAGAATGACCTTCATCACCGGCACCAAAATGACCCAATACTCAAAATTTCTTATGTATTTTTGTGGAACCAATCAATTTTAAGTTTTTGATGGCTTTTTTAGGATTTATTTAGTATTTTGGCTGTGACTGTACTAAAAGAAATTGCGCTTGAAGACCTAAGAGTGATTCTTAATGCAATATTTCACAAATGCATGGGGTGTCCAAAAACTTTTTTCCACCACTGTACTCTACAATATATGGTAAGGAACTATAAGGTGATACTGTACCTCCACAGCCCCTTCAGAGGAAACTGACAGTATAGAAGTGGTCTGTTAGCCATGTGCTGATCGTATGCTGATGTGTGACTGGTGTGTGACATACTGTAGGCCTACCTCTGCCTGAGACACAGTGTCCGATGGTGGCACCACCAGCACCAATGTATCTCCATCAACTGAGGGGAAAGTGGATGGGCCTGTGTTAGTAAGGTCACAATGATATGATGTAAATTGCCCAAGGTTTGACACTGACACATACGTACTTTGGACATATTAGAAGTCCGAGGTGGAACCAGGGACAGAGGCCACCCCCCCCTTCTACCCCGTCCTCTCATTCTTAAACTGCTTCGGTGCCATTCTTGCAGCTGCATTGTAGGTCCGAGAGACCAAGCGATTGGTCTTATTACACTCCTCCTTAACCGGACAGTGTGGATTGGCCGTCACACGCCAAGGGTGCCATCTCTCTTTCGACTGGTGGCATATCAGCCAACCCAGTCTCAGGTCCATATCCAGACCTAGTGAGCTTCCTACAACCTGCATTAAATTGTGGAGCACTGGCAGGATTGCTCCATGCCTTCCTCAACATTTGCAGATAATCTGCTGCTGCAGGCACTGAAATGACTGGCTGGGACTGGGAAATGCCAGCCCAAACCCCCTCTACAGAAGCTGGATGATATCCACAGCCGCTTCGCCTTCTCCATGGTCAGACTCTACCTCACACATTGAGGACTTGAGTCTCTCTTCCTCCCCCGCATCACTCCCAAAAAGGGATTCATGTGCATGTAATGAGAGGACATGTTGTTGACCAAACATCTCCTGGTAAGAGGGTAAGTCACTGTGGGAGGACACGCTTTGCTCTGGACCAACTCTGGCAGGCTGCTGAGCCTCAATCTGACCCAGTCTGTCTGAGAGGCCCTGAATGGCTGCCAATATCCTCTGCTGTGTGTCCGCCTGTTGTTCCTGCTCTCCTGTGGTAGGTGCTGGCTCAGTATGCTGCTTCCTAGGAGCAGGAACCTCTGATACACGTCCCTGAGGTCTGTTATGAACCGGGCTATGCTCACGTCTGCGTTTCTTCGAGTGTGCTCGTGAACCATGTCTGCTTCTGTTTTGTGACTGGGTAGGCGGAGACTGCACAGCTGCGCCACGAGCCGACTGCTCCACTCTCCTGGTCCTACGAACACGCTCATCCAGAGAGAGGTCCGTCACAGCGCTACACGGCCTCTCAATATCTGCCATCAAATGTGTAAACCCCAGACAAGGGGGGCATTCCCAATGGCCGTTGCAAGGATCCATGACGGCCTGACAAACACCCGGGATGCCATATTCCCACCAACTACGAATAGCTGATAACAGGAGATATCTGCACAATAACTCAAAATAAAGCCACCCACTGTGAACAAGGGTTAAAGGCAACACAAATAGACCCAGAAGAAAAACTTGTGTTTGAACAATTAAACGACCCCAATGATCAACAACAATAATAGACCTTGCTCTGCTGAGGCTGTTTTTTTTTTTAAACACAAATCTTGCTGGGGATTAGCTTCCAGAAAATACAAAAACAGGAAAGCCTCCACTTCAGTCAGCGAACGCATGAAAGGAGGTTCAAACAAAAGAAGACCCACACTCACTGCGAACAGCGGGCTAACGGGAAAACACACCAAACAATTCAAATTTTATTTCTTTTTGGGAGAAAACCAAAAGAAAAATAAAATAGCAGCACTTAACAATTTGCTTGGAATAAGCGAAGCTAACGTTACCTTCAGCCTTGCCAAACAATTAACCACCTGTGAAGACAAGAAGGGGTTAACAGCAACATCCACTTTCTTAAATACATGCCTGCAACTTACCAAATATGTGGTGGGGGAACCACTAACAATCCTCAAGGACGCAAGGCACCTGCACAAAAGTGACGGATTGGCGATAGTAGAGTCCCGAACATAATTATCATACTTAAGATCTCAGATGAGGAGAGTAAGGCAAAGAGGAAGATCATTCAAGGTGAAAAGACCATGGTGACAGCATGAGTGAGGTCGAAATAGATAAGCAGATCATGTTGGCCTGGTTAAGAAACCACAGGAAGACATAAATCATGATGGGTTCTCTGTGTAAAAAACTAAAGTTGTGTTCTTCCCAAATAAGAAAATTAGGGAAGGACTGAATCTAAAGTCATATGGAAATGATCCAGAGAGAGCAGAATGCTTTCAGTGTTTTGGGAGTACAGTGTGACCAAGGAAGTGCAAGGAGATAGTAGGCTACATCAGAAGTTTAAGCAGAAAAGAAGAAAAGCAAGGAAGATATCAATGTCATAAGGTCTCTGTCAGAGTTAGAATGGGAATCTGATTCAAATAGGCCTATACATGTCGCACTTATTTTGGATTATTAATACGCCTGAGGGAGGCAGTAATGCAACTTAAAGATGTCAACTGCCAAAAACCCCAAAAATATTCAATATGTCATCCATCCACAGACACTAAAGGAAATTAAAGGAGAAACCCTAAAAAAGTACCACAGTTGACAATCGTGTAAAGATACATTGATCATCACCAATGCAAGATATTCATTAACAGGTGGTTCAAAAGAACCAGAGACTGGGCATGTCGGTGCTGCATTCTTTGTGCCTCATTGTGAAGTAACTGTAAAAAGAGAATATGAGACCATCTGCCAGTGATTACAGCTGAATTCATTAGAATATTATTATCACTACAATGGGTAGAGAGAATAACACAGTGTCGTAATTGCCTTTGATAGCTTGTCAGCGCTTTTGCGCATTGGGTCTTGAAAGTCATCATGCAGACAGGATATCACGTATGAACTTTATCATATGCTGCCCAAGCTACATTGCAGGGGATTGGATGTCTCCTTCCTTTGGGTTCCAGCTCAAGTAAGGGTGGAATGAAATGAGAAAGTATATTGGCTAGACAATCACTAGTTATTGGACATGCAAGAACCACTGAGTAAAGCACAGGTTAAAACCAT